>NHNU01000015.1:68412-668412 GCA_002785985.1 Microcyclosporella mali
AAGTGAAGCTAGAAATGATCCGAAGAAGTCGACCGCCGCTGGGCCATCAGCGATGACGCTAGCGCCAGAGTCATCGGTAAATGCCCGTAGGGCAGGGGTCCAAACTCTATTTTCGTTAAGCTCCATGCACATTTTCACGTGAGAGACACGAGTCGCGCCTTCACCTTCTTCATCTTCTTTCATCCCTCTTGCGCATATATCTCGCTCACATCCAACCATACCACCTACCGCACTCAGCCGCCATGGATGGGCCGCCACTCGCATCACTGTCTCTTACGCACGTCCGTTACGACCCCAATGACCCGATTGCCTGGATTTCTGCCCATCTGGCGCTCGTGCCCCAGGCATTAACCATCACATATGTCGCTCTCATCTACGGCACCCGCGAGATTGAGATTCTGCTCATGTTTGCCGGTCAAATGGGCTGCGAGGGCCTCAATTGGATTCTCAAGCGGTATATTCGAGAAGAGAGACCAACGCGTACGTCACTCCGTGAAATGTTACCTCTTCGTCTAGCATGACGTCCAAAATTGATTGTCATGACAGAGATGCACGGCAAAGGTTATGGAATGCCCTCCTCCCATGCCCAATTCGTTGCCTTCTTCTCGATCTTTCTAACTCTCTTCCTGCTCATTCGACATGACCCGCACAGCCACCCGAGTGCTTCCGCCAGTCATGTCCCGACGCCTTTCTGGCAACGACTGGCGTTGTCCATTCTTTCCCTACTTTCTGCGGCTGCTGTCGCTCAAAGCAGGATCTATCTAACTTACCATACACCTCGCCAAGTGTACGTCGGGGTCGCTGTGGGCATTGGCTGCGGTATCGCTTGGTTCATCGTAACTGGCATTGCTCGGCAGACGGGACTGGTTGACCAACTTCTCGACAGTCCCGTCCTTAGATGGCTGCGCTTTCGCGATCTCGTCGTCAACGAGACTCTGGAGGATGCAGGCTGGGGCAGATGGGAGCTTTCCAAGAAACGAAGGGCGGAATTGCTTGCAAAGAAGCATAAGTGAGTGAATCCGTGGCATCCAATTGTACAGAGCTGGATGTAGTGTTTGGCGGGGAATTCTATCGACGTCTTTGCTCATAGTAATACCGTCACTGCTGAGCAAGCGGCACAATCGATCGCCAGGATCCATATTTCACGTTGCCTGTGAATCGACCAGACTGTCGTCGTGGCGAGGACCATGATTGGCAAGAAATGATCAAGCATCGGGGTGCACAAGCCATACCTTCCTTCAAAGTACCATTCTCGGGATGAACTCTGCACCTTCCAGCCAATAGTGACACCGACAACGCCTCCTCAGCTGCACACCCACTGTGAGATCAGAGGTCAGACAGATCGCCAAAATACAGTCATCGGGTAGCTCGTGTCCATCAGTAATTAGCGAGCTAGCTCCCAAACGTAGAGCTTAGAGCTTAGAGCTTCAAAGCACTTCACTGGTAGCCGACTGTGCACTTTGCAGGACGATTATACGCCTGCTAGGATCAAGTACAGTATGGTAATCTGGCAAAACATGTGCGCTTTCATCGCCTGTCATTGAGGCTGTGAGTTGGACCAACATTTAAAGACTCTGTTTACCATGTCGTCTATTCTGGCGCCGTCGTGTGCGGTTGTGCCGTAGTCAGACGGTCATTGACGTGACCCGTCAACACCTTCATCTTGTGGGGCTTGATCTTCCAGGTATGTCTTGGGCTTGCGAGGCGAGATGTGCGCAATACAGTACTATGTCGCCAGATCTTGAGTGGCCTTGTTCTTACGGTCGCAAGGCGTGTTTGCTTTGCTGTCTCGCTCCATCACAGCAGCTTGCAGAAAAGGGTTTTGATTGCCGGTGCCATGAGCTGCCGATGATCCAAACAGTTTTCTGCCTCCTGGAGTGTAGTCGTCCTGGACAGCATGCTCGTCACGAGATAGTGGGTCTTGCAGGAACATGTCAAGCAACTGAGTGACTGCTTCGTCGACAATTCGAATCTGTATCTGCAGATCGACCGATGCCATATGCCGACGGAACATGAAGCATGTGCCCTTGTACACCTGATGATAGACCAGCTTGAACTCCTCATCGTTCATGCGGTCCGTTTCGACCTCACCGCAAGTAGACTCAATCGCTGGTAGAGCTGCCGTGGAATTCGCGCGCGATCTTCGCGACTTGCTTTGCTTCATCCCCTTCATGCGCATGCCAGCCATCACCATCTTAGAGATAAATTCCTTGTTCTTCTGCTCGATCAGTAATTCTTCGGCAGCCTGGGGCACGATCGGTGCACTTTGAGACTGAGATAGCGCAGAAGGACGAACCATAGCCGATACTGATGGCTCCCGCCTGCTGGTCGGCCGCAACGAAGTGACGCTTGATGATCTGGATAACGGCCTGTTCTGTACAGGCACCTGCGTATTGCTCGCAGACCGGCGATGCTTGAGCATGGGCAGAGCATCTTGAGGTCTGTTGTGTAATGCAGCGGCAGCAGAAACGCCTTCCCCACCCTTCCTCCTTGCCTTACGTCGTCGCTCTTCGGCCTCATCGAAAGCCTCGGCGGCGCTTCTTCTCTTCCTGACGGGAGGTTCATGGACTGGCTGATCTAAAGAGGAAGGCAAGAAAGTGGCCTCTATGCCTTCGTCCACAGTGCTCGGGGAGAGCGGCGGCGTTGGCTCATCAATTCGCTGTACAAGCAACTCTGATGCTAGTGGTAATGCATAGACCACGATCTTGGATCTGTTTTCGTTTTGAGATCCAGAACCGGGTGGAGACGACTGGGGCGGAGTAGGCGGTCTGCCGCATCCAGAGGTGTTGTCTTTCGAGGCAAAGAACAACAGCTCTGTCGTCTTTGGGCCGGACTGATTCTGAGCTTCAGCCGAATCCGCTTGTACGGCGACAAGTATGCCAAGTGGCGAGTCTGCTCGAGCGTCTTCCCACCACAGCCCTTCCCCGTTACCATCCTGATCGCCATAGCTGCCAAGTAGAATGCTGGAGAACCATGCCAAACTCTGTTCGTCATTGGTATGTACGCGGAATGGGTTTCCCAATATCATGTGCAAGGGGATGTGCGCTGTCTCGACAATGGACAGGACTCGTAAACTCGCATGGGGCTGCATAGAATTCGAGCCATCATTCGAGGCAAGCGTGATGTCTCGGAGCAGTAATCAGCACAAGTGACATGCTCAGTGTAGATCGACATACCTGATAAGCTCTGTCCATTATCCAAGAGTATGTCGCCGCTCCAGCGTGGCTTCATATCGCTGGGAATGAAGTCACTATATTGTCGCTGGTTGAATCGCAGGTGCTGGGTGACGCGATGACGCGCAGCTGGATGGCGCGAATCTTGCGCGCTCAGACTCGACCCAAGAACTGCGTTCTCGGATATTCTCCTCCATCAACACATCTTGACACAATGCTGTGAAGATGTTGTCGCTGTTCAGGAGCAGTAGCGCGTGGGTGAAGAGAGTCGCGCTGCTGCAGCGCTCCTTCTCCGTGTGTACTGCCGTCCTCGAGAAGCCGCTGCCGCCACGAATGGTGATAGCAGAAACGGACATCCAAGAGTCTTTCCTCAAGGGCACAGGGCCGGGCGGCCAGAAGATCAACAAGACGTCATCGGCTGTGCAATTGAAGCACATGCCCACGGGAATTGTGGTCAAGTGTCAAGAGACGCGGAGCAGAGACCAGAACCGCAAGACTGCCAGGCGGATCTTGGGCGAGAAGCTGGAAGAAATGGAGAAGGGGCCACTCAGTCGCACTGCCATCAAGACCGAGCGTGCGCATAAGAAGAAGGCAAGTGCGGACAAGAAGGCGCGACGAAAGTATCGCAAGCTCGAAGCGGAGAAGGCGGCAGGTAGCAACAGCGACAGCAGCGACACACAAGGGGCAGGAGAGGACATTGACGACAGTCTACGGAATGGCAGTGAAAGGCCTCACCAGGCTGACAATGCTCCCAATGTGACTTGAGCGGGCGGGGGCACGGGGAAATGAACAAGCACGTATGCGGTGCTGTTATATCACATGCAAACGCCAGGGCCCATTCCTGCCTCATACTGCTTGCAAACGAGTGAATGTGTTTTACCCGCACCTGCCGGCGATTGCCCCGAATAATCGATCGTACGCCTACTCTCCTCGAAGTGCGACTCGACGATCTCACTTCTCCAGATACCACGTCTCTGCTGCACCGTCGCCCGCACTTGCTCACGCTCCACCAAACTCGATCATCCAGACTAGCGACACCTCATGGCAGACATCGGCATGTTGCGCCCGCAAATCTTGGGTATGATAGCGCACGCCTCGATGCACAAAGCACAGTGACTGACCAGCTTCGTAGCGAACGCCAAGATCATGCTCTGCCCCTTTGCCAACCCACGTCCAGTCTCCAACCCATCGAACGCGCCATGCTTGGGCTCGGTGCCCACTCAGGACTCCACTGCCACTCTGACTGAGGCCCCCACTGGATCTGGTCATGCCGGCGACCTGGAGGTGGTCGTCTTCAGCGACGGCAAGCAGGTAAGTGCCATCCTCTAGCGGCGACGGCTGGTGAATCCAGAGCGGCAGATCACGGGACAAGTTCAAGAGGCAATGTTTACTGATGTACCTCAGTTCACAGGCGCTGTGATGCTGGGCGTTACTCCTGCCATCGAGGGCGGAGAGTCTTCCACTCCGGAGGGCGCCATGCGCAAGCTCCTGATCGCAACATCTGAATTGCTGCATCAGTACATGCCCAAGGTCGGCTCTCACCAGCGGGCTATACATGGAGGCGGTGAGTCGGCCGAGCCCTGCATATCAAACACTGCTGACTCTGCGAAGGCGTCTTCGACGAAGATCTCATCAGTCAGGACATCATCAAGGCTTCTTAAGAAGACCGAAAAAGCAGCAATTAAGGGCCTCATAAGTCCGACAATGGGCACGATCGGAGGATGCACTCGTCTCAGGTGGATTCGACTATCAACGGTCTGGACGCCTGTCACATGAACTACAACAGCATGTGTGAGCTTAACCCATATTGTGGCTTGCAGCTACACACGGGAAGCACGGTTTCCCACGAGGTCCACGTCGACCTAGAACGAGCCTCCAGCGCTTCTGTGCATGAAGCTGTAGACACTCAGCTCCACTCAATGCAACAGCTCAGAATCCCGCCGCTCATCCGTATCATGCGTATTTAGCAACAACACTCAATAAGCTCTCGCCGGTGCGCTTCCTGGCGTTCCGAAGGAATGACGTCTGCCCACGCGATGCATGACTGCAGCCATACTGCCATCCTACGCAATATAACTTTGTGATGCTTTTGCTGTCGCTGTACGAAGCCTCGCAGAGTTCTGGCCAGCATAGGTATGCGTGCATCGTGTGAGTACATGTTCTGCTTATCATCTCCTTGTCAGCGCTGCCTCTTCTTCTCATCGTCCACGTACCGTGCGAAAAGACGTCTGATTTCCGTATTGCCGCAAACCTGATCAACACAGCCTTGCTTACGCTCATCCAACCCGAACATGAGACCCCAACGATCAGCTCTTCTGGCTTTCCTTCTCAGCCTGATAGCCTGCACGTGCGCACAATGGACTCCCGTTTCTGCCATTGGACCCTCCCACACTTTCACAGCACCACTGCCTGTCGAGCAAAGCATCAATTCTCTCTTCAACGCCAAATCAACAGGGATAATGTCCATGATGGGTATGTGGATTTCGCCCATTTTTCACTCGCATTAGCAATTGACATGCATTTCAGAGGGCTCAAGCGGTCTGGGCACTGACTCCGCGGTACTATCTCAGTCCAGTAGTACAAGCACGAAACGATGTTTCGCACGGCCAAAAGCAGTGCTCTCCGGCGATGACATTGAGCGAGGTATATTAGTGGCGTTGGCAGTTGGGGCGTCATTGAAGAAGACTGTGCGATGGTGAGGGACCGGAAGAGTACTGTACGAAATGACGAATTACGAAAGCGATACTCACGCGATACGGATTATACAATACAGAAAATTACACCATCTGTCCTTTTTCCCTCCGAAAAACCGAAGCTGGGAGCCATGAATTTGCACGCATCCTCATCATTGTCCATTCACCAGTGTCGTCCCAGCCTGGCTGTTGGAGCGACTGACATCTTCGCTGTACGACAGACCTTCTCCCCAGTCGAGCTTGTTGTCATCGTCGTCTTCGTCGTCGGCCATCTTCATGCCCTTGTCTTGTGCCTCCTGCGCAATTGGCTCGACACTCTCGGTCCGCGCGTCCGGCACATCCTCAGGGTCGATATGCCACTTCTGCGTAGCGAGAATGATATCGACCGCGAGTTGTCCATTCTTCCGCAGAGCATTCTCCCAGTGCGAAGGAACTCCGTTGCCGAGAACCAACATCCTCGCGACGCAGCTGACCAGGAGTTGGCGCATCGGCGACTCGGTCTCGGTGTTCGAGTAGATGTACTGCACCCGCCTCAGACTAGGCATCGAGTCTGTGTCGTGGTAGTATCGTCGGATGGCGTCCAGAACCTCGACGATGAGTTTCCGTATCTCCCACTTCTCCGCCATGAGATACATATCGAGCAGCGCATTGAGGTCCTTCTCTTCCTTTGGCTGCGGGACTCGCTCTGAATACAACCATCCCACGAACAGCTTGAATGGCTCGTCCTCTTCGTCTGGCAGGCCGTAAGCGTGGTTCTTCTTGCCGTTTTTGCCGTAGAATATGCTGCGGAAGAATCGGGATCGATAGCAGAGTAGCTTCTCATGTAGCACCCAATGAGTGTTTTCGGACCCGACATAAATGTCCACCATGTCTCGGGAGAGAAGCCTACAACGACAGTCAGCAGTGCGCCATCCTCTTCAAGCTTGCGACGTACTCATGAAGCGGTCTATCCTGTTGTTCCGCCATTCCAGCTGGTATCGTAACGCTACTGCAAGACTGCTGGGTTGTTGTCTGTTATGCGCTTCGGATGCGATCAGTCTGACTTGGCGACTTGCGATACGATGATGGAGACAATGATTACAACAATGTCGTAAAAAAAGGGTGGAAGTACCGCGCATCTTTATACTGTGGCTGCCAATAGAGAGGCTGGACATGCCGTGTTACGAACACAACCCTGCTTTCGACACGCGTCGACGTCACATTTGAGCCACCAATGCAACCACTGACCAGGATCATGACCGCCTGAGGCCAGAACCAACCACGGAGGATTTCACTTCCATCAAGTCACTGATGTCAAGTATTCTCGAGGTATATACTTCGTGGCCACGAAGCGAAAGTGCTATAAGAGGAATAGAGTTCCATGGCGGCACACTTCGTGATCGCCCAAGCTACAGGCGTGGCGCCCGTTTCATGCATCTTAGCACGAGCAGCTCTCTATGATTGCACAGCATTCCAATCGACTGGGCTGGGATCTTCGCTGAAGTAGAAATCATCCAGATTGACAGGGTAATTGGGATCCAGATACGTTCCGAAAACATCATCCATGCCCTCGAACAGCCCGAACCAGTCTTGATTGCCAGGAGTATTCGGATCTTGCTGAGTAGCAACACCAGCTCCATTCGCTTCCTCAGATGATCCATCAGCATCCGTAGCACGATCGATCAAGGTGTCTGGTCGCGTAAGAGACGCAGTGCAAATGCCTGGGCTACTCCTGCCTGCCAAATCGGACTGGCCAACACGGAACGATGACAAGTCTTCTGCCTTATTGAGCTCTTCAAGGACTTTGTTCGCGATAGTGGCTATGACATCCGCAGACGACCATGTTCGCCGGAGCTTTTGCAAAACTTGACAGCAAGCCCTGAAGTCTTCTCGAGCGTCTTCTTGTTGATGTTGCAACTGCGACTGGCGCAGATGTTGGTAGGAGACCGAAAGTGCTAGCGAAATAGCATACGGCAGTATCGGCATTGGATGTAGCGTGCTGAACAAGTGCGAGTTCATGAGCCGTTGAAGCTCGATCGAGCAGAGCGACTGTCGGATGTAACTCGAAGTTGCCCTGGGCATGTATTTGACACCTGCACAACATTAGCTTTGCCGATCTACACATATTGCGCCCGCATTCAGTCAACTACCTCGTGATCGGTGGGAAAGGATAGCAACCAAAAGATAAAACAAATGCAACGTTGCCAGTATCGATTGAGGTTCGTTCCAAGCCTTGCCTGCTTCTACTGCTTCTTCAAAGCTTGGAAAGTCCAATTCCCATCCTGTGGTATTCATATCATTCCCTGGACGATAGAAGCCAATGATCTTGTTGAGCAGTCGACACACATAGAGCCAAGTCTCAAATGCCGGAAACTTGCTTTCTCCAGATTCGAATGGCTCAATGGCAATATCGATATCACTCATCATGATCGGTCGACCATAAACGCAGCTGTTGATGCGGTCTAGGCTCCAGAGACACCAGAACAGACGTTTTGTCGTAAGATCGTCGCCAGAAGCCACGCCTGTCTGCTGACCTAAATGCCAGCCTAGTGTTTGCGTGTAATGCATTGCCCTGTTGAGGCACATCGTAGCTATAAAAAATCAGGATCACTAGGGAACACAGAATCGCAGGAAGGTGACAATAGACTCACCTTCCTCCGCGCCGTCTTGACCTTCCGAATGCAGCGAAGCTAGCGCGAGAATGCGAATGAGTGTGATCTTTTCGAATCGACACGGGGTTCGAACAGCTCCCATGATAGAAGCATGTAATCGGCTGCAAAACTCTCGAGGCGCCAATGGTGTCGTGGACTCGTTCAGGCGCAGATGTGGACCAGCTTCTGGATCTTTCGCTGCCACTAAACAGAGTGCGTGGGCGAGCGGCTCCGGCACAATACCACCTGCATGGTTTTTCCTAAATTCGGGTTCGTCCAGGAGTGGCAGGATGGGATGCACTTTTTGGAAGTAAATGTCGATGAGCGGCGCAAGGACGGCAGAGTGCGGTCGCTGGTTATGCTCAGCAGACTCGATGGCCGCTATCTGGATATTGTTCTTCTGGCGGACAAGAGCGTCCCATTCCCGTCTGTCCACCCATACGCCTATATCATCGTTCGGCTGCCTGTCCTCTCTCTGCGCCACCGCCGTAGACCGATGGAGGAAAGTGGCTTCTGGATTCAGGTCGCTGATGAAGTGCTTGGTCTGTGGATGATTGGACTGCTGCTTGCTATTACCGTTCGGTCTGTTTTCCACAGAGTCCCGGACTCCATCCTTGTCGGTACCGTTGGCTGCAGCAAAGTGTATGCAGCGTTTCTATTACAAAACTCAGCTGGTCATTCTGACGACCGAAGTGCAAGACTCGACTGACTTTGCGCGCTCGACAAGACTCACACGCTTTGGCCAGGCGACGGCGTTTTGGAACGTTGTCGCCGTATTGATTGACAAATGTCAATTCCATAGTGAGCTTGAGTCGTGATTATGTTCCATCTGTCATCAAGGACGTGTAAGACCCCGGCTTATCGGGTCCGCCGACACCGACCCGATAATGATTTATGTCCGAGCATGCCAGCATCTTAGGCGAGAACTGTAACCTTAAAGGACGCCTTTCCTTCCCATGATTGCGGCACGCGTGGCTCAAGAGCGTCTGCACCCACCGCTGCAGCAGTATCAAGCTGCCTCTTGTTGTTGATTACACCAAGATTACTGTTTCTCACCACATACACATCACCATGGCAGCTACCACGAAGAATATCTTGATCATTGGCGCAACAGGCTTGATAGGAGGACACATAACAAGAGCCATCCTGAGCAACAAATCTCAATTTGGCAGGATAGGAGTCTTCACATCTGCCAATACTATTACGACGAAGTCTGATGAGATTGACAGCTTGAAAGCAGAAGGGGTCGAGCTCATTGTTGGTGACGTCAGGTCAGCTTCTGATGTAAACAAAGCATACAGTGGCTTTGACACGGTCGTCTCATGCGTTGGTCGGCCAGTCATTCATGTGCAATTGCAATTGATCGAGCTGGCTGACAAACATACGGATATCAAGCGAGTATGAACATTCTCAGACAACCTGTTAATGAAAGTGACTGACGCACGTCCGAGTTCTTTCCTTCGGAGTACGGAACAGACATCGAATACTGGGAGAATAGCATCAACGAGAGACCCCATCAGCAGAAGTTGAAGGTCAGAACTTTGCTCAAAACTGTGCAGGATCTCGAATACACGTACGTCGTCACTGGTCCGTACGGAGATGCAGACAGTCTTCTGTATCTCGCAGCAAAGAGACCAGAAGACGAAGAAGGCGGTACTTTCGACGTCGCACGAAAGCGTGCAGTCCTCCTTGGCGATGGAAAGGGCAGAATCTCGTTGACGACGATGCGGGATGTCGGCAAACTTGTCGTCGCTGCATTGCTGCATCCCGAAAGTGTGAAAAATAAAGCTGTCCACGTTAATTCTTTCACTACAACGCCAGACGACCTTGTCGCGGAATTTGAGAGGCAGACCGGTGAAAAGTGGACTGTCGCCTACACCAGTCTCGATCGTCTCAAGGAGATTGAGGACGAAGCTTGGGCGAAGGCTGATCCGAAGGCTGGCCCACTGACGCTACGGCGCATTTGGACATCAGGGGGAACGCTTTATGACAAGCGAGACAATTACCTGATTGGCATGGAAGACGGCGTTGATTCTCTGGAGGATGCGGTCGAGCAGGCGATCAAGGTTCAAGAGCAGGCGGTCCTGAGATAGCCAAGGAAATGCAGGCGCCATAGACCGTAGTCCTTAAGTCGCAGCTCGCATTTCTCATTCACGAGATTCGATGGTCTGGCAGTTCTGAGAAGAGCCAAGTAAACGAAGGCAGCGTCTGTAGTCAATAGAGAAGACAGAGTGTGTGCAAAACCTTGCAAGGAAACCACGGCTTTGCCTGGTTGCCGCTCCGTCCCGGCCTGGCAACCAGCCACCACTTTAGCTTCGAGAACGGTCTGGAGAGATGGGCGCGTTGTGGTCTGAACGTTGGATGGAGTCTGCTGCTGTCCCTTTGACACTTCGACATCGACTTCGGTGGCGCACTCATTGCGAAGATGAGATCCAGCAGGGAGAAGCTGCAGACGACGAGCCAAGCTTGATACTGAGTCTTCGGAGACGCTTGTTGTCATCCTCAGCGAGTACGACGCAAAACCCAATGCCGAGCCATCTTCAATATCGGCTGTATTTCCGAGGCAAAATCTGTTCGAATATTGTCGTAAAGAGTGCGTTGCTTCGAACAATGTCAGCCAAAGCAATATAGTAGCACGCAGTGGCAAGGACGCAGAACGTTCACAAATGCATCGCTGGCACTCGCTACTCCCTCAAGAACAACTAAAGCAAGTGACGCCTGTACCTATGGTGCTTGACCCGAAAGCATGCACCTCTGAGCAAATGCTGGTCATCGACATGGGTGAAGACGTCGCTTAGAGTGCTTTATCTGCTTGTATTTTTATGCTGACGCTCGTTCGGCGGCACACCGCTGACTAGGATCAAGTGCCGTACTACGTCAACAGTATGCAATATCAAGCTCATCAACCTATCATTGTGACACGAGCCGTGTCACGACTACTCAACTGCCGAGATCGAGCAGCGAACATGTACACCGGCGGAGGAATTGCGGCACGTCCAAAATATAAAGAATTGCAACGCTCTCTTTAAGTGCTACTTTTAACTCAGCTTCACCCGCCGAGAATTGTGGAAAGATGGTGTATGCCAATAACGTCCAGGTCAAGAATGCCTCAGACTACACGAACAAACCAGATGAATGGAAGATAGAGCAGGGACTTCATGGGTCCAAGATACCTTTCTTGGACCAGACTGGAGATGTCATCATGGAGATCTTGCCCAGTGAGCAGCCGGAGCCTGTGCGTCTATCCAGATCCATATTAGTTGGCAGGAGAGATATCTAACGATCTGACGATCCCACAGTGGAAAGATGAAGCGGCCATCAAAGCCGTCGGAACCCCGGACGAGCTTTTCCAACGAGAGAGGGAAGGCTGGAAGGGGTGAGTAGGACCATCAAATCATGATTTGTTATGACTCGCGATTGATCTGTACACTTCCCAGCTACGTAGAGTGGGAAAAGTTCCCCGAGAAGAAAGCCAAAGCCCGCAAAATCCTCACATCCCAAACCTGGCCAGCCATGCCGGAATATCAACTCGGTCCCATTCCTGATACGAACCCCGTCCTGACAGGATTCCGCTGGAAAATGTGGCACGAAGCAATCGGCGGCGAGCTTAAGCCGGTTGCAGATGACTCCTGGACTATCGTCCTCAGCGAAAAGCACCCAGGTACTTTACACCAGCGAGAAGGTGAAGCTCATAGTGCAGCATAGGATACTAAGTTGCCTCTACCCAGAAATGCTGCATCTGCTCCAATTCCCCTACAACGGCGAGCCACCCAAGCGTCTCACGACCAGCCAACCCATCACACCAAACAACCTCCACTTCGTTCGAAATCATGGCGGTATCCCTATTATCGAAGAAGCTAAATTCTTCTTTGACGTCGACGGACTTGTCAACAACCCGAAGGCTTACACCATGAAGGACATCATGGACGAATCAAAATTCCCTCGCATCAGGAAAAAGGCCACAATGCAATGCTCTGGAACTCGTCGCATCGAGCAGATCACCCTTTACGCCGGACAAGGCGATGAATTACCCCAAGCCCCTTGGGCCGAAGGCGCTATTGGTACAGCAGAGTATGTCGGCGTCTCCCTCAAGAAAGTCATCAAAGACTGCGGCGGTCTCAAAGACAACGCGAAACACCTCGAGTTTTACGGCGCCGATACGTATTTCAAGGACGATGCCGTAATGAACTATGTCGTATCTGTGCCGTGGTCAAAAGTCAAAGCAAACGAAGTGCTTCTCGTCTGGGAGATGAACGGTTCACCTTTGCCCGCTATCCACGGGTTCCCCCTCAGAGTGATGGTTCTAGGATATATCGGCGCCAGGAGTGTAAAATGGCTGTACCGCATCAAAGCTATCGCCAATCCGAGTGAGGCACCCGTGCAAGCGAATGAGTATCTGTATTTCAATCAGCAAGTCGGAAAACACAATCAGCGACCTACAGACGGCATACAAATTCAAGAGATGCCGGTGTCTTCGGCGATCATGTCTCCCTGGCAAACCCAAGTCGTGATTCACAACGGGAGTATCCATTGCAAGGGCTGGGCCTACAGCGGTGGAGGTCGCTGGCCCGAACGAGTCGAAGTCTCCGCCGATGGAGGATTCTCTTGGTACGCGGTGCCACTTTCTAACCTCTCACCAAAACATAAATGGTGTTGGCGTACTTGGTTCATCGATCTCCCCTGCGACGTGGAAGGATGGATTGAGATTGTCTGTCGGACGTGGGACAATTCTTTGAACACCCAGCCTCTCAGTATCAGAGCAGCATGGAACTGGGGACTGCATGTGACAAGCTCAGCGCATAGAGTGAAGGTTTACAGCATCAACAAGGGTAGAGAGTTGTCGAGGAAGAAGCTGGAAATGTTTGAGGAGAAGGGCGCGCCGCTTGCGCCCATCACGAGGCCCGAGGGATTTGGAATCCAGGGAATAGAGGAGTATAGGGCATTCTGGAGGAATAATTGCCCGCGAGATGTGGATGAGTGATGACAATCATCGCACAAGAAGCGATACACGGCTACAAGACTCATTGGAAAAGTATCATCGGCATCCGGCGAGTGCTCGGGCGCCGCTCCATCCCAATCACCACCCTAAGCAGGAACGCCTCCAAACATCTCCAGTTTCCGTGCCTCTTACCTCCGAGTACTTCTCCTATGTCCGTCAATAGGCGGTGTCGTATCGTTGTAGCAATCACGGTGGACACATTGAGTATGGAATGCATAAAAGGTCGGTCCGCTTCATTACTCTATTCTCTCTCGCAGCTTCATTGTAACGGCGCTGACATCGTAATCATCGCAAAACCTCAAAAATGTCTATCACAGTCGCAGGACGCCATGTGGGCCCGATTGGTGTCGGTATGATGGGCTTGACCCGCCCAGGCACGTTTGGAAAAGCTCATACCGGGACCGAGGACTCAATTGCAACGTTAAAGCACGCATTGGAAGCTGGAGCGAACTTCTGGGACGCTGGACTGATTTACGGGTAAGAAAATGAGTGGAGAAAGATTAAAGGTTGATTCAGACATTCACTGACTTACCCACCCTTCGCGTTCCAGTACACCAGAGTACAACAGTCTCCATTTGCTAGCTGCATATTTCTCCAAATATCCAGAGGATGCCGACAGAGTCGTGATCAGCGTCAAAGCTTGCTTCGACATTCGATCCGGCAAATGTCTAGACGACGCCGAAGGTGTGCGTGCTGAGATCGCCAGATGCCTTTCAATATTGGATGGCAAGTGTCGCATTGCCATCTTCCAGCCGGCTCGCTTGGACCCAGATACACCTGTCGCAGTCACTGTGCAGGCTATCGCGGAATATGTCAAGGCCGGGAAAATCGGAGGCATCGGTCTGAGCGAATGCAGTGCGGCGAGCATTCACAAAGCAGCTGCTGTTCATCCTGTTGCAGCCGTTGAGATCGAGATGAGTCTGTTCGAGGGAGGGTCTCTTACAAATGGTGTTGCAGAAGCTTGTAAGGCTCACAATATCCCTATCATAGCCTACAGTCCTCTAGGCAAAGGATTCCTGACTGGCGAACTTCGGAACTATGGAGATCTCCCAGAGAACGATGCTCGCCGTATGTTCCCACGTTTCCATCCGGAGAACTTCGAGAATAACATCAAGTTGGTTCGGGAAGTCGAAAAGATCGCGCAGAGGAGAGGATGTACAGTCGCGCAGGTTGCCATCGCTTGGGTAGTCGAGCAAAGTCGTATCGCTGGTGTTCCAGTGATGCCGATTCCAGGCGTGACCTCAAAGGCTCGAGTCGACGAGAATATGAAGCAGATACAGCTCTCGGAAGAGGAATTTCAACAACTTGGTCAGATACTTAAGGCGCTCGAGATCAAAGGTGCCAGGCACCCAGAGAGATTTCAGAAATACACAGAGGTGTAGGTGTGAAGGCACAGAACGGAACCAAATTCGTGTACATACTGAGAGTTATGTAACACACCACTCACTCTTCACACACCACTCTGCAGATACCACAAATGTCGACTCGCACAGTCAGCCAGCGACCATGTTCTCTTTTGATCCCACCAACACCTCTCATGCCTTGAAAGCTTTCGCAGTCTTGCTGATGTTGGTAGCACCGCTCCACAACGCAGGGCCTGGGATGGTGTAGCTGCTCAGAGTTTGGTAGATGTTAATGAGGATGCCCGCGTCGTCTTCCTTGTAGAGGGCTGTGCCAAGGGCACAAGCAGCGCCGTCAGCGCAAGGGCTTGCAGTTCCACTACCGGTAACCTGGACGTTGATGCCTGTGTAGATGTCAGTGCGCTCGTCAAGTGATGTCGGACGAATACTCACACTGAGGATAATTCTGAGCACCATCGGCCGAACCAGCACCATGCAAAGCAATGATCTCGTTGCGGACGACGTAGTTGCCAGCCTTGAGTGAAGATGGGACAGTGAAGGTGGAAGTTCCGTTGTTCGCGATCATCTCGTCGCTTGCCCAAACTGTAGGCGAGGCAGAACCATCAACAAGGCCGCCGGCTGCCACCTTGAACCATTTCAGATCAGCGCTAGAGGCCGCACTGAACTCGCCATCAACAAAAGCCATGTAAGTGATGACTGGTCCCTTGTGGCTCTCGGGCCATGTTGTCCACTGAAGATCCAGTGGATCACCAGCAGCCACAGGGATCGAGGTCTGGCCGACCGTGGCGCCTTTGTGGCAGGTGATGTTGTTGTCCGCGTATTCGCTCGGTGCGACAAAGCCGTTGTCCTGGTCGTAGGCGTACCATCCTGGAAGAGCTGGCTTTGCGGTCTGGTATACCCATCCTGGCGACGTATTCTCGTAGTACTTGTCTCCAGTGACTACGCCTGAGATATAGCCGTGAGCACTGACGTACGGAACGACAGCGATGGCAGCTGCCAGAGCGGCCATGGTGGTGGGTGAAGGCATTCTGACAATGGATCTGTGTCTGAGGGTTGAACGAAAAGTATAGGGCGTTGCTGAAAGAGGTATATGGACTGGCCACGAACGAACGACGGGCCGATCTACGGCAATGGGTACAAAGTATGAAAAGAAGGGAGATCTGAGACTGATTGTGCTTGGGAAGGAGGGGAGGGTTCGAAAGCGATGTTTTATACCTGCCCCCGGTGGTGCCTCGATCAGCGTTCAGTAGCCCGACCCCGTTGAGTGTATCGTCTATACAAGACTCTCGACCCACGGCGTGCACAGAACCATGCAGCGCGGTTCGCAAGAGATTTCCCTTCGACGGGGCTTGGGGGGCCGGCTGGCAAAGCATAACGGTGTGGCGCCTAGCCATGTGATACATGCCCTGCTTCGAGTCGCGTGGACGGCCGGAATATATTGAGTGTTGTTACAAGCTGCCTTTACCTGGCGACTGCGCAGCACGGTACACAGGTATGCTGCATACAAAGGCTACCAGTCGAGGCTGGCCAGTGCGGATTGTGCTGCAACAGGAAGCTCCTCAATCCTTAGTGACGTGAACGTCGAGTCCAGTGAGCAAGCGACACTCGACGACCGTTAGTCGAGCGCCGCGACCTGAATAGACTTTACAGATTATGCCAGACCTCTTGATCCAGTGCGTGTAGTAGCATCATGTAGATTGGCTCGCTTGCGAGTGTCAATCTGAAACGCACGGTATTTCTGGGCCAGAGGAATTTTGCCGCCTTGGCTCCTGCATTGTGTACCACTTCAGGATAAGGGAATCGCGCGTCTGATCGGACCTGCAGGAGGACATTGGCAAAAGCCAGCTTCGAGAGCTAGCAGCCTCAAGAGTTTCAACCTGAAAGGATGTATGCGTGGGTCAATATCACGACACCCAGCCCTCTTCTGTAAGGTGCGTGGCAAGGGCCTCAGGTCATTCTGTTGTAAAGAAAGCAGAATATCAGTTGGGTATCTCGCAAATGGCCAATTCCTTCCAACACCTCGCTCAAAACTCCCAAATATTTTCCCGTCTCACATCCTCGACGGCGACAGCGGCCGATTAAATCCACCAGTTCTGTTCATGTACTGGCGGTACTCGCTCTTCTTGGCCTTGTATACTCCGTAGTTCTTGTCGTTGCCAGGCACTTTGGTGTTCTTGGTCGATCGGAAGCCCTTGAAACCCATAACACGCGCCATCTCTGCTTCCGAGTCTTCGTCGTCAAGAGTACCCGCCATCTTAGTATCGGCATCCTTCGCCTTTTGGATACCCTGTTGACCCTTTGAAACTGCTCCGTTCTGCTTGCTGTCAAGTGTATCTCGTATCGGTGGTCGCTCTCCAGGTCTTCCACGCCCGGCGCCGCCTCGTGCAGCTTCTCGACCGCGTCCAAGGTCTCGATCTCGATCAGTTCTTGGCGGCGGACCATTACGCGCCGGTGGTCCGTTTCTTGCGGGCGAACGATCTCTTCGTCGATCATCGCGACGGTCGCGACGTGAAGGAGATCGTGATCTGTCCTGATCTAGAGAAGTGTGAGCCCACGATTTTGCGCCTTTCGTAGCCGTGATCATACCATAACGCGGTCTATGGTTTCTGTTGTCGTCTCGCAGGGGACGACGATCATTGTGCCGGCGATCCATTCCAATGGGTGAAAGAGTGAGTGTGAGTATATGGCGAGAACTGTCGATGTAGATAGCCAAAAAGTGGCTTCACATGCGCCAAAGTTTAGGTCGAAGCTTTTTCACGTGACCTACGTAACTGGCACAGCCTGATGGCCTGAGGCGCCACAATCGTTACAGAGAGAAAAGGATCATAGTGCGTGAAAGCATGCGTGATGATGGCCATTGACATATGGTCTCAACAAGATCTATATCTCGTCTTCCTCCTCGTCGAAGTCGTCCTCCTCGCCCATGTCATACAGAATCCGTCCTCCTTCTCCACCACCTTTCTGAGCATCAAAATAGGGAAGAACGACGCCATCTCGATCTCTTCTCTGCTTATCGGTAAGTCCCAGCTCGAATGTAGTATCTGCGGCACTTTCGTCTCCTTGAGTTTGACTCGACTCCGCTGTCTGATGAAGTGGATGGTCCTCTAGCAGAATGACAGTCTCTCTCGTTCTTCCGGAAGCCTGATTCGAGATGGTAGATGGAGATGATAGGGGCAAAAAGTACCACTCTCTCACGCCGCGTCCACTTTTCCTGCGATGCTCCATTTCGATCACGGGTCCTTCGAGGCCGTTGGCTCCGAGTCCCTGTAGCAGGCCTTCGACGCCCTCTTCTAGACCGTGGGATGGCTCTGCATAGCTTCGGTCGCGGGCTGCTTTCCTTGCCAGAATGTGATGCAGAGAATGTGTCGTAAGGATAGTCGTAGCCAAGTACCTAAGCAAAGTCAAAGGCGCTGGAGAATAGGCGTCAAGTGTAGATGTTGTTGTCAACCCAATTGGGACGTCCGTATGGTAAAGGGCCAAGAGAGAAGTACCCTGCCCAATGAATGACGAGAGCAGAGCTGGAAGACTCGCGCTTTGACTTGCAGCCAGCGGCGCGAGGCTATCGAACACTACGAGTCTCTCTATAGCAGGTTAGTGCTCCATCGTCCTTGTTTTGGGTGCGATCAATCACGCCTACTTTGGTTTGGCTCGTTCTTAAGATGATTGACGACGTCTTTCTGCCAAGATTGCAAGTTTTGCTTCCACGCTTCCACGAAGTAGTCGACATTTGGCGGTTTAACAAGGGTCTCGAAAGAGACAAACACAATGCGTAAATTCGATAACTGTATCAGAAGTCAGCTCAAATGTGTCTCTTCATCCTCTGAGCAGAAAGTGTTACCTTGGCTCGCCTTATGTACTCGGAGAGCAGCGGCGCGCCGGATTGCTCGAGGCTATCGAGGACGAGCGTGAAAGGAGACGCAGCATCTCGCTGATTCAAAAGCTTCGATATCAGCAGCAGATTATGGGTGCGACGATGTTGGAGTGAAGAAGGCGCCATGGTTGATGAAGTGGAGTGGAATTTTGTGAGTGCCCAAAATGGTCAAGTCTGCTTCAGCTTTGGAATTGTTCTCATGAATGATGGCGATGTCATTTCAAACTATTGCGGCAGCGAGAATGGATGCAAATAGCACGAGATCTCAGCAGCAGTAAGGAAGATCCCTATGTAAAATACCAAAGCCAGTTTGTATTTACATTGCTTTCTGATCCCTCCACACCTCTTATATGCCACGACTCGAGATACATGCCATTTACTTCTCATTCTCCTCGCCGTCTTCTGGGACTTCCGTGTCATTGTGAACTTCTGTCATCGAGTAGTCATAATTCTCATCGGTAGGAGGGGCATTCTCGTCGCCCTTAGACCACTCGCTCTGCCTCTGTGCTTCCTTCCACTCGTCCCACAGACCATCTGTGCGTTCCTTCCCAGCCTCCATTGCTTTCTCGCGCCATGCCTTGCTCTCTTTCCCGTCTTTCAGATCATCTTGCCAACGACGTAATTCGTCCTCAATGTAGGGTTTCAACTGCGTCGCCATCGGATGTACGTCCACATCGTATGGCTCCTCGCCTGATGGCGGCGGTGGTAACAGATCATAGAGCTGTTGCTTGGTTTCCCGGGACAGAGTGTCCCATGCTACTTCCTGACTAAGGACAATCTGCGACCACATCAATGGCGATGAAAACATTCCCCTCAACCTGATTACGTACCGCGAGGTCAACCTTGCTCAACTTTCCATTGGGCGCAGTAAGCCACTTCTTTTGAGTAGCTGCCGCCATTGTTTTCGTTGCCACGGTGACTTGTTTCGGATGGATATTGTGTTCAGATGTAGATGCGATCAGAATTTGACGAACCAAGCGGATATGCACAGGACAAAGCTCAACGCTGGGCTTTCCCGGTCGCGACGCAAACTTGTGACCGAGGGCTGATTTGCGGACTCGAAGGTAACAAGAGATAGTAGGAATGTGACAGACCTACCGTTTCGTATCAGCCTTCGAGCAGCGCATGCAAGCTCGTGATGACAGTCGTCACTGTATGTGTGTCCCAGACCGCGATGCCAGCACAGCTTTCTCTACTGTTCCTTGTGCAGCAGCAGCCTTACTTTTGAATGTCTCGTTGGCTCTGTGAGATATGATGCATCTGCCGTAGCTTCCTCCGATGTCGATGATACCGAGATGGTGACAAGTGTGCTTTTAGCCGGAACACTCGTCGCAACCCACGTCCCGCGGGCGCAAGGGGTTTCAGAGCGATATCTGGAATCCCTGTAAGACTGCTTAGTCTTGGTCAACACTCCGTATTTTAGCAGCAGCGGTCTTTGGAGGGTTTTGGAGGGATCGGAGGTCTGCAGGAAAGCTGCGCTGGAGAGACTTGGAAACTAGGTACTGCGAAGGTGGCTTGTGCCTTCTGCCTACGAGTCTGTACCCGGATCGACTACAGTACATGTACTTCGCTGCTGACACATGTAACTGCTGTTCTTCTCGAGATGACGATGATCGTGCTGCCGACCGTAGGGACAGTTTGCACAATCGTTGATCGGTAGTGTCGCTGTCAAGACTGTTGTCCAAGCGGTGGACTTGACGGGAAAGAACCCTCGGATCACCGTCGTCCCACCGCAGTCTCTCGACCGGCTCTAGGCTTAACTTGACGACACCGTGTTCATACGCGGCTCCCATACTACCGTCAACATTGTCAATGCTCCCTTTCGGTCCTTCATCACCGTCACAGCCGTCCTAAAGATCTCCGCAATGATCTACACCACACAGATTGTGCGCCTTGACGGCAAGTCCTCCACCAACACGGGCTGCGCCCTCCCCTTCCGCTGACGACGAGCTTTGTTCAGGCCTCACGCTCGTCGCCAGCGTTGACGATCAGAGCGCACAAGAGCTGGGAGAGCTGAAGGGCCAGATCCGACAGATCATCAAGAAGTTGACACCCAATGCTGAGCCTCGTGCCTCTATCGAGGCTTCGAAGGGCACCGTACAGTACAAGACACACCATTCCTCGAGCGATCGTCAGAGGCAGTGCTGATCTTCATCTGCCGCAGCTACGTTCTGAATGACAATGTCGCATATCTCGCCATCACCGAACGTAGCTACCCGAAAAAGCTCGCTCTGACATACCTCGAAGACGTCCGCGCCGAGTTCCAGACGTCGTACAAGCGTGAGGACTATCTCGATCCACAATTGCGCCCATACGCATACTCAGAATTCGATCGTTTCATTGAGCGTACCAAGAAGACATACCAGGACTCCCGAGCCACGGGCAACCTTAGTCGTCTGAATGACGAGCTCAAGGACGTTACACAGGTCATGACAAAGAACATTGAAGACCTGCTGTATAGAGGCGACTCGCTCGAAAAGATGGGTGCGTACCAAGAAAGCGCTGGTCTGTCCATCAAAATTTCACTAACGAGCAGTCCTTCAGGGGATATGTCCTCTAGACTGCGGGAAGACTCCGCCAAGTACAAGCGTGCAGCAGTCCGCATCAACTGGGAGCTACTGCTAAAGCAATATGGTCCGTTTGGTGTCCTTGGCTTGGTCATTCTTATACTCCTGGTCTGGCGCTTCTGGTAAATTCTCTTTGGAGACTCCTCGGGTCCTTTTGGCATAGCGAGGCGTCCGAGAGGCCAATTCGGATAGGGCAGCATCAGGAATGGCCTTCTTCAATGATACCCCGAGAATAGTCTCTTCCTTGCACAGAGAACCATAGTTGGCTCTCCCAGACCGCACTGATAGAATGGTCTCTGTCACAGCTGGCCGTAAATGGTACAACCTTCGAACCTTTTCTTGTCTTCACCGGCAGCTCTTTCGCAAGATCGCCCAAAGCATGTGTATGAAGGGCGACTGTCTATGTTATCAGTCTCAAGGTAATATGTCTGTGCTCGAAGAATACCAGGCCCGTGGGATCCCTCTTCAACTCTCCAGGAGGCGAGTCTTATATCTTCATTCCGGACGTCATGAACACACTCTGCAAGATCTTGGATCCACGCTGTCAACACACGCATGAAGATAAATTGGCATTGAAGAAACGTTACTCGGATCAGGTCATATATGACTTGCTTGGAGACGTCGACCAGGAAAGGAATCCTACGCACTTACACGGGACTCATGGAGTCCAATTTCACTTACCTGGAGTTCGTCTGGCAGACATTGGGCATTGAGACTTGAGAGTGTTGTTTTGACTGCGTGTTTGGCGACTGCTGGAAGACACGTTCGGTGAAGGGCATCGACGTCGCTTGCTGCTGCTGCTGCTGCGAGTGCCACATAGCATCTCCCCTTGAGCTTGCCAGGTCCTGGTATGCTAGGCACAGGAATGCAGTCGATCGAGATGCGAGGATTCCATAGCTCACCGCATGCTCCTCCGGCCCTGGCCCCGGCCCTAATCATTATGTGTCTTGCATCACTCGAAGAGTCTCTTGTAGTCTTCCATGGGGTCCCGGCCAAAGATCCGCATCGCGAGGATGAGGGCCACGACGCAAATGGCTGCGAGGAAGCCGCTGAAGAGCAGTACGCCCAGGAAGTGGCCGTCCATCTCGCCTATCGCCGAGTATGTCTCTTTCTGTCGGAGGATGATGATGCCACTGTCGTTCGGCGTGTTCGCAGGGTTGGTGGTAGACGTCTGGGTAATGGATGGTATCAGTGACCATATGCCCTCACGAGTGCAAGGCTGAGAGGAACTCACGCTGCTGGTGGAAGTCACTGGTGCTTGCTGAGTGTCTCTGAGCGTCTCTGGGTGTCCTTGATGCTCTTGATTGCTTTGTGGTGGTCAAAGAGTGCTTTGTGGTCGCGCGATGGTAAGTGCCCTGCTTGTGGTGTTGCATTGAGAGAAGACTGACTCACGATCAAAGTGTAGAACTGAAGCTGCCGCGGCTGTGCGTGATGCAAAATATATTTAAAATGCCTCGCCGACGTTATTTCTCCACAACCACAACAGATAAGCTGTTCGAAATACTTGCGATGGCCCTTTAAATATCATTACAAGGCTCTTCGAACGAGTTCTGGGCGAAAGCATGCACTGGGTGGTGTTATACGACTGCAGGGCACATGGCAGGCACGGAGGAGCTGATCAAGCTTCCGAGGTCAAGCCGACCTATGTTGCCTGCAACGACAATATCACGATAACAACAACGATTGATACACTGCAATAGGTAAGGAGCTTGCTCTGCGAACTCCACTGGTTCTTCTGATACTAATATCTAAGCAGGAGGACGTCGGCGTGGCGTTGCATCGCAGTGCGCAGGAAGAGCAAGCTCCATCACAAGTAAGGCATATATACGTCAAACTGGAACTCACTCTCACCAATCAGCTTCAGACTTCTTCATAGTCTGTAGCGGATTGGTAGGTTGTACACACCTTAAGTGCACATATCTAAAGCGCTGCAGAGCGTCTGCCTGCTTGCCTGCCCGCCTGTTCGCAAGGCCTCGAGTCCGGGATGTCCAGACCGTCTACTAATTCGACCTTCTATGTAGATCAATCTTACTCATAGTATGTATGGGCCCCCATCATACTAAACACCACACTTTTTTTTGTCTTTTCAGTCTTAGTCTTGGGCACTGAGCCTTTCCTCCCGTCACAGTGTTTCTTTTTGGTCCTTGGTAGCATCAATGAGAGACTCTAGGCCATCGATCACTTTCTACGGTCAGAAACGATTCTATCTTCTGCTATTCCACTTAGATCACGCATTTTCTTTGCCCCAGTGAGACCATCTAAGTCTTCACAGCGAACGCTGTTCCACCGCCAGATTCTCGCTTTCCACCTTTCCTCAGACTTCACAAGACGCCAACTCTTCGCATCTTTGCCAGAATCATCCACCTACAGCAGAGGAGAAGGGAAAAGAAATTGTAGCACAGAAGCCTGAAGAGCGCAAGCCGAGTCGGCAAGCCAATCCCACGAAAAGAGACGGGACCTGCGGACAATATGATTGCGTCCCTTGTGCACGATCGAGCGAGTTTCCACCTTGTCACACGCGTGACAAGTGGTCGACATCACTTCCACCACGGTCAAGATATCGCTCGGTCAGGAACGAGAGGACGCCCACGAGCATTGAATGTCAACAGTGGCAGCAGGGTCATACTAAGAAGGTAAAGGCGAACACAAGGGAGCAGTGAGCAACCGCATATCACTTACTCGGGCATCTAAATTACGAGAGCGAGTTGAGCACACTCTCGCGTTTCGCAATCATCTCCTCCCACTCCGCCTTAGGATTACTCAGCGCTGTGATTGCGCCGCCAGCACCAATCTGCCAACGATCGCCTTCATCATCCCATCTGAAAGCAGTCCGAATTACTACGGAGAAGTCGCCAGCGCCTCCCACGTCGAAATAGCCAATCACGCCGCTATACAATCCTCGCGACCGTCCGCCCTCGATCTCCTTGAGCAGCTCACAAGAGCGCTTTTTCGGAGCGCCAGTCATCGACCCTGGAGGCAGTGAAGCAGCAAGAGCGGCAATGCCAGAAACAGAGGGCTCAAGATCACCCTCAATGACAGAGACAAGTTGGAAGACTGTCTCATACTCTTCCACAGTCATGAGCTTGGGCACACGGACGCCGCTGATCCCAGGAACGCCAGCAAGATCATGCCGAATCAGATCCACAATCATCAGATTTTCAGCGCGCTCCTTCGCGGAGCCCAGAACTTCTTCGGCTTTCGCTCGCGTGATCCCTGGTGCCTTCTTTACTGTGCCTTTGATAGGACGGAATTGACACTTGCCTTTGCGGGACCACGACAAGAAACGCTCTGGGCTACTTCCTGCCACAGAAATACCTGGACCTTGAGCAGACTGCAGCCGAAGATACGCACTGAACGGTGCTGGGTTGCGATCTTGCAGTCGACAATACAAGTCCCAGGGAGCTGCTTGTGTTTGAATGGTGGACTGGTCGGTAAGGCAGAGCTCGTAAGACTCGCCCGCTCGTAACTGCTTCTGGCACTCACGCACCTTACCGCAGTACTCTGCCTTGTCCGGTTCTGCCAGAACAGTCATGCAAATGAGACACTCCGAAATGGCCGGTGATGCAACGAGACTCTCCAAGTCCAGCTTGGTACGCTTGATCCATTCGTCATCATCAAGTCTGACTGTCTGGATGTAGATTGCACCTTGGACGTGGTCCACGACTATGCTTCGCTCAACAAAGACGAACCATATATCTGGATGGCTTGGATGCACTCCGGGTGGATGCACTCCGATCGACTCCAGGCCAGCTTCATACGAGATGAAGCCGACCAACCCACCCCAAAACGGAGAATGTTCTGGGCCATTGGCGGCTTTTTGATTCCGCATGTGATCGTTGAGGTGAGCAAAGACACCATCAATGCTTGTATTTTCACGCAGAGCCACTTCGCCATCGTGAAGTACCTCTAGAGCGTTGCTACGGGTTGAATATCGGATCTGCATTGATGATGAATCATGTAGTCCGATCACACTGAAGCGACCAGTCTCTGGATTCACTGGCTTCCCGTTGCGGGTTCCAGATTCCAAGATAAGCGGTTCTGATGAGGTGACATTCTTCCGCAGCAGTTTCACCACATGCTCAACCGAAGGCATATATCTTGTGGGAAGAATCGTCCAATTGACAGAGCGCCCAGAGAAATTTGCCAGCCGCTCCGCAGCACCACTGCTTTTCAGTCCGATGTTCACTTCACTGGCACTCTCATATTGCCGAGGGATTCTTCGCCTAGCGGCACACCAAGCAAGTGCGTCTTGCCACCACTTGCCAATGAGTCTTTGGCCTTCGGTGTTGGTACAGATGGACTCGGGATGGTACTGGACGCCCCATAAAGGCTTGCTGATATGCCGCACTGCCATGAGCACCGGACCATTCATCACGTTCATTAGATCCCAAGCCAGTGGCGTAAGCTCGGGACATTCCATAGATGGCGTCCATAACGCTTTAGGCTCCCACATTTCGTCCTGACCACCGTCCAGTTGAATATGAAGGGAGTGATATTGCGTCGCGACGACCTTGCCAGCTTCAGAGAATATGTCCTTGCCACCATGAGTGATGATAGCCATGATACCATGCCGAGGCTCTCTGAGTCGTCCAACTTTGCCACCGAACGAGAGGCACAAGCTTTGAAAGCCCAGACATACTCCCAGAACAGGCAACAAGTGGTCTTCAGGTAAGTCCCATAGCTTTCCAATCAGGCCGATGTCCTCGAGATTGGCCGGATGGCCTGGGCCGGGACCTGCGACCACGCCCGTGAATCCATCAAGATAGTCGAAGAATGCTTTGTCGTTGAGGACGAAGCGAGGATCATCAATCTTGATGCTGTCCACTACGATAACAAGCTCTGATCGCAGCAACGCTATTATTGAGTTGGAAAAGGAGTCGTAGGCGTCGATGAAGAGAATCCGGGGTGGCGGCATGAAGTGATGCTCGCAGTTTTGTGTAGTAAAAGGTATGGGAGCTGTGATGTCGGAGGGATTCGGAAGGCACCCTCTCGCCCTTTGTTTAGACCATGAAGTCCAACAATGTCAACGATCCTGATAGCGTGCGACCATATTTGAGACCTGGGAGTTATGACATGTGAAAAGCCATACTGAGTGTCACTCCGCGAGAGAAAAATCTCGACAGACGAGAAGTTCGGGTGCCGACGGAATTGTACCGGCCAGGCACAGCGCCCGCCGAAACTTTCCCTGCCGACCCTTTCTCGCCCTTCCTGCTGACAACTTCACCTCATCATCGCAACCATCGTCCTCCTCCTTATTGTCGCGAGAGACAGATGCAGACGTACATACAAACCCAACGTCAGAACGCCAAAGAATGCGAAGCTGACTGCTCCGTTGCAGAGCTGCTACGTACTTTGTGCATCCGATCCCGACATGAATCGCGCGTCCAATAAAGTCATCTGTCAACCAATGACTTGGTCACATGGGTTGTGATAAGGATATCGCTCGCGTACAAGACAGCGATATGCATAGATATATACTCGCTAACTTATCTCGTCATCTCACCTCACCTCAACCTCGACCTCACCTCTGCACTCCTCGTTCTTTCTTTCAAATTGTAACTGTGAGCAACACGTTCCCACCTTCAGCAGAGATATCAAGATGAGCGATAGCCAGGTGGCAGAGAAGATCGCCTCGTCAGGAGGTAGAGTGGTACACCCTTGCTTCCGAGTAGAACTAGTATTGAGCTCGACCAGGCCCTCCCGAAACCTCGCCTGCTGTTAATACAGAGGCCACACAATCTCCCGCCGAGCAAGTCGCAGCATCTGAAGGTCACTTTCCCTCTCTTTGCTGATATACACTCATCTACCACTCACCAATGCAATGTATAGGCGGTCCTGGCGTCGCTCCGGCCGTTATTGATCGTGAAGCACCCTCGTCCGAGCCAAACAAGATGGAGAACAAGCTTGAGGAGAGTAAAGCGAGCAAGACGCCCGCAAAGAAGGACACCGACGTCGCGGGACGCAAAGAGAAGGGAGTTCTCGGCACGGGCTTTCTCAAAAAGCTGTTCAGCAAGAAGGAAAACAAGAGTGAAGCCACTACTTCTTGAAGCTGTCCGAACAGGAAACAAGGTGCTCTGGCTTTGTGTGCTCTGTGTTTTTTCAAAAGATACCCTGGGGTGTATGCGGCCTTGTTGTAATGTGTAAAGAAGACTGGCCGACGAGTGCCGAGTCTGGAACATAGGAGAGAGAGGACAATCAGTATTGGCCTGAGTTTGTCGCAAGTAGTTTCCGCGTATCTTATCATCATCCACTATGTTACCCTGCCCCTTGACGTTATCTTGCAAGACGGATTGCTGTCGTCATACTCTGACAATTCTACACCCTTAATCCGGCTGCGTTGCCACGCTATTCAACCAAGGCTGCAATGCCTCAAGTTCATGCTCCTCGAGCACTCTGGCGCTCGGCCTTCTAGGACTCCATTCCTCTTGTGGAACGCAAATACCAGGCATCCCAAGGCTACCAGTCATGGAAAGCGTTCGCAGCATTGAAACGGATTCGTTCTACCGAGACTTTAGAGCAGGACCATCAATATGTCTGGGTTCGTATACATACCATCGACCATCGTGGTGAAGGCGGCGACAAAACGGCAGGTACCTCACTGCTCTCCATAGTATAGTCCTCGCCAGGAACAGATGGCAATGCCTGCAGCGTGTGACCTAATTCGTATTCCATAAGACCATCCATCTTCGCCATCAACGGTTTGAGGTAGCGTGACTCTTTGCCACGCATGCTGGACAGCTTGCCGAGCAAAATGCTCAAGTACTGCTTGCCTTCCAGGAACGTTGCCGAGGTATCGCCTGGTAATATCAGTGAGTGCCATTGCATCTTGGACACCGTTTGTCACTCACCAGCTGTGCATTTCAGTACATCAGCAAGACAGCCTGCTATATCAGATAACTTCTGTTCCTATTCTTGCGTTCAGCATGCGAGCACGTGGACTTGATCCGAGTGACTGCTTACCATTCCGATGCCATGACTGTCCAGTGACATCGCGGTAGCAGGAGCCACGATCTCCACTACCTTTCGCGCCAACTCAACAGGATAGTCAAGTCGCATGCCGCCTTCACCTTGACCCCAGATGAGGCCATTGCTGACGCCCAGTTGCCAAGCCAATACGTGTAACCACTCTCGCGTGACGCCGATATCCAGATTTTGAGTTTCGTTAAGCTGCTCTAGATCCGCGGCATGTGCTGTGGCGTCGAGTTGTTTTTGAGTACGTGCAAGCCACGCCTCGTCGCAGAGGCTGGCTCGCCGAGATCCTCGCCACGCGCTGACAAAGGATTCGTCCACGGCAGAAAAAAGTTTGGCCAGGTTGACAAATCCAGTCAGAAGCTGAGGATCTTCACTCTCGAAGACCGCGGGTAGTGTCACGCTTGAGTGTAATCGTGTGTGCTTTCGCCGCTGCACAGCGTATGCACGCTCCGTGATGAACAAGAGCCAGTAGAGACGCCTTCGCCATTGAGATTCAACAGGGTCCAGCTCCTCATACGAAGCATCGTCGTCCATCTCCAGGTTCTCGGCGAAGGTGATACTCTCCTGCAGGTAATGCCAGGCTAACAAATGACGTTCGTGATTTCCATAATATGCGAAGAGGAAGAAGGAAGTCATTATGCTTAGAGGTGACATGCTTTCGACGTAGTCGAACGTTTTACGCTCTCGTAGACATTCCTCAGCGAACAGGTGATCCGCCCTTCTCGATGGGTGTGGCGAGGGCGGCTGCGGGATGGATTCGTCCAATTGTACTACCGTAGCAGCAGAGACCGCACATAAAAAGCAATATATGTCAGGCGTCACAGCGTGGGCTGAAGAGTAGAGACTAGGATCGAGGTATGTGCGGCGATCAATGACAGGCATGATTGCAAACATATGGTTGAAGAAAAGCTGCACGTATGGCGGAAATGTCTCTCCCCCAAGCATTCGATGTCGAAAGGGTTCGGATGATGTTGGCGAGAGTGCGCGAGGAATGCTCGCGCTTCCATGAGATCCGGTATCTGTATGTGCGGATGACCAGCTGTATTCATGTTGTGGTCGTCGCTTCAAAACTGGCTGGGTTGTTGATTGATGCACATCGGTGCGATCGGACGTAGCATTCGGATTGTGCTGATGTTGTGAGTGCATGTCGGACGAGACATTCGCACTGTTCGGATACACTGGATCCTCGGGCTGAGGAGCATGAGTATGAGCATATAATGAAGTGCTGGGATTTGTTTGAGTTGAGTTCATGCCCCATTGCCAATTGCCAAAGGGCTCATGCGGGCTGATTGGACTGGCTGGTGCTGCAGAAGCCGTGTCATCAATCTTTCGGAGGGCGTGAAGTACTCTTGCGCTCCGCAACCCCTTGGGTCCTTTCTTCTTTGGCGGTTGTAGGTATGCACATCGTATGCTAGCCTTTTTGCAGGGCCCGCATGGATCCGTGCCGTCGCAACGAACCTTCCGTTTCCGGCAGCAGTCACAAGCTCTTCTCAGTTGTTTGGCAGCGCCATGGCTTCCATGATAGCTCTGTGCTGAGGTGGGCACCAGCGCTGCAGATTCTTGTGCTTGTGTCTGGGCGGACATCTCTTCCTGGAGACGACCTGCGTATCAGCCGTAAGAGTACTCGGCCCTCCTCCACGACCAGTACGCAGCTGGCTCCGTAACTTAATGTCTCTTCATCATTGCTTGGCTCCCGCTCGTGTGGTCGTTCGTGACACAATAACAGAACGCCGTCGGTCTGCAACTGACAGACACGTCGGAGCCTTCGCGAACAAAGTTCAATGTCGTTGGGGACACTTTTCGAAGTGGATCTGTGGATCCAGCTAAAGATCTGCTGCCCCGCTTTGCGGCTCCTCACTGACGCCACAGAACGCGGGCTGAACGCAAATCGGAGTGCAGACGGCCAAAACCTTGAACTACCCCGAGAGTGTCCAGATGCCCAACGAGAGAGGGAGAACAAGTCGTGCTGCTCTCTTTGCTCAGAAATAGGTAATGCACGCATCGCGGACGAATATCACATCGCCCAACACACACGAGCTGCAATGCCTACTAGTACTGCCTCACGTTTGCTGGGTACTTGGTAGCCCAATTTGATCCTCCATCTACGTATGGCAATCCAGATCGATCTTCACTAGTGCGTATGGTTCCCGATCGCACTGGCAGTGTCGCGTGCTCATCGTGCAGGGTGAATTCTCTATGTGCTTTTCGCCTTGTTTCGACCACGCATCGAGAGCGGTACGATGCGTTCGCCGGGCCACAATGGTCGTGCCTATATGGTAAACATGCTGTACCAGAGATATGGGTTTATGATTCAAGGTGCCCAAGATGGCGACTGTACATCTCCAGGTTTTTCAATGTCAACGGCACCGCTGCACTCAACGAACTCTTCGAGCTCTTCGCTCACTGTCTTGAGCTTTTCCTTGACAGTATTGACGCCTTCAAGACCCACTATGTGCCGGGCGGGTGGATTATCGTGACCACCAATGGCTGCAACGGCATGTACCGTCTCTGCAACAAGGCGATCCTTCATACCTTTCGATAGGGGAGGGTAAAGGCTTGTGACCTCGCTAGAGTGTAGCTGGTCTCCCGTGGTAGGCTCATCCGAACCCTCGATACGATCCAATAGTGAAGATAAAATGTTCCTAGATAGCGGAGCCGGATTGTTCTCTTCAGTGTAGCAGGCCATGGGTGGCGCTGAGGTGATTCGGTGAGTCAATACGTTAACCTCCATGTTCGGCTGCACGATAGTGATCCTGATGTTGAATGGAGCAACTTCGTAAGCAAGACTGTCGCAGTACCCTTCAATTGCCCACTGACTCGCGCAATACATGCTCAAGCCAGGAGTACCCAGGTGTCCGGTGATAGCGGTCAAGAGCACGATATGCCCATTCTTGTTGGACCGAAAGACCGGCAATGTGGCCTTGATGATGTTGACAGGCCCGAAGAAGTTCGTCTCGAATTGGTCTTTCACCAAGCCTAATGTCCGCGGATTCTGTGACAACTCTTCTACCGTCCCAACCACGACCTCTGACTGGCAGCAGAAGAGTATGTCGATGCGTCCGAAGCATCGTACAGCTTCAGCGACAGCAGACTGGCATTGGCCCATGATCCGGACGTCCAGTGCCACGACACGCAGCCTAGTGCGCCGGAGTTCTTTCTCCTTCTCTGCCTTTATCCTGTCTCTTTCGTTGAAGCTTTCGGCTCTTCCAGCTTTCGATGCATCTCCAGGTGCAAAAGGCGCTGCGAGCTCTTCGAGAAAGTCCTTGAAGTCCCGGCTGCGCTCTTCTTCGCGCTCAAACTCGGTAGGTTGGACGCCAGCCGTCACACAATCGCCGTGCGCCAACAAATACCTGCAGAGCGAAATGCCGACGGGGCTGTTGGCACACGTCAAAAACCACACGCGGGGCGCGTTATGAGTCGGCCATTTCGGAGTGTGAGGCACTTTGGCATCGGAAGACATAAGGGAGGATCTGAGGCACAGTGCGTACCGCGCCTCCGCATCGGCATGGAAATATCAGAGAGCGAATCGCGCCATTAGGTTTGCATGAGAAGACTGAGGGTTGCAGGTGGAGGGGGAAGTCGGCGAATGGATGAGATAAGTAGAAAGGTTGTGGAACGTGCATGGACAGCCCGTGCATCAGACTACCTGTAGCACCTACCTCCTAGCACATGCGGAAGCGCGATGCAGAACTTCTCCATTCTACTTCTTCTGTGCCACCTTCGCCCTCCAACTCGATCTTTAGCAGCTTCCGGATATGCATGCACATGCACGATAGGTGCATACAAGAATCATCGCGCGTAGGGTTGTCATCCTAGGTCTGCCATTCGGCATCCATCATAACGTGATATTATACGCCCTCCTTCGACACAACACACCAAATCACAGCTATCATGGCAACCATCGATCCTTTCCTACTCGACGAGTCTCAGTACCATCGTCCGGAGATCATCGAATGGTGGGTGAACGAAATGCGCGGTCAAGCAATGGATGAGCACATGATTCACCGTTATTTATCGGAGTCCCCATTTTTTTCATGGGAGTCCAAAAACGGTGTCACATTTCAGCATAGCAGAAACGTACAGGAAGCATTCCTGAAAACGATCAATCGCAAGGCTCTCGAAGATGAGCTACAAAGCAGAACTGGTATCGAGTATATCATCGTTGGCGATCCACAGCCTGTCGCCGATAAAGATTTGGCTGCGCAAGGCGTGACCACGACTGGTGTCTATGTCATACGCAAACAAGACCGTCAGCTCCTCAGACAAGATGACATGCTTGGGCGAAACAAGCATCCATCTATCATGTCTGTACCTCACCTCAACGGTCGCGATACCTGGCAACTGACGATCCTCGGTACATACTACATCGTTGGACAGGCTCTATATCAAGCACCCAACGTCTTCGATGTGGTTGGCAATCGCCTGACTTCGGCTGCCGCTAGCTTGAACAAACTGTTCGATGTTGCTGACGCACTTCCACGCTACTCGCCAGCAGTCGGGCACCACTACCTACCTCCGCGTACGTCGACAAGACCGACCACAGTTCCTGGATCTGTAGTCGGCACGCCGTCCCGCTCGCGCGAAGGCAGTGTGGCGGTAGAGGAAAGCTCATTGCGATCTAGCTCGGTCCACATCGAAGCACAAACCACGACTACGACAGGGGTGAACTCGCAGGACTCGCAGCTTCTTCTGAACTCCTTGGCACTTGTCATGAATTATGGCGATGAGTACACAGACGAGAATCCCCTGATTGGCGAACCAGGCAGCCTTAGATTCACAACCTCCATGGCTGCGGCGAGGAAGCGTCGAGCTGACGAGGAGGCCACAGCAGCACAGGCACGTATCGCGAAAGATATTCTGAAACCAACTCCAGAAATTCAAAGTGTCTTCTCTGATCCTACGCCGAAGAAGGTTACCAAGAATGGCAAGGAGGAGCGGCGGACCAGCAAGCCTGATAAGAAGCGCAAGAAGAGTCGAGCAGCCAATACCAGCGGGATTGCGACTAGTCCAACAACGCCTGGTAGCGCAACGAGTACTCAAGCTCCTGATTCTGCTTTATGAGATCCGAGCATTCGAAACTAGGGTACATCGCGCGAGCCAGGGACTCCTTCCGAACGTACGTTGGCGTCATCACCCACTGGAATATGTATTGCGCCCTGTCGCATACAGGATGCTGAGCAGGCTCACATCGACAACTTCTATACCTCCTAACTCGATTTGGCGAACACGATTCAAAGGTCGACATGCCTTGATCGACCTTCTCGTATAAAGTAACATGACGTTACAATCGTACACTCGAGCCAGGCTCACGACTATCATGACTGATGCGGGTCTCTTGGAGGTCGAGATTGTGAGTGCATCTGGGACTTTCGGAGTGCGAATAGTAGGCTGCAAATAAGCAGACCATATCTTCATGGTCTGCGCCGTCGGTTTGCGATTTCGCAATCGAGCGATGAGATACAAGAGCCTGAAAATTTGCATGAGCCGTCTTGGATTGTATAGAGAAGGGGAAGAAGATGCAGTGAAATCGACTTCCAGGTTTCACAAGACAGTGAGGTTGATGTGGCCCAAGCTCCTTCTGCCTTAGTGCCTGACGCATCTCCAAGGGTCTCGTCGCATCGTCGCATGCTGTGTGTGGAGATGGTCTGTTAAAAAAGTCTTAGACGAATTAAGCAGTGCCTTTTCATCTCCTCGTTCCTCGTCTCCTTTTGCACACGCTGTTTGTACCTCCAGGAGTGTCGAGACTGCAGCTCCAGACTTCGCCTTCACACCCTTCGCCGCTATGTCGCCAGCGCTGCCGAAAGTAGGCTCCGCCAAAGATGTGCAGAGAGAGTCGACCGCGGCGCGGATATTGGGAGCTGGTAGGAAACGACGGGTCCCATTGAGTGAGAAATTTGGGAAGCGATACTGATGCCATGTATGACAGGCTCTGCTGGTATCGCCGAGCTCATCGTCTTCCACCCTGTTGACACCATCGCGAAGCGTCTCATGTCCAACCAGGGCAAGATAGGCAGCGCTCACCAGCTCAACGAAGTCATCTTCCGAAAACACGCCCCTGAACCATTCGTCCGACGATTCTTCACCCTCTTCCCCGGCCTCGGATACGCTGCTGCATACAAGGTCCTTCAGCGAGTATACAAATATGGAGGACAGCCCTTCGTCAGGGATTACCTGGCTCAGAATCACGGACAGGCATTCGATAATGCATTTGGCAAGGGCAACGGCAAGGCAATCATGCACGCGACCGCGGGATCCATCATTGGAATTGGAGAAATAGTCCTGCTGCCCCTGGACGTGCTGAAGATCAAGAGGCAGACAAATCCAGAGGCCTTCCGGGGACGAGGCGTGCTGAGGATTGTGGCAGACGAAGGGTTCGCTCTATATCGTGGCTGGGGATGGACAGCAGCCCGTAACGCTCCCGGATCGTTTGCCCTGTTCGGTGGTTCTGCGGCAGCCAAGCAATACCTTTACAAAATGGAGGATTACAACTCGGCCACCTGGTTGCAGAACTTCGTGGCATCGATTGCAGGCTCAAGCGCGTCGCTCATCGTGTCAGCCCCGCTCGATGTCGTGAAGACCCGAATTCAGAACCAGAACTTTGAGGTCAAGCAGTCTGGTGTCAAGATCATCGCAGACATGGCACGACATGAGGGTGTTGGGTCCTTCTTCAAGGGTTTGGTGCCGAAGCTGCTCATGACTGGACCCAAGCTCACCTTCTCCTTCTGGCTCGCTCAAACGCTCATCCCGTGGTTCAACAAGAGCTTGTAGGGATCACGCCGAGCTTTACCTTGGGAGTGGCGTTGCGGCGTGAAGGAATGGCGTTGAACGCAGTTTTTATAAGCGCAAGGCGTTGTTAGACCGTGGCCAAGGCAAGATTTGATATGTTCATGCACATAGATCACATCGGTAGAGTATTACATTGCCGTTGAGAGTTGACGCCAATTTTATGTTCACACTTGTATTTACTAGGAACCTTGCTTGGACTGTATAGTCGACAGAAGAAGCTCTCCTCTATCCTCCAATGCTGATCCTTCATACCTCTGCCAAGCTCCTAGCATGGTGCTGATGCGAAAGAGTAAGCACTTTTGGTCGAGCCAATCGAATGTGCGGAGTTGGACATCGAATCGCCGTCCGCTGAACTGGTTCTCTTGATCGTAGCGACCTCCGATTGACGAGTCATCAAAGTTATTTTCTTGGCTGCTGCTTCTGCCATGGCCGCTGCTACTGCTTTACGCTCCAGGAACTCGCGAGACAGCAGGACGGAGTCGTTTGGATGCTCTGGCTTGTAGACAATAGCCTCTTCGAGTGTGTCGAGCATGACCATGTTGGGCTGGTGCGAAATTCGACAGGCAGCGGAAGAACTCCCAGGATCTGAAATGCAGATACTGACTGTGAGGTGGTGGCTGAACTGTTCTAGTGTTTCCATGTTGGCTATATTCGATTGCGGGTCGTATTCACAGCTGCTGATCTTTTCACGATGGAGAGGTGGAAAGACGTGGGAGATGTATCAGCGAGTCCTCAGGTGGGGTTTGAGGTCATGGTGCTGGCTCATGGTGATGTGTCCATGGTGATGGCACCAATGTCCTAACACTAAGCGGGTGATCCGATCGAGCCCTGACTTTGAGCGTTCATCGGAAGGCAACTCCCTGTTCTCGAAGTACACTTGTGGAGCAAGTACTACTGCGTTGACTGTTGCAGCAAGTTCATAATTGGCGCAAGTGTTGTCGTGATGAAGATCAGTCTTGCTTCCGAACAATTAGTAGCTGGTATCTATATGTGCTGGCAGAGCACAAAGTCACATCGATTTATGAGATGATAGCACATACATTGGCGACCATCAAATCTCAGCGATGACATTCCCAAAGCTCATGTAGGTACAACTCTCATATATATCTCTCTCTATATCTATACTTCTCGGCCACATCTGGCCCCGAAATACATATCCATCGGCCCGGTCAGACAAATTCCACGCTAAGGGCACCCGGCACCGAATCTCACTGTGCTGGCGCGGCTTCCTCTCACCGGTCCCGGACAACGACGACGGCGTTGGCCCTCGCGTCTCGCTTCCCCCAGGACGAATAGATCGAAGCGCGCCAGCAGTCCATTCGCTCTGACAGTGGCGGCACTAATGGAAGTCCTCGTTGGCGTGAGAACCGTCAAACTCACCCGGCCATGACTCGAGACAAGTGCGATGGGATATCCATGTCCATGGGACCCTACCTATCTTGCCACATTGATGCAACGAAATATGAGGATGGCTTACGGCAGGTCACGTCAGTTGAGATGCCAGTCCATGCCTACAAGAAATGAATATGCTGCCACGAGCCATCATGATGCTCTTCTTGGTATTGTTGTCGTTAATGCTGGGATGTGAGCTCGCTCATTTTCAAGCTTGCGCTCCGAACAATCGGCTACAAAAGCGTATGCGATTACCATCGTCCTTCCTCAAACGTGTGCCCATCCATTCCACGTCAAGATCTGCATCTCGTCGATGAGGCATACAGCTCCAGACTCCTGATTCTCATCGGATCTGGACTCCCATTCCACAAGCCGCCTTAATAGTCTCACATCCAACGACGAGGGGGCAGAAATCCATCTTAGAATCCAGTTTGCCCAAGATCCAAACACGATGCCAAACGACGAGACCCATGGTGACGTAGGTCCATGGTTCATGGCTGCATACACATCTCCAGTATATCCAACGCGGACGTTCGGGTTGAGCCACACGCCTTTCGTTCGCGAAAGCGGATTATCAGGATGGATGAGGCAGCATTCGGAGCCTTCCAGATGGCGTTTCGCTAAATCATCTGTAACACCGCGAAAGGCTAAGGGGTAGGTCCTGTCGTAAAAAGGCGCCGCATCCATTGCCACAATCCCATTCCAGCAACTCGTGACCGGCACGGGCTCACTCCTCCTCACAGCTTCCCTCGACTGTCTCGACCGAAAGAAAGGCCACCTCAGCATCATCGGCTCATATCCCTCGGCGTCCCTCAATGCCATCGTATCGTAGACCTCCCCGACATGCTTGAAATCCAAGGAACAAGCAGCCGCATACTTTCCTCCTCGTGTCGCCAGCAACCTCTTCACATCTTGATTGTCAAAAACCACATCATTCAGAAACAACACTTTATCAAATTTCAACCCCTTCTCCTCCAGCTCGAGTAAAGGCTCAAGCGCCAGATTCCTCTGCTGAGCCAGGAAGGGGATCCGCCTTAGCTCCCACTCGCCATGTGGTGCGAAGATCCAGCCCTCGGGTCCGGGAGTCGCGCTGACGGCATCCAGATGTGTCGTGGCATCTAACACGATCCTGCTCGGAACTCCTAGCTCTTCCAATTGAGTATCGAGCCACCGTAGAGCATCTTTCGTGTTGTCTAGCACACTCCCGCTCTCGGCAATGCTGACGAACACATTCTCTCTCCCGATCTCTCTCACCAGCTCAATGACAGCTGGAACCCAATGACTAGCGAGGATGTACTCACTCGTCCACTGAACAGAAGAGATGAAGATTTTCTGGTTGCCGAAGGGAGGTGGCTCTTTCGAAGCCTCGCGGGCGATTGCATTACGGATCGTGATGGTCTCTAGAAGAATCCACACCAGAAATATAGCTGCTGAGTATCTGAAGCAGATCTTGAGGAAAGAAGAGCGCCCATAATTCCGGAGCCGCATGTCCAGGTTACGCCATGGGCCATCGGTCGGACGATGTCGTGTGACTTTGCCGTGTAACGAGCGTGAGGCGATGATACCAGATCTGTTGAAGGAGTGACGAGATCGATAGGCTGTACGACAAGTCTGTCTCTTCCGAAAGGACCCCTTTACATGTTTGCTTAGACACGGGTCTGGAGTAGTCGCGGAACTGAAGTTCAGGGACCCGAGATAGAGTTTGGAATGGCGGAGACCAGTCCGCACAAATCAACGCACGGGGAGCAGACAGGACAGGAATGCTGGCTCAGATATATCATTCTTGCTTCATTCCCCATGCTGTTTATTATGTTAGAGGCTCACTAACTTATGCCGTTGCTCAACCATAGAGCAATCACCAATTACTGCACCTTCTTCCCCTTTGAGCCTCCTCTCAACACCTTTCCTCTCTGCTTCATCATGTGCGTAAAGAGCACATAGCTTCCCGGCACGTATATCGCTAGCACGCCAAACAACGCCCAATCTAGCCCCGTCATCGTCTCCCTCGCAGGCTCACTAGCCCTCCATACCAGCCAGCATTCACTCCCGATACCCAATGGGTACAGCACGAAGAATGTATTATACCTCAACCACGTCTGCCATCCCGCTACCTTTCCAAATGCTAAGTTGGAAGCGAAGTACGAGTACCGAATGACTTCCGTAACACTCCAAGCCACGAGCATAGTCGTGTATGCAACTGAGACTTGTGCAGTCGACTCAGGAAACACGTGGACGATGCCCCAGACGAGGAGAAAGCGAGATGCGACTTGCATGACCGTTGTCATCAAAGGAGCCCTCACGATCCCTATACACAGAAACGTCAGCACATATCCCCTCGTCTGCCTCTACTCTTTGCTTGCTCTTACGTACCCGTTGCAGCATGCAAAACCTCCAACGCCGCCAGACTTTGTGTCCATTTCGTCCACTCTCCCACTTCATCATATACCCCCTCATGTCCTTTCAGACTCGCGATCGTGACAGTTCTGAAGAGAACGACGGCCCAGAGACCCGCAGAGATGGCGTTGTAGAGGATGAGGTAGAGAGCTCTTGGGCCTGTTGCAGGTCTGCCTTTGCGGGAGCCAGGAGGCTTTTGCGAATCATTAGGTCGGTCCATCGTAAGTGTGTCAAGGAAGAATGAAAGACGGCGCTAGAAGGGTGAAAACTGAAATGTAAAAGGTGCGAAGTGGGAATCGAGGAAGCGTCGAAGCTCGCGATGCTCGACAAGCTAAGGTGAACCCTGCTTGATGAACTCAAGCGGAACCAACCGAGGCCGTTCCTGCATTGACATGACGTCCTTCGTAGCAAACATTTTATTCCAGATCATGAGGAAACTGATGAATAAGCATCAATTGTATGGTAGAGCTTCTGGAGGATTGATATTATGTGACAGTCAGTGCTGTGTCCAAGGTCAAACGCTTGTGTACAACAAAGCATGCCTGCTTGAAGAACTGTTCAAATGAAGCTCCAATGTCCGCCATTACAATACACCACCCCATATCTTTTTGTAGGAGAGCTGGCTTGATGCAGCTGCCAGCGTCCTGGTGGTGGCTTGGATCTCCTCAGTTTTGCGTGCCTTGCCCTCGCTGCTCTTTACTGGTCCATCTCAGCACGACATTGAAGTCGATCAACGAATATTGGGTACGACTCATACTGAAATGGAGAGGTCCCTAGCCGCCGACAAAGACGTGGACGAAAGATTTTGCGGTGGCGTTTTCCTTGCATCCGTCGACGACACATTTGTTGAAGTTGTGCACTCCATCTGTAGTTGACGTAGCTTTGCCCTTGCCCTTCTTAGAGCTCTTTGGTGCCTTGGTATGGTTCTTCGCGCAATTGCCGCAATAGGCCTGTACACTATTAGCAAGTATCTCTCACAATGGTCACAATCGTGGAGACTTACGTGACCACACTTCTTGATGACCCAGACCTCCTGCTGCTCCTCGTTCTCACCCATGGCCAGCTCATTGCCACAATTGGGACAAACGACCACCTCGTCTTCCTCAGGATTTCGGGTGAAGCCAGAAGCAGCATCTGTTGGTGGCTCGTATGCTGGTATGGTGGGCTCGTTGCCACCATATCCCATGTCGAATGCGGGAGCTCCATAATCCATGTGAATCATCATGCCTGGGACCGGCCGAGGTGGCTGGGCCAGTATGACACGTGGCATGCCATCGTTCCGATGCAGGTTGTTGTCTGTGCCTGTGTTGCGGTGTTGTGCATGCATGATGTCTTCATGCCAACGCCGGCGAGCCGTCATGCCAGACGGGCGCCTCATGTAGACGTTGAATCGTCCAGGCGGATGCGCGCCGTTGACAAAATCCACAATATCCTCCAAACTTCTCGTTTGTACAGCTCCGGTGCCGACCGGCCTACTGTTGTTAATGCCTCGCGTCCGAGGCCTCGTGTCCATGTGCATGACGTCGTCGTCGGCGTCATCGTCACCAGTCAAGTCGATTGTCTCGTTCATGCCGCCTGGGAAGGGGGTGATACTGCGTTGTGCCTGGGCAGGCGTGCGTGAGCGATTCATTCGCCATTGCGCCAGTGGGCGCTCGTCGAGGATTTCTATGTCGGCCATGATACTTCGAGTTGGTTCTGCTGAAGGTTGATGGGAACGTCGAAGAGCAGGATATCGAGTGTGAAGTTGTGGGCTGTGTCTGTGTAGGTCGCGTGGAGGATAAAGCTGTGTGAGGTTTGGCCCTTGTGCTGTCTGTGCATGTGGCTCCTCCTCTTCACCTTCACTTTCCACATCGATGATGTCCCGACCGAAACGGGGGCCCCGCCGTGCACGTGAAAAGCCGGCAGCGATGGCAGGACTAGGGTCTCGAGTTGTCTGTGTGCTTGCATGTCGTGAGTCGTCTTCCTCAGTCAGGTCGATAATGTCCGCAGCATTCCTATTCACCACCGCGGCCGCCGATGCATCCGAGGACATGATGGGTCTCCTAAAGTCCAGCCCGTCTCCTGCGAAATGTACTGGTGCTCTCTGTGGTAGAGCCAAGCCATGCGGACGTCTTCTCCGCAACGGATGGTCGTTGTCGTGGTGATCGTCTTGCTGAACGAAGAGTGTGTCCGGTGAGGCATCTCGGTGGCTGTGTGCCATTGTACCAAAGGTCCGCTTGAACATGTCGAGTCAGTGACTGAAGGTCTGCGAGCATAATGGTTGGCAGTAGGCAAGGCGTGGAGGCATGAGCGAGACTCACCTTGGACGAGGCTCGGCGGAGGAAAGGGCAAGCACCAGACCCAGATCCTCCAACACCATCCATTTTCGACTCTGCTCGTCTGCTGTTCACGAGCGTCTGCAGCGCCAGTAGTGGCTGACTGCGGCGTAGGTAGCAAGAATAGAGAATGTGCGGACAGCCGCCCTGGGCGGGGTGCAAGAATGGTAGTGTGCTGTCTCGAGAGAAGTGGCGGCAAGGTTGTGTGAGGTGAGGGACTGAGGTCAACCCGGACGCCAGCGATGATTGGCAACGACGTAGGCGCGTCCGCCAACAAAGAGCTCCAAAGCGCACGGCACGGCACTTAACTCCATTCTCCTTCTTCACCACTTCCTCTTCCAGTCACTCCGAGCTGCTTCTGCCGCTGTCAGAGGGTGTCTGATGCCTGATACAGTCATGTTGCTCATGTGATTGTGCGTACGCGCACTGACGAGAAGTTGCAGTTCAATTGTGACTTGTCAAATGTCGGCTTCAGCCAAACTTATCTCCGAAGCTGCACTACTCTACAAAACAGGATGCCGTGCTGGCTTGCCTGGCAGGGAGAGGATACAAGTACATAAACCTTGTCCACGCCACACACGCCCACCGATGCTTGCCATTGAGCACCTGCCCTCAGCCGCCTGAATGACAACTCGCGGGACAGCTCTGAGGAAGAAACGACTTTGGGTCTCATGCGCCAAGAACGCTGATAGCTCCACCCCCCGTCAGCACAACCAAACTCTTCGCCTTTGCACCCCACTTGACGTCGGTCGCACTGATTGCCTTCCGAAGAGGCTCCGACCATGACTTCGAGCTCTTGGAGTATTGATTCACCACAACGGCACCTGGTCCACAAGCTGCTAGGAATTGTCCAGTGTAGTCCCACTCTATTCCCGTGACGGCAGTTCCGATATCAATCGTCTTCAGTGCACTCAATTTGCGTAGATCCCAGACTGTCAGGACATTCTGTCCTTGATTTGCGGAAGCCAGCCATGTGCCATTTTCTGAGAATGTGACAGCCACGATCGGCGTGCTTGCCGAAGGCGCTGGGAAGGTGTGGGCCATTTGTGAGGTCTTCAGGTCGTATAAACGTACGGAGCCGTCAATGCCTCCGACAGCTAGAAGATGACCATCAGGGTGGAAGGCGACAGTAGTGAGTTCTGGAGTGGGCATTAGTGCATGTCACGAAGTGTGTGAGATCTGACATACCGATGTCTCCAAATACTTGAGTGGCAACCTGCATGCTGCTCAAGTCGTAGACGATGTAGCTTTTATCGTACCCGACGGAGACCAAGATGTCACCGCTTGGATGAGCGGCAAGAGCGGTCGCGGCTCCAGCATGTTGCGTGAACTTGGCTTGAATGGCACCGTCTTGTGCCACTGCCACAACTCCGCTGCTGGTTGAGACGGCCTGCTTGTCGTTGCACCACGCTCCGCCCAGAATTCCACCAGCTCCGATGTTCCTCCTCGTGGTAAAGGCTTCCTGCTGAAGGTCGTATATGCCCATAGTGCCATCAGAGTCGCCGCAAAGGAAGAAGTCGCCGGTCTGATCGGATGCCAATGTCTTCGCACCCGTGAACTGAGAGTCCACGTTCGCTTTGACGTCGTATGTCTGCACCTGCTCGGTCGTGGTCCAATCCTCAGGCACAGGACGTTTCCTTCTCGTGCTGGAAAGTCGAGCTTGTGTCTCATCGATCTTCGCAACGACCGCATCCGACAGAGGCTGGCCGTCCACCTGCATAGCTTCGCCGTGTGTGCCGTTTACTCCATTCGTGCCGCCCGTGACCGATACTCTCGAAAGCGCATCCCGAGCTTCGTCCCTCTCCTTCTGCAATCGCGCGATAACGCGCTGGGCAGAGTCATTGTAGTAGAGTGCTGTGCTCAGCTCCTGTCTCGTTTCCGCGAGCTGCTGCTTCAGCTGATATGTCTCCAAGATCAATGCATCCCATTCATTTTGGAACGTCGAAAGGAGGGCAGGGATCGAAGTAAGGGTAGGTGGCCGGGGCTTGACAACGCGCGCTTGCTTGAGGTCGATCAGGTCGTCTGTGGTGAGCTCCTCGCCATTGACAGGATCGGTACCATGCTCAGAGATGTAAGTCTCTATCAGCCGCCTCTCGAAGACATTCCCTAGACCTACTGTAAGCTTTGACCGTTACAAACGCGACTTCCCTCTGCGCACGACACACCTGATTTGCGCGATGCAACTGGTTGCTGTGGAGATTCGCCGGAGACTGCGTATTTGGTCAGCACGCATTCACGGGCATTGAGGAAAGACCGACATACTTGCGCAAAGCATTTTGAGGATGGGCGACGGAGCGACAGGAATCTCGTGATCGGTGTCAAAGGTGATTGAAGCTGATATTTCTTCGCGGAAGCTGCCGTGAGAACCTCAGGCAAGAAAGCTCGACGTGTGCATGTATCACATGGCATCAAGAACATCTCGAAACATCAACAACCACCTTTGGTGATTCCCAGCCACGATCAGTCTTTGATGTTGCCGCGCACTGACCGTTGCTTACTATGGCACGCAATGTGCATTACACTGGGTCCTCAGCCGATCGTGAAGCTGCCAGCGTCTGCTGAAGCAGAGCTCGAAAACATGACAATTCGATTGCTACGCCAGACTGGGACTCTGATCGGAGTCATGTCAGGCTGTCTGATCTTCGCTGCGAAACTGCATTGGTTGATCAACGATCAGGTTGATTCAGTCTTCGTCAATCGTCAGGCGGCCCCATCTCAACGCAAGCTGAGTCGAAAATTGAGTGCGGTGCCTGCCACACCCGATGCAGTGTCAATGCTGCCTTGTTATTAGTCTGCCGAAGAAACGGCCCTTCTCTCCTTGACGATCGGCCAGTAGTAGATGGGTCCTGACGTCGTTCTTCTCGAGCACTCGCGCCCCATATCTGACGTCTCCAGTGGTGCTGAGAGCAATTACCATGCATTTGACTTCACCTACCATGAGCAACAGAAGCAACCACGCGATCAATCATCTGTGAATCATGTGGCACGGGACGCGTCACAAGCGTACAGCAAAGCCACGAGGTTCTCGGCACAGAGAGGAGAGACGAGAAGAGAGAGGAGCATTTTGTAGCCTTCGGCGAACTTCGGGATAACTTCCAGTGAGCAATCAGCGCGGCCTGCTCTTGAAACCCCACCATTTCCGTCATTCCATACCCCTCCACAGGCACAGATTCTGCTTTCCACATATACCCAACCCAACCTTGCTTCACTCGATACTGCTTCAAATTTCTGCATACCATCCATCAAGGTGCAACTACTCCTACCTTTATTCACGAAGCACAATCTCACCGCAAATCAGTCACAATGGGTGCTCTCGATGTCCTCAAGGTCAAGTCCGGTGTCATCTATGGAGGTCCGTGAACATTGCCATTGGCGACAATCGGAATGACTACTGACACCAGTGCACCCAGATGACGTGAAGGCTCTTTTCAAGTACGCTCAGGAGAAGACCTTCGCCATCCCGGCCATCAACGTTACCTCTTCCTCCACCATCGTCGCCGCTCTCGAAGCTGCTCGCGATGCCAAGTCACCAATCATCCTGCAGTTCAGCCAGGGTGGTGCCGCCTACTTCTGCGGAAAGGGTGTCGACAACAAGGACCAAGGCGCCTCCATCACTGGTGCCATTGCCGCTGCACACTTTGTTCGCGCTGTCGCGCCAAAGTACGGTGTCCCAGTTGTCCTGCACACCGACCACTGCGCCAAGAAGCTCCTCCCTTGGTTGGATGGCATGCTTAAGGCCGATGAGGAGTGGTTCAAGGCCAATGGCGAGCCTCTTTTCTCTTCGCACATGATCGATCTGTCGGAAGAGTCTGTAGAGGAGAACCTTAATACCACCGCCTCATATCTGAAGCGTGCTGCTCCAATGAAGCAGTGGCTCGAGATGGAAATCGGTATCACTGGTGGTGAGGAAGACGGCGTGAACAACGAGGATGTCGACAACAACTCTCTCTACACCCAGCCAGAGGACATCTACAATATCTACAAGACCTTGTCGCCAATCTCGCCATACTTCTCGATCGCCGCTGGTTTCGGCAACGTCCACGGTGTCTACAAGCCAGGCAACGTCAAGCTCAGGCCAGAGCTCCTCCAGAAGCATCAGAAGTACGTTCAAGACCAGGAGAAGCTCAAGGATGAGAAGCCGGTGTTCCTTGTCTTCCACGGTGGCTCAGGCTCCAGCAAGCAAGACTTCTTGGATGCCATCAGCTACGGTGTCGTCAAGGTCAACCTCGACACTGACCTGCAGTACGCCTACACTGAGGGCATTCGTGACTACATGGTCGGCAAGAAGGACTACCTTAGCTCGCAAGTTGGCAACCCTGACGGTGCGGACAAGCCAAACAAGAAGTATGCATTGAGTTCCTGTCATTTCCAACCTTCCAGTTGCTAACCGAGAGACAGGTACTACGACCCAAGAGTGTGGGTACGTGAAGGTGAGAAGACCATGACCAAGCGTGTCGCCGTCGCCCTCCAAGACTTCAACACCGCCAACCAGCTGTAAATGTCGATCCATCGAGATGACAGCAGCGTTGAAGGAGTCTGTGTGACCTCCATGAATCTGGCCGCAGCAAGCGTTTTAAGGGGTATGGGAATCCAGATATGTACATACCGAGACTGTTTACCGGTAACCGAGCAAGTTCTGTCACAAAAGCCACTTTATTGATATCGACAACTTTGAAGATGGACGATATATCGGGGTCATTGATGCCCACTTCTGGCGTTGACATATGCTTCAGCTTGGGGGCTGCCGCTGTGACGAATATGCCGTCCACAGCGGGCCAACAATGAATCTCGGACCATCGAACGAGGCAGATTATACCCTTCCAGATTGTGAAATTTTGGCGTTCCTATATTCGTCCATGGAAGCTCTTCTTCTCTGGCCACAGAGTCACAGTAGAATTGCGATGCTGGATTGGCGCTCGCTGCATGGTTATGGAGTCTACGCTTCGTGCGCGTGCACCATCGCCATATCCAGCGTTTATGCCTTCGCGAACATGGTGAGCAATGCAATCTTGGCAGATGTCATGAGAGAGTGACGATAGACTAAATGTGGACAATGTTGTCGTCTCTCAAATGCTTTTCGAGGAATTGCGACACTCTCGCACGCAGGATTGTGCACAGCAGCGTTTTCACCGAGGGGAACATGTGCTCTGTGAGACTACGTCGAACGTCGATATTCATGTTGTATCCTACAGGCGCAAGGACGCCGACATTGCGACTGCAACCACGGCACCCTCAAAAGGCTCTTGATCATTGATGCCGATTTCTCCTTGAGGAGCATACTCATTTCCGTCTTGCTGTTGGTATCTAGCCCAAAGCGTGTGTTGAGCGATTGTAGAGGCCAAATGGTTCTGATCAGCCAATGCATTTTCCAACGTGTTCAATGCTAGCTGATGCGGTGATCTTCGTGCTATCAGTAACGATATACCGAATTCGTTTTGCAGGCACGCATGGGGATGGTAAGCCCGTAGTGCTTGTCAAGACCGCTCGGTTACGTCTGTGGTTGGTAGTCTCGACTTGCATAATGAAGAGAGCGGGATAAGAGCAGCTTCCACAACAAATGGGGCCGCGACGACTTAGCGGCAGAAAGCCCCATATTAGTAGTGCAGTCAGCGTACAGGAAGCTATAGACTATTCGTCGAACAAGCGCACAGCAACATCTATGCCGTGCCTCACAACTACATCCTACAGCGAAACAGCAAACACGGCCGCGATCTTGGGCTGTCTTTCGCCGCTAGCAAAGCTTGAGCAGTACAAGCTTCGCGGAGGCATGTGAAACTTGGCTCGAATCGATTCAATGTGTCCGAGTATCGGTTGTGCCGCGTGTTGATATTTTCTGCCTTCCTACTCTCATCGACGGACGAGCTCGTGGCCAGGAGTGCTCTCTTGCTAAGGTATTGGCGGTAGATAAGCCGCTTCGCAGCATGATCCGCTCCGTGCCCCTGATGACAACTCGAGATCGTTGTGTTCTCACATACCTCGTCGTCACTTGCACAGTGTTGCTTCCTCTCTGAGCTTCTGGTAATCTACACGCAACGCTATCATGCCATTCTTCATGTCACGCCTACAGGCTACTCTTTGCTCACGAGCATTTGCAATCTGCAAGGTTACCATAGCCATTTTTGTCGACTTATTCCTCTACGGACTTGGCATTCCCATTCTGCCGCAGATCCTGGCTGATCAGGCTGGAGTAGCCGCTGCCAACGTACAGGTCAGCCTTACTGGCCTCCTCGCTGCTTATAATGCCGCCGTTGTGATATGCGCGCCGATAGCAGGCCTCATCACAGACAAGTGGTCCAACCGAAAATTACCCTTTGTCGGAGGCCTGTCCGCGCTGACAGGCGCGACTGTGCTACTCATGTGCTCTCGAACTATCGATCTGTTGTATCTGGCACGTATTCTGCAAGGCGCGTCCGCGGCTACTGTGTGGGCTGCGGGTCTCGCTTTGCTGGTCGATATACTTGAATCCGAAGGTGTTGGTGTTGCCATGGGTTGAACTTCATTGGGTTTATCGTTGGGAAACACTGTTGGTCTACTGATCGGAGGAGTCGTGTACCAACAAGCTGGCCGCTACGCTACCTTCAGTGTGGCATTTGGTGCGATTGCCCTTGACGTGCTGTTACGACTTGTCTTGAAAGAGCCTGGGAGAAGATTCCCGAAGCTAATAATCGGTCAAAGGTTGCAAAGGTCCTCCGTCGATAATCCTGTGGAGTTGGCGACTATCGGTGGACAGCATAGTGGGAGAATCCAGACGCCTTCAGTGCATGTCGCCAACGATCAGAGCTGTGTAGCCGACCAGCGTAGACGAAGAAAGCTACCCGCAATGCTTTTACTGCTGACCCATGGTCATATGCTCAGCGGATCATGGTCCGTATTCCTTGCTACGATAGTGCTGACAGGTCTTGAGGCGGTGAGTGCAAGTCGGGCACCGAATACGCCTACCTAAGGACACTAATGCATTCGGCGTAGGTGATTCCTCTGCACGTCGAGAAGACCTTCGGCTGGAGCTCTCGCGGCGCGGGACTCATCTTTCTCGGCATTGTGGTTTCGATATTCCTCAGTCCCCTCATTGGGAAACTCTATGATCAACACGGTCGAAACGCATTGTCGATACTGGGCTTCATCATCATTACAATTGCCGGACCACTGCTCGCTACTGTCCGATTTCACACTCAGGGTCTCATCGTTCTCCTGGTCGTTCTCCTGTTCTTCGTCGGTGTCGGAGTGAGTCTTATTATGACACCACAAATGGCGGACATCAGCATTTTTGCTGACAAGCAAGCCGAAAGAGATCCCGGTCTATTCGGACCTCGAGGTGCGACAGCACAATGCTGTACCCTAATGACAGTGGCGATAGCAGCAGCGGGAGTCGTTGATCCACTCGTGACGGGTGCCATTCAGGCTTCTTCGGGTTGGATTGCTACCAGTATCACAATCGGGGCATTCGCTGCTATTGGGACTTTGTGTCTCTCGGCCAAAACATGTTCCCAGAAAAAGGGACATTCCACCAGTAGTAACACTTCGTGAAGCCATAAGAAGGTTGAGCTGCTGCTCGTCCAAGGAATGCCGCCACGGCGATTTGCCTGCACCATGTTGCGCTTCTCTCATGAGTTCAGATGTAAGTCAACCTACAGAAACATATACCTTGTCAGTGCTCAATGCATTCCGGAATCGTCAGATCCGCCTCGCCCCCAATGATGGGTCTCAAGATTCTTTCGACTTGAATCAGATAGTCACGGGCGAAGTGGCGCTCGAGGATTGATAACACAATCGAGTCGACGCTTTTGCTCTATCCCGGACCTTGCTCACGCACGGTGGGTTCTGGTGCAGCAAAAGGCCGAACCATGACGAATTTACACCCAGTCTCGATGAACTCTAGTCGCCTTGCTCCTGGTTCGGCAGACACTATGGCATGGTCGATATGTGATTGGAGAGTATGTTGCCTCAGGCTCTCTTCCTGTCGAGCTGTGATGAGCCAGCTTGATCAGGCTGCGAGTGTGCATAGTAACCGTTCCGATCGGTGCATCTTCAGCCATACTGTCAGTACAGCAAACAAGAACAAAGATCTATACTCATCTAAGTGCTAGTCTTCTTTATCCTAAGACTCCAAGATCACGAGTGTGTGGGAGCCATCAAGCCTTCCCAGCCTCAATCTCCTTCTTCCGATCCAGCGCCTCCTGCTCCGCTTCTAGTCTCTTCCGCTCCCTAGCCAGCTGATCAGGCCTTCTTACGGCGATATCTTTAGGCCTGTAATCGCTAAAGCTCCACTTCAGCGCCTTCTCCACACACCAACAGCCTGCAAAATCTATAACCATGATCGCGGTAAGCGTAAACTTGAATTCCGTCTCGAATGGAACCAGCTTCAGCTGCTCATTGATTTCTGGGATAAATTCCGTTGCGCAAGAGAAAGCTACGCCAGTGACGAGGACGATGCCCCAATACATTCCTTTGTTTTCTCTGATCGACTCGCGGAAGGGGCGGCCTTGATAGTTGATGGCGAAAGTGGATATTTGCTGGATGAGTTGAAGGAGGTAGATGGCGGAGTTGAGCAGGGAGGGCTCGAATGTACCTTCCAGATCAATTTCGCTGCGGTCTTTGCGCGCTTCGAATTTGTGGACAAAGTCGGAGATGTAGATAAGAGTGACGATGTGAACGGCAAATTGCCCGAGGACGGAGGGGATGATGTACCAGTTCCATATGTTGTTCTGAGGTCGCTCTTTGGAGAGTTGTTCAACAGGCTTGGCACGAGAGATGCTGAGGAAGCAGACGCTCATAAGCATGCCGCTGATAGTGACTTGGCCGTCGCCAAACTTGATGCCGTCGAGGTAAAGGACGCTGAGACTGTATGCACTGATCAGGCAGTTGAGAGCCAGAATCTTGTACATTTGGATGGTAGCGACAAGGGTGCATCGACCTTGGCGGATAATGTTTGGGATGGCGACGACGTTGGCGAGCTTGCTGGTGAATGGTGCGGCAACTGAGGCATCACCAAGCTTGATCGTAGGTGGCTCGTCGGCGTTCAGCTCCTCCTCCAGCATGGACATGGACATTCTCTCAGCCAAAGCGCTGGCTGCATTTTGTGCTCGCTGTTTCTTTTCCTCCTGAGGCGTCTTAGCCGCTGGCTGTGGTGGTGGCGTGTACTTCTCCATGGAGCTATTGGCAGTCTCCGTCTCTTGCGCGGCCTTCAGAGCAAGCATCTGCTGTTTGGTAGATGCTTCTCGTTCCATGGCCTTGTCGTAGTGTGGGTTCTTCTCGCCGGGCGGGTACAGATGAGCAACCTGCGCAGGTACGGGTGGATCGGGTTGATTGAACCGCCTCATCATATCTCGCTGCTTCTCGTAAATCTCTTTCATCTTCGTTTCACGGAAGTGTTTGCCAATCTTGTCGAGATCCTCCTTAGTACCGTTGAGCAGAGCAACTCCGATATGCGCCTGTTTGAGAGCACCAACATCGTTGGTACCGTCTCCAGCCATAAGTGTGGTGTAACCTTGCTCTTTGAGTCCAAGCAAAATCTCCTCTTTCTGCTTCGGTGAGACACGGGCATAAACCCAAGTGTGTCGCAGGAGAGAATGCAGCGCTTTCTGTTCTTTGAATTTGGCGAGCCCGTAGCCAGTCACGCATAAATCCTTGGTGTCAAGAATCGTCTTGTCAAGATCTTGGGTCGGGTCAACCGGAATGTTGACTTTGTCATCTACGCTCCTCCAGACCAATTTCTCGCCGCTGTCATCGTTTTCGGGGGCGTCCAGGATCAAAACGTCTCTATCGACAATCTCAACCTGTCGGGCAACGTGTACAGCTGTGAGTGGGTTGTCACCAGTAATCATCACGACACGATGGCTGCTCTCATTCAACATGCGAACAGCCTTGATCGCGTCATCTTTCAGCGGACATTGTAGTACAAGGAATCCTGCGAATTGCAGATCACACTCGACGTCTTCACGCTTGAGGTCATTGATCTTCTTCTGCGGCAGCTCATCATTCGTCGACATGTACTTGTATCCCAAAGCTAGGACACGAGCACCATTTCTGCTGAAAAACTTGAAGGTCTCCTCGTATTTGGGTGGAACCTGAACAAGCATTTTACGAATGGTCTCGGGGGCGCCCTTGACACCAACAAAGGTACCTTTCATTCTTCTGCCAGTCTGACGGTCGACAGTGATAGCTGTGGCAACAGAGCTCTGTCTCTTGAGGGCAGAGGAAAACTGGAAGCGTCGCTTAATTTGTACGCTGTCACCAGATCCGGTCTTGGAAGACAGAGTGTCATTCTTTCCCAGTGTCCATCCGAGCGATTGCAGAGTAGCCTTCTCCATCGGTTCACCAACAACGTCGCCATCTTCGAGCTTGACGAGAGCGTGTGCGGTCGCAAGCGTCAGAGCCGTCTGAAGGCCAGTGTCAGTAACTCGGGTGAGCTGACTTTGAGCGCCATCGGCCTCGGTCCGAACATCACTGCGGCCAAGGAACAGCCCAGCGATACCATCTACGACAAGGTCCTCACCAGTAAGTGTACCGGTCTTGTCGAAGCAAGCCACATCGACGCGACCAGCATATGGAATCCTGAAGGGCTCCGTGCAGAAGATTGCATACTTGCTAAGAGCTGCCAGACTGGTATTGACTGCCAGACTGAGTTCCATGGGTAGCTCTGGAGGAACGACGGACGTAATGATTAGGACGCAATCCAGCAACAGCTTCGACCGCTTACGATCCTGCTTGACGCCCTCTGTCCACACATACCAGGAAGCAGCGATCGCGAAGATACAAAGGAAGAGAATGAAGAGCAGCGCCTCAACATTATTCGCAGACACCCGTTCGGTAGAGTAAATCATCGTACGAACCAGGGCGCCCTGGTTCGTTTCGAAGCCGGTTTTGATAACAATTGCCAAAGCACCTTTATCAGGAGCTGGCTGAACGCCCGATGCGACCTGTGGGATGGTGTTTGGGGCGTCTTCGGACGCGGTACCATGCTGAACCTGCAAGACCTTCGTACCTCCCCAAAGAATAGCGTTCTTGTCGAGTCCTTCTGGCTCCAGTCTAGCATCCGCAGGACGAAGCTGAATGGAGTCCTTCAATACAGGCGTACTTTCACCCGAGAGCATAGCTTCGTTAACGATCGCACTACCCTCAACAAGGAGCATGTCACAAGCTACGCCGGAATCCTCCTTGGTTCGGCCGACGGAGACCAGGTCACCAGGAAGAAGTGCATCACTCTGGACCTCAGTCCACTTCTTCTCACGGTACACCCAGACATCATACGGTTTGATGCTCATGCCACGGAACTCCTTCAGTGTCCTCTGTCGCTGCCACACAACTGTCGACTCGAAGACCACCAACATGAACAAAGTGAAAAGCGAGTAATACCAGTACTCGTCCAGCATCCATAGTCCGACGCAGAAGATCTGGAAGACGAAGAATGGCGCGACAGCGTGCTCCTTGAAAAGCTCTGTAAAGGTTGGCACCGGGATGTCGAAGATGTTTTGTCCGTAGTACTGTTGCAGTCTCTCAATTTCGGAAGCCTTCTCCAAGCCCTTGGAATTCTGGAAATCCCGAATTAGGGGCTTTGGCTCCTGGTCAAAGCTGTACAGCAGCGGTGCGAAAGTTCCCTGCTGCGCGTTGTACAAAAACCGTCTCTTTTGGAACAAGAAGCTCACACTCTCTTCACCTCCCACTCTTTCTCTCTGTATCTCACAGATCTCGCTCGAGCCAGCGTTCGCCGCGGGGATGACTTTGATAAGACTTGCGCCACGAACGTCCTTTGCTCTTGTCGCGGTGAACCAAGCTCGAAGGTTGACATTCCAGAAGGTCATGAGCCATAACAGCGCCTGCAGAGTGAAGATGCTGCCAGAGAAGACGAACGTCCATTCTTGTCCATTGATATATCTGTCGTAGCTTTCTTGCGACAGGTAGAAGCTGAAAAAGACGGGCCAGAGAATGAGGAACGGCCAGATGTACAGGTGGAGGAAGAACGGAATCGGATTGTAGAGAGAAGCGGATTTGATCTCCGCCCGGTCTACTAGTGGTGGTGCCCTGGAGCGCATATGGGTCAGCAGATGAAATGAGTGCTTCTCGAGATGTGAAGCGACTTACATGGTGGCAGATGAAAGGACAAGGATCGAAAGAGAATGTTGAAGGCAAAGTAGATGGCATCTTAATGGAAGTCTACGTAACGCTGCTTGGTACAGTTCAGCCAATCGGCAAGCAAGTTCGCCGCAAAGATCGGAATCACGTGCAGAGCCCATCTTATGCACTCCCGACTATATATGTATGCATATCTACCTGGTGTTCGTGATCTAGAGCATGTGAGACGCAGCGGACTATTTGATGGTAATGCCTCGGAGACAGGACAAAAACATCGAAAAGAAGTGGACAGGATTGAGTTGTTCAATCAGGCTTTCATTCTGTCATGCTTTCTATAAGCTCAACTCAAAGTCAGGCTGCCTCAAAGGCGTAGCATTTGTGATAGCCTTCTCATCATACATCGTACGAGAAGCGCGACCGTGAAAACGCCCACGCCATGCTAAAGCAGACCCAGCCAACCATAATAACCTTGCACCATAAACGATACCATGTGCATGCCAGTTCATTTCCGTATTTGCCGTAACGCCGCGGAAACGACAACCTCCCATACACAACCTTCGCCTAGGCCACGTAACCGAGCTCGTCGCCATCCAGACGCTCGATGTACTCCTTCTCAATCAGAATATCAATGCACTTCTTGATATCCGACACCTTCGGCGAGAAGCGGCTCTTGATCTGGGCAATCGTCTCTGCGACAAGCTGCGGATGCTTCATCTGCTTGCGAGACTTCATGACCCGGACAATGACTGATTGCATAAGCATCTTGCGGTCCTCTTCAATGGTCTTGTGCGTGTCCTCGGCTTCTTGCTTCTGCTCAGCCTTGATAGCAATATTGAGGTTCACCTTCACTTTCTTGTTCTTGAAGCCGTAATTCAGGGAATAGGTGGTGCCAGGTGCAGTGGTGTTCTCTGGACTGGCGGTGAGGACCTTGGCCTTCAGCATGATCGCGATCGATGGATCCAAGGTCTCCTTAGCCAAGGTCGTCGTGGCAGCAATGTCATCGTATGAGACTTTGTCACTGTCATTGAATAGTAGTAGAATGGCCATCTGATACGTTGAGACTTGGAAGGTATAGGGAACCTTGTTCATCTTGGCATAGTTGGCGCGAATCTCACCTTTGCACAAATGCCACAGCCACGACAGCTTACGGCCACCGTGCTTGTTGCTGTAAAAAGTGGTGAAGCGCTCGTATGTCTTGACGATCGCGCCAGGGGGTGTGAAAGGCGTGGTTGGTGGCTGCAGTGGCCAGAAACCGGTACCCAGAATCTGGTAAGTCGCGTCAATCTCGTCCTTACGATCCTCCTTGTCGAGCGTCTGTGATCGCCACTCCTCGTATGCAGCATTCAGATCTTTGGAAGTCTGCATGTCCTGGAACATGCGTTGCAGCTTGTTGGTGTACTCGAAACCAGAGGCATCCTTAAGCTTAGAGATCATAGCAGTCTCAGCATCACCTGAAGCAGATGTGCCGTTGACCAGGCGCTTGGCCAGGTGACGAGAGTAGAATTTCTGGAAAACGTCCTTGTCCTCAATGTACTTGAAGATGGTCATGACTTGGTTTAGGAGTTTATCCATGTCGTCCTCCTCGGTGGCTTTGGTGGAGCGCTTTAGGACGTTGTCGGCATGCTTGGCAAGGAGTTCGGGAGACCTGTTGGAGTTCTTTGCGCAGACTTTGTTGCGGTTGACATACTCCCGGCAGGCATTATCTAGCGAACGAACAAATTCGGACTCTCCAGTGAAAGCATTCTGGACTAGGGCGGCATATTGGGCGTGTACTTCGAGTAGAGCGTCGATATAGGCCTTGGGATCAAGGCCCTCGCCCTGATCAGCGACCTTCTCGACAGCAAGGTGACCGGCGGTTCGCACGTGGGTCTCGAAGCGGGCACGCAGTGGCTCAAGACCCTCAGGTACACGGAACAGTAGCTTGTACATCCGTGCCATGTCTTCCTCACGATCTTGGTCCAGAAGGACTTGAAACTCGTCCCGAAGGACGGCTGCATGCTTGGCGATAAGCGCAGTCTCGCACGTTTTCATGAGCGGTCCAGCAATCTCGCCTAGCAGGAAGAGGCCGACACGCTCCTTTTCCTCGTCCAGTCTCTTCTCGGCCTTTTTCATGTAGTCGACAACCGAATTCTCAGCCAGGAACTGCTGTGACTCTTTCTCGTAGTATGTTGCAGTTGCTTCCAAGTACGGCTTCTCAAAGTACTTGCGATAGACCTCGAGAGTAGTCTTGGTGCTGTCCGCTTCATCGATTCCAAGTGATACGAAGGAATCGACCACATATTTGATCTTGGAGTGCTCAATCGTCTCGCCGTTCCTGAGTTTCTCAACGAGACGTAGCACGGCGTCCATCACAGCGTTCTGCGTGCTGCCGAACATGTCTTCTTTCCAGCGCACCAGATGCAAGGTATAGATGTCGAAGACGTCCTTCTTGCCCTCATCCATCTCCCTCTTCACCCAGTGGCGGTTGAGGTAACGGAACAAGTGATTGTTGTACATGCCTGCCTGGGTGTACCGCTTCCACTCCTTGATGTAGTATGTGAGTAGAGCTTCGTCTGCGTGCTGCACCATCTCTTCGTGTACTGCCTTGAGATGACGTTTGAGGTAGTCATTGAGCCGGTGGTAAAGGTCCTCGCCAAGAAGGTGCGCGCCGCGATGATTCGAGTTCAAGGCCGAGTTCTGCGCGCCGACTGCTTTTTGTGCGGTACAGAAGTTGTGGATAGAGGTGTAGAGGCCCATGTAGGTCTTGAGGTCGATGCCCTCGTTAAGGCTGAACATGATACGCTCAACACCCCATTCGAGGAAGTTCCACGTGCCGTTGATGTCGTCCTTCGAGGTGGGCATGGGCGGCTGCGTGGCCGAGACAGCAGCGGCCTTCGACATGGTGGGCGAAGGTGGAGGTGTGGACGATGTGCGTAGGGGAGGAAGGTCGCACGGTGGAGCAGTAATGGTAGTTGATAAAGATGCGAATAACACAGACAGTGCGGCCCGCTTCTCGTAGGCAGCGCTATGCAGCTGTGCCCTTCACCGGACGAGCAGGAGCTGTAGTTGCCTGCCTTAGGCCGTGACCGTGACGTGCGGGTCTCGAAGCTGCTGGACTGAGGATGTATGTATCGTGAGCACGTGTCGAGGCCGCAAGGAATGGTATTCTGGCGGGTGGCGAGGGCAGAATGAAAGAGGCAGATTTGCCCTTGATCGAGGAAGTGGAAAGAAGGTACAGAGGGCGTGATGCGGGCAACGGAAGACGAAACAGAAGTGGTGGTGTTGGCGACCAAACGTGAGGGTGAAGGCGTGAGCCCGACTCCAGCTTTGGCCACCTGCACGTCACATCGACTGAGGCAGCAATCTGGAGGTTGGTGAATCCAGCTCTCTCATGTTCCTTTCACATGCCACGATTTACATGTCCACATGTAATGGTTGCCGCACGGTCAGCATTCTACCATCAATAGTCCGCCATTTACTTCGTGCGTATTGCCGGAGTACCCTAGATATTCATGGACACAGTGCGCTACTACTCTACTGAGACAGCGGGATGATTGAACAACGAAGCCATGCCGTTTGTGAGCTGAATGCTATGCGTTTGCACAGTGTATGGTACATCTATGCTATTGATACAACATGCGTGCTGCCGCATGCTACTTCGCGTTGTTGCTTTCGCGGCTGTCATGCCTGGTGGTTATCATTAGTGTCCAGTCACACCGATGTATCATGAAACTTACCATGGTTCAGGGACAGCATTGCTGCTGGATTCCGGACTGGTCTGGGTAACAGTCGTCTTATCCTCTGTTGCTGGCTGACCCGCCTGAGCAGGCGTCGATTCTTGCTGTCCCTCAGCAGCAATCTGTGCGTCAACCTCTTCTTCGTCCAGCTCTGAGCCATAAATCTCAGGGTGCTCTCTGAAGCAGTTCTGCATCGTCTTGAAGTGCTCAATACATTCCACTCCCTTCGGTTCCTCCTTCGAGAAGACGAAACAGCTGAATGCCGCCCTGAACTGTTCTCCGCATGGTCCATTTGCCATTCCTCCAAGACAAGGACAGTCCCAGTTGATCTCGCCGGTCTCCTCGTTGAATGCGCCTTGTTGTTCTGCTTCCTCTTCCAATGCATCCGGTCCACCCACGGCTACAGTTTCGCCATCAGGAACGTCGCCTTCCACTGCGACGATTCTACTTTGTGCTTGTTCTTGAGATGATCGTGCTTGAGCCCTCCTCCGCTCTGCTATCGAGTCGACGGTCCTGTATTCCGATTCGTGTGGCGGCTCGAGAGGCGTATGTACGGCGTCTGATACATTGTAAGTCATTATTCGAAGTACCCCGCATAAGTTTACTAACGTTGTGGCTCTTCAGCGAATACGGAAGATGTGTTGTAGTAATACACAATTGCGCCAGCTGCAGCCCATCTAACAGCTGCGCCTTTCCATGTCCCTGACTTTGACGCTGCTGTGCTTGCGAAACGCCTGACGACTTGCTGTGCTTTCGGAGCCGTCCGCGCGGAAGTCGCCACTCTCAATACTGGTCGGAACATGGTCAACAAGCACCAAAGGAATGAAGGACAGACAAGTGCGCCGTGGCAAACCGATGCGAAAGTGATGATTTCAAAGCTTCAGACTGGATCTGGGAGTTTCGCTCTCACTCGAGCTAGGGCTGCTCGGATGCGCGCCACGGCCCTTGCCGTAGCCAGGACTTCCCCACTTGACAGCGATCAACGACGTCTCTCTGGGGTCTCTGTCGCATTCAACATTGACTTCACTTTGCCATATACCTTAGTTCCTTGAACCGCGCGGGAAGAAATATTCGAACCCACTGGCCGCCATCCGGACGACGCACAGCCTAGGAGAAACTTTTCCTCCAGATGAAGCATATTGCCCGACTGCCAGTGGCCTGACACTTGTCGCTGCCGAAGGGTCAAGTGAGCAGGGCGCATTCGCGGTAGCTCTCGCCTGCCTGCACGTCACGACTCTTGCACGATCTCGACGCCCCTTGACGACAATCTCCGCACTGCGACTACCTTCGCGATGGCAACAGCTACTGTCGTGCGTCCTTCACAGGCGCTGCGCACTCGTCGCGATCCGCCTCCCAAACGCGCGTCGGCAGCCATGGACAGTACCGGCATCGAACCTGCCGGCAAAAGGCGCAAGGTGGATGAGCCGTATGTCATTACGGACGACTATATCCTCCGCAAATTTAGTGGAAAGCCGCCTTCGCTCGTCGTGCAGCTCCATCAAGCCTATTTCAAATTCATGGGCAGCGAAAGCAGCTTCTCCTACGACTCGCCTGGGCGCGTCTTCCTGGAGAGTCTTCGCAAGCAGCAAGTCCCGCATGATATGATCGAAGAGCTTCTAGCCGAACACGTCACATTCTATGATGGTTGTCTTATTGTGGAGGTTCATAATCATCGTTCAGTCAATGGCAAAGACAAGGCGAAGCAAGAGTCAGCTACCCAAGGAGGCCAGGCGAAATACTCGATGCACAATTATAACAGCTATGTGACGCCATCTGGTTTTGTTGCCTACCCAAAGAAAGCCAAGGAACATGAGGCCGATGAAAAGACCTCCACAAGCGATGCGAAGGAGCAACTCGAGGACAAGGAGACCAAGAAAGAAAAAGACAAGAACGGCCCTCGCATTAGCACTGTAGTCATGCATCCGACGACATTATCTCAGCGACGAGAAATGCTTATCTTGGCCAGCACACCAGCGTCGGATCTACGGAGCAAGAAGAAAAGCAGTGATGGAGGATCTTCAGCTGGACAGCCTTCCACACCACAAGTTTCAATGCCTCCTACACCTTCTGGAGTCAAAATGTGTCTGGATTCGGAGAATTGGTATCAATTTGAAGCCGATTTGTTACTCGCCACACAGCCACCACTCCTGCTGGAGCCTGCGAAAAACCCGCAAGAGGCAGAAAATGCGCTTCGGCTGCTTGAGCACCCCTTCCACAGCGAGCAACCACCCTCGCCAAAAACCCGCAAGAGGACTACGGCCGAAATGGCGGCAGACGATGCACAGGCTGCCGAAGCGGAGCGACGTATGCTTATTATGGACGAACGCATCAAGCCAGCAGCACCAGGAGCAAGTGATGCAGCAGGTGCTGCGCAGGCCATGGGCTTCTCTCGTTTTAAAACGATCCAGATGGTGCGCGAGAAGCATGAGGAGCAAGAGCGGCAGAAGAAGGAAGAGGAGGCACAGGCCGCCATCCAGCGACGACAACAAGAAGAGGCAGAGAAAATTGCTCAACAGAAGGCGCAGATGCAAAGCGAAAAGCAAAAGCAGATTCTACAGCAGCGGCAGCGGCTCGCCACACAACAGCAACAGGATCTACGACAACAGCAGTTGGCCCAGGCGCAAGCGGCGCAGCTTATGGCACAGAACCATGCACACCCACAGCAAAATAACTGGAATCCACAACAGGCTAGCTTCCAGCATCAAGCGTCTATGGCACAATCGAGTCCTGTGGTCAGGCAGCAGACGCCTATGATGAACTCTTCGCCCATGTTAGGACAAAACGGCTTCCCAATGACTGCGACTACTAGTCAAGGCGCCGGAAGTCCACCACGACCGACTTCTGCAATGCCGAACTCTAATCTGGCTATGGCTAGGCAAGTCAGTCAACAACAGCACGGCAGTCGGAATGCTACGCCCCAGATGACCCAAGGCACTCCACATCTCGCTGGCGCGATGCCTAGACAGATGAGCCAAACGCCGCGCATGTCACATGCCAGTCCTGCTCCCGGAACACCTGCCGCCATCAACATGTCTCAGATGCCGATGCAGACACCGCAGAATATGACCGCAGCGCAACTGGCTATGATACAGCACCAAATTAGTCAAGGAGGGATGAGCTCTGGCTCTCCGGGACAGAACATCAGCGCCATGACACCCGAGCAGATTCAAAACATCAACTCCCAGCAACGTGCCCGCCAGCAAATGCTGATGGCTCAAAACAATCCGCAGATGCAACAGGTCATGGCTCAGCGGCACGCCATGATGATCAGGCAGCAGCAACAGCAGCAGCAATTACTCCAACAACAGCGTATGATACAACAGCAGAATGCCAATGGTGGACAGGCTGGTAACCCGATGCAAGGAACGCCTCAAATGGGACATGGGCATCCGCAACAGGGCGGTAATGACATGGGTCAACAGATGACTCCCCAGCAAAGGCAGCAGATGATTGTACGGGCAGCTCAAACACAAATCCAAGCTCTTGTGCAGCAGTACGGCAGCTGGCATGCGATTCCGCCGAACGTCGCGCAAAGCCTCCCGCAGGCTGCGCAAAGTCTGCTGCGACAGCAACACCAACGCGCCAATGCTCAAAGGGCCCAGCAGATGGCGATGCGAGCTCAAGCAGCGCAGAACTCGGGACAACCCGTGGCGGGCTCGAGCCATGGCGATCCTGAATTCATGGCGACGCTTCGCAACAACCATGCAATGTTTGCGCAACAAACTCATCAATCATCGCAGGGCGGCATGAACATGAATAATCTGAATTTTGGAAGTCAACAATTTGGTGGACAGGGCCAAGCCGATCTGACGCCGCAATTCGCTGCTATGCAGAATGCACTGCAAAGAGGCGGCGGTATGGGTCAGTAATCCTTTTCAGACCATAATTCAGACCTTGATATACACCCATTCGATTATCAGAACGATAGACGAACCCAGAGCAAGAAATTTGCCCTACACAATTCGAGGACATCCCAAACCACATTCTTTTCACAGCAGTTAACGACTTACGGAGAAATGGCGTTGGTAGAACATTTTGCCAAGACAGTGATCAAACCGATTCGAAGGTCTCAGTCGGAAACTTGCGATTCTTTTACAATTTAAACAGCTATGTACCCACTAAGGTAGAGAGCGACTCTCCCGGTAAGATCTACTCGTCGTTAGCAAGCTATCGTAGAAGTTCCCGGCGGCGACGACGCTGAGGGCCAGCATTGAAGACGGAGTGATAGCCACAAGGTTTTAATGTCGTTGGTTTGTACAGTCGTCGGATCGTGACGAGCTTGAGGTCCGGTCGGTTGGTTTGGTGGTAAGGGCAGGCTCTATCCTTGTCACCCTGAATATGGACGCTCCTCACAGGAGCAGGGCGTCAGTCGGAGTGGCAACGACCTGCGCTAGCTGGGCAGGATCAACCACGGCATCTTCAGAAGCCTGATATGTGTACAGAGACCGAGCCTTGGTTAACTCCAAGCGCTTCTTCTATCGTACCAGAGCGACCAAGTCGGCGGCTCCTTGTAAAGGGCGGCGTTGCGTGAGGTGAAAGTCTCGCCGGGTTCGACCAATGCAGCCGTAGACTTCCGAGTGGGTGTGCAGAGAATGAGGGCGTTTGATTCACCAATGCATGAAGTCGCCCAAGATATCAGCGACGACGAATTTCTCTGTTGGAATCTGGTTCGTAGCGCAGGATCGGAAGAAACGAAGAGCGGCATGAAACTGAGCAGAACGAAGAACTTGTCTCAGTGATCCGTGACAGCCAAGCTGAAACCTGCGATCATGATATCCGATACATTCACAGTCGGACACTGGTGAGAGGTAGCTAAAGCGACCGCTGTTACAGTCTACTCGTGTCTGCAGTGCGATCATCGACCCGAAAGCCGAGCAGGCGTTGTCTTACGATATCCACGTTTGGTTACCAGGTCACGATAGACATAGCCATTCGTCTAAAGAATCAGTGAACAAGAGAGAGAGGGAGAATCAAGATCCTCCGCACAATACCAGGAACTTTATGGCCTCTGGGGACCTCTCGAAAGCGTCCATACCCAGGAGAATGGTTGAGATGCGACGAGTCCATAGTGGTCATGAGTGAGACCATCTACTTCCCTGCCAAGCAGTTCCGCAGACCCCATCTAAATACTCTCCAGCAACAATTGCAGAGTGTCATTCCAAGCTGTGTTCGTCAGGGACGAACATCTTGCGCAGAAGTGTTGGCAACGAGCCACATGGTGAACTGAGGAGGCTGCTGCTGTATAGATGCTCTTCATGATCTGCACCTGTCATGCCGGCTCATCCATGTCTTCCTGTTTGATACAGATCGCGTTAACCCAGAGAGAGGGTCGAGGTCCATCGTTGTGTAACCGCAGACGGCGGAAATGTTTTGCCACTCGCGAAGACAGATCTCTTGTCCAGAGCATCTCATCGTTGCCGTCAATATCCTTGGTCCTGTCAATCATCGTGAAGGACGCGAAGTGTCGTCAAGAGATGAACTGCGAGCATCAGACTGTTCTCAGCTTATCGTGAGCGTGTTGTTTGAGCAGAGTATAGCAGAGCAGATCCAGCTCTAGTAGATGGTCTCGCTTCCACAGCCAAGCCGAGCTCGACTGTTCTCATCACAGCTGCCATGCATCCCAATCCACTGAAGACACGAAGCGGCACCCCAAAGCAACCAACTGCCATCCTACCTCGCGACGCACCTGAGCCAAGAGCAGTCCAAGACTTTTGTTCATGTCTTCGATCATCAGACAAAGTCGAGCACAATGAGCCCACACTATCTCACCTCACACCTTACCTTGCATCCTCTCACCCTCAGACCTTATCCTTACATCGCGTTCACCCTCACATCACCTCCCCCTCTCCCCCTCTCCCCAATCCAATGCAATTCACGAAAAACCTTACGAGCCGCGACAACAAGAACTCAGACTTTTCTCAGACGAAATGCAAGAATAGATAGGCATTCATCGGCATTCCATCGGCAAGACAGTACAGTCAGTGCTTCCTCTCATGACAACACACTCTTCTCAGACCACCACTTCTCGCTCTTCCTCTCTCTCTCTCACTCGTCAAAATCAAACTGAGCACCCATAATACGAAGAACTTGATCCTTGACTCCCAAAAGCACGTATGTTGTCCCGATCGAAAACAAGTGTCAAAAACGTTCCCTCATCATCACCATCATCATCATCATCATCATGATCATCAAATCGTGGACTTCCGCGGGCGGAAACTAAAGTAAAATGTTGCTTTGTTTTGGAGCATTCCAGTGGTTCGCTCGGGCACCAAGAAACAAAGACGGTGGTTGTTGGCGTGGTGGTCGGTTCATGTACTAGTCTAGCTCCGGCGTTACGAATTGTGGCGTCTAGACTTTTTTTTGGCCTGTCTCATCAGACCAATAGCCTTTCAGCTGGATGATGGTTCTCAATCCCACACCACCTCATCAGTTCTGTCAGTCTTAAATTATCATGAATGATACGTTTTGAGAATGTTGGTATATAAGATGGTTTTAGGGCTACTTGTTGAATAATTTCGCCGTTACTCACGTTCGTCTCTGATAGTCGTACAAAAATTTCCCCAGTCACCCTTGCGCCGAGCGAGTGAAAGCAAAGCAGAGCCGCCATGGTGAAGGGTTTGAAAGGATGATACCTCCCAGACAGGACGATCTATTGTGTTTGTGCATTTCTGCAATGGGTATCACAGCAAATCGCATGAAACGCTAATATGCAGATAAAAATTGACTCGAGCCGATCGAAAAATGAAGGAAGCGCGCTTGAACGCAGTAACGATCCCGTCCCAGTAAAAACATGTCAGACCCAGAAACGCCGTTGTTGTATTGTTGTAGTCATGTCGCGTGGATTATAAGTGATGTTGTTCATCGTGTGCCATCTTGATCCGGTCAATGTGGATGTATGGCGATTCAGAAGGTGCTCCAGACCATGCCTTCAGATCGGGCCATGCTGCCCACTCGATGGTCGTTGTTAGGTCGTTGAGCCTTGGGGATTGGCATGGCGGTGCCCTGCGAGCTGTTTGACGATTCGGCAATGCTACTAGCACGCGAGTGGTGCAACCTCTTGAGTACCTTCCAGCCATCATAGCAGGATTTGCAAGCCTTGCTCGTAGTACCCTCTGGATGGTATCGTGCATTCTGATCGAGCGGAATGTTATGTTTGATGTGGTAGTCGCAGACGAGATTGCCGCAGCGTCGGCAGTGATGGCGCCGGAAGTACCAGGTGAAGGTCTCGCTGCAGATGTAACAGACGGCGGACGACTCGTCGGGCTTCCAGTGGGCGGTGGTCGGTGGGCCTGTGACGTCTCCGAGCTCATCTGGCGAGTAGTTCTCACTTGCCGCTCGGCTCAGTCCTCGTCGCATTGCCTCGACATCGTCGGCTTGATCGTCATCGAGGGACGCGCCGGCAACAAAGTCGACGGCGATGGGAGAGGCAGTTCGTGCGCTATCGAAGCTGCTGTCTTTGCTCGCAGGTGGAGTGTCTGGTGCTCGTGGACGTCCTGGAATGTCGGTGGGACGCGCCGACTTGTTGCTGTCGGTTGGGCGGAGTGCGGCCGGGACGTACATGGGCTGACGTGGTTGCCGCAGCTGACGAGCACTAACGTTGGAGTGAAGTGTGGTCGGCGAGATGTTGCTCGAAGGTGGGGTCTGCGACATGGTTCCCGAGCTCTTGCTATCCGGAGGAGAGGGACCTGCCTGAGGCATGGACATATAATATCTCGAGGTGTTGATGGTGTTCAGGGCTGGTGGCATCACAGTCGTGGTTGCCATCATGATGGAAACCTGGGGCGCACTGTGAACACTCCGGTACGAGTCATCGAAGACGCGTGTTGGTTGAGGAGGAAGGAGCGACTGCCGGCAGCAGGTAGCAGGAAGCAGCGACTGTGGTTTGTGTGTGATATGCCAACGACAGGAAGGGACGATGGCGGGGAGGGCGACAAAGACGAGCGGGAATAAAACAATGCCAATGGCTCGGAACGGGCGTTTCTGATATGTGCCTTCACAGCAGCGGTCCAGCTCCTGATGGACTCGTTCGTTCGTTCGGCGCTGGTGACGGCGGTGAACCTTCTGTGCAGCACGGAAGACGTTGTGGTGCGTCCTTCGCGCAAGGGACTAAGAGGCGTACCGACGGCGATGAGAGATGGCAGAGGATCCAATTGGGCGGGGAGGGTGTAGAGATAAGGGTGCGACAGTTGAGTGCCGATAAGATGCTTCTCACACCCGGCACATCACCTCACCAAGGAACGGGCGCGCAGGCTGGCGAGTCGCATAGGCAAGGGAGGCCAGAGCGCAGGAAGAAGCGGTAGGGTAGGGCAGGCAAAGTGTAGATAGGGAGGCAGGGTGGGATGGATTGGGAAGGGATGGGATACGGGTAGGAGGGTTCATGATGTGGTATTATTATTATTATGTGGCTCCGGTCTGGCCCTTACCTCGTACCCCCCAGAGTCGCGATCAATTGTGCCGGAATAGATGGTTGACGCTTGGCTGCAAGCTTCGCAGCGGGCGAGTACCTAAGGTCGTAGTGTGGCAGCGTAGGTGGGCCCGATTTCCGTGTGAAGAAGGCAGTCGCGTGTGTCGGCCACCAATCAGCTCTCAGCATTCCACATCCACATCCACATCCTCCTTCACCTTCACCTTCAACCACCACAAGCACCATAGCCACCATAACACTCCGCGGGTCTCCCGACTGACGAGTGCGCATCGTCAGTCATGAAGAGTATTATCAATATACACGTGCATGTACCCATGTTGTTGCTGCTGCCATGCGCTCCTTCCACAGCCGTTGGTGCGCACGACGTGTGAAAGGCAGGTGCAATGCATACCCTCAACGCCTGTGACAGCCAGCCAACCAGGCGAGGCGTGTATCATAGCTTCCACACGGACCTAAGCATGTTCTGCAGACGCCAGCCTTGCCGCTTGTCTGCTTTTGGGCGTGCCAGGGATAAGTATGCCTGAAAGAGACGTATCGCCTGCGCGCTGATTCGCCACTGCAGGCGCGACAGAGGCTGCTGATTGGCCGCATGTGCTCTTATCTATGCTCTGAACCCTATGCGGCTTGGAGTTTGCGCTGACTTGCCTGCCGTCAAGTTGAGCCGGTAAAAGCCTGCCATCAGACCCGATACACTCCCACACCCACACCAACACCCACATTCTGCTGCGCATATCCGCATGTCTCATCAGACGGGAATGATTTAGACATTAATTGCCGTGCTCCCCCGGATGATAAACAACTGTGACGAATCCATGATCGCGATCAGACCTGTCTGGCGACAATCCTACGTCACCTATCCTCAACAGCCAAGACAGCCAGCCAGCCTGCCTGCCCTGGAGCTGTCGAGTAAGTTGATAGGTACATAGCCAGCAAGCCTGTCCTGTCCTGCCCTGTCCTGTCTCGTCCTTTGGAACTTCACGTTCATCAACCAGCTCTCTCCAACCGCTCCGCTGTCGCACACCTCTCGTGGTTTCCCACAAGGCCGGCCCCCAATTTCTCTGTGGCGCCGCATATTGCCGGGAGATTGAGAGTTGAGCTTCCTCTCACGTGCCACTGAAGTGTCGCAGTCGCAGCTGGACCCTGAGTCCACTCACAGACTGATGATGATGAGCTGAGGGTGATGAGTGCCTGGCCCCAGACCCGCGGCCCCTCGTGCTGGCTTGCCTTGCTTGCTTGCCACCTTGGTGCTGTCTCTCGCCACGCTGAGACGCTCCACTCCACTCCGCTCCCTACTCGAAGCGCGTGTCTGAACGTGTCGTGTCAGCCAGAATCATGCGAGCGCGACGCCCGAGGTTCACATGTGACACCTCCAACCACAACATCCCGCCAAGCCCCAGATAAATGTATAACGTCGTGATTCAATGTGTCTCGCGTGGCATCCGCGGTGCAACCAAAACTACCCTTCATCACATCCTCTGGCACACGCAGTGACACTCTCACCCACCCACCTACATTGACACCAGGTGCCACTCACATCCACCGGGGAATTTACCCACTACAGTACCTTAATCGTCGGCCTGTCCTGTCTTTGCCCAGCCAAATCGGTCGGCACCTGAGTACCCGGCACAGCGCCAGCACATCCTGGTCTCGCCTCCTGGTCTCGCCTCCTGGTCACCCCCGGCCCGATCGGTTGGCATCTGCATCTCGCATTCCAACACGCCGCCCGATCCCGCTACTTTCTGCCTGACAAGATAGGCACACCTGTCCGACATGTCGAGCCCAAACCCGGATATGCCACAGCATCGTCCGGCACCACTTCCGCCAGGACCGGCCACGCAACCCTTCACCAGAGCTCAGCTGGGCATCTTGACTGCCATCGCGGATACTGTGGTGCCGTCCTTGACCCCGTCGGCAGGCAATCGTCTGCTTCAGCATCCGCTGCGCACTGAAGTCTACAATGGTGCTCTTCAACGTGTTCAGAATCTCCTCGACGACAATGCCCCTGCTGATCTGGCCGATGAATACCTTCGCGAGAGTGCCGCATCGAACCCCGAGTTTAAGGAACTACTCTGCAGATTCGTTGCTTTCTACGTCAACGATGGAGCACGGGGTCAGTTGGGTACCGTGCTGAGTGCTCTGAAGTAAGTTAATTGTGATTCATCTCCTTTCGGCGCCTTGTTTTATTACCTACGAGCTTGCTGCGAGTCGTGGATCTATGTGTCCTGTTATCCAAATGTGGCAAGACACATCTCCCGACGCATCGCCGAGCTTCTTCCTGCTCGAACATCAGGTGGGCCATGACAGCTGATTGTCTCCACCAGTACGCGAGCCGGATCACTTCTGCTCACAGGCCACGCCACGCCTTTGGACTGTCTCCCCATCAAAGACCGTGAACAGATCCTGGCCGCGTGGTCAAGCTCAAGAATACCCATCCTCAGAGGTCTCGCGCGATCACTAACCCAACTTGTGCGCATCTTCTGGCTTCGTACTTCGCCGACTCTCGGCCGGGTCTTGTCCTATCCTGCACTGCCTGTCAATGCCATACCTCCTGGACAAGCCTTTCCGTTCTCTTTCATACAGATCCCACCTCCGACGCCCACGAATGAGCCCGAAATCATCGAGACCGATGTCGTTATCGTTGGTAGCGGCTGCGGTGGCGGCGTTGTCGCCAAGACTCTGGCAGAGTCGGGCTTGAAGGTGCTGGTGGTCGAGAAGTCGTATTACTGGGCGCCTGAATATCTGCCTATGTCAGAGAGTGAGGCTTTTACCCACCTGTTTAGCAATGGAGGCGGTATTGGTTCAGAGGACGGCAGCATAACAGCTGTAGCAGGTTCAGCATGGGGCGGAGGGTGAGTTGCATTGGAGCATAAAGTTGCACATGAGCTAATTCGACTGCAGTGGAACTGTCAACTGGAGTGCCTCCCTCCAGCCACAGGGTATGCTGCGCAGAGAGTGGGCACAAAAGTTCGGCCTGAAGCACTTCATGGGTTCCGACTTCCAAGATGACCTGGATGCCGTCTGCGAGCGCATGGGCGTGGGCGCTTCGACCATCGCACATAACAAGGCCAACATCGTCCTCATGGAAGGCGCCAGGAAGATGGGCTGGACGGCCAAGCCAGTAGCTCAGAACACCGGTGGTGAAGTGCACAACGATGGCTATTGCACGCGTGGTTGCCGTGACTGCGGAAAGAAAGGACCAGCAGTCTCCTGGCTGCCAGATGCAGCTCGAGCTGGAGCTACCTTCATGGAAGGCTTCGAAGCAACAACCCTCGTCTTTGGTGAGACTGTTCAAGGCGAGCGTGAAGTCACTGGCGTCAAAGGCCTCTGGACCTCTCGTGACAGCAATGGCGGCGTAGCAGGCGGCATGAACGACCGCACTACCCGTCAAGTCATCATCAAAGCGGCTCGCACCATCGTCTCTGGCGGCTCCCTCTGGACCCCAGTTTTGCTCCAACGCTCCGGCCTCAAGAACAAGCACATCGGGCGCCATCTGCATCTCCACCCGGTCTCTTTCCTCGCTGCCGTCTGGGACGAGGACGTTCGACCCTGGGAAGGTCCCATTCTCACCTCGGTCTGCAGCGAATTTGAGAACATGGACGGCCAAGGCTACGGCGTCAAACTGGAGGCCACCACCATGATTCCTGGCGTCTTCCTTCCCCTCTTCGGCTGGCAAAACGGCCTCCAGTGGAAGGAATTCACTGCCAAGATGAAGCGCATGACAGGCTACATCTCCCTCGCCCGCGATCGCTACGGTGGCCGCGTTTTCCCTGACCCCAAGGACGGCCGATGCAACATCGATTACCATCCCAGCGCCCACGACAAGAACCACATCCTCGAAGGTGTCATTCGCCTCTCCGAGATCATGTACATCGAAGGCGCTCGCGAACTCCACGCCGCAATCCCGAACTTTCCACCCTATGTCCGCCCCTCGACCACACCCACTTCGCCCAATGTCCTCGTAACACCCAACACCAACCCCTCCGTCACCGACGCCTCTTTCCAGGCCTGGATTGCCGCGCTGCGCAAACACGGTTTCCCGTCTCCAGATTGCGGTTTCGCTTCTGCACATCAGATGGGAACCTGCAGAATGGGCACCACTCCCAAGAACAGTGCGGTCGATTATCGCGGACGCGTGTGGGGCACCAAGGGTCTGTATGTGGCGGACGCCAGCGTCTTCCCGTCCGCGAGTGGCGTCAATCCCATGATCACATGTATGGGTATCGCGAGGGGTATCGCGAGAGGTATCGTGGATGAGGAGAGGGTCGCGAAGCCGGAGAGAGCGAGATTGTAAAAGATTTTTATTTTTCTTCTTCTTGTAAATATGGTATCTCTGAGAGACGAAGAAAAGGATGGTGGTTTTATTGTATGCTTTTGGACTTATTATACATAAAGAGAGAGAGAGAGAGCGCAACAGTCTAGAGTATAGATGAGTGAGCATCGAGCATCGGTATTTTTGAAAGTCAGGAATTGATTATCTAGTGGAAAGGAACACAGAATTTGTATGTCTTTTTCTCTTTCTTCATCTCTGGTCAAGACTTGTCTGTCCATCTAGGTCTAATGTACATCAAGGTCAGACATCAATATGCCCTGATGCCGCGCAACCTCAGCCCGAAAATCCCCCACACTTCAGTCTATGGTACTTCCAAGCCAGGAGGCGACTCTATCACTTTAGGAAACGCAGGCTGTCCCAGATTACTCTTACACTCCTCCTTCCAATTCCTCGGCGTGATGGAGTCCGTCGCTTCCTTGAATGCTCTCAGCGTGCAGAAACTCTCGTCTCCGTCCAGATGGTTGCCTTGGGCTCTGCAGTACGGCAGGACCACGGGAGAATCGTTGTATCTTATCCGTACGTAGTGGTCGTCGAGCGCGTGCTTTGCGGCGTCGGACATGGAAGTGGTGGCCTTGCGGGGTGAGGCGTGCGTGGAAGAGGATGAGAGAGAGGAGAAGAGAGCAGGCCACCAGGATGTCTTGACCTTGGGAGGTTCTTGGGTGGAGAAGAGCTCAAAGGCGATGGAGGAGGTGAAATTCGGCCACTTGCTCTTCTCGTACGTGAAGCCTCCGAGCGAGGCGAGCGTTGCGGCGATGGTGGTGTCGTGGCAGCCGGCGAGCGTCATCTTGAGTGATGGCTCGCTTTCGCCATCTCTGGGTCTGCGCTGTGTGTGCTCGACCATGCGTTGGGTGAGATCGCCGACCAGGCTGCCGATGCCGAGTCTGCGGTATTCGTTGGATTCTTGGTAGCCTGCGAACCATTCTTCCACGCAGATGCGGTCGATGTTGGCGCGGAGGGTGTCGTCGTGGAAGTCGGCGGGGAGTCTTGTGGCGGGTCCGTGGGCTAGAGTGGCGTTGAGGCTGTCCATGACTCCGCTGAGACGCGGATGGGAATCGACTTTGACCACGGGACTTTCGCTCGGCATCCACTTGCCGATCTTCTTGTTGATGTACGCCATCTCGGGCGAATCGTTCCAGAGCTTGGCAGTACGGTCGGCGAAGGCGTGTGCGAGCTCAGCGAAACGCTTGCATCCTCCTTCGTTGGGGAAGAGCGTCTCATCTTGCATTGAGCGTTGCACGATGGCGGGCGGAGCAAGATCTGGAGATCGATACGACGACGGGTACAGGCCTGTGAAGGCCTGTTGCACGCTTTCTAGAGCGCGCTGGATCGGTGTCGCCCGTAGACCGACGTTGTCACGATTGGATTCATCGAGGAAGGCCGGCAGGAAGCCTAACTGTTTGACGTAGAGGTGTCGGATGCGCTGTCCCAGAGCGAGAGTCGTCTCTCTCCCTCGGTCAGTCAATTGGCCAGGCAAACACACTGAATCGATCTCGCCCTTGGGGCCAGCCGCGAATCTGGAAGCATCATCGTCTTTGCCGAACGTCTCGATTCGTCGCTTCCACGCCAGCGTATCCCACGAGCCATCTGCCGCGAGGACTGCGGACTTCATTTGATCGGCTGATCGGCAGTAGTTCCATGTTCCGTGTAAGCCGGTATTCTGGAAACGAGCGGATACAGGAGTTCGCTCGCCATGTCGCAGCAGGATCTGAACTTGTTTGAGCTTGAGGTTGGCCGGGTAGAGTCTGGCGAGCTCATCACCAGTATATGACGGATGGGGTTGCAGAGTGGTCATGATCTGCAGTAGCGACAGTGATGGCTTCTCTTGGAGCGGAACAAGAACTATATAGGAGGTTATGTAGGCATCGTCGTCGTTTGCGCGCAAGTACAGGCAAATTGGAAGAGTAGATGCGGTGGTCGAGCGGTGACTGCTGTGAAGGACGCAACATGTGGGGCCAGCCACGTGGTGGAGCCGATGCAGATCTGCAGGGATGGGATGGATGGAGCTCCTCCGCAGAGCCTCAGCCAAAAATGTACGGAAGACTACTTTCTCTAGAGATACCTATACTTACTTCCTCCACAAATCTATCATGGCAGCACCTTACGTCTGTCTATCATGCCGAACGAAAATACTCCTCCCTCGACTCCGGAACGCGCGCCTGATATCCTATACAGCAGCAGAGAGATCGGCAACGCAGACTCGCAATGGCACCGGAAGCCTTCGTGAGCCTTCCAGGCCATCTCAAGTGGCTGCCAGCTTCGAAAAGTCGGGTGCTCTCGCGGCACGAGGAAGATACTCGGGCAAGGAGCTGAACCCACAAGAGCTGCTGGACATCTTGGACAAGCCAGTCGACACGGAAACAACACGCGCACCAAGCAATCCCGATCGCTATCACCCCAGAGGCAGAGCACCCGTCGTTCAAACAGGGCCTACCCACCGCATCCCCCGAGAGCTGCATAATAAAGTCTCTCCTGTTATTCGTCATGCCAATTCGGACGACTTTCCAATCGTCTGGAAGGCTTTGCTTGATCTGTCGCATGCGTGTTCTACACTACCTGCCACGGAAAGTGATCTGAACATGATCATTCTTCGAACAAATACTGCGGTGATTGCACTGGGTCAACACGTCGTTCGCCAATGGCTAGAGGGCTTGTCTGGCGGTTCTTCAAGTACATCTCTGCCATCACCTTCGCAGCTCTTTGCATTCCTTCGTGCGACGCGGGTGCACAAGGCTCCGAGGTATCATCGGTGGTTATGGCAGGCAGTCACTGGCGTCTTCGAGAGAAAGCTGGAGCAGCCACAGCTCGACACTGCCCTTGAAGAGATTATGAGGATGTGGAGAATATGTTGTGCTGCTCGAGTGGATGGTGAAGGATCTCGCCATCATCCCTCGACTGTGGCTGTCAACGATGACGACAGCGATTGGACATTTCTCCCGTCGCCAGACGTTTTCGCCTCGGTACCATCGGAAAGATCGCATGGCATGTTCGAAGATATGCTGAACATGCTGGTTCCCACATTACCACGGTCTGACAGCCCACTTTGGAAATCGCGCGACTATGCAAGTCCGGCGCTGTTGACACTGGATATCCTGCGGCATGGAATGGCCACTACGCCGAATGGCGATCCTCCTTCGACGGGAAAGACATCGCCGGCAATGCCTTTCGTGAAGACGCTGGAGGCTATGCTCGCCGCAGCACCGGCACCGAGCGTGCCAGCATGGTTGCGGGGCAAGCTTGAGACTGGCGAAAATGAAGAGATCCGTGAACGATACCTTCAATCGAGTCATCGACTAAACCTCCATGATATACCAGCGACTCGTACACTGAGTGAGACAGTCACTCCGGATGTTCAATATGACGGCGAGTCAGACCCACAAAGCACCCCTATATCGCGCTTCTCCCTGTTGTGCCAATCGCGCCTAGGGAGAGCAGTGGAACAGCAGAAGCCGAACGAGGTTGAGAGAATTCAACGAGAAATATATGCTTATCCGACTTCGAATAATCCTACCGCTCTTCCACTGGATTTATTCGAAGCCTTGATGGGCGCATACATGTCTTTGCATGACTTGAGAAAGGCTATGGAGGTCTGGAGCTATATCGTCACTGCAGGCTACAAGCCAACTGCTAAGACATATACGGTTATGATGCGCGGTGCACAGGCTTCTCGCGATTTGAGTGGCATGGAAGCGTTCTGGCAGCGCATGCGACAGAATGGCGTGCAACCAGACGCTCATGCCTGGTCTGTCCGAATTTTTGGCCTTTTGAAGCCACGACGGTCGCTGCCCCAGGGTTTGCAGGCTTTGAGCGAGATGAGTCGCGAGTGGTTTGCAGCTGCCAAGGCGCAATATACCCGGCAGATGACAGGTGGGCAGAAGAAACAAGCGCCGTCACAAGGACCTTCCGCATCAGAACTCATCATGCAATATCCTGGAGATGTGAATGGTGTTCCTCGGCCGAATCTGGTCGTCATGAATACAGCAATCTCAGCGTTGGCCCAGTTGAACGACAAGGAAATCCCCAAGGTGCTGACATGGGGTCGTTCCTTTGGTGTCGAGCCGGATCTGCTTACTTACAATGCGCTGCTGAATATTGCCATGCGGAACGGTCAAGCCGACGATGCTCTCAAACTCCTGAGCCGCATGCACAGCAGCGACATCCAAGCTGATAGCACGACGTGGACTGTCCTGTTGACATCGCTGTTCCAGAATGGCTTCATCGATGACCTCAGCCCTACTGAGCAACAGGACAAAATCATCACCTTCATCGATTCGCTGGACAATGAGGATCTCGGCATGACAGGCATTGACGAGAAAGGATATGCCTTGATCATTGACCGCTTGCTCAAGACTTATTCTAATTCCAGTGCAGCCACCGCAGTCCTGAGTCACATGATCACTCGTGGAAAAGAGCCGACTGCACATATCTACACCATCTTGATGACCTCCTACTTTCAACGTCAACCACGCCCGGATCTTGCCGCAGCCGATGGTCTATGGAAGCAGATCCAATCTCGCAACAAAGGCTGGGGCATGCCTGTTGATGGTATCTTCTACGACCGCATGATCGAAGGCTATGCTACGTTCCACCGCATTGCAGGCATGCAACCTTGCTTCGAGTTCCTCGAGAGGGCAAGACAGGCGGGACTGAAGCCCGGATGGAAGGCGTTGGAGGCTGTAGCTAGAGCGCTGGCTGAGAGAGGTGACTGGCAAAGGCTGAGAGCTTTGGTGGACGACGTGAGGAAGGCTTTAAGGGAGACGAGAGGTGCAACTCAAAGTCATGGACAGAGGAGCTTCTGGGAGACCATTCTGGAGACAGGTATCTTGAAGGATGAGGGCATTGTAAGAGCGGAGCAGTTGATGCCGACTGAGGCGAGGACTAGCCCCCTGCTGAGTGCGATGGGATGAAGAGGTGGAGTTTGAAGGCAGAGTCAGCTGACGAGACGTCGCTGGAGCAGGACATATGATTGTCAAGTCACACTGTCAGACTTGTTATCAACCCACGATCTGGCGCCGAAGTGCAGAGTCTCTGGAAGAGACTGGAGAGTGAACGGCTTCTGGAAGTCTGCAGTACTAGCGGCACAAGTGACATGCAGACGCTACAAGGTGATCGCAGCTGCGTTCTATCCATGTTTGCGCGAACAGTTCTTGGCGAGCGAACGAGACTGTCTCGACGAATGCTTATAATAACCACCAGCGGTCTCAATGTCGCGTGCTCAAGCATGAAGACTAAAGGGTCGAGGTGAAGTCGAAGAGATGCACGCAAGCACAGCAAGCGCCCGGCGTTGGACCAATCAGCTGCACCACCAGCCATACCAATCAACCTCTCTACGCGCTGTACCTGTTTCATCTCGCACCTCGCACGACCAACCATCAACCTTGTAAGTATCACATTGGAGGAGAAGAGAATGCACGTCAAGCTTAAGCGCCAACCTCATCCTCACTCTCTACTACCATGGGAGATGTGTGACAGCAATACATGCTGCTACGCGCCTAGCACTATATCGTAGGCGATGGTCGTACAAGCGGCTCTCCATGAGGAATATAGACAGAGACCGTCAGGTCTGATTCTCAGGCAATGACCTTTGGGGTTTTTTGACCGTTTCTCCTCCTCAATTTTTTGATCTTGCATAGCACCAACAGTCATTCACTGCCATTCTCAACCATGTCTTCACAACTACGACTCCCTACTCTCCTCCTAGCGCTGCTTTCTATCGCCCTCAACCTCGCTATCCTGGGCTGCGCCGCCCGCGTCCTCTGCGTTTTCAACTCGGAGAAACATAGCAATGTCTACTTCCTTCCCGTCTGGAATCAACACTTTGATACGCGCGAGTTGGCCGCGTTGATTGGGACTTCGGCGGCGATTTTCCTCCTTAATTCTGTTGCTATTGTCGGAGTGGTCGTTTCTAGTGTACGTCCTCTTCTCCCTCTCCTCCTATATCTACCAGATTCTGACTGACAATTCAATCTAGCTCGCAACCAACAGCCTCCTCCTCCTCCTCGCTTCTACATCCCTCAGCACCCTCCTCTCCCTCCTCGCTCTCATCTTCTCCTCCGTCCTGAACGGCCAATCCACCCGCGACACCCTGCAGACCTGGACTTGTCGCTGGCGTAATGTCAATCAGGACAGCGTACCGCGTCAATACGACACTCTCTGCCATGAAAGCGTAAGACCCACACATCCTCATCCTCATCCTCATCCTCATCCTCATCCTCACCCTTACCGCCCACTCCTACTACAGCCTACAGGAAACTGACAACGGACTTTCGTTCCTTCTTTCCAGCGTTTCGCCTTCTACACCACCATCCCCAGCTTCATCCTCCAGCTCCTACTGCTCAGTCTCGCCATCTACCACGGCTTTCTCACATCGAGATCGCCTTATCCCACGACAACAACAACCAGCCGAGCAGCAGTGCGCTTCAACAGCAACAACGACAACAACACCTACGACGACGATGAAGAGAAAGCGCACGAACTAGGTTCCTTCCAACACCACCAACAACAACAGCAGCAGAAGAATTCTTTCGATACGAGATTGGGCACGCCGAAGAGTGTGAATGATAGTGTGAGATTTCTGGGTTCTTCCTCCGTCGCGAAAGTATAGAAAGGGAAGGAAGGAAGGAAGGGAAGGGAAGGGAGGAAGGAAAGGGGAAGACGGACACGTCCTCCTTTTCCCTGTATTCGACAGGGGAAGATGGACTCTCCATACGGGGATTCGAATGATCGAGCAGTGGAAAAATCATGAACGGCGCCTGTGTTGAGTGAATCTGTCCAACGAGATATTTGATCTAGAGGAGTTAGAATCTGTTTTGGTTTTTGTCTCTCTCTCTCTCTCTCTCCCCTAGCGCTTTGCTGAGGGAAGAAAGAAAGCAAAAAAGGCCCCAAAAAGGGTTTCACCCACAAATCCTCTGACGTCCCTTTCACTCTTTTGTCCAAACACATGAGTGATGAAAAAGCTGCGTATGGTATCGTTTCAAAATTGCGCGATATACAACGGGTATCTTATATGAAGGAGGCAAAAATTTGTGTACACCAAAAAAATCTTTTCCTCGACCATGCGTGACCCCGGAGTCCTGTCTGCTCCCTCCTCATCATCATCAATCAGAAGAAACGCCCTGATACTCCTCTCCCCCCGCTCTCGGGATTGTTTCGACCCCTGAAACGAAAACAGGGCGCCTGACCATAAGAATATAGGACTCCGAGGTATTTGCGCTGAAAAACGTCCATCATGGCTTGTTTTAAGAAAAAAGTCCTCGAGAGGATTTAAAAACAAAAAATTCGTCTGTGTTATTGTAAGATTTGACAAGAACAGGAATAAGACATAAAAACACAAGATTTTTGGATCTTGTTCGATCGCGAGACTTGTTACGACACCGCAGCAGAACTCCTCCTGAAGGCAGAGAGGAAACTCTTCCTCTTGCCGAGTCTGAAGGAGCGTATGGATTTCGTCTCGGATTCTGCGGGAACAGGAGGTGGGGCCAGCCCTTTCGCCTGCGGCAGCGCAGTGGTGCCATTCGCGATGATCGTAGATCGTCTCTTGGCCGTGTTAGCGGTGGGCTCCCGTTTCCCGTTGCCGAAGGCTTCCTGCGAAGGCTTCTCCAGGATCGTAGGCTCGACTGGTTTCGCCGAGAGTGGCGAGACCAAGACGTCGATGTTGCGCTTGCTCTCTTCGGAGGGATTTGTGCTTCCCTTGCCGGAGGATGTGGGCCTGCCGCTGGACTTTGCTGCATTGGTCGGGTCGATCTTCAAGAAGGAGTGTCGATTCGAGGCCGGGTTTGTTGCGGATTGTCTGTTCACTGTGGGTGCAGGCGCTCCTTCGACGTATGCTTGGCGATAGATGCGGTCTTGGATGGACTGGGCTACCGTGCCCTCGGAAATGGTCCTGGGCCGACCGTTTGCTGCTTTGGCATTGCGCACACTCAATTCGAGATCGGAGATGCCGTTCATTCGTAGCGGGTTCGACTCGCCTGACCCAGAGTGGCTGTGTGATGTGGAAGGCCGGGCTTTTTCCATGCTCATGGCTGGCAGCTCGAAGACTCCAGCTGGTGAGGATGCAGAGACCGACTGCGTGCTGCCTTTGCGCGAGCCTGATACAGAAGCAGTATCGGAGGCATTGGACTCGACAGGCTTGGACTCTGCATTCTTTGCGTCCGCATTGAGCCTCGAAGAGCTCTTCTTGAAAGATGGTATGCTCTTCCTGCCGTTGGAAATGGCTTTCCTGACTGCACTTTCGCTGCCGCCCGCCTGTAACTTCTCTTGCCGCTCGGCTTCGCCCAGCATGGTGGTGCCATTCATGGCCAGATTCTCCTCCGGGACGGGTGAGAATTTCACGATGCCTCGCTCCGGAGGCACGCTCAGAATGTCCGCCATGAAGGATTGGATGAGAGCTGAATTCCTCTTGTTCATCGTTGGGCCCAACTGCGAAGGGACGGCTGTGATCTCGAGAATGTAGCATGGATCGAACGTTCCACCAAGCGCTAGGCAGGAGCTGTGGTCGACTTTGACCATGATGGCGGAGTCGGGTCGTGTGTATCGTGCTGCAAGATGGTAGGACAGATCGGTGACTAGCGTGAACTCATCCTTGATCTGTGGTGAGGCCGTCAGCTTTCCTGGTTCGCAACACATATTGATTATCAGTCTGCAGCCTACGATAACGTTTGTTCGCAGCTCCGCGACCACGGGCGACTCTCTCTGCGCTCTCTCCCGTGCGTTGCTGGTGGCATTGTCCTTGTAATGGAACTGCTCCTCGTAGTATTGGGTGAGCTGCTTGGAGGAATTGTTGTAGTTGGCGATCATGGTGTGTCTCTTGCCCAGCTGCTTCTGACTACTGTCAAAGGTAAAATCGTCGATCTTGTTGCGGGAGTCGACTTCAGGAAAGGCCTCGGGGATGGGAAGACTACTGAAGGCGCGGGCAGCTGGTTGCGCAGAGGCTGGCTGGACAGTGGAGAGGGCGACACCTGGGCTGTTTGCTAACAGAACAGATGTGGTGGTGGTTGAAGTCATGCGGCCAGGATCAAGCGGGAAGCTGGAGTCTCAGAGGGGGGAGAGAAGGAGATGCGCCGGTGTGACGGGTGCAGAGAAGGAATGCGCCGACCAGCAATAGCAAGAATAGTGGTACAGAGCAGACGAGATGCTGTGTGACGCCTCGGATGCAGCGTTGCGGGCCCCCTCGCTGGCTGGCAAGATGCGCGCTGCCTCGCGGGTTGTCATCAAACGGGAAGTCGACTATCAGGGAAAGGCGAGCGAACGTTGCAAACGCAAACGCAAAGGCAGTACAGCGGCGGGACGAGGGAGCAGGACTAGGATGGAGTTGTATTGGGAGATAGATGGAGGCGCGCGATTGGCTGTAGCGGCAGTTTCTAGAGCGCTCCCAGTCTCGCTAATCGGAGTCTGTTTGACTTTGGACCACGGCGGCGGACAGACAGACAGACAGACAAGACTCGTGGGGCAGAATCCGGAACAGGAAATCAGGATGAGGTTGAGAGCGGCAATGGTTGTTGGCGTGATGGGTGAAAGACAGGCAACATGACTTGGGCGAGTTTGCAGGAAGCCGTGCCTCAAATGCAACACGGCGGCCATCTACTACTCATCAGACTTTGTTCCGAGAGATACATGTGGACTTCTTGTCATGCCGGTTATTGAGTAGATCGAAAGTCACCCATGATCGTCAGCCAGCCCAGTATAGTTCAGTATACTTACGGCCTCGGACAGTCGGCCTAGGAGGTACAACAGTCTCGTTGGGTTGGCAGATGGGGACTGGAGGAGGATTTGCCATGGACTGACGCGATTGCATAGCCGACGCGATTCGCGTGGCCCAATCTCCCCAAATGCCGCCTTCCTGTGGGCGCCCGCAACCTTCGGGATCGAGAGAGAGACAGAGAGAGAGAGAGAGCGTTTCCACCCAGATCATTGGCCAGCACACATGTGTGCAAGGATGGGCGATGATGCGCTGTGCGGCCCCTCCTTCAGCGTCTGCCATATCATCATCATCATCATCATCATCACTACGGACTACGGAGGGACACAGCTGGGAGAAGTTCATGGGATTCTGCAAGATGGGAATCAACGCATCATAGTCATGATCAATGCCGTGTCATGCAGGGGCGGGAAGCATAAGTGCTGTAGGTTGTCGGCAGCTGAGATGCACAAGGATCATCGCGGCCCACATATACATGTCGCACCGCCAATGTGGCTATTGGAGCATCTGTCATCGCTCCAACAGTGACTTTATCTCCAGTCCGACGGGCTTCAGAGTTGTGTTTCATTTTAACGTTATAGCTCTCACTCATACTCACACTCATACACGCACACACAGTCTCTCTCTCTCTCTCTCTCTCTGTCTACTGTCGCTTCCAGACCATCGCATACAGATATCTACTTGTCGATATCACCTCAGCACATGGCTGTGATCATGCAGTCTACCAAAAGAGGAAAATACACTCCCGGCCCGTCTGCATGACAATTCTCGCTCTCCCCCGATCCTCCCAGTCAGCGTCCGGAAGACATCGACCATAGAGCAGCGGCACGTAACCTAACAACGGTACCAGGATTCCAGCAGCGAGACTCCTCAGAGCCGTCCGCCGGCATTCACTCGTGAGAGATGTTGGTCCACGAGACTGTAGTGCACCATACAGGCTACAGCACTCAAGCTTTCCCATCGTCATCTCTCATCGGTACGAAAAGGGGGCTGCTATCATATGAGGCGTCTGCACGTGAGGTCCCTCATCGTATGGTATTGCACAACACATATATCTACACGCTTGTGGGTGAGGTCAATTCATATACTGTTGACAAGATACCGTCCTCACCATCTCGTGTCTTGCATTTCTACGAGTGTCTGACACACAGGCATCCGGAGATCGGCAGACAGCAAGATCTATAGACAGTAGCCCCACCACCCCACCAACCTCACAATGACACTCCATCCCCTCACAAAACCAACCTCTCAATAGCTACAACAAAAACCTATCCTCCCATACCTCCCAATCATGTCCCACCATCACACCTTCTACTACAAAATCCTCTCCTCGCCCCCACCACACCCCCTCCCCACCACCCTTCCCACCACCCCCCTCGACGCCCAAGACGGTTTCATCCACCTCTCCACCGCTGCGCAAACCCCCATCACCGCCAACCTCTTCTTCAGCAGATATCCCAAACTATGGATCCTCAAGCTGCGCGTGAGGGATATCGATGGGGAGATAAGGTTCCCGGCCGACCTGCCTGGGTGTCCGCACGTGCATGATAGCGTGAAGGGGTTGGGGAGGGGGAATGTGGAAGAGGTTGTGGTGGTGGAGAAGAAGAAGGAGAAGAAGGAGGGGGAGGAGGGGGCTGAAGGTGAGGGGTGGACAAGTGTGTTGAGGGATGTTGGGCTTGAGGATTGAGATGGGAGGGTGTAGACGCTGAAAATCCTTTGAGGGGTTTAGCAGGCATCAATGTTTGTATGAGAGGGAGAGAAAAGAGTCAAAGAGCAGATATGGAGCCGAAGCAGTCCATACACTCGATGGTGTCACGACTGGCACTTCGTACATTGCATTCTATAATCGGTCTCATCGGCACCGCGCTTGGAGTCATGCCACGACCACTCGCAAAGTACGGGCCTAAGTTCAGATTCCTGAGGTATCCTACAGCGTGGTCGGTCTGTGTCGTTCCTGCCGCAGCAGAATGGTGAGACATCTGACGTGTCAAGAGGCTCCATCTGTCGAAGTAGCCGGCAACCAGTCAACCCAAATATTGAAGTGATATTTGAAAGCTCGAGACAAGGGTTGCGTCCAAGTGATATGCTGCAGTAAACACATCGAAATCCTTATAGCACGATCGATCAAGGTTAAGAGATAGATTATACTGGATCCATATCAGCATATAGTGACGCTGAGCGAAAAAAAAAAGTATTTTCAAATCATCCATCGTCACCGAGACACACAAACATATCGCTCCTCCATGCACGCTCCCGAGATATTCATGCTTTATCAAACAGACCCGCTGACACCGCCGAAAATCCAAACATTAATGTCAACGTTGAAGACTACTCGTAGTATTCACGTGAGGTGCCGGCCACATGTGAGACTGTCAGTGGCCAGGTCACCGCCTCCTCCTACTCTCGGCAGATGCTGTTTCCACTGTAGGCTGGACCGAGCCTCCTTGTCCGTTCAAAAGAAAAGGGCCAGCTTCGTTGCGCGGCGTGGTCGGCCCTGCTGTTATGGGACCTGTGGCCAGCGCGAATTGCGTATGTGTTGTCGGAGTCATTGATCTCGCGCCGATTGGATCGCTGACATTTCTTGAATTCAGAGTCGCTTGTCCAATGGTGATGGGCTGCGTTCCAGTCGAAGATCCAGGTATTTGTCTGCCATTTGAAAGCGGCGAAGGTGTGCCCAGAGCCGTCTGACTGAGTAGATGGGCGAGATCCTCGTCCATCTCGTTCTGGTCTAGAACACTTCCTATACGTGGCATGGACCCTGCATGCTGCCCATCATCACCATCATCACTTTCATTCGGCCCTGAACCCGAACTATCATCTGAGGTCGTCGAAAGCTCGGCATTCGCAGTCGCTGGGGGTGTCGTTTGTTCTGCAATTGCCTCAAACTCGTACTCTTCGTCTTCGGGCTGCTCAACATCTGCTTCCAGATCTGCCATGAAGCGGCAATTCGGGCATAAAAAGTTCGGCCATTGAGGACCCTGTATCAGATTTCGCACACATTTGTAGTGCCAGACATGACTGCATGGCGCCACGAATAAGGCCTGACATGGCGCGACCGCATTCAAACAGATAGAGCACTCAGAGCTGCTCACGCTCGCTGCATCAGAGTCTTTGCTCTTTGCACCAAGAGCACTCCTCAGTAATCGCTTGTGCGCGGATGTATTGAAGCTGTTCAAGCTCTTCTGCCAGCCTCGGTTACACTCGACGCGAATCTTCACACATCGAAAGATCACTTCTTCGCCGCCCTTGAAGTCGATTCCAAGTTGTACCACATCACCATCATTCACAGGGTATGGCCTGCTCTCCACACCGGGACTCGACAGTCGTACATGATTGAGGAAAGTACCAGAGCTCGATTTGACGTCCTTGACGTACCACTGTCCATCGGTGCACCAAAACTCGCAATGCCGCCGGCTTACCACTTTTGACTTGAAGCCTACAGGCAGGGCAGTCGGGTCGCTGGAATGACCGTCTCGTTCGCTATATCTTCCTACTCGTACAACGCTGTGCGGTCCAGGTAGAGTACGTGAGACGGTAGAGAAATGGAGAGAGGGTCGTGACGAGCGGGTCTCAACATGCGGTATGAAGCGAATCGTGGGAAGGTTGTCTTTGCTTGTCGCAGGCGTTGAAGATGATGGTGCTGGTATTGTTGGCTGCTCTGCGACAGGCATATCCTCCTGCGGAGGCTGCCTCCACTGCGAAGGGTGGGTACTGGTAGGTATGGGACCCAAAGCGCTGGCTGCACGACTTCTAGTCATCATCGTAGCTGTGCTATTCGGCTCTGGTGATGCTGAGGCGATCGAGGTCGTTGTCGGGTGCAGCGATTCTCGAGAGAGGCCACTGCGGCCTTGAATGGTCGGTATCCAGCCGTGCTCGCCGCTCTCTATCCTCGAGGGCGAGACGGGTGCCGCGTGGTGATTACCCCGCTCGGACGTGTTCGTGGTAGTGCTGCTCTGCCGTCGTACCGGAGCCGTGGGCCTGCTCCCTGTATGTGGGTTCGGACTCGTGGGCGAGGAGGTGGTGCGGGTCAAAGGCGGCGTGTCTTGCCGGGAGGAGGAATGCGAGTGCAGGTGGTTGTGAGTGTATGAACGCAAGTAGGAGAGGCCGCGCAGCCTCGAGGGACGAGTGGGCGAGGTAGGCGAGGCAGTGGTTGCACTCGTGGTTGCCGTGCTTGTATGAATCGTCGCAGAAGCGGGAGTCGGGCCCAACATGACTCTGGACGGGGCGCTGGGCATACAGGCAGGCGGGCGCAAACACAAGGGTTCAGGAGCAGGAGGGACGGCTTCGTGCGGTGTGCTTCTGGGCCTCTTCTCTCCTCAGGCTGTGCACATGTACATGGACTCCCAGTCCTCAGCTCTCCGCGCCACCAGCCGTCTTCTGCGCCCAAGTAAGCAGAAGGGACGTACAGTACAGGCTCTCAGGCGCTTATCGGATGGTGCAAGGGCCAACGAGCGACAAGGGCTGACGCTGCGGTGAATGAGGCCAAGAAGAGCAAGAAAAGAAAGATGAGGCCGAGACGGAGGCGATGTTTATCCTGGGTAATGGTAATGGTACTGGTACTGGCGGCGATGTCAGAAAGCGGCACATACTACACCACACTACTACTACTACTACTGTACCGCCCGCCGCAGCCATGCATCACTCTACCAGCACTAAGGGCACCAGCAGCATTGCGTGGGAACCCTGATCGGCATGCCTTCGCCTCTTACGCTGCTTGGAAGAATGCACGCGCTCAAGCGGCTTCCTATACAAGTATCACTCTCATCTTGCTCACACATCCGACATTTCCCTCGTCTTGGAAATGTGGCAAGCGTAACGATGGCGACGCTCTGTCTTCGAGGGGTCCATGTCTGGTTAGTCACGGCAATCAGACACGCGAGCTCTTTCGCTTAATGCCCGTGGAAGTCTACGCCTGCGTAGTATGTCCATATGTCTCAGAATCATGCACCTGTATTAGCTTGTCGACCCAAAATCTCTCGATACATTGTTGTTTGATTCAGCCGTACCGTCTGGAACTGACGACTCATATCCAGCCAAGTGTAAATTTCTGTTCGTCGGTATAGACAACATCAACACGAACATGGGCCCGTGGTACGCCGATGTTGGAAGACCCACACCATGACTAAGCCATCGTAGCGTCAGAACCTAGAAAGTCTCGCGGAGATGGAGCTAGCACAATACCTGTCTTGTCCATCCACCAACAAACCTGCATGCAGCGCCTGGTCATCATGAGTAAGTCGTTGGCCCTCCCGCGACAAGTCTCCCAGAGCGCAAAGTCGGCTCTACGAAATCCCAGCCGACTCCGAAAATATGCGACCGCCTCATCAGAACCACCCATCAAGCGAGATCCCGCAGAGCTCGACCAAATAACAACCCTTTCAAATGGCATCAGAGTCGCAACCGAGGACCTGCCGGGGCACTTCTCTGGTCTTGGTGTATACATCGACGCAGGGTCAAGATACGAGAATGATGGCTTGCGAGGCGTCTCACATATCATTGACCGGTTGGCCTTCAAGGAGACTGAGAAGCGGTCATCGGATCAAGTCCTGGAATCGATGGAATCATTAGGTGGCAATATACAATGCGCGTCATCAAGGGAGAGTTTGATGTACCAGGGCGCAACATTCAACTCTGCCGTGCCTGACGCTTTTGCGCTGCTGGCCGAGACTATTAGGGAACCCAAGATATCAGAAGAGGAGGTTCAAAGACAATTAGAGACAGCAGATTACGAGATTGGAGAAATCTGGGGCAAACCTGAGCTGATATTGCCCGAGCTGGTGCACATGGCTGCATACAAGGACAACACGCTCGGCAACCCATTGCTATGTCCGAAAGAGAGGCTAGACAACATCGACAAGAGGACAGTAGAAGCGTACCGAAGAGCCTTCTTCCGTCCAGAGCGTATGGTTGTTGCATTTGCTGGGGTGGATCACGGGACGGCTGTCAAACTCACGGAGCAATACTTCGGCGACATGGTCAACCCGAGCTCCTCGAAAACCACCAACTCAAAGGATGCCCAACAAGTTCAGCCACCACATCCGACTTCACAGAGTCCAACACAGAAGGATTCAAAACCTCTGTCAAGACTGCCATTCTTGAAGAACCTCTCAACATCCGCATCCCAAAAAGCGACGGTCTCCCCACTCGACCCTTCACGGCTGATTCCTCATCCACTGGAGCAACCCGTTGATTATGACGCACCTTCACATTACACCGGCGGATTTCTCACGCTGCCGCCTCTACCAATTCCTCCGAGTCCTGCGCTTCCTCGACTCTCACACATCCATCTGGCCTTCGAGTCACTTCCGATATCCTCGCCAGATATTTACGCTCTAGCAACACTCCAAACATTACTCGGAGGCGGTGGCTCATTCTCAGCTGGAGGCCCGGGCAAGGGCATGTACAGTCGTCTCTATACCAACGTGCTGAATCAGTACGGCTGGGTAGAGAACTGCGTGGCCTTCAACCATGCATACACGGATTCTGGACTCTTTGGCATTCAGGCAAGCTGCGCGACACAATTTGTACCTCGCATGCTGGACACTATGGCACGCGAACTCAGCCTGCTCAGTGCTGAAACCGGACTAGGTCGACTCTCCGAAGTCGAGGTCAATCGTGCGAAGAACCAGCTCCGCTCATCACTACTGATGAACTTGGAATCACGCATGGTGGAGCTTGAGGATCTAGGCCGACAAGTTCAAGTCCATGGGCGCCGGGTACCGGTCATGGAAATGGCTGCCAATATTGAGGCGGTCACGATAGCGGATCTGAGGAGAGTCGCGAAGCAAGTCTTCGGCGGACAAGTGTACAATCGAGGAAATGGATCCGGCGCACCGACTGTTGTGTTGCAGCAAGGCGAGGAAGAAGGTGTACAGATGAAGGAACTGCCGTGGGATGACATTCAGGAACGTATTGCCAAGTGGGGTCTTGGTCGGCGCTGAACATTCTGTAATATTGTGTGCATAGGATGGAGTTTTGGAAGCATTGCGTGAGGACATGTAGATTATCACAGCGTTGTCAGCCAGGACTACGCTCCCAGCTCAAGTGGCGCTGGATTATTCATGCAGCATAGGAAGGTGAACAGCCATATATTGGAACTCTCCAGATTAACATCTTCTGTCCCGAACTCAGCTTGATCCTACCGTATAGATCATAAGAACGAAACTAGAAGGGAGTCGATATGCGAAGGTGCAGATGAATTGCGTAGTTGACATAACATACAATAGATCAGGCCATCGGGTTTGAGACGACATCAGATTCAGCGGTCATAATGGCGGTCGGATTACGAAACAGGCAAGCAAAGTGAAATCCTGACACGAACCTCACGGGCGAAGTATACACATCCTGAAAATCAGAGAATGGAACACACGCTAGCGTCCCGGGGGCCTGGGCCTTAGCCAATCAGCTCGATCCCGAGAGGAGACGCAGCACATGCAGCGCACATGTGCACGATACTATAACCTCATTGTGAATATACATATACATGGCAATGTCCTGTCCGAACAAGTCTTTCTCAGCAAGAAGTAGGAAGCCGTGAAAGACGAGCTACAGTTTGACAGCTGACTCTCAGTCTTGAAGGAGACTTTCGAGTCAGGGGAATTTTGATCTGGCGAATCTGTCCACACTGAATGTCCACATAGATGGCGACTCCAGCTCTAGCTATCTTGTTCGCGTGATGTGAAAGGGCTGTGGTGGGAAGGGGTGGGCGGGGGAGTGGATGATAATTAGTAGGGATGGGAAAGTCGAGGCGATATGCTCGGTTATGGCAGCGGCGATACGTATTCGAAGCCTAGGATTGACTTTGATATGATAATGCGCCGTGCTGTGTATTTTTGCGTTGTGAAACTGATTACGTCGAGTTGTTATTGCGAGGGTAGAATGGATGTTGATGGAAAGAGAGCAGTGGAAGCAAAAAGTCTGCTTTAGTCCGCACGAACCCATTTCCGCACCAGCTCCGATGGCGTCTATTCTGATTGGTGGACAGACGAGAAACACTCACCTCACCTTCCATACATCATCAAGTGACATTGATTCATGAGCGTATTTGCATTGCAGGCTTCACAATGGTGAGTGACAGATGGACTGACTCGAAGCAATACCTAACGAGATATCAGCCTCCCAAGCGTAAACAGCCCGCCGCTGCCAAACCTCCCTCCAAACGTCGCTCCGCTCTCGCCAAAGAGCATGACATAACAGCTGACCAAGAAGCCGAGATCAAAGATGCATTCGCCCTTTTTGCCCGCGACGATGGCGAGGCAATCTCCCAGACCGACGTTCGCCGTTGTCTGATAGCTCTCGACGCACCTCCTCGCGACAATGACACATTCAACGAGCTGCTCGACGCCGCGGCCGCGGATGAGGAAGGCTGGATATCATATCCGAACTTTGTAGGCATCGCGGCGCTGGCGATGGGTATGCGCGAGAACGACAATGATGAGGAATCCGACGCGGAGATTGCAAAGGCTTTCTCGCTGTTCACGAAGGGCCAGGAGCGGCCGATTACTCTGCAGGATTTGAGGAGGGTGGCGGGGGAGATTAGGGAAGATGTGCCGGAGACTGTGCTGAGAGATATGGTGAGAGAGGCCACGGGCGGCGGTCTGGGAGGTATTGGTATGGAGGAGTTCGAGGGCGTCATGCGAAGGGCGGGTGTCTTCTCGTGAGATTTGCGCTCGGGGACTGGGAAGGCTAGGTCTCGTGATTATATGTTTGCTTGCGGCAAGGTGTTAGGAGGCGTCAAGAACCGGATATACCCAATTGGATCTTCATGAATTTGCAAGCTGTTCAGTGGGCTCTTGCGACATGCTTGAAAGGGAAATCCTCGCGGATTTCGGTCGTAAGTGAATTCTGAAAAGCTTGTTCTGCGCCGCAGCTCCTGACCCTACTCGTGCGCATGTCCCCATTGTAGCCCTGCCCCTCAATCGCATGACTCCTATTGTACCGACAAATGAGCAGGAAGCGGACTCAAGTGCTGGACTCGCAGCGTCGGAAAAGTTACTGTCTCGACATTGCCGCATGTGGTTCCGCTCGTACCAGCGGGCGCAGTCGCTGTCTTCTGCCAGGTCTCTTCCCAAACAGTCCATCGTATCTGCCAAAACGTAACCTCTACCAGTTGATACCCCATCATTTGTGTCTCTACAGAAGACACCATAGTTTGATGTCCATTGGCCCTGGCAGCTTTCCCCAGCGTCTCGGAAAGCTTCCTTTGGCCGGAACGGACCGCCATTCGTTGGTGAATGGAAGCTCGCCCCAACTTACCAAACTCCTCAAGCACACCTTCACCTAACCACATTACTATTGTTTTGTTGTCCTCGGACGCCGCGTTTTCCACTGGCCGCGCCAAACAATTGTCGCAGTATTGAAAGCTATTGTCCTCGTCGTAGGTATCGCAATGCTCTGCCACAATATAGTCGCATTTCTGCTATTGGCAGTACTTAAGAACGCATTCTGTCGCACTTGTTCCGTCTCCTCCGCCTCTATCTCATGACGTCTCGCACAGCTCGTCTCTGTATGAGTACTGCACTATCCTTCACATCTCGTCTCGAGTACTACTCTACCATATCAAAGCACCCTTAGCATCTCAAGTCATCCCTTGAGTCCTGTACCATCCACAATCTACTGCCAACCACAAAGACAAGCCAGATCTTCGAGAAATCACCACTACAATCACAACAACCCCACACATCTCGAGTCAATATGTTCCAGTGGTATGTCTCGGAAGACCGTCCACTTAAGGCCTATGAAGTGCAAGATATCATCAACGATCCCGGCTATGGCGTGTCCAGCTCGTCCGCCAGCTCTATCTCCAGTGAAGCGGAACTGATGGCGGCCCATGGAGCTGCGGAGAGCTCTTCGTCTCGTGGCCAGCGAGTAGGGACCCACGGCGACGAAGCAGATGACACTTCGTCCGACCAGTCACTAGAGACTGAACTCTTCGGCGATAGTAAGAGTGATGACGATACTCTCGACCGGGAACTACGGGCTTGCTTTGCTAGCGAGAGCGAAGAAACTTCTACCGACCAGGAACTCGAAGATGAACCCTTCAGCGAATGTAACGACGCTACTTTCGAGCAGGCTTTGGAGGACGGACTCTTCGGCATCAAGAGCTCTTCAGCTGCGGCAGATTCGACCGCACCAGCGCATCGCGGGCCGAAGCTACTCGCCGACGACAGCTTGGAGAAACAAGCACGAACAACTTTCCAGAATGTGTGTGGCCTTCGGTTGCCGATGGTGCATGCATCACGGCTTGCTCTGCCAGCCCGCGCACCAGCATTTCCCCAGGCCGAGTCCAGCAAGTCATCTCCGCCAGCAGCAAGGCCAACCACGCCGGTCCATCACGAGTCGAAGGAATCTGGTAGTAGTGTTCTGAAGAGACGAGACCGAGGACTACCACCGCCAACTTTCCGCAGGTTAGGTGTTCCCAACTTGCCTGCGGGGCCCTCACCTGTCTTCGCCCCTGCCCCTGAACCAGTATCTTCACCGGGCACTTCCAACAATCCCTCCCCATTGGCAGCATTGCCGACTATACCATCAAGCCGCGCGGCAGCCCCAGCTGCCACTCCTGCTGCTCCGAGACTTTCGGCCAAGAGTGCAGGTAAGAAGCGTGCATGCGAGGAGCCAGAGGAGATCACACCCTCCAAAGCCCCCAAGAAAGCTCAGCGTGCCGCTGCCGAGACTTTCGACGCCAGTCGTGGCAAGAGAGTCGGCGGCCGTGATGGAGGTCCACCAGTGAGACCGGAAGACCTCAACGTGACTTTCCACGCCTCAGCCAAAGCAGTACTGGAGAAGCGGGTCAAGAAGGCAGAAAAGATGAGGCAATGGCGCGCCGGAAAATCCAAGGGGACATTGATCGAGGACGCTCAACTCCGTGCGTCGATGCAGAATATCGATTGGACGTACCAGAAGGCCGCGCCGGAACCGGAGTCGATGACCTTCAAGGAGAGGTGTCTTCGCGCGAAAAGCGGGCATCTCGGTTTCCTGAAGCGGACAAAGATCGTACCTGTCGTCCTCGGTCAAGCCCGTGCGCCGGGTTCGATGCCTATTGTCGAAGTTGCCACGACAGCTGATCCCATCGATCTCACCGGCGACGATGGAGTCACTAGCAATGACGGTCAGAAGGACGCTACAAGTTGTCAGCCGCAGGATGAAGTAGGTGGTCGGGATGAGGATGAGGATGAGGATGAGGAGGATATGGTCTGGGAGAATGTCATAGCGACATAGAGGAGCGTTGCCCATAGTGTGGTGAGAGCGGCGTTCACGGGCATCTTGTTTGGATGAAGTTTTCAGCATGGCTGCCACTGACCGGAGCAGTGGATCTGCTGGCAGAGTACGGAAAGCATGGTTGAAGTTCGAGATACCAATGGAATGGTTTTTTGTGGGCGACAAGAGCATAGCTGGCCGCCATTGGATGCGCAGCGGGTACCAGCTTCAAGTCGATAAACCGAAGTCGACAGTCGGGCAGCGAGCTGTGGCAGAGGCTTATCGACGGCACCAATTACACCTGCAAGGTCAAGGGCTCAGTGACACTGCCATCCGCGGTTCAACAAGAAATACCCACGACATCAGCATTGGCGCGTCAAGCCGTGGAAGTCATGTTTAGCAGTTGGACGTGGTCGCAAACAATTTATCAGCAGTGACATAACGTTTCGCTATCTCTTCTTCCCACTGCCTCCGACAGAGGCATTGTCACCCGACCCCGACGGTTTGCCGGCGAGAAAACCTGCAAGATCGAAATTCTGCAGGTTTTTCGCAGCTCCCTGCCCACCAGTGAGCGGCGAATTCTTCTGCATCTCCTCAAACTCAGCCTTCGTCTCTGGATCCACTGTGACACGTTAGCAAGCGGAAATAGCATTGTATGATGTATTCCGATCGACGCACTGTTGTCCATAAGGTACGGCATGCCGAATATCAGCGCCACGGACACCAGACCCATCAAAATCATGGGGCTCTTGAGGAAGCTGAGCACATTGAAGCCACCTCTTGTCTGGTAGAAATCCTTCTGACTCGTCGCTCTCACCTGAACCGTGAGCTCATCTTTGCCGACACCAAACGAAGGACCCTTGTTGTTCCACTCATTGCCTCTAAATGTCTGCCATGTGCTGATTGTCTGGACGCTCTCGCCTTCCGTCTTCTTGACATCGACTCGTAGCGGTGGAAAGAAGTGATCGCGGGAATGGACGGTCAGGAGATAGCTTGCATCTGGTACGTCGGGGAAGATGAAGGTGTTGTCCCTGCGTATTGGGACGTCATAGCGACTGCCAGGTGGGCCGAGAAGTACGGCGTGTGTTGAAGGTGGAAGCGTCGATGGGTTTGGCAGTATTTGGGATGCGGGAATGGAGACTGTTAGTCGTGCGGCAGATGCTACGCCTGCGCAAGCGAGCAGGAACGCCGACTTGAGGGACACCATGTTGAGGAGTCGAATGATGCAAAAGTTGCGATTGCAGGTGGTTGACTGGCGGAAGTTCAGAGCGAGGGATATGCATGATGGACGATGAGCTGTCGGCGCGACCCGTGGTGCCTCAGGCTCCAACAACCAAGAGTGAATGACAACTTCTAAGACAAGTCTAAGAGCGTGACGGTAAGCATGCACGCTTGCTTGTCTACATACATTTATGTACTCGTAGATTGCCAAATAGACTCCACCAGGATTGACTCTATCGCCTACACAAAACGAATGATGTGGTGCCCGTAGGCGTGCCCATGGGTATGCAAAGACAAAATGCTCAATTCTTCCAACCGCAAAATGGTAACAAAACTCAAATAGCCGGCACACAAGGTCAGAAGTCTGCACGATTAATGTAAAGGCAACATGGGTGACCCTAGATATAGTGGCCAAAGTCGTTGCTGGTCATTCCTCCTGCGACTCTGATCACTTTCTTGGTTCGAACAGCTTGCGGGCGATTTGCTGCGCTACATCCGCATCGTAGCTTTGGCTTTTCAATACATTTTTAAAGTTTGACATGTCCGGCCAAGATATTTCCTTCAAATCGCCGCATTGAATGACGATTAATGGGTGCGTTGGCAGCCGTCCGAAGCCGCCACTTTCGAGACTGTCCAGCGCCGCTTCGGCGAAGTCGCATTGGGAACCAAGACTTTCGTGCTTCCTCGACTCAGGCTCGCAGACGACCACTATGGCAACACTCGCTTGACTGAGGAAGGCATCGTGCGTTTCCGTGAAGCCAACCTTCGGGACGTACGGCACGTGGCGGATCCGTTGATGATAATGGCTCAATGCACGACCCAGGGTCTCAAAAGGGTCGACGTGATGGGCGGTCCTACGGGACGTCTTACCCGATCTCGCTGTTGTGATGACTGGTGTGAGTAGCAAGAGTGTCTCCGAGGTTGACAAATCCTTGAGGCTCGTCATACTTCCAGTCAATAGGTGGCGAGTCGAGACGCTGACCGAGGCAAACGCTGTGCTGTATCTCAACAGATGTCGGAAATTCGAGATGCAGCTGAAGACAATAAGCGTTGAGTTGTTTCTCTGGGCTTGAAGGGAAAGCGTGTCAGGCCGCAGTATTGTCGATGCGTGTATGGCATTGAGATATACAATGCCATTTCGCATGATACTGCGGCATGTACCGTCTGGTTTAGGGACAACGTCGTGTCTTGGTCTGTGCGCCGGATATATGCGTCGAAGTCCGTGTAACCAGTCGATGCGATGAAGTGCTTTCGGATGCTCTGCAGGACTGGACAGCGGGGTAATGATCGGAGCTGGTCATTCCCACGCTGTCAGAACGATCGTAGGCGAGATATTGGCCAGTCCGCGATTGCAGCATATCAAATCCCAGACGCTAAAGTCATTTTCGACGTTAGCAGCAATCAGCCGTTCCAAATGCTACAAAGTGATGCCGGCCTGTCCGAGACGTAGGATGCGTAAGGTCGCTAAGAAGGGGAAAGAAAAGGGGAGAGCAAGCTGGTTGGTTGCACTGCAGTAAATGTTGCACAATCTTATTGGATGAGATGGACCTTTTACAAGACACACGGGCGGGCCAAGCAGGGCTAGCAGGTCTGTGCATGAATGGTTAGTTCTCACCTCTTCATTGACAGCCTGCATCTGGTGTAACACAGTCCGACGCCGAGGGATACGTCGGCAGGCGAGGACCTGTGACCATGACTCGAGCGAGCGCGTCCACGAGAAGTGACGAATATGGCGAACGAACACACGCCTTAGCGTCAGCAGATCCACACTCTGTGCTCGGTAGTTGCTACTTGGTTGCGGCATGCAATTTGGCGAGCAGGACGCCAGCAGCAAGAGACGCAGAACATAGGAGCTCGGTTGGGCCGCCTGGCTAGCTGGTCGTATCGATGCGGCCCAGCGCTGGTGCGACGGTGATGAGTGTGGACGAGCGGCATCGTTCGCGGTGGGGAGTGGGGAATGGGGAGTAAGAGCTTGAAGGCGAAGAGCCAGTAGCAGTAAAGAGCAGGTTGCACAACGGCTGGTCTGCTTGCTTGCTTGCTCCTTCACAACCACAGCTATTGTGATGAGTCCTTGTTTCGCCGAACTTCTGCAAGCCGAGCTGGTGTGCACACGCTGCTGGAGCGAAGCATGCTGATGGTGAGCAGCGCGATGTCGAATCGGGATATATGGCCGTTCATCCTGGAAGATGCATCATCATCTGTTTCAGGCACGGGGGTGGAGGAGACGAGAAGGAAGAAAGGAGGTGACGTTGAGGGCACGGCTGAAACGGTTACTGCCGTGTCACGAGGCAAGCGAGCCAGAGTGATTGAAGCAATGGCAGTGCAGCCGGAGCAGCGTTTGATGACAGCTGCTTCCATCTCCAATAATGCTACATGTACCTCTACGCGAACCGCCACTCACGATTCTGGTGCTGGCTGGCTGGCGCAGTGAAGGTGGTCTGCAGGCTGTACGCACATCTCGGCCAGTACGGATGATATATGCCGCTGTGCGCAATCAACTCGTGCGACCATGTCAAGGCCTCGTATCGCAGGCGCCACTGCCGCTGTAGTCGCCATAGGTGTTCAGACTCCCAAGGACCACTTTGGCAAAAGACTGCGCCGTAGCGACTACGAAGCCAACGTTCCATCCATCGCACGGTGGAGATGTTGCCTGGTCTGTTGCAGTTCACACTTCCTCACTCGGCCTGCATCTACTGACACGATGTGATGCAACTAGACCGGCTTGTCGCAGACGTCCAACCACTACTTCGTTGCGTCCTTGGACAAGATATACGTATATGTGCCGCAGTACTCCACGCAAGCTCTCCCGCGATATCCCGCCCTCATCGTAGCTTCGCAGCCGTCGAGACCTGGACTTCAAGGGTATCTTGATCGGCGCAATCCCCACGCCATCAATAACCTTGTGATCCATCACCTAGGCACGGAGGAGATCGTAGCTGTTGTGCGAGATGATGGCGATGTCGACGCCTTTCTCGTGCGACACATTGTGCAAGCAATTGAGAGGCGAAGGTCCCCCAATAGCAGTATTGGCCTGGAGGCCGATGATGTGCGACCCATTTTCCAGAGCAACGTCGCAATGAGTGCCTGGGGTCTTGCTATCCATGCACAAGCTCGGATTATTGCCGTAAGTGCAAACACGCACAACATCACAATCTTCAAATTTGGTCTTATCGGTGCTCGTGAAGAGGAAATAGGTGAAGCAGCTCAGATACCTCACCACTCCCAAAGTCGCGAAATGGATGTTACTTCGCAGGTCCTGAATGGCACCTCGAATATACCGCATATCGCCTTCTGCAATACCGGCGATGACCCTCATGGACGATGGCTTCTGACCACAGACATTACGGGGTACTGTCGCTCTATCGATCTCCTTGAGATGAAGGCTACGCAAACATTCAGATTTGGGCCTCCTGTCGGCTATGCGGGCTCCTACGCCCACGACCCAATCAATAGCGGCTGGTTCGTTGGTTTCCTTGATAGAAGGTCATTCGTACCAGAGAAGACCTTACACGCGGCACTAGGTATGCGAGAAGGCGAAACTCTAACCTCTGTGAACGGAGCCACGTCGATGTGGGACATCGGCGCGACTATAGGCAATATACCCGGCACGTGTAGTAAGTTTCGAGGCCAAAGAACGCGGAGACGTCCAAGTAGATTGCCTTCAGTCTCCAGCTCAGGAGTGCAGAGTCCGGCCACGGACCTGGAGACCACTGACACGACTGAAGAAACGTCTATCGTGGACGACACTGAGATGCTTGCAGACACAGAGGACCTGGCAGAGTCCGAGATCGACGACTCGAATCGAGTCGAATCGGATCCAGAATCAGGAGACTCTACAGATTGGATCGATGATGATATGGAGCTCGAAGACGAAGGCACCGAGGACAGTCCTTCATTTAGTGCTATGTACGGCGGACGAAGAATCTACGGCAATGAGCCACGGAGTTACCAGCCGTACAACAGTCTGTGTGGAGATATCGCTTGTCCCATTCTTCACGCCTCGGTCAGAAGCGTCTATCTGCTTCAGCCGGGCACGCAAGAAGGTCCACTAATATTCACCTCGCCCACTGTGGGCTTCACGAATGTCCTTCATCAGCTCGTGCAGGCAGACGCCGCGTACTTGCATGCCTTCGAGCGGCTGAATATGCACGCGTATATTCCAACGATCGGTGTCGTCGTTCTGGCTTCGCAAAAAGGAAGAGCGCTCGTGATCAGACTAACGAAAGTCGTCAACAAATCCATTCGGTATCCGCCAGAGATGCGTAAGCATGCTGCTTCGGCCCCCAAGACCACATATGCAATGCGATTAGAGCGTATCCTACCTTTTGCGCACCAGGAAGAAGCCGGACAAAGGCCGTCGATTCCTCTCGCCGGGATCGCAACGGGACCGATGCAGGGAACAGAGCATTTACCTGACGAGCGCAAGAGGTGGCGCCTGATGATGTATTACGAGGATAACACCCTTCTCAGCTATGAGATTGCCCGGCAACAAACTCGTCATGCGGCCGTAGATGTTTCAGGCGTGATCGTGTAATCCCGAAGAGTACTCAATATGTCGTCTGTATAAGGACATTATTATGGTATTATGATATTATTGCGACTTGCCCGAAGCACTCCATATCTCCGCTGCTCGCTCCAGGTTTTCCTACCAAGCGCAAGTCGTTGCGTGAAGCAGTATTATACATGACTTGCTCATGCTCTTTGTGACATCGTTTCCTTCTGACATGCATTCTTATCCAACGCCATAACACCGCGCTAAATCCACCTTTGCGCCTGATATATCAATATCCTGGGAAACCCTCAAATGTCTCCCACGACTTCAGCAGCCTGACCAGCAACCTCCTGCGCCGTAGCGATCGCGGTGCGATTCATGGCGGCCTGGTATGCGGTATGTGCCCATCCCGTCGCAGCATCAAGAACCGCATCGCCGGCTCGAGTGGCTGTGCCATAGAACGTCTCCGCCGCTTGTCGCGAGGAGGAGAGGAGAGGCGCGTCGCCGGCACAGTAGTAGTAGGCTCGTCGAGACATGGTCATGACGTGGTCGGGCAGGTAGACGATCGTGGCGATGCTGAACATGGACAATGTGAGGAAGAGGATGGAATCTAATTAGCCGTCTTGTCAGTCAATGGTCTTTTTTTTTGTTGGCGCCCAGGCTTGATGATCTAAGGGGCTCGGTGGGTTCCCTACTGAAGACGAATTTTTCGGTCGGCGTGAGCATGTAGAGGGAAAATGTGACTTCGTATTGGTAGTTCTTCTTCTGTAGCCATTTGACTAGGCCTGTCGGTTGCAGAAGGAGGAATGCGGCGCCGAGGAGAAGCACTGTGACGCCTGCGGCGTATTGCGCTGTTGGATCAAGGAGATCCATATTGCTGCAGAGGGTTGGAAAAGATTTTTTTGTATGTCAATGTCGTATGCGCGCTATGGGAGGAAGTGGTGGTCTCGTGGTGATCTGGGTTGAACGAGAGAGAGGTGGTTCAATGTTGTAGAGTGTCAGCAAAGGAGACTGGAGACGTGATGGAGTTGCGCTCAGGGTCCAGGCAGGAAGATGTCGCTGATGACTACTAGCGGAACTCGGTTCTGGCGTGACGATCTCAGGACAAATGCAGCAATACACGTATTGACATCTTGCTAGATTGTCAGTGCGTTTTTGTTTACAAGATGTTCGTCAGCCTTGCTTGAACCGAAGAAAGTTGACGACGGGCATCACAGCTAAGCATGACCGCGTCGTGCATGAAATTGTTCAGTTTATAGATCAGACTCCATTTAGCGTGAACCATGGCCTTCAATTCTTGCCAAATACGTAGGGTATCGTGCATTTCTATCTTCTATCTTGCAGCGGATTTGCCTGCTCGTCAAGCGATAGATCCGATCTAGACATGTATCGTGGTCATAATAGCAAAGTCCTGCTCAGCCTAGGCTCACGAAAGATGGGTTATCGCCCTCCTTGACAACCATGTCACCCGGCTGAAGTATGCGATCTCTTGTACTGATATCGCTGCCACCATTCTGACCACCGTTGCCGCTGAAATCGTCAGTCTGCGTGCCTCCAGATCGCATATTTGCCCTGCGCTTAGCTTCAGCTTCAGCGTCATGGAGAGCGTTGCTGTACAACTTGAGCGAGCCGAGGACCATAAGAATGACCACGCCCAGAGCGATGATCACTCTCCGAGTCATGACCCATCTGAGGCCTTCCACTTCAGACTTCGCGTCGGCCTGTAATTCAACAGTAATCTGATAATTCAGCTGCTGGACCTTGGACTCCATGGAGCGCTGTTCGTTTCGAACGGCCATTTTGCGATCATCGAACATGCCTTTTAGCTCGTCTTTCATGGCCGCGCTCTCCTGCCCAAGTCTTTGCGACAGGATCTCAACTTCGTGTTGCAGCTGATTGCGCTCGGTACGCATTTTCTCCTGCTCTGACTTTCGGCGTGCGGTAATCTCCGTCTTGAGCTCCGCGCAAGCCGCGCGGAAAAGATACGTCTCGTTTTCAACTTGAGATTTGCTAACCAGTGCCTCTCGCGCGACTTCCATGTTGTCCGCGAGCATCACACGGACGCCTTTCATGATGGTGATCGCTTGAGCTTCAGACCATCCGGCCTCGAGTAGACGCTGAACAAGACCATAAGTGTCAAAGTGATGTACGTAGCGAGGGGTATTGATGTGAGGAGCTTTCACTGGTGGGCTATGCTCGTCAAAAGAGGGACCGGGTCCTTCGGGCGAAGCCGTTGCCTTGCTACTTTGCTTTTGCTCCTCGCTATGCTCCTGAGGGTCCGGGACATTATCCAGCAGTGATTCCAGCGGACGTTCCGGTGGTGTATCCGGCGCGCCTAGAGCCTGTTCTTGGGGCTGCGAGTCGGCAGCGTCCAGTACGGGATCTGTGTGTATCCTCTTCGCAGAACCACCGTCTGCTGCCTGAGGCTTCCGTTGAAGCGGTTCTCTGACCTCCGGCTGCTGCTGTTCTGCTTTCGCCTCTGCTTCGCCATCTCGTTGCAGACTTTTTGCAATCTTAGGTAGAGCTTTGGGTTGTTCGACTAACGGCTGGTTTGTTGGTGGCGGCATCGCCTTATCGGTTCCCAGATGAGGCGGCGGCTGATTTGCTGTGCCATATCGTGGCTGTCGCGGTGCGGTGTCTGCCGGTCTGCGTCGCGGTATCGATGAATGGAACGCTCTGTACCTGGCGGCGGCACGAGCGGATCGTGTCGTGGGATTGGTTCCTTCGAAACCCTTAGCCAGCATGGGCCATAAGAATGGTAGCCGGGGAGCGGCCATATCGCCTGCAATGCTTTCAGACAGAAGAGCGATTCTGTTGAGGTATGGTGCTGTTTCGCGGCGACGAAAGTTCCTCTGACATGATTTCCGCTGCTTCCCTGTCACATGCAGTGCATCGGCAGTGTTGATCTCGGATCTACCCGAGCCTGAATTCTCGCCCCCATGACCCTGAGCTTCATGAATCTCTGCCACGCACTTACCATCATTGATGTTTGACATCACTCCTTTACACTTGGGCAGTTCAACAGCCATGCGGACATCGTTTTATCGCTTTTCCAACATCAAACGTTGAGTCCCAGGAAGTCGTCGTGTATTCATTTGACACCGAGAAAGAATCACATCCGCATCAGCCCTCAGTTGCATGAGTATTGCTGCAGCCTCCAGGACCTCAGAATCGTCCTTATTCTCACTTCCAGCTCGATTGCTCTCCGTCTGGGCGCCATAAGCCAGTCGGTCTACAGATTTCGCCTTCGCTTGATCCGCTCGATAGCTATGGAAATCCGTTGTATCGACTATGACGAGCCCGTGTGCCCTTCGCCAAGCTTTCCCGACATCCAAGACCTTTTCTCTCGTCCTTGTTGCAAGGTGCGATAGATTGCCAACCTCGCCCTCCACATTCGCCGTCTGCACGGCCTCAAATTCCATGACTGTGCGCCGACCATAACGCCTCGCCATCAAGCTTAGCCCTTCTTCGACTCGTGTCTCTAGTCTCTCTGGCGTCAGGTCTGTTGTGCAGCCGGTGTCTATCACCAGTTCAATTTGCTCGGCTGGAGAGACCAATGCTGCGAATCGCAGTAAGTCGACGTAGAATTTGAGTCTGGTAGTGGAACTGAGTATTGTGGAGGAGGCGAAGAGGGGATTGTGCTCTGCTATTTGAGGCGGGGTGTCAAAGATAGAGCCTGTTGCGGTGTGAGAGATGATGACGAGCCTAGGCTTTGTAGGGCGACGCTTTCGTTTTCTGAGTTGTGATTCTCGTCTGGAAGTGGGCACCACTACTCGTGCGAGTGGCAGTCCAGCTGCGTTAGTCAATGCCATGCGCAAGATATTCGTGAGACAGTAGGTGATGGTATGCGGAAGATTGTGTGAGTGACAGCAAAGCTTTCCGCCTGTGGACGATTCTGCAGAGATCAATCTACTGATTTGAAGATCTGTAGGTCTCAGTACGGCAGTGAGCAGCAGTGAATGCATGCGAGTATTTGTTTGCCGATCTAGAGACATGGCATGGACGAGATGTCTCGATGCTCCATAGCACGCATATTGAGACATTGAGACATTGCGGCTGGGACCGAAAACATGGCACAATCTCCAGAAGAAGTGACATTCATTCGGCGTGCGCCTCACTGAAGATCATCCTGATCTGCCTCAGCCTGTGCGCTGCCTCCATGACCAGACCCAACTTTCAATGCATCCCTCTGTCCACGACACCAGGACTAATCGACGAGATTCTCAGGCGCCCTGCAATCTCGCATTCCACAGAATCGCCTGTGACTCGTGAAACAAGCTCATCAGAGCTCGCGCGGCTTGCTCTTCCTCCGACTCCTCCTCTACATCGACGCCGTCCTCCAGCTCCTCACCAGCATCCAACGTCACGTCCTCTTCGATGGCATCAAGTTCCTCGTCCTCGGCGGCGCTCAGAGTCTCGTCCTCGTCGACTTCCTCGGCAGCACTGCGCATCTCCTCGTCCGCTGCCTCCTCCTTGATGTCGATCTCATCATCATCATTCCCGTCACCCGTTTTGCCTTGAACCTTGCCCTCCCGTCGCAGCTGATTGTGCGCTTTCGTTTTGCGATGAATCACGGCATACTGCCTCTTCAGCACGCCGCTGCTCCGCTTTGCCATCTCAAACGCCGCCTTCAGTTCCTCCCGCTCCACGCCGCGATCCTTCGCCACACTCGACAACGCATCCAAAAGTCGATTGGAAATTCGCTTGTTCATCACTGTACTCACCGGATTGGCTGCCTTAACCTCGTCGACCATTTCTTGAACGGTGCTTCGCGAGGCGTAGCGGAGGAGGTCTTCGTACCAGGACAACATGTCAGGGGTTGTGCTTTTGTTTTTGCTCCTCTCGAAGAGCGGGTTAGTAGTGCGAAGAGTGGGAGCTTGGGTGAAGAGGCTTGAGAGGTCGGGACCTGTCGGTAGCGGCGGTAGTGGTGGTGGTGTGGCGAGCTGGTCGAGACGATCTTCGAGTTCGGCGATGTCAGTCAGCGCGTCGCTATCGCTGTCGAGCAGCATGGGCGAGTCGACGCGCGGAGTCGAAGCTGGCATGGTGGGCGCGCGTCGTCGAGGTGTTTGCAGAGGTGTTGTAGCCATGAGACTTGGCGTGGTTGAAGTGGTAGAGGTAAAAGATCGAAAGTGAAGTAGTGTTGTTCATGGATCCAAGAGTAACGAGTGACGTTTTGAAATGGCGCGCGTTAGTCCACCACGAAAGTCGGCGATCACATGTCAGATGCGCGCTGCTGCTAGTGGAGAAATACGTCGTTCGTCATTGGTGGAAAGCTATGCGCTAACATGTGAAAGTGAATCACTGCGCTCACCAGATCCAGCTGCGCACGTCGTCAGGGCCTCAGATCGGTTCTGTGGAATTTCACGGAAAAGTCTTCCAATGTGATAGATACCGGCACATGAATTTTGCAGATGAAAGAAGAATCAGGCCCGCGCCAGGTCTTGACTCTCGCCGCCGCACACGCCTTACATGCACGTGTGTGCATGTAGAGGGCAGTATTGTGCAAGCGTGAGATTCTTGCACTCTCTCCGGCAGACATGCGTGAGTCAGTCCAGGACTCCTATGTGCGTCAAGATGCTGAGGCTCCCGGGCTCTCGTGTGAACAATGTGGTTGTCGTCAACAAAGCCATTGCCCCTCCGACTAGTGTTAGTGAGTCGGGCAGGAAGCCACGATCAGGCTTGTCGGCTACTTGGTTCCGGATCAGACATGCCGGCAAAATCGCACACTCGTGTTATCTGAAGCCATCCTGGCGACGACCGACGCGCTGGAAGAAGCGCTTGCAGATATTGCTGACGTATAGTGTCTCCGAACCGACTATAAGACGGGCAAAGATATCGGCGTCATATCAGTATCGGCTGCATCCTCTTTGCTGGCAGGCTTAGCAGCCAGCCAAAAAACACTCCGAACCTCGTGCAATACACGGTATCACGGTCGAGACCTATCAGACGTGGTCCTCGGGTTCAGACGTGATTCGATGGCTCCAGCTCCTATATTCTGTTTCGCGTAAGCAGTGATCGGGGGCTTGGTGACCTACTAGCCCGCTGATTACACATGGTAGGCAGAATTCGCGCATGTCGAGATTGCACACCGGGAGAGCAGCAAGAATGTACTCGCGATGCTGCTTCCCCAGCGCACATCGGAGTAGGTAGTATTTGCAAGTATTTCAGTAGTACTCGGAGTAAGCAGCCACGCCTCTATATTGCACCAACGAACCTGAAAGGAAATGCCATCGCGGCTTGGTGCAAGAAATCTTCCGCTACATACAGTTACAACAAGGAGCACCTCAATGGTTTTTACCAGTCAAGCGCTTACTCTCGCCAATCTCATCATCCTCATCATCAGTGAGCCTGTCTTCATCGCCTACTGCGAATATTGTCTCTCCGTCCAGCGATTCGCGAGGCAGAGTCGCAGGCTTGGTGGGTATAGGCGCAGGGAGCGGTGAAATGTCCCGATGCGATGATCCATTACCGCGTACAGGGTCGTACGCTGGAGGAGCTTTGCTGCCACCATTTGCCTCGAGATCATCGTCCATGTCCATGGAGTCAGCCATCGAGGCAATCTCGAAACCGTCGTCGTCTTGCGCGATCTATAGAGAATGTTAGCATGGTGGATATATGACTTCCTTCTTGTACATACCTCATCGGACATGGCAAATCTTCTGTTGTTCGCCGTCGGTCGCCATACATAAGCAATGAAAGCCACGTCGAAGAAGTAGACCAAGTTGAGCCAACCGTCCAAGATGAACCATCGTGACTGCCAGTGATTCGGAACAAAATCCGTGTTGCTCTGTCCCGCGAACGTCCAGCTGTTCACGAAGAAGAAAGCAAAGATGACAACAATGCTGATCAGAATGCACCACCACAATTTACGGTACATGCCGGCTTTGATAGTCTGCTTGCGCTCCATGAGGTCTTTCATGGTGTAATTCAAGCTATTCAGAGTCCAGACGTAGAAGGCTGTCAACGTACCTGCCAGTGGCAGGACTACCAACAACACCAAGGGACCCGCATTCTCAGGTGTGACGGCCAGGGAAGCGATAGCGTAGATGACGCCAAAGACGAAGTGAGTAATGGCCAGGATTCGGACGTACCACATGGTCTTGCCGAGGGTGTGCTTGACGACTCCGTAGCCCATGCAGACGATGAGCAAAAGGAAGAACGAGAAGCTGTTCCTGGCCGCGCTCAATATGGAGACCACAATCAACAAAGCCTTGGAGCCGACATTAAGCCCATGTCGGTTCTGGTAGTCATAGAAGAGCCACGTCATGAACATCTCAAACACGAGGAAGCCCAGAATCGCAGTGACATAATTCTGCACAGCCAAGATATCCGTCCTGTTCATCCAATAGAGCACTCCCCATCCAACAGCAACGAAGAAGTATACGATTGTTATTGCCGCATAGTAAGGCAGCTTGGCGATCTGTGCGGCTGGGAGCTCTCCGAAAGCATTCCGGAACTCGACGACTCCAGTGTAATCGCCAGCCGTGTAATCGGCAGTGCTCACGCAATAGTATCCTGTTCTCTTGATGGGATAGTTGACAGCTATTGGGTCGTTCATATGGATCGCTTCGGTTCGTATCAAGGATTTGGAGGTTTCGGTCGCGTTGGCTGCAAGAATGAAAGCACCAATCTCGCTGTCAGTGCACCACTGCTTGTCTCTGGCGGCTTCGTCGCACAGGAAGAACTCCTGACGAGAAGTCAGTCTGCGAATCTATACGCTCGTTGATCGCATTGCCTACCTCTGGGATGCCAGTCTCTGATTCCGCCATCTTGCCGATTAAAGGTCTGTCCCGCCATTCGAATACAACCAAGCTGACAATTGGATCCTCTCCCACGGGGATGTCGTCCGGCTTGATAAATTTGACCATGATGAACGGATCAACGCTCCCACCCCATGACTTGCGAGAGTACATGCCGGAGCAGACCTGTCTATTGCTATCCTTTTGATCCTGTGCAATGGCTTTAGCTGTGTGTCCTCAATATCCCCGACCATCTCCTGACATACGATCTTCATTTCGACGGCCAGCGCCAGCTGCGCAAGCAGCAGCGCTGCAAGCCTGACCCATCCCTTCATCTTTTCCGACGTCCAGAGATTGATTGTCGTAGGATATGAGAGTAGCAAAGTAGTTGTAAGGGATGTTGCCGATCGAAGTCACTAGTAGTCAGCTTGCGCGGCGTGAGTTCGACAGGCTGACAGCTTCTGGAGTGGCTGGCCACGCTGGCCTGAGGCCGGCGGATGCGTTGCGCTTCCCCGGCTTGGTAGGCGCAAACGGCGCTGCTCAATGAGAATGCGATTGGCGGGAAGCAGAAGGCATACTTGTCAACACCGTGTATATCTGCAATGAAGTACGCGAGAACGATGTTCAATATGGCTGCCAGGCGTGTTAACTGTTTTAAGATGGCAGCTAGGAAGGGGTGAAGCGGCAATAGCCGACGACGACGCCACAGTAGTGTGGCGGTGCAGGCGCCATGACGAGGAAACAGCATTTTAGAGCAATCTAGAAAACAAGATCTAGTTCACCCGCCTTCACGACGGCTGCACTTGACCTGCTGCTACTGCTAAGTTATATAGCCCATCCACCGCCATTCACTCCTGTTCTCCTCAACATCATTCCATCGACAGTACATACCGTGTTTGATTTGCACGTCACAAGCGCCACTACGCGCCTGTCTATTCCTGCCGCCAGCACCAGCGCTTCTGAGACGTGTGTTTCAAGTCGGGCTTTGGCCGCGCAACACATTCCAATCGACGACGCGCATTGCTATTGACAGCATTGTCCACCGGCCGGACTGCTTGAGACCCTCGACGGTTATAAAGGAGATCTATCTGCTCACCCACACGGCACAACATCAACCTCATCGTCGCAGAAGCAAACAGCATTCACAATGGCCTCGGCAGTGGGAAAGTATGCGGCCAACAAATTCCTTAAGAAGCAAATGAAAGGCTACGAGAACAAGAAGGTCGACAGTGGCCAGGTCAGTATTTGCTCAGAGGACCTCCCTCTTCCTACAGTCACTGATTGACCAATCAGGATCCATACTTTGCCATGGTGGAAGACCCGCGTCGGCCTGGTAAACTCAGAAAGGTCAAGAAGCAAATTCCAGAATACATCCCCGAACACGACGCCATGATCCTGGCTTCCGTGCGAAAGAGCGCCTACCGACTGGACATGTGTCTCTTCAGCTTGTTTGGAATTCGCTTCGGCTGGGAAGCTGTCATCGGCCTCGTTCCTGCATTCGGAGACGCAATTGGTGTCCTGTTCGCTCTGTCACTAGTCCGCAAAGCCATGAAGGTCGAAGGCGGTCTCGATACGACTCTTCAAGCGCGCATGATGCTTAACATTGCCATCGACTTCGCTGTCGGTCTGGTGCCTTTCCTCGGAGACGTCGCAGATGCTGCCTTCAAGTGCAACACCAAGAACCTGCGTCTTCTCGAAGTGCACCTTGACAAGAAGTACAAGCCCCGACATCTGAACCCCGACGAGCGCAATAATGTTGGCGTCGACAAGGCGAAGAGAGCCTCGAACCGCAAGTCTGGAATTTACATGCCTTCGGATCCACCTCCCGCTACGGTCTTTGAGGATTTCAGCGACGAAGAAGATGAACGCCGCCAGCACGCCAACGAGCAGACCTCCGGTCGTGTGCAGCAGCCGGCGCCCACGAGAGCGCCTGAAGATCGACGAGGCGGTGGAGGGTGGTTCTCTGGTAGCCGACGAGGGCGCAGCGGTCCCCAGGGGACTGAGAACGAGATGCGGCAAGTCCCGTCATAGTACTGCCTGCGCCTAGGAGGAAGCCGCTCGATCGTGAGACGAAGGTCATCTCAAGAGGGGTAGAAACTGGGTTTGATGCTTCTTAACTCCACCCAAGTATCTCGGAGGCTTGTTGGTAGCTGTGCTACAACCTTCGGAACCTATGTGCTGTCTCTGAGATGCACAAGGTTCTCTTTGTCTTTTTTTTATTTTTTGTCAATTCAGTAAGGCGCACGATGTTGTGAGCGAGCGTGTTGGTTGTATACCCCCAGAAAGTGCGACGGCCTTCGCTGTGCTAAATATCTATTAGTTTCTCATATATTGCTCAGCACATTCCTAGGACTCATCTTCCTCCCAGGCCGCCGATCATCGAGGATGAGATTATATTCCCTAGTTTGTTGCCTCGTTGCCTCAGATGAGCCCCAGCATGCACCGCAGTACTCTTGCATGGCTAGCGTCGCCCTCTCAGTAACCACACGAGCAAGATAAAGATCAGCCTATCTCCACACCAGACTTCCTCGACTTTTCCGTCCCTCGACCCTAGATCCCATACCGCCAGCTTGACCTCTAGGCATAAACAAGTCAACGCTACCGTCAGCCTCTCACAAGCGTCGCCCCATACCACCCTCCACCATGCAACGCGACACCTCTCCCGACCCCTGGGCCTCCCCTCTGCCCGATCTGAATGGTCCATACTGGCTCGACGCTGCATTGGCGCTCGAGCCCCCACCAGTAGCTGCATCAGACGATGCTGCTGCTGCTGGGTGAGTTTTTTTTTCACCCTTAGCTGACCGTGATTAGTACAGTGGCACACCGGTGAGAATTGCAATTTCTCACCTCACACTCGTGCCAGTGACTTCTGCCGCGCCACCCTCAGCGACCATCTCTCCCTTGACCGGCCTCATCACGTGCAACACCATCGACTCCATCCCACCAGGCCGCCAGACCTCCAAGATTCTCGAATGCGGCATCTGCTTCTCGCCTCTGCTCTTTGATCGCAAAGCTGATCTGGAGCGACACATGCGCACTCACCTCGCTGGAGCCCACCCTTGCCTGGTCAGCGGCTGTCCTCGTACTGGCGACAAAGCCTTCAAGCGTGCTGAACACCTTCGCAACCATATGCGCAAAGTCCATGGTCAGGGCGGTAATTGAGGATGGAAGTACGTACTTTGTCCTGCCTGTCTTTATCGAAGTGGTCCGTCGTCGTCCAGGTCTGTCGTTCTCCGTGTCTTCACTTTTCAGCTGCAACAATTGGAAGTGCCTCTGTCTTTACTGTGGTGGAAGATCTCATATATAGAATGACTGAATGGAAAGCTCGTATTTTGAGATAATCAACAGGTCGTCACCTATCTGCCCGCACACCCAGTAACAATTGCAACAAATATCAGCAAGCACAACAGATAAACCTGACTCGCAGCCTCCAACATTTCGTGAGCAAACGGCTCCTCCCTCACTCAGAGCGGCTGAGCCGTCACGCCCATGACAGCACGAAGCTGCTGGGTAAGCCGATAATCCTGTGGAGCACCCGACAAAGCGAAGCCCTGTTCAATCTCGGTGCGCTCATCGAATGGTGTCGTGAGGTTGGCACGATGTTGAAGTCTTCGCAGGTTGTCGAGGACCTCGTTGTCGATCTCTCCCAGATCAACGAACAGGTCTTGGAAAGCGATATTTGCAGGCTCGATCCCGACATGAAGGAGCAGAGCTGCCTTGATGACATCTGTCAAGACCTCAACGTCAGTACATGTTTTGCGTGTTGAATTGATCTAGGCTCCAGTGGCTATACGGACCTGGAAAAGCTTCAAGCTCGGTAATTGTCGCATTGAGACCCCAGATGATCTTCTGTTGCGGGTCCTTGAGAGGACGGAGGTTGGACTTTCTATCGGGAATGGTTGAGTTCCAATAACGCACTCCTGCGTTGAAGTCGCTGCAAGATAGCATCAGCAAGAATATGGCGCGATTGTATGGGATTTCCATCAGCCAACTCACGCGACACCCTGCTTGATGGACAGATTCTGTACGAGGATGATCAGCTCCGAGTTGTCGCCCGCTGCCTCTCGGAACAGATCTTCCAACACCTTGCTGACGGCGCTGGAAGCAGTGGATAGAGCGGTGTCGAACTCTTTTTTGTCGGTGTCGAACTTCTTCTTAAGCTCCGATGGCTCAACCGTGGGCAGTTGAGGATCTTCAGGACCACTGGACGGTACCGGCGCTGCCGTCCCCTGTGGATCTTCTATTACTTTGCTTGAGACGTTTTGAGAGTCAAGCAACTTCTTCAGCTTCAGTCCGGCAGGTATGCCATTCTCAACCGTGTAACTGTTCGTCCGGGCAGGCAGGGTTTGGGTAAGAGCAGGCATTGCGTCGAGGTAGTAATAGCAAGATCGTGAGGCAAGGCTGATTGTGGTGGTCTTTGCAATGCAGTGTTAGGAGGTGTGCGGATTGCTCAGGACGTTCGCAGAATACCGTAGAAGCTCATAAATATACGCGATAGACAAGTCACCCATCGCCGTCCGTAAATGTGTATCCATAGCTTGATACCCATTTCGGCCATCTCCTCAGATTACAGAGCCTAGATGGTCGATTCAGGGTCTGCTGTACGTGGCAAGTCAATGCTGCGTGGTGCATAGCCAGGACAGCGAATTGTATGAGCTCTCTTACCGGGCTCCGTGCCGCAAAGGAGACGAGCGCCTAATGCGTGGCTGAAAGTGGCTGCCATTCTGTGGAGAGTTGGGTTGCATCTCGCAGGTATAGGCTCTTGGTGTGACATTGTGATATGGAGCTTGAGATGTGGCGGGCTGGAGAGGCTCAACCCGGCGAACATGAAGCGAACGTGCAGCAAACGACCTTGCGAGCGTAAATCTGAGATGCAGACCAGCCAGTCTAAGCGGCGTACCCGTAGAAGTCGTTCCGGGTACGGCGGGAATCACGCCCTCGAAGCTACGGGCAAGGAATGGTGTGTCACAATGTTGGATGTCTCATGTCTCCAGCTCGGTCCGCTCTCCGCAAGGGAGAATGCCACCTTCATGGTCGGATTGTTGCAAGGTTGTGGGCCGTCGCATGCTGTCTGTTCTGTTAGCTTGGTATGGAGTATGGCACGCATCAATCGCATGCGATGAGTGCAGCTCAGTGTTGCCCGTGCAAGTAAATGTTAGAGCGCTTCAGAATCCGTGAAACAAGGACCTAGAACTCGGTTGCATAGCGCCGAATTTGAGAGGAGAACCCGCTGTATTGGGTAATAAGCTCATCTCTCTTCAGTGTCTGAGCTGTTTTCGCCTATAGCATTCGTGGGGACAAGCGTCCACGTGGCGGCCGCGATACAGTTTAGAACCTAGCCCTCCGCAGGAGATATATGTCAGTTGTGGACCTAGAACATTTCCTACAGATGCGCAAGACGAGCCTAGGCTGGACGGAGATAGTATCTTCGGAACGTAGAAGCAAACATCCCTTACCGGCTCCTCGTAACCCATGATCTGGACACTTTTCTCGAACGTCCAGTTGTTGCAATCAAAAGCGTACCAACGACAATGTGGCAAGACTTTCTGCTTGCTTGACAGATGAGAGAGGCAATCCTCGAAGTAAGCGGCATGTGCGAATGAATGGGCGTCCTGAGTCAGGCGACTGGATTGGCTACTTATCTTGCAGGAACATGGCTGGCTGATCTGCAGGTGCGCACTCGTCTCCTCGTCGCTGGCAACATACTCGGGTCCAGCTCCTCCTGCAAGTCCCAGTATCAAGCAGCAAAGTGCTTGATAAAGTCCTCATGAGGCTGGCTGAAAGTGTGCCAGAAGCAATGCACCATTGTTTGTGGTTAGTCAGATGATATGAACTTTTGGTCAGACCACCGCAACGTGCATATCAGGATGAAGTCTAATCACACTCCGATGTGATCTGCTGGCGAATGTGGTAGTACAGGTGCTTGCTGCTGCGCAACCACACGTTAGAGAAGCCCAGACTCGAGATTCGTATGCATACTACACAGTGGTGAGGTCTAGGGAGTGAAGTTGAAGCATAGTGCGTAGCGTGGCCTAGTCCCCACGCTCTTCCCCACAATACGAAAGTGACACGCTAAAGTCTTGCTCCCAAGCTGATCGTGCCTGCACGTGCCCTGGGTGAAAATCAATCCACTTGTCAAGCTCCCTATTATGCCACCGCGCAAGGAGCCCAAGGAGGCAGTCGTCTATCCGGCCTCGAAACGAAAAGTCCCGGCTTACAAGCCTCTTCGACCTTCTGGTGTGCCTCGCGTTCCGACCACTGGGTCCGAGAGCTCGACGAAAGCTGCGCCTCCTGCCGCAAGAAGAAAGCCAGATGCGAAAAGGCCCACAAAGGTCGTGAACGATAGCGAGGACGAGGATGAGAACGGGGATGGATTAGCTGGTCCGCGCAACAATGGCACTAGAGTACCGGCAATGGACGACAGTAGCGAGGATTTGGATGATATCGTGACCTCGAAACTTGCGTCAAAAGCCACATCCATAAAGCCAGCACCGAAGCGACGGAGAACAACCACGCACGATGCGTCTCCTACGTCCTTGCCCTCAGAACCCAACGATCCAGATCCTCCAAGTCGAGACCATGATCCCATGCCATCGCAGTCAGATGACACACCGTCTATCCCGCAACCTCTTTTGGTCCGTCTCTTGCATGAAAGCTTTGCAGACAAGAACACCAAGATCGACACGGATGCGATACAAGTAGTACAGAAGTATGTTGAGATCTTCGTGCGAGAAGCTATTGCGAGGACGCAGCTCGAGAAGGCAGAAAAGGCGCAGCGAGGGGACTGTATCGAGCAAGATGCGTCGTGGTTGGAGCTTGAGGATCTTGAGGCTGTTGCGCCGGGGTTGGTGTTGGATTTCTGATTGCGATATTGCTGTCGAAATTTCGACAACCCAGCCGTTCTGATCAGAGAGCGCTAATATGTAGGTCATCAACTGATCCGACATTTTCCCAAATGCCTGGTCAAGATCATGGTAGTTGGCTCTGGTTCAGCCTTTCCTCCTCATTTTCCCACCGCCACTCTGCTTGGCCCTGTCCTCCAGAATTCTCTGCTTTCCTGACATCTCCACTTTCGATCCTTTCCTCCTCGTTTTCTTCGCGATTCTGCTGCCAGCAACCCTATTCGCGGGCAGGACTCCTCGCCTTCTCTGCGCAGCTCGTCCAGCCTCGATAACGCCCGTTCCGATGACTTCCTGTCGCAGCTGCTTCATGCTGATACCTCGCTCGTCGCGCAATGCCTTCTTTTCCTTCTGTGTCATCCTCTCCCAATCCACTATGGTAATTGGGGCCGCTGTAGGCTTCGATTTGAGAAGCTCGATTGGCAGTAAGGGCGGGTTGTAGACGGTCGTAGGCTCGGGGGAAGCCTCTGAGGAGGCGGTGTGGTACTCTTCCATCATGTTGTCGAGTTCTGGAACTTCTTCGTCCTCTGGGTCTGTGTGATACTCTTCTTGTGCTTCGACCTCTTCGTCATCAAGATCTGAGTGGTTTTCGGACGCCATAGCAGGCTCTTCGCTGTCGCTAGCGTGGCGGGTTTCAATCTGTATACTGTTTTTTGGCCTGATTGCCATCGTGGCGGTGTTCCGTCTCGGCATGTTTATCGTGCACGAGCTCGAATATTTGCGAAATCTGAGGCCGGGGATTGCCGTGAGATTTATGACCGGATTTCTGCGCTAAATTTATGCAGGAGATTCTTCGAAGTTGTATGTACCTAACGTGCACTTGCGACAAACTTCGACCTCATCTACAACTCATCGCGAAAGCACAATCGCATCACTCATCTAACTCGAAATCGCCACATATACCGACAACATGGTCAAGCTCGAAGAGGTTCCCGATGAGGAATTCGAGAAGCAGCAACCTGGACCCGCTGCAGACGAGGACGACTGGGACACAGACGATGGTACATTTTTTTCTAAAACTGCCCGCGACGAACCACTGACTCTTCTATAGATGACGAGGTCTCCGAAGTTGACGATGAAGATGACCTTGACGAATCACTCCTCGACCGCGTCTACGCCCTGAAAGACATCGTGCCTCCCACATACCGCAAAAGCATCACAAACGTCGCCGAGACAGGATACAGCTGGGTCGCATCAGGTTTGAGCTTCTCCGGTAAAGCGGCGTGGATATTGAGTACTAGTACGCTCCTGCTGGGCGTGCCATGGGCGCTGGCGTTCAGCGAGGAGCAACAGGTGCAGGAGATGGAGAAGGAGATGAGAATGCAGCAGAGTGCTAGTGAGGTGAGTACACGGCGTTGAGATGATGCGCAAAAGCGTATTTAGCAACTTTCAAGAGTGAAGACTAGAGTGGCATGGACACTTGCTGACTTCGTGTTCACAGCTCCTTACAGCTGGCTCAGGCGCTGGACAGACGAACGCGAGACCCGCATTATAGACGGAATGCGATGTAAGACCTTCGCCTCTCTCGGAGGCATAGCTTCTTGCGTTACTCTGATGTGCACATATCTGTAGCGCTTGTATTATATTCTCTGCTCACAGCAAGATACACATTCGACCTACTTGACAGTCATGACCTCGCACGTATCAGTTTTCCGCACCAGGAGTCGCGATATAAATGCGGCGCGCACGTCGCTCAGAATTGCAACTGCGTCTGAGTATCTTCAATGGCGGAACTGGCTCGGTCAGTACATGCCATGATCGTGACCCGCATTTTACCCTCATCTGTCGTTACTGATTGAGCATCACGAAAAAGATGACCAAATGGCAGCTCTAGTGGTATCTCCCATCAACTCAAAGCGCGGTAGCGACCCGACATATCAGAAATCGAGATAACAGACTTATGTGAGCCTGGTCATGTTACCACGCAGCGCATTGGCTGCCTATATCTTTAGGACGAGTCATCTTGAGGACATGTGATCTTGAGGACAAGCGACCTTGAGGACGAGCGGCGTTGAGGACGAGCGTCAATCTTCCAATTATCTGAGGACTCGAATTTCATCATTCATCACTTTATAACCCACGCTCTCGTGAATTTCTAGATGAGCTTGATCAACAGCAATTCGACTCCTGCATCTTCGCCTTAGAGACTACTATCAACGCTGATTTCCTTCACAAGCATACACACCAACCATACATCTCTACCAAACCACACTCTACCAAGCTACGAAGCTTGTCAACGGTCATCTCAGGTCATCATCAGACTTTGAGATAGATATCCTGGAGAAGATGCAGATCTCCGACCTCGTGCTCGCCGTCATCACGGCCTTGACTTTCCCCTTTGGAGTGACTGGTGCTCCCCTCGACCAGATCTCCGCCTCGAGCCTCTTTGACCACGCCGCCGCAAGGAATGTAGCTGGCATCAGCCTCGCCAGCATTCCGGAAGAGGCCTACTGCGATAGGATCTGCCGCCAACGGATCCTATATTACTCCACCTATGCCTCCACGACGACAGGCATCGCCATGGTGATGGAAGCCCACGGGGCATGGGATTGGTGCTCGAGTGACCACCTCTGTCCCGCGCTTATCAACTCCACATCGTCAACGATCGCCCAGCAGGTTGTGGCCAAGTACCCTGCCGTGAAGAAGCACTGCGGGGCCGGTTGTCTGTTGGAAGATTTGGCAGTGAGCTCCCAGCACGCTGTCCATCTCTCTTCAAAGTGGGCGTTTGGCATAGTGAGCCACCTGAATAGTAGCGGCGTTCAAGTCGATAAACTGGAAAAGGTCATGAACAAGCTCGCCAAGCCGCCACAGAGACCTCTGTTCAACCACAAGCGACTAGGCAAGATCATGGCTGCCGATACGTCTGTGCCGGACGATGACGACGGCGATGATCGTGAGGACGAGACCCCTCTGACCAACGCTGGCGGGAAGGGGACCGACCTTACGGGCACTTCCTCCATGGCCGCCGTCGCTCCGCTCCTCATGGGTCCTTTCCTAGGCGTACCGTGCTCACCACTCGTAGGACACAGATCTCGTCGTAGCGGCTGCGATCCAATGAGCCAGTCCAGTCGTCTGTTCCCGGGCCGTGTCTGGGATGCGCTCTTACGTGGTAAAGCAGGCCAATTCCTCCGCAAGTTGTTCAGAGGCTCCATAAGTCCCGAGATGGAGTTCGCAAGCGATACCTGGTGGGCTCGCTTCTTGAGGGGACTCGGGGAATTTGATGAGAGCGTGCCTTCGGTCGAGAGTATGAACTCGATCCTCAGGTCATTGGAGAGGACGTCGATTATGAGGAGGTCACTTTCGAAGACCTGGATGAAGAACCTTCGGTCGAGGAACCATGGCCCGATACCGAGGTGCTCGATGGGGACTCGGCGATGGAAACGGGAGTGTACCACGTAGAAGACTTTGATGCTTTCACCGGCCGACTTTTCCACCGGGTGCTCAAGCCAGCCGAGACCGATGTTCCCGATTATGTGGAAGAGACCATGGATTTCACAGGAGAAACGCCGCGATCATGGATGTTGAAGAACGGCTACAATGCCTATCAGGAAATCACCCCAAGCGGTCACGTCATCAGTTCCGAATTTCGGTTTTTCAGACCATCGGAGGTGACTGAGATCAATCTTGAGAACTGGAGTGAAGCACAGATGCAGTGGTTTTCCCGAGGAGGTACGGTCAAAGGTTCAGCGACCAAGGCCAAAGTTCCTGCTCCTGAACTTGAATCCCTGGCGCAGCCCGTCATACCTGCTGGCCCATCAGAAATCGCAGGAGTGAAAGCAAAGCGACGTGTGAACACGAATGGGCCGGTACGATTTCGGATCTATCGCAGGGACCTGAACGATGTCATGGACGAGGAGATAGGACAATTCGTGTTTTCAGTGATTGAAGACGAGATAGAAGAACCTACTCTGTGCATGAGTGGGGGCCTCGGCTTGTGGTCGCCTTTCTGTGACGAGAGCTCAAGTCAACACTCAGAAGGCGGACCAGATCCAGAGCACAACTCCCAACCGTCAAGTGGACCTGGGCGAAAGGGAGGCGGACCAGACCACCAGCCAACGTCGAAGTCGTCGAGCGATGCGAAGACCACGAAAGGGGTGAAGGCTACTCCTATGCCACACAAATCGGAGGAGACAACCCCTCTTACCTCCGAGGGAGAGCCGCATACTTCGTCTGCGAGCCACAGCCACGGGACTTCTGCTTCCTCGACAGCGATCGACCAGGAATCGACGCTTGCAGCCCCAACGGTCCGGCACAGCACCTCCGTGTCAGGATACCTGACCTCGAAGGTGGAGGCGCTGATCCCGGCATCGATCGGGACGGGTATTCGCCCGCTCGAGTCGGAGGCTACATGTACCACGACGTCCGCCGCTGCCGAAGGTCGACCCTTCCGCACCTTCACCACTACGTTCCAGACGTATACCACGTTCCACTACAATGCCCAGTGGTGGGTAACGACGCAAACGCTGCTGGCGTCGACTCTGCCAGCAACACAGATTGTTCAGTGGTCTCTTACTAAGGTGACGGGCTTGGAAGACCACGGACCAGTCTCTGTTGGCATCGCAACAATAACGCCGACCACGCTGATAGTATTGCCGGCGCCTTTGGCAACTCAGAGGGCGCTATATGAAGAGGCTGAGCATAAGTTCAAGGAGGCGATAATCCATTGTCTCTGCAGGAAGAAGAAGGTCAGGGAGTGCAATATCCCTTTTCATCCTGATCAGGAGCATTACGATATGAGCTATGTCGATTCTGGTAAATGGAAGAAAGAGAGATGCTGGGAGTTTGAAGACAACAAATATGGAGAGAAGAAAGGAGACAAGCATGGAGAGAGGAAAGGAGATAAGGAAGGAGAGAAGCATGAAGACCAGCATGGAGACAAGACAGGAGATAGGAAGGATGGAGACAAGCATGGGGACAACAATGGAGACAAGGATGAAGACAAGAAGAAAAGGAAGCATGGAGAGAGGCATGGAGATGGGCATGGAGATGGGCATGGAGATGGGCATGGAGATGAGCATGGAGATGAGCACGGTGAGAAGCATGGTGGACACTAGTGCCAGGAACTGGATAGTACTGTATTGCGTAGCATGAGGTCATGCAAACAAGAACAATGCCAATTGACACAGTATACGTTGTAGTCTGCGTGATGGTCGATTTGATGCGTATGGCTGATGATGAAAAGTGAGTGCGTTTCGCCATGGAGAAGAGGTGAGGTCTCAATGGCAGGCGCCGAAGCGGCGGAGGCCGAAGCTCCGACCACATGGATTTTCCTGGGGAAGGAACACCTGGCTGTACGCTGTGCTTGCTGCAACCTCGACACGCTGTACATTCACTTTCTATTGTTTGACCTCACCCACGCATTGCCATTGCCATCGCCCACCATGGTCGCTCTCAAATTCGCAGCGCTCGCCGTCGCGGCCCTTACCTCTCTCAATGTCCTCGCACAAGACCCAGCCGTTGAAGTAAGTTGCACAATGCGTCTGGCCAAGACCCAAGATCTAATCCATGCGTCCAGGTCGAAGACGTTCCCGAGAGCAATCCAATCACAGATGCATCATTCGAGGATATGCAGAAATACATGGACGCAACCGCGCAAGAGAAGACACCACTGAAGGTCGATGTGTCGACCAGGTTTCCCGACGCTGAGGTCTTCGGTGTAAAGCTCGTCAATGGACGTCCTACACGGGCCGAGTTCACGATCACGAACAATGAGCAGGAGGATATCAGCGTCCTGATCGCGACTGGCGCTCTTCTGACTCCGTCGGGTGTTCCTGGCATGCCTGACCCGCCTCAGACTGTCCGGAACTTGACAGGCACGAGATATAGCACCACCATTCCCGCCAAGGCGCAACAGGAGCTCACCTACTCTTTCGCAACGGAGATGCATCCACAGCAACTGGGCCTTGAGCTAAAGCTTGTCATCTCGCGTGGTGCCAGCATATACACCTTGACGGTGTCCAACGATGAAGTCTCGATCGTTGAGGCACCTGTCTCCATATTCGATCCTCAGATGTGAGTATATCTTCTGATGCAACACGACGTCAGTACTGACATGAGAGCAGCATCTTCCTGTACATCTTCCTTGCAGCCGCGTTCGGCGGAACTTGCTATTTCATCTACACCACCTGGATTACCACTCTTTTTCCACAAAAGAAGCGAGGCGGCAAAGGCGGTGAGCGTGCCAAACGATCGACCGGAGGAAAGCCGGTGGACCCATCTGCCGCAATCGCAGTCACTGGCGCAGATGGGCCAGCTGTCACCAGCTCGAAGGGATATGATGAGTCTTGGATTCCAGCCGGACACTTGAACAGACCACAGGCAAGAAGAGTCGGAAGTGGAAAGCCAAAGAGCAGGGCAGCATAAACAACGATCAGAAGGGTATGGCTATACAAACCGCCTCAGACCTCACTACTCGGCTGATCGAGGCACAAGCCTCCTGCGTCAGAGCAGGCGAATCAATGCCAGCTTTGTGACCGTCACACCTCCAAGCTGCGAGCGTGCTGTCAGAAAATGACCACGAGTTGTCAGTTGTAGCTACAGCATACAGCGGAATCAATATAAGCGACAGCAAAATTGCTGGAATCGTCACAAGCCTGCTAGGGCAATGCCAGCTCATTGGGAGTCTCGAGCGTCAGTAAACACTTCACTGGTCATGTGTCCTCCCGATGGTCTATCATGGCGCTCTTGTACTTCAAGGAGCTTGCCCCGGACTTGATGTCTCATTGTTGCCAAAACGCAGTACTGACGACTCTATACCACTACTTGCTAGCACAGGAGACTTATCTACACGGACGTAGAAGAGGCCGGACGCCGGCTCGAGAAGAATCAAATGCTACAGCTCAGCCAGGCACTCGGCCTTTGGACTCTGGCCTCCACTGCGTGGTCTCTGCCATTGAAACAACAATACCGACAATTCCCAATTCCATGACGAGCATAAACCCAGTAGTCTATCACCACGCATGCCGATGCCGCCCACGGTGGGCTCGAGTGCCAGCTTGAGCCCAAGCGACTACATGGAAAGTGCTATACGCGGACCCATGCTGTGGAGAGTAATGAACTCGAAGAGTCCCGCTCAAAGCATCTTTCAGGAACCCCAACAGATGCAGGACTGGGGTTGGAGCAGTCAAACCACTCAAGATGATCCCGAATGGCATGCAATCCTGCAGCAGATTCGGCGACCTCTGCAGCAGCTGCAAATTAGCGATCAGGGAATGGAAGGCATGAAAACATCTCACGATCGGCGGACAAAGTGTAGGAGCACGGACTATCCGGTACGTTCTACAGATCAAGCATGGTGTAGTTCGCTATGCTTACTGTCGTAACAGCCAACTCATGGCCAATGTAGCATCGTCCTCTTCAGCAGAGCCATTCTCGCATGGGAGGTTTGCTCTCCTGCGTACCGAGTTAAGCAGAGTGACTCAGCAATCACTAACATACCAGCATTACAGCATTGGTCGGACATCGCTTGGCTCAATTGGATACATTTCAACCATCAACGACAGAATCTCGGCAATTTGAAGTATATCATTCAAGCTCCACTTATCAATATGAAGACGAGGTACATTTTGAAAAGAGCATTGATCAGGGATGGAGTGAAGAATGGCATGCCGGGAGAGTTTCCGGGTATGTGTCACTAAGTACCCCTTTTACACTCCCGCTGAGATTCATCACAGGGCATACGTTCCGCTATACGCTCCCATCGAAGATAGCATTGACAATCGTGACGAAGAACGATGCTTTTGAGGCAGTCCTTGGTACAGAGAATGTAAAGGATGCGGCTTTCATAGTCGCGCAGCACAGGGATAAGTTGGGTTTGAAGATCAAAACGGCCATTCAGGTATGGATTCAGCCTCCTACTGAGAAGGGCCAGGGGAAGGACACGCCGACGTATGTTATGGTTGTGCACCTTGGGTCGATGCCTGCGACCAAGAGAGACGTGGAGGCTGGCGATGAGGCTATGCTCGGGGAAGCTGTGACTGGGACGGAGGTCGATGCACGAGCTGGGTTTGGAGAGGACATGGTGAAGAGAGACTTAATCAAGATCGGCATCCCTGCAGGAGTCATTGGGAACCTGTCGACTTCACCACACACGTCCGACTTTCATCTGACGATAAGAACCACGGCCAGAAGACGAGGTGTTGCGAGCTCGAGTAACTCGGCACAAGGTGGTGGTTCGGACAGTGGATACACATACCAGGCATGCATTTTTCGAGGAGCGAGGCTGTATCGAATGATGATTGGCAGCATTCCGACGTCGTCTTCCTGAACTGGGAACACGTCGCCGGGCCAGATCGGGCTAGCTCGCTGCGAAACATCATCCAGTATCCGGTCAACAACCACGATACGAATGCTGTCATTATGCAAGCTCTCAGGGATGATGGGGTCAAGCGCGGAGAGCCGGGCGCCTGGCCGGGACATATATTCACATTTTCAAAGCAGCATCCATGCTGCAGAGGCAGAACAATGCGTTCGAGGGAGTCCTGGGAACAGCTAATGTCCATAGGGTCGTGTAATGCTGAGACAGCATCAGGCGCTCGACGGGATGGTCGTGCGAGGGGTGCATGTCCGGAGAGACAGTGCGAGTCAGAAGATGGGCATCGTTGTTCATGTCGGGCCTGGTACGATGAGGGAAGAAGAAACAATCGTGAGGTCTAGAAATGAGTGGTCAGATGTGGAGCCTCGGTCTCTTGGGCACACCCGTCATGATGATGAAGGCTACTGTAGGAATGTCTCCGATACACACGCTATGGATGGCTGTACTGAAGACGAAGGCGCCGCATGAGAAGAAGGCACGGCGTGTTTGTCAAACATGTTCAGCGAGCACAATGATCTGGCAAAACGTTCTGCTCCTCGCCAATTGCCCGAGACGTCGGAGAAAGGGGCTGCTTTATCGATGCTGGCAACACAACCAATGCGGTAATCGAGGAAGGTACACCTACTGCTGGAGGAAGCGGTGATTATGTTTGGGCCATGAAGGCGTGGTATATTTGAAAAGGCAGCGACCTTCTTCATATCGATGTATAATGAATTGTTTCGATATATACAGGACTTTTTATCTTTCGTCATTTCATCAGCCGTATTGGGCATCAGGTGGGTCTTGACTATATCATCGAAGCACATCAGACCCCTTTCCCATCTATATATCCTCCTCGTTAAACATCGTGATGCTCCACGTGCCGGTGGCAGTGTCGTTTGTGATATTCGACTGCTTGATTGAGCCGCCCTTCAGACTTCCGCTCTCAGCAACACCGCCTGCGATAGGTCTCTGCAGCCTGTTATCGCCGGATTTGACAGTGAAGTTGGCAAGCGGGATTTCAAGCGAATTGCGCGTGATGATGGTCGGCAAGCCGAAGTAGGAAGCGTTGACTTCGTCGTAGCTGATCTGGAGCTCGAAGTAGCCACGGTAGTAGAGGTCGTTCCAATGAAGTTCCGGGTTGGCGCCCTCAAGCCAGTCGGAGAAGTTGTTGGCCGAGATCTGGGTGATGTTCTGGCCGTATGGGCAAGGGGAGGAGACGGCAGAGCCAGCAAACTCGACACCAATGGAGCCAGCGCCGGTCTCGGAGGAATAATTTGCGTGATCAAGCCAGACGAGGTCGGAGACCCAGGAGGCGTGGGAGTCACCGGACACGACGATATTGTTGCCGATATTGTTCGACATTAGGTGGTTGAGGGTGCGATTGCGGTTGGCCTGGTAGCCATCCCACGCGTCATAGTCAAGGGGGTTGACGTTTCCGTAGGCTACAGACTCGTTTACTTTGGAGAAGACAGTCTGCGAGCCAATGACTCTCCAGCGGGCACCACGGTCAGCGGATTCGCTGAGCTTATTATAGAACCTGGTTCAATGGTTAGCCCTGTCGTGTTAATTGCTCCGTCTTGAGTACTAACCAGTTCTCTTGACGGCTTCCCATCAAGCTACGACCTGCGTCGTTGGAGATGGTATGGATGTAATCGGTATTCCAATACAAGTCGGTAATGGATCGGTCGTACTGACGGGTGTCCAGCATGATCAAGTCGAAGAGCGAACCGATCTTGAAGTTACGCCAGATGCGGAGATTGTCGTCCATCTCGACTTGACGCAGTGGCATCCACTCGAAATAAGCACGGACAGCGTTCATTTTGCGCTGATCGGTCGAGACACCACCGTCCATGATAAATGAAGCCTCAGTGTTATTGAGCTCAGATGCGCCATCGCGGTAAGTGTTGTCAGACACCTCGTGGTCGTCCCAAACAGTGATCCATGGGAAGGTCTGGTGGGAAAGAAGTAAATCTAGATCAGTACGGTAGGTGGCATATCTCAGTCGGTAGTCCTCCAGAGTGTAGATGATCGCCTCTGGCTGGGGAACGCGGCCAATGCTGTAACCATATCCATAATCTCCGTCGCCAGCATACTCGTAGATATAGTCTCCGACGTGGACGACAAAGTCAACGCTCTGCTTGCGCGCAGGATTGCCGTATGCACTGAAGAAACCAAATGGGAAGTTGGCGCAGGAGTAAATGGCAAGTCCGACCTTAGAGACGAAGTCGTTGTGTGCGGGAGTAGTCTTGGTCTTGCCGAGCGGGCTGGTCTTGTTGCTATTGCAGATGTTGAACTGGTAGTAGTACTGTGTCCAGGCAGTCAGGTCCTTGGCCTCAACCTTGACAGTGTAGTCAATGTCGCTGGACGTGTATGCGCATCCACTGGCCTCGACCTCTTTAAAGTCTGGGGTTCTGGCGACCTTGAACTCGACACAGACCGGAGCAGTGGAGACCTGCTTTGGGCCGTGGTTGTATAGAGGGACGTATCCGCTGACGGTGGCATTGCTGGCGATGCCCGCAGCGTCGCCCGAGATTGGAGCGACTCTGGTCCATAGGATAACCTATGCAAATAACGGGAATGTCAGAACATATATCGGGCAACTTGATAGCTCTCGCCCTCCGATGCTGGATACTGACAGAGTCTGGATATGGATCTCCAGAAGCAACGCCGTGAGTGAAGTTGAGCTGGTCAGCGGTGAACTTCCTGTCGGGCGTGTTTCTCTTGTTGATCTTGTGGAGGGATAAGCCCATGCCCGGGTGGTTATGAGACGGTGAGCGGTAGTTCAGATTGTTCACCCAGCTCGCCGAAGCGAGACTGGAGCACCACAGCAGCGAGAGGAGGGTGAGGTCGAGCTTCATCTTGCCAATGCCTGTCCGGGAATCCTGGCCTCAGTGACGGAGACTCACTACCAAGCAACGACCGGAGTAGGAAGAAGGGGGATCTTATGCAGCCCTAGACACTTTCCTCCGGGATATAATAATAATAATTTTACGGATGCTGCAGGCCGGAGTCGGAGAGGCGTAGGAGCCAGACCGTTGCCAGGCACAAACGTAGCTCTCCCAAAACACAATAACATGTCGTCAACGGCGAGCAGCTCGCCCACGCGAGCCCTAATGAATGTGGCCAATCACGACAGACATATTAGGCACGCCGCCAGAGCTTATCTTGTCTTGTCTGCTCTGCATGGTATAGCATTGGTGGACGCATATGCACCTGCGCAGGTTCCTTGGTGTGGTTATGCACCAACACAGGCTCGGTCTGCTGGAAGTGACAGGCGAAGGAGCTGAACAGTGATGAAAGGAAAAGCCATGAGGATGAATGAGGAAGGTGGCGGCAGTCGGCATGCAGCACGTGTTGGTGTGCCGGCTTTTGTATGGACTTGGAAAGTTTATTGGTACTAGTACGTCTGGATGTACATGTATTAATTCGTCACGGCTGACGCGTGGAAAACATTCGCGAGCTTCACGTGCCACCCAGTAGCTCGGGCGTTGCACTCACAGCCTGCGGGGCTCTCATCACGATCACTTCTTCATGACCATCTGACAGCCCATGCTTCCAGGCCCCAAGAGAGAACACAACATCCGTCTTCATCATTGGCGAAGACGAGCCTCGCCATGCGATACTAACCACTCTCTCGAAACAACAGCAGAGACATCCCAGAGTTTATGGTCACATTACCCACGAGGACTTCATGTGAGGTTTTTGGGAGAGGGGAAGAAATAGCCCGACTGCTCTACGCAGCCCCTGCAACATGTTTACCAAATAGTCACTGACTATCGATTCTCATTCATCCGCTCAAGCCTATGTGGATTCATGGAAGTCCGCATCGACAGCAGCGGCAACATCCTTTATCGTCTCCTCCATGGGTCGAAATCCCTTCCCATCAACCCACTTCAAGATCTCTTCACTTCTCGGCCGAGCTGTGATTTTGGCCAACAGATTTCCCTCGTTTGCTAAGGGCTCTATATAACAAAGTCAGCGAAGTGCAGGTGGACCTATTGCTTCTCCCACTTACCAGGAAATTTGTGCTCGGGATACATCTTTCGGAAGATCTTGATCCATTCAGTCCAGGTCTTGGGGTAGCCATACCCGAAGATCCTCTCATTCTCGATCTGGGAGGGTTACGGCGTCAGCAATTGGGCACACGAGATTCCGAAACGCAGGCGACAGAGAGGGTGCTCACATCAGGATTCGCCAGTCCAGCTACATGCATCTTGCCTACGTCTCCTCCGTCAACCATGTATTGTGCCGGGATCATCTTGAAAAAGTCATCCCCGGCCCAGAGTGACTTCACTGCGGCCATGCTGCTCGGGAACCCTTGCTCTTTGGCAAAAGGCACGCCAGCCACAAAGTCCGGTAGCACGCTGTTCACCACAAATCCGACCTTGTTCTCCTTGACAAAGTCGAAGAGGAACTTCTCACACTGTGCTTTCGATGCTGAGTAGACGTGAATTGCGCGTTCCTGGTCGTACGGAGGCGGTGCCCAAGCTCGCTCAATCGACTCTTCGTTCCAGGTGGAAGGCGTGATGTCGAACTCCTCGTCGGCATGACCAATGCTGCAGGCCGATGAGCTGGATGTCACGACGACGCGCTTGATTTCAGGGCGCTTGGCTGCCGTGTTCAAAACGTTCTTGAGCTGATTGAGAGAGCCTGTGATAACGACGTTGGGATCTGCACCGAAGCTGAGGTCCGAGGCGACATGTGCAAGTCCAGAGCAGCCTGTTCATCATCACCATCACCAAGGTCAGTCATTGCTATTCACAGGCATATACGATATTTCCATACCCTCGAGGACCCCGTCCAGTGCTCCTGGCGCTGCAACATCCTTGACCTCTACCAGCTCCAATTTTCCCTGTCCATACTTCTCTCCAAAATACTTCGTCATCCAAGCGTGTTTCTTCGCGTCTCTCACTATTCCGCGAACACCTGAAGTCAACTGTCAGTCTCCTCTCTTCGTCCTGCAAAGCCAAGCCCAACCTACGATATCCAAACTCCAACAACCCATCCACGACGAAACTGCCCACGAGACCATTGGCGCCTGTCACGGCGACAAGGGAGCCGAGAGGGATGGCCAGAGAGCGCTTGGTATTGTCCATGATATCTACAAGTTCTTCCTCGAAGAGAGAGATAGAGAGAGTGCGAAGCAAGTCAGTTGGGGTGAGAGAAGAAGTTCACGCCGTGCATGTCAACATATATCTACATATCCAAAGCTTAATAATAGTGTTGAACTAGCCTGGTCTGGCCTGGCCTGGCAAGCAAGCTCGACTAGACTCTTCTCAGCAAGAGAGACGGGAGCACATGGAGCTTCTCATCGCGTGCCCTGGAAGCCCTCGGACATCCTTCCAGTACGTACATACATGGATGCTTCTCCACACGCTCGTGAACCATATATTTACATCGAGCCGATGAATGGGTTGCCTTATTACTGAACACTGTCGACAATTACATAGCTCAGGATGACCAAGCGACGGCGAGACTTTCTTCCGAACTCGAATGCACACCTCGCTTCGAGGAGCGTCACACTCTTCGGGTTGACTCGCGAGGACCTAAACGCGCCTTATTTTTGATCTTCTGACGTCGGAGTGTCGAGGTGTGGTCAGATAATCTGACAGACAGCAGAAGTACGTTGGTATCGTTGGTCGAATGATGTCAGAAAGTAGACTGATAAGACTGTGCAGATGCATGCACGGACGCTATTCCACAGTTCGTACAGAGATCTCCGCACGACTTAGGTTCTGATGTGACGGGCATGTTCCGTGCAATCGGTAAATATGACAATGAAAGTGATTCGCTAATGCCTTCTTGCTGTGCTCATGGTAACACCGGAAAGAGATCTGTACCTCAATTATTATTCGTAGAAAATTACCTCCCGCTTCGGCTCTCAACGCCAAGGACGCCTGTTCCTTTGCCTTGTAAAGACTCTCCCACTCTATCTGCGAATCCCTTTAGACCGGAGCTTGCCGGTCTCTTGCGAGGACTCTGTCGTCGTTTGCGTTGGACTTTGATTTCTTCTGCTGTCTCTTCTGCTAGTACGTTGTAGCCACCGGCGGACTTGTCGTCAAGAACTTGCTGCCTTGAGCCAATGGCCTGATACATGGCCTTCCCATGAGGAATGCGCGGTTCAGCAGAAGCGCGTGTCGTTTTTGCTATTGACGATGCTTGCGATGGGTCCTTCTCGTATGGAATGTTTGTCGGTGCGGATGCGCTCTCGCTTGCGTTTGATCCAGTCACAGTCACGTCAGCATCCAGCTTCTTCTGAGCTAAAATACGCGCTCTTTCGTAGCGAGCGCTTACATCTCCGCCGGTCCACTTGGTACCTAGAAGCGAGTCCCAGAACGTGAAGAAGGGCTGCGAGAAGTTGGTTTTGACACCCCAGCTCTGGTGATGGACATCGTGGTATCCGGCATTGTTACTGGTCAAATGCTGCAGAGGGTCCCAAGGAAATGCATATCCACAGTGGTCATCGACGGTCTTGATAGTAGACATGGTGAAGAACCACATGCTCTGACGAACAGTCATGCCGGCGACCAGATAGCCTATTCCGGTACCCAGAGTGTCCAGAAGGAATCCTTCAAATGGATGGTTATACAAGGCACCGTAAGCGTATGGCACATATAGTCGGTGGTGTCGACTGTGGAATGTGGTGTAAAGCCATTTGTTCATGTGCATGGCGCGGTGCAGAAAATATTGCCATGTGTCGACAATGCTAATCGCCAGCAGAAACTGCAGTCCTGGAACGACAATGTGGTAGATGGCCCTAGCTGTAAGCAGCTCCCAGCTGGCAAAAGCTGGTGCTGACGTTGGCTCACCCATCAAGTTCACAGTCTGGGTAAGTTGTGGATAGACGCCGCCCGATATGGCTCCTGCGAGCATCGTGTGCGATGCGCCAATGTTGTGCGCCATTATCTTCGCATCCAGTCCCAACGTGCCGAGAACAGCGGGAATTGCTCTTTGCGCGATTCGAACGTTCTGTGCCCACCAGGCCACATCGTAATCTTCCTTCCCATAGAGTGGTCCAGCCTCGGTCAAGGTGAACCCCAGTCCCACGACCGTCTGAACAACCTGCTGTATAATGACGTCTCTGAAGACATCCCATCGGCTGACGTGGTTCCGCTTCAGAACCTCAGCTGGAGTGTGCAGGCGGTACTGCGGGAATAAATCCCACTCATCGACAAGGTGAAATATCATGGATACAACCCAGTACGCGATGACGGGTAATGCCAGGGCGAGGTATGCATCGTCGAAGCCAGGTACAAGCGGAGGGAGAGGTTTGAGGGTATAGTCGGGAAGCGGCGGAAGATCAAAGTATGTCGTGTTGGCCATGATGTCGTCGAATGGCGTAGATGGTACGGTGTTGGTGATTAGCGCGCCTAAGGGCGCAAGAAGTAGGTTGTCGCTCAGCACGCGGTAGCAACGTGGACCGGCGAGCGTGTGAAAGTGGGTGAACGTATTGTGCGCAGGAGGCAGGCGGCGTCGGTGTCGGGTGTCGACCTTGCTGCCAATGTCGATGCAGTGAGGCGCAGAAGCAATGTGAGTTGAAAGGAGAGTATGGGGGTCAATTTGTTGCAAAGTGATATGGTACAAGAGCGTTGGAAAAGATTGGAAGGAGAAGTCGGGCGCGTGTTGAAGTGGGCAGAGTTGTGGACTGACTACAAAGACAACCGCAGCAGCTCTCGCTCCCCAGCCCCGAACACGCTCTGCTCGGGTGGCAACGAGTGCCGGATCCTCCCGTGTCCGCAATCTCGGCTAGCCCTAACGATGCATCGTCATCGAAGTGAATCTCAACTCCATCACAGCTGACAACATAGCGACCCAAATACACTGACATAAAACTCGTGCTCAGTATCAAAACATGGCTAATGCATGTGCAACATGCGCGTCTACATTTGACAGCGCCCTCGATCCAGTCTCCGAAAAGCCACTCCTTCCAGGTCGATATCTGCAATGCTGTGGCCGTTCAATATGCTCAAGATGTCTGAACCAAAATAAGCGATACGAGACATACTGTCCATATTGTCAAATCACGACTGAACCGTCATTACTGCCTCAGGGATTGAAAGATCCGCCAGCATATTCATCGCTCGGAGACAAAATATTGCCACCAGGTCGAGCGCCACCACAAGAGGAAGAACTACCTGCCTACTCAGAGCATCAAGCAGTCCAACCACCAGCAGAGAAGCCAAGCTCCGATACACTAGCTGAGGATGTTTTGCACTTCGTCAAGCCGGACGATAGTGTAGCTGGATTAGCTTTGGCATATGGAGTACCGATCAATGTGCTGCGGAAGACCAACAATATGTTCTCCGACCACCTCCTTCAGGGCCGCAAAACGCTACTGATACCGGGAGAGTACTACAAAGGAGGCGTATCGCTTTCGCCTCAGCCACTCGAAGGTGAGGAGGAGGAGATCAAGAAGAATAAGACGAGAAGGTGGATGATGGCGTGCAAAGTGGCGGAGTAAGTTCAACTTCTGTCTAGAAGCATATACGTGCTGATCGTACTGACAAGTGTTCCTTACAAACTCAGATATGACGTAGCTCTGCTATATCTGAAGCAATCGGACTGGAATCTAGAAGCCGCAATAGATGCCTACGGAGATGACGAACAGTGGGCAAAAGAGCACCCGCTCGAGGCTGAACAGAAGATGAAGAAGGGCAAAACGGTGAAGGATACAGGAATGAGAAGATTTGTTGGTGGGAGTGCAAGGTAAAACGGGCAGGAGGTCAGGTTCCAGCCTGGAAAATGATGATGAAAGAGATTTGTCGAGACAACTCGGTCAGCTGAAGTCATCGATGACTTACAAGAAGTTCTGCGTATAGCGCTCGTCGCCACTGAGACCGCTCTGGCAGTACAAGTCAAGGATCTCGCTTTCAGTGGTTGGACGCTGATCTGGAGCCCACATTGACCGCATATTGTTCTCCGCACGACGAGTGCGAGCTGTGAACTGTCTCCGAGCAATCACAGTGCTGTTGGAACTTCTGTCGTCCAACAATTCACACTCATCCTGTGGCTGGGAATAGACTGACGACACAATCGTCGAGGGTCGATCACTCGACTGCCGCATCGCAGGTTGTGGAATCATAGAAGCATGATTGAAGACTTGCGGCAGAGGTTGATCCGAAGCTGTAGGCACATTCCTGAAAAGATGCCGCATCACTTCGTCTGGATCAGCTTGATCAGAGAACGGATTTGCCGCTTCACCGAGTTCGAGTGGGTCAGGAATCGCCTCTATTCGCGGCAACTCCTCTCTACCATCACCAGCTCTGAACAACCATCTCATTACGACCTCATCGTCGGCATCCTCCGCAAACGGATTTGCTCCTGGCGGAAACATGGGTGCAGCCTGCTGCAAAACTTCGTTAGCAATCGCAATATGATCATCTTGCTCCTCGGATCGTCCCGGCCTCACCGGTGTCCTTCTTTCTCTCTCAGCAGCACTGCTCCCATCAGAGAACTTGTTACCTCTCTTGGTCCTGCGTAAATGCAAGCCCAGATCCCACATTTTTCTCACTGCGCTCTCAGCATCACCACGCCACTCCACCGTCTCCCTGACCCAAGTTTCCATCCAGCGAACGCGACGACTCCTACGCCATTTCTTGTGTCCTAGTCGAGCGATGACGCATGCGCCCAGGATGATCAAAGCACCTGGATCACGCGCGCATCGTGAAAGTCTGCAGGCTGCGCACTTCTCTTTACCGTCTCCCAGTAATGCTCGTGATGAAGCCCTCTGCTCGGTCATCAACATACCCTTCCAATCCCCTTCTCTCTCTACCTCATCTTGGACACAGCCCAAGAGTGAGAGGATGGGCAAGGGATTGAGCTTACTATGCAGCGCGGAACAGAGAGTGTTGATGAGGGGGTACTTGCTTTGCAGGTGAGGTGGGAGAGCAGCGATGAGGGAGTGGGTGGTGGTGCGGTAAGCAGATGAGGCAGAAGTGTTGTTGGGAAAAGGAGGTGAGGTGAAGATGGGGGCGAGCAGGGCAATATCGCTGTTTGACAGGTCTTTGTAGGAACGGGAGAAGGAAAGGGTATTGGTGTTGGTGCTTGGTGACATGGTCGGAGAGTCTTTCTCGAGAGTGAATGATTCGGCTCGTTGGGACTGTCCTGCAGTCTGTGATGTCGTTTAGAGATCTTGTGGGTGACTGGCGACTGTGTATGAATCCAACGTGCGAAGTACCACGCTAAACAGTCGTCCCAGCAAGAAGGCAAAGAAGAGGACGTTGGCGATGTAAGACTTATTGCTCTTCTTTCTTCTTTCACGCGTCTTAGACAAGCCCGTCTCTCTTACAATGGCATTGACTCTCCTCAATGTTCTTCCTTTCTCTTCTTTTCCGACGACCCAAAGCTCTTTGTACTGTTTGGATTCTTGTCTTTGTACTGTCTCACTTATTGAATGCCCTCTACAACTACTTCCTAGGGCATCACGACACCATTCGGAACAATGAAAGACATCAGTCATTACGAACTTATCCAGCAATGGATTACTATTGCTGAATCGTCAAGGAACAAAGACAAATTTCGTTGTTTCAAGTAGCTGCCAGGAAGAGATCTGCGATACTCAGCCTTGGCCAGTGCAGGTGGCAGCCAACAGCGAGCCAGGTGTCCAATCCATAAGAGCAATGATAGATCTGTAAAGATTACATCAAACCTGCTCGCTGGTAGGCCTCAGTGGACCTTTCACACCAGATTCCACCAGAACCCAGCCGAATTCACTGCTTCAGCGGTCAAGGTGGAAGTTGCGTAGAAACTGGTTATCAGCAGGTACACTCCATTACGACTGTGAAGACTCATAATTTCGTCATCAAGTGCCGATGTACATGTAGCAGAGACAGAAGGATCCAAGGAGATACTCTTCGCTCTTCGCTACCTCGCTACTGGTCAATGGCCAGGTAGATAGTAGAGCCGCGATGGCGCCGTGCAATGGAGGTGGTCGATAGGTTGGCCGGAGACAACACTGTACCACATGCTGGACAAGCGGAAGAGCGCGGGGTGAAGGCATAAGCAAAGAGCTGTTCGGCTGCTGCAGCGAATGCCATTACCAAGACTGCTCGACGTGTTGTAGTGTTGGCGTATGGCTTGCCGATAAGGGTGCTCTGCTGGTATGGTGCTGGTCGCGTGATTGAAGATGCTGAAAGTATTAATACCATGTCTTCCTACGTCCTGTGGTGAAAGTGAGAAGGTTGTTGTTGTCGTGGAGAAGAAATCGAACCTCAGGCCAAGGGTGTCCCAGCCGACGAAAATCAGCCGGAAGCGCCGCAGTGACATAAGGTGGCACATGCTTGGTTGCAAGAAGTGGGCACGGCAAGCTGCATATCCACACCAGAGTTCGCGCATGCACGAACTCATGTTCTCTGCACGCCATTCACTCAACTCGGTATCCACTTGTTAGCGAATAACTCGTCCCAGGCTGCGCCGGAGTGCAGCGCATCCTCCTCTCGCCCATCACTTACCTTTACCCCAAAACGAAGTCTCACCCTCACCAGCAAGGCGGCTTCAAACTCGGAGAGCGCGGGACGACTCACACCTGCCAAACCCCGTCCTTCACCACCGACTGCGGGCAGTCATTGCCCTACGCCTTCGACTCATTGTTCCTCCTCCTCCTCTGACGACAGATTGATCGGCTTCCGTACCCTTCACTACATCTATTGTGACAAACAGAAGTCTACAACATCAGAGACAGGCCGACATGCCTACCCAGAGGCCCTTCCTCGGCAGCTTCCTCGCTGCCTTTCGAGCACACTCGCAGCCACTCCCTAAATCAACATCCTCAGTATCGACTTCAGGCACCGCTGCAGGAGCAGTCACATTATGGACTGGTGTGCCTCAGAAGTCGCCGCCTTCACCAGGTCCTGAAACGACCGCGAGCAGTCCCAAGCCAATAAACCCCAAAACCAATTCATACACCACACAAACAACCACAGCTACGCAAGATAGACAGCTGGTGGCTTCACTCTCACCGCTCCAGCACAATGTCAGTCCGCAAACACACCTGCCACGATCACCACCTTCACCAGCAATTCCCATATATGGCCCGCAAAATAAGCCACAACCAAATTACCCCACAGTTCAAGACGTGCGGCGGTCGAGGCGGGGAAGTGACAGCAGTTCTGAATCTGGAGGCTTTCGAGAAGTGAGGCCTCCCGCTGGCGAGAAGTGGTTCATCGGTGGCCTGACCGCGACTGGAGAAGAGAAGTACTACAAATTGAGTATGGTCAAGAGGGATATGAGCTTGGATCGGATCTCCACCGACCAAATGAGTCTATGAAGCGTATGATTGACGAATATTATGCATGGCGTCCTGGAGCATGGCTTGCCAAACCTTTAAGGCACAAGGATGCTTTTCGAAGAGTGATATTGCCGTGCACATTCTTGCACGTCACAAAAGCGTCGGGTAGAGCGGTACTGTGCTTTGATGAACAGCTACAAGGTGCATATAAGCGACTGTACAAAGACTGCATTGGCGTTGACTTCCGAAGGCCAGTAGTACCCCTTCATCGTCCTATTCATCGTCTGCAGATTGCCTCCTTACGGTGTTCTGCTCAACAAGACCGCCAGGCTTGTCCTTTTAGGGCCATCGTGCAGGGGATTCATCACGAATTACCTAACACTGCATCAGCAGTTCCGTCAAAGCCGATTCGAACATTGGATTTGACCCTACTCCACGCAAGCTTTTGCAGTTCTCCACACTTCACCCGAGACGGCACCATCCCTGCCCCTGAACATAGAGATTGACTGTCTCCTACAGCACAGCACGACACGCGTCCAGCAGGTCGAAACATATGCTCCGATCTGGCTACAGGATGCCAATTCAAGAAGACAAACGTGTAGCCCCTTTCGTCGATGTAGAAGGACGTTGAAACCAGGATGGCAGTAATCACTGCGAGGCATTTGGCAATGCAATTCCTTTTCCATACCGAAGGCTTCTGTGTATAATCACGCGCATTGAGCTGTTGTGATGCAGCTCTATATGCCGGCTATCAGACATCGTTGCAAGCTCAATGGTCTTGATCCAACGATATCGCGCAGAAACGGCAGGTGTCGCTGGCGTCAAGTCTAAAGAGAACTTTATTTGTCGATAAGAAGTACAAAGTGGCAGTATTCGACTGTGCAATCGCACATTTTCATCTCTCGAACGGCGGACCTCTACACCAACAATGAAGCTATCCATATTGCTGGCTCTCGGTAGCTTTCTGACTCTCGTCTCGTAAGCTCACAGAAAAGTCCCATACTCATAGATGGAACCCATATACTGATGCACTCACAGACCTTCCTCTCTCACACCACCCAAACAACCCTTGACTCCATACTTCCACCTCGAAGTTCTCGCTTCTCCTAACAAGTCTCTCATCGGCGCCTTCGTCTCTGCTCCCGACTACCAGGCCGAGCTGATCCTCACGCACAACCTCACCTTACGCTCCATCTGGTACCAGTCCGGTCCCAACTACACCACATCGCAGCACCCCGAAGGCGGCCCTGTCCTCGTCCGCAACGTCACGGATGCTGTGCCCGACAACGTCCCAGGCACACCATACACGCCACGGAGCCTGATCGTTGGATCCAGCGGCTGCCTGACTTGTGACGATGCCGCTCTGCCTCGAAGCGCTGCGCTCTTTGACAAGAGTCAGGAAGAATGGGACGAGTTCGGCAGCTGGCAGATTGATTTTCAGCTGGGTGAATTCGATCCTGCACATAAAGTGCTCTTTAACTTGACCGAGGGAGGCGCGCTGAGTGGGTGGAATAAGACGAGTTATTGTTGGCTCAATGATGGTGTTGAGGAGCGGTATGTGCTGGTGGTCACCGATCGGTATTGGCCTGAGGACGAGTGTAGTGAGATTCATCTTGGCTGGAAGTATGCCGGATGACGAGGAGTCATTGAATGACTGGATTCGATGTTCCACGGCTTACCATCAGGGAACGTATGGCGGTGGGTTTGGGGCCAACATTTCCTCAGCAGGCCGAGACTGCATTTGCAAGGTATCGAACTGGTCCACTAAATTTGCGAGCTTCTTCGGATTGGGCGACGATCGCGCTCTCAGGTTTTCCTCACGAATGCGAATGATCTCGGTCTCTTCCGTGGCGGACATTATGCGTCCTTTGTTGCGCGCCGTGAACAGCATTAGCTTGAACGCGATGCTTCGTTCCACATTGGAGGTGGTTATCAATTGATGAAGCATTGCTAGTATGGTTGTGATCTCGGAAGCTGCCGTATCCTCCAGCTGTCGGATATCGTCCATGATGCAGAACACCACGTCGTACGGTGACGCTTTGACGAGATACTTGAAGAAGCTGCACATGTACTCCGTATCTCGATACCGCAGATAGTCTTCATGATCACGGACACTAGTCACGGCCGACCATTCGCGAAGATCGTAATCATATGAAGCCAGGAGCTGATAGAGAAGATTTGCCAAGAGAGTTTGACCTGGACGCCAGTCGGGCGCTGACGCTTCTGCAGCGCAGAAGTAGGTGAGCGTGACAGCAGACTGGATTTTGGAGAAGGCATGGTGTAAGGTTGCTGCGGCGAAGGACCCTGCCGACATCTTTGCAGTGGTAGACGGTGGCTGCACGACCAGCTTACAGGAGGCGTTCGAAGAGAACCAGTCGACAAACTTCGGAGTGCCCATGATATAGCTGCAGAGGTCCTGCTGCGAACCTTGGACCCGGGAGTACTTGGAGTAGGCTTGAGCTGTCGCGGTCGTGTCTTGCGGCGACATTGCCAAGGAATGTAGAACGCCACTTCGGGAGAGTTGATGGACTGTGAGCATTTGCTGCTTCTCCCAGTTGAGTCGTTGGACAAGACCTGCTCGCGCGGATCAGAATTGGAATACATGTATGAGGAGGAGGATTCCGGAAGTCTTACGCTCGGCAGCTTTTGCTCGCTCACTCTCTGCCTCCGCCTTGGAGGCTTCGATGCGAGCACGCTCTTTCAGTATCGCCGCTTGGTCCCACTCCACAGAAGACAGGAGTGTTGCCATCCGATTGATCGCGGAATTCTGAGCTGCGATCGTGGCTTGCAGGTTCCTGATGTCGGTGGAGTTCTGATCACCGACCTTTCGGACTTGCTCTCCAACGGCACCGAATCCATCGTCGAGGTCATCATGCATGGTGTCCATGCCGTCGGCAATGCCTTGTACCGACTGGAATACTTGGTCTGTCCTCTTCATCAAACAGAGCTCTGCTTGCTTTTCGAGCTCCGTGCCGCAACGCTTCATGTGTGCTATCTTGTCCTTCAGATCACGAGCATAGAGACCTTGCTGCATCAGAGCTTTAACTCGGGTCCCTGCAGGTATTAGCATTTCGTGTTTGGCTGATCGGTCGATGGATTTTCCTCACAAGTGCTCTCCTTGAACCACACGATCATGCCCTCGACTGCCACAAGTAACGCAACATACAAGCCGACAGCCTTGTGTCTGAGCTTTGCGTCGTCGGTATATATCTTCAGGAGTTCTTCGACGTATTCGAGAAGGTCGGGGTACTCGCCGAGACTCTCGATCACGCTCTCACGAACCTTCGTGACATGATCAAAGGCTTTGAACATAAGCACAATCCTGCTTCCCATCAGCCGGAAAACCCCAAAGGACATCTAGAAACGCAGAGAAAACCTCACCCTCCGCAGACCAGAGACGTGTATTCACCAGTGGGCAACGTCGTAGCGATGGGTTCAATTGCTGGGTGCATCTCTCCCAGCTTCCGCCCGAATCGGGGCAACAAGCCCTTGAGGCCCTTAGTCTTTGTGACTTGATAATCTGTCTTGGCGGTCAAGCCGGCCTCAAGCCTAACCTCGACCCAACTGTGCGCTTTCCTAATGTCAAAGTCTTGCAGAAGGTGTCCTTGAGGGGAGTCCTCTCGCACGAGCTCCATTACTCGGATGAAGTGGGCTGTGTATTGGGAGACAAGATCGTCATCGCTATCCGCCCAAGTCAATGAGAAGCATCGAACGAAAGAGGTGTGGCGCAAGCAGCGAACCTCGACATCGTTTTGGCTACGTATTGGTCCCGAAGCGGATCATATTGAGTGTTCGTCTGGTCCAGCGCTTGGTGTAGCCTACCAGCGCGATGGACAATGAATGCTCGTGCACTTGGAGTGCTTGCTACCGGCACGCTCGATGGAGAGCCTGGAGACATCGCGGACTATCGCTGGAACAAGAGCCAGCTCGTTGATCCTGAAATGGTTGTGAATGAGTGTAATCTATTCTCACGTTGCTGGACTGTCCGCCCCAGCAGAGACAGAGAGAACTCATATACACAAATGTATACGTCGTTCCCGATCAGGTCCAGCAGAGGAGTCTTTGTCAGAAGAGCTCTGCACGCACTGGTCATGCTCCAGCCACCACGATCACGGCATAATGAGCTAGATGAGATGGCAGCCGCAGCTGAAATGCAGAAGGAGCATCATGAGTATCATAGTATGCACGATCGACCAATCATCATGTGCGGCAGAGGCCGTTGCTTGTTTCTGCGACCTCTTCAAGCCAACGTTCCGAAGGGGCACCTGGCATCATTGGTCACTTTGCAAAGACAATATGAACATGCAGCGCATCGTGCAGTGCACTGGCCCCGATGTCTTCTACACTGAAGGATCTGGCTCGCATAAGCAGACGGAGTGCCAGAGTAATGAATACACCAAATGGGAATGCCTGCCGTGCTTGCGACGATGTCAATTTGGGGGCGGCTTGAGATAAGTATGCATGCTCGGGCGCCCACTTCGTCTTACCACTGGAACATACTCCGCTCGCCGTCTATGCAGCGTCACGGACTCTTTGGGGTATTTTTGACATATTGCCGTGAGACAATCATCGGCCAAGACGCGTGGCTTTGCTCCTCGATCATTGCACACGAACATTCAGAGTCGACAGAGCCATGGCAGAGAATGTCGAGGGGAATGTCATTTTGAGTGCGTCGTCAACTCAAGACGAGCAGCCACCGCGGTCAAATGATGATGCAGCAGGGCTCAACACAGTTATCGAGCAGCAGTCGGATACCACGGAAGAGGCTCCTAGCGAGGCTGCTCCTGAGCCGAGTCATTCGCTCATTGCAGACGTAGCAACGCCGATGTCCCAATTCGAAGCCCGCATAGCGGAGCTGGAAGCCAAAATCAAGGAATTAGAAGAGCATCCAACCCGCTTGTTCTCGAAGCTGGAATCGCGACTCCAGTCCGTCGAAGACAATGCCAATGACAACAGATCCGACGTCTCGGAGGAAGATTCGCAGAAAGCCGACTATACCCGGTATCGACGAGCATCACCATACGTCAACCTCATCTCGCTCGAGGAGTGGGACAAGCGGCGCTTCTCATCTGAAGAGCCTCACGCCGCTCTGGACGTGGTTTTGATCTCAAAGCCTCATCCGGATGATCTTCAAGATCCATATCGGTCTCTTACAGGGAAGGTCAAGATGATACAGATAAACTCATTTCCTGTAAGTGAGCCATATTATCAGGCAATAGGAGCGGGTGCGGCTCGTCATGAAGTCGACCTTCGAAAACCTCTGATGATCCTTGCGCCGTTCAAGAATTTGACTATCTACGAGGAGGCTCTGCGTAAGACCTTGTATGACTTGGACCTGAAATGGCACGACAAATTCAAGCTCAGACCGAAGCCAGACATAGAAATGAGAATATACTCAGGTGACCAACACCCAAAGGATGTCAATGCCCCGGACAGTAATGTTCCGTCAAAGCAAGTCATGGAAGCCGAGATTGAAGCCAATGATGTGTTCCACAGAGTGAGGCAGGGCTCGGATTTGCATGAAGGCGTGGTCGAAGAATCAAGCAAAGACACTGTTGCAGACATTGTCGTGTCGAAATTAGAGACGCCAACAGAATCAAATGGAGCAGGTCACACGGCAGAAGGTATCACAGATGACGACCGTGAAGGGCCAGTACAAGCGCATCGAGATCGTTCAATGGAGGAGCCCGATGCGTATGTTGCCATCCTTGGCGATAACAAATATCTCAAGAGTGATCTTGACGGAGAGAGCTACGAAGCATACCTTGGCATGAAAACGCTGTTCCATTTTTATGACACTTTAGTCAAGCCACGCTGGGAAATGCTGAGATCCGATCGCCCAACTGATGTCAGCTTTGGCGATCTGTGCGAACTGTTTCAGCCTGGTGACGATGTGTATGCGCCCGATGAACCACAACGAGTATGGAGGGTCATCCAAGTCACTGGCGGTCGACCAGTGCTGCAACGCTTTCTAAGCACTGTCCCTGAAACAACGAAGCAAAGTGGGTCCAACAGCAGTTCTACTAAAGCACAGGCAAAGGCAGAAACAGCACCTGAAACTCTCACCCGGGAAGGAGACGGCGAAGCGGCAGACTGGACAGCTCTATATATCAACGGGTATTTCCTCGATTACGACGGGCGAAACTTTGGACCAACCTCAGCGGATTACAAGGTCGAGTACTTTCCAGGTAGAAAGCCAATCCGAAATCTGAAATTTTGGCCTCTACGATTCGCCGGCGAGAGGTACAATGAATTCACCAGACCCGGCCGTTTATTCTTCGAAAAATGCAAGCCCGCTCTTTATCATTATGAAGGTCGTACATTGGACGAGTCCCCCTCAGGCATACTGCTATCTGATTCCAATGCCTCCGCAAAGCCCCGCGATGTGACCTCGCAGATCTACGTGGACTTCGAAAGAACATTCCAACACAGCCCTGACTGGCTGCCAGAGTTCGAGCTCGACACAATGTATGTCGCGAGCAGCCGCGAGACCTATTTCGACGAACTTATCGAACCTATCCCTGGCCGCCATTCCAATCTGCAACGCTTGACAGATGATGGATTTTACCGTCTGCAGATCTTCAGCTTTCCAGAGAGAGCAGCGGCATATAAGTACGGCAAAACGGATGATTGGATTCGCGAGAACGATGGTATCGTATCTGATGATCGAGATCGAATACAACCGAAGGACCAGATTCTTCTACCGAACCGAGTGTTCGGATTCATTTTTCAGACTCGATCTTGGGGTAAGTCAAGATGCTGCCATGATCAAAAGGTTGATGCTGAAGATTTCGTGGCTATCAGCATGCTTTGACATCGATGAGAAACGACTGAGATCCATTACGCGCGACACAAGTGCTTGGGACGAACTCCAGCTTCCTGGGAACCACAAACGCACCTTGGAAGCTCTTGTCGAATTGCATTTTGAGAACAAGAAATCTGTCGAAGAACATGGCATCAGCGGCTTCGACTTCGATTTCATCAATGGCAAAGGTCAGTCCCTAGTATGTGTGCTAGAGGCTCGCAAAAGCTAACAAAAAGCAGGACAAGGACTGGTGGTACTGCTTCACGGTCCCCCAGGACTAGGAAAGGTGAGGAAATTCCACACTGTGACTGCTGACCATGCACTGATGGGTAGGTTACAGACAACGACCGCGGAAAGCATTGCAAATAAGTATCAAAAGCCACTTCTTCCTATGACCTGCGGCAACCTTGGCCTTGACGGCGTCAGTGTCGAGAATAACCTGATGGAAAATTTTCAATTGGCGCAAGCATGGGACGCGATAGTACTCCTGGATGAGGCCGACGTGTTCCTGACGCAGCGCGAGAAGCAGGATCTGAAGCGAAACGCACTTGTCTCAATTTTTCTTCGCACTTTGGAGTACTACACCGGCATCCTTTTCTTGACGACCAATAGAATTGGGACCTTTGATGAGGTATGTGAACATTCCATTATGGTAGCGATCAGGCCGCAATATCGACCCTACAATCCTCTTCACTACACTCTGCCTCGGAGCTCGTCCCCTGCCAACGATTACTGTCGAGACGATGATACAATTGAAGCTGACGGCATTGCAGGCCTTCCGCTCCCGAGTGCACATGTCTTTACATTACCCAGAGCTTACTCTGGACGCCACAATCACCATCTGGAAGAACAATCTGAAACGCATGCTAGCCCAGAAGCGCTCAAACCGAAACCAGATAAAGATACATGGAAGCGGCTCTGAAATCATCACCTGGGCCCAGCGGCACTTTCAGCGAAGTCATCCAAACGTTTGGAATGGGCGCCAAATTCGCAATGCCTTTCAGACCGCCGTTGCACTCGCAGATTTCGAAGCGAAACTGCGGCGCGAGCAGGGCGACGACAAGTCCTTCACGGTTCTCAAGGAGGAACACTTCGAAACTGTCGCGACAGCGTCAACAGAATTCGAGAACTATCTACAGGATACACGTGGAATGTCTTTCACGCAGTTCATGGACGATGAGGGATTACGTGGTCCGCAGTATGCCAGCAACACAGCATCTGCCAGGGCAGGCAATAATTCAGTGAGCCAGCAGACCATGAGTTCGCCGCTTCCACCTGCCACCTCTGCCAACGCCAGCATGTATCCCCCAGGCTTGGGGTCTACGCCAACTCGGAAACCCACATTGAACAATCGGATATCACAGCAAACGCACTTTGGTCCCCAAGTAGCGGTGGAGCCCGGCGTGCAAGGATACTACACTCAGCCAACGATGATGGCTACTGGCCACCCCCAGCAGATGCATATGGCACCAATGTATGGATCACAAATGGCGCAACATCAACCTCAGCAGCCTCAATATATCGTAGCTGGACTACCCCCACCTCACACGCAGCCCCAGTCGCACATGCAAGCGCAAATGCAAATGCGGCCGCAAGCCCAACCACAGCCAACTTACCAGATGCCGCCAAGCAGCACACCTGCTCCAATGAGCCCGTTCGGCACAACACAGTACCCGCCTGCTTCCATGCCGACTGCATCCGCCCAGCAAATGAGTGCTCACTCCGCGGAAGAGTTGAGGCGCTTCAGTCCTGCCCCTGCACCACAGAGCCAAGGTTCACATGAGAGCTATATGACCACAAGTCCGCAGTGGAGCCCACCTCCGACTCAGCAGCCAGGCATGATGCCATAGTCGAAGCACATATGCACTCACAAATAATGATTCTCGGATCTTGCAAGTAATGTACCTGCCAAACTTCACCAATACGCTCTCTGACTGTCATACAAGATCACCTTAACCTGCCATACCCGAACTCTTGGACCCGTGGGCTTGATTTTGCTGAGACTGCTTTGTCCCTAATCGACCCATCAACGACTCGCTTGCTATGCGCGAACCGAGCTTTGTAATCCCAGCATCGCTCGAATCTCAGCGACCCTCGTGGGCACCCCATTTCGCTGGACAAGCAGCATGAAGACAAAAGCAAAAGCCGAAATCCAGGTATTGGGGTGACTCAGACCATGAGCCCGGGGAACCGTAGTCCAAAGCATAAAAGCCGGGAGAAGATATCCTATGTCAGGGCTCCTGCCGACGAACTTGGCGTTCAGCGGCAGTATAATTTTGCTCTGCACCCAATCTTTCTTCTTAAGTGGATTTGAAGAATCGTCGTGGTTGTTGTAGGATGCGATGAAGAGCCAGGAGATGTAGAGGATGAAGCGGATGCCCCCTGGACATAATTCGGTGATTGCTAGCATGGCATTCCAGCCTAGGAGGGGGAATGGCCAGATGTCGGTGAGTGTTGTCCATGTGGAGGGCGGGTTGGGATTGGAAGTCACTTTTTCGTCCATGGTAGTAGGGGATTCGTCTATGGTGGACGAGCCTTCGTCCTTCATAGTGTAGCTCTTGTCCATGGAGCAGAATGACACGCTTTCGACGCTGTTTGTGCTGATCTGAAAAGGTGCCAGGGGATGCCTGCAATAGTGTGCCTGTCTTTCATAAGAAATTTCTCCATTATGCCATCGTAAGGTACAGGAAGACTCCAACTCCCACTTACCGTTCTGTTACTACGCTCTCAATGCAGAAGTCAGCAGCCGAAGCGCACACGCAGCGACAGCTATACCCAACAAGCTCTCAAGGCAGCGATATAAAAACAAAAGAGAAGCTAAGGAAGAGCTTGGCTGAAATCTCAAGGCAGTGTAGATGTATTTTCGTGGCGATCGGCCAACAAATAGCATGATTGGGGGAGAAGAGAGAACCGAAGGACGAGAGGCGCAGCAAAGCGAACGCCGGAACTCTAGTCTGATCTGTTGTACGAAAGAAGCACTCTGCTTATGTATCACGGAAATCAGATCAGATTGAATTCGAACGTGGTCAGGGATAGTGGTGGGAAGCAACGAAAGTGAGGATGACGATGATATTGAATGTGGTCACTTCTATGAAAGTGGCGGGGAGAGAAGAAAGATGGTATCGAAGGAAGGTCGTGAAGTTCACATGCAGGCATTACAGTACATACACCCTCACCACACCTTCAACAAGGCTTCAACTTTCCGATCACACGCATACATCTGCATGTCAACGCACGCGATGATTCAAGTGTTCCCTTGCAAGTTTCAATCCCATCCAACAGAACTGTTTCATGATATTGAGGCACGTGAAGAAGAAGACGAGAATGAAGAAGAAGAAGAAAGATGTGATCCAGAGCTCTCCTGACGAGCTCACCACATCCCCAGTCGTCCCCCTCTCTCACTCTCCTGTCCAAGGAACTCGCCATCCAAACCATCAATGTCGCAAAAACCCCAGACCCCACAACCAGTCAGCTCCGCTCCACGTATATGTGACCAGCAAGGTAGATATACGTGTAGCATAATCACGTAAGAGAAGCACACAAGAAGACAACATCAAGCAGGGAACTTTTCTCTCATCATCATCATCCCCCTCCTCCTCCTCCTCCTCCTCCTCCTTCTTTCTCACGTCTAGCTCTCCTCTTTTCCTACTTCTCAAATCGCGCAAGCTGAGATGGTCACTACGTACCCATAAAATCGCGCAAACCAGAGGGAAGCGCGAAAGTGATGATGAGATGAGGCATTTAAGCTCATCCAACCACTCATATCACGCACACGTTTCACGACGGGAAGGGGAGATCGGCACGAGTGAGAGGAGGTAGGTGGTCATCTGATTGTTTCTCTCTTGGTCTCAATACTGATGACTTTTTGATAGATATATCGCTCCTTCCTCATCAGAGCTCTCCAGCATTGCATTTCTTCCTTCGCATGGAAGCATTGCTTCTCATCTCCGTTCAGCACCATAGCTGTCATTCCGTCGATGTTCGATCCCATCTTTCGCCTTTCGTTCCCGTCATGATCATAAAAAGTAATGGAAGTGCAAATGCAAATGCAAATGCAATATATGGTGGTATGTATGCAACGCTTCGAACGCTGCACGGACAAAATGAAAAATGTAAGCCGGCCGAGTTCGACCGAACTGCTCGCCCTCATCCCCAGTCGTGAGGTCTAATATGCGCTGACGCCGACCCATCGTCGAGGCACACGCTTACTGGCAACAGAAACGGCACTGGCTTCTCTAGGTGGCAACCAGATCTTTGCGCGGCCTTGCTCCAGTTTCCCTTCCCTGCGCATGTTCATCTCCAGGACTACAACACGCAGGAAATTCGAATTCTCGCGGACTTCACGTTGCCGAACGCCGGCGGCACCGAGAAGCGCTCTTCCTGCCTCGGAATTGGGGCTTGGTGCACGCTTAGGACTTCGTCTGCGCCCACGGTTGTACGTTTGCAACTGGATGGTAGGCGCATCTTCCACGGGTTGAGCCAGATACGGAGCATGAAGTGCTTGTTGGAATGGCGCCTCTTGTTCTTCAAAGGTGAGTGGCATGGGATTCAGATACCGCCTGTCCGCTGTAGAGGGAAAGCTGTCTGTCGCAGGCCGGATCTCGGAGCTGAATCTTGGAAATAAGAACGGGTGCGACCAGAGCATGTCGTCCATTGGTACAGCGGACTGTCTCGACAAACCAGGCGACGAGCTGGCGCGACCAATAGAGGAGATTGAACTGACAGCCGCATTCTTCAGTGATTGTAGCGAGGTCGTGAGATTCGACTTGAAGGATGACCTCGACTTCCTTGCACTTAGCGGCTGCTTCTGCACCGATAGCATCAAGTCTTCGTCATCGGCATCTGACCGATGGACAAGCGGATGATTGAGCGCACAGTCCTCGACTGCTGGCATTGATCGCGGCTTCTCACGCTTTAGATTCTGGTAGGACCTGCGGCTTCGCAGTGAACCCGGCGTTGATGGACTTCCACCCACTGACAGTACTGATCTGTCATCAGACTCCAGCGACGGCATTGAGTCACTCGAAGCTGACCGCACATTCAAGTAAGTAGGCTCTGCGATACTATCCTGTCGCGTGCCATCTTCGAACATGCAGTCATCCGAGTCCTCCAGCAGTGCATCTAGACCAGGACTGCCATAGCTGGACTTCAGCGTGTCATCGCTCTTCCAACCCTTCACCAACTCGTCTATTGATACGCGCCGGTCGCTTCCCGGTCTGGTGCGATAACGATTTGGTCGTCGCGGTGGAATGGCAGTCACCGCCAACAAGGCAGCGACGGCGGGTGGTAAGGCATTTGGATCATGCGACGAAGGTTTTCTGCGACGGCCGTCTACCGTAGCACTTCTAAACGCGGGCATACTACTGTGTGGTGTCTCTCCGGTACTAGCAGGCTCCGATGTGGGATCATTGGAAGGAGCCTTAGGCAATGGTATGGAGACAGGTTCGGTGTTTGTTCGCACAGGCGGTATATGTCGCGGTGAGGGTAGCGATGATGCAGATCGCTTCTGCACGTCGTGTGGTGTACTTCGGCGAGGGGATCGTCTGCGATGGTGCTCATTTGGACGATCGGGCAAGACGGGCGCCGAGCTGTATTTGAAGGAGCGAGGCACCAACATGGCGAGCCTTCGGGGCTAAGCAGGATATGTGGTTCTGGTTGAGTAAGGAACAACGCTGCGACCAGAGGCGACCAGAGGCCGTCGTGGCCCAGAGAGAGAGCCGACGAGCGGCGCAAAGGTTAGTTAGGCCTGATGGCCTGTGATGACTTTGGCAGCAGATCTGCTTCGAGAGTGCGGTCTGGCGCCCGGCTTTCGTCACTGCTCCAGGGCGTCGGACACGATCTAAAGCAGCGGGTGTACGTAAAGGCAACGCTAGCCCAGGTCCAAGTCCAATAAGAGTGCAAATTACTCGATGGACACCCGGCTGGGATACGGATGCTTATTACTGCAGGTGTTTTCTGTGTGGCGTCGGCGTCGGCGTCGGCGTCGTCGTCGTCGTAGGTATGAAGGTCGTGGCGATGGAGTGGAAAGGAGGTGAGGTTGATGTCGAGGAGAGAGAGAGTGATGATGAGACGTCGACGACACACACAGCCAGGCCTCCCGCACGGTACCCGACTATCATAGTCATACACACATCGGCGCAGCCAGCACAGCGTGGGATGCGGGTTTGTGATCCGGGCAGAGGATAGGCTGGTGGTCACTGGTTGGGCAGCGAGCGGTACGCAGGGACTCGACTGATAAGGAGACCAACCAAACTCAGGGCATCGCTGCTTACATTATGTACAGTACTGTAAATGACTCTACGTCCCTTGCAAAGTCTCCCTCCCGCCGTGACAGTTGTCCTGCTGTTGATGGACAACAGGCTTCTACAGACACGTGGAGTGTGTATGGGATGTGGCCGTCGCCGTCGCCGACTGCGGCTCGCGAGACAATGACGCGGGAACGGCGGCATGATCTCCTGCCTCATCCAGCCAAATCAAACCTGGTGGGAGCCCCGTCGTCTTCCCCCCCCCTGGACAAGCGAAACCGCGGTTCTGGTAGAGCGGGCAGAATCGGCGGGCGGCCCGTCGTTACGTCCTTCTGACACCGTTCTAGCTCCGTGAAGGATTCGTAGATCCGGGCTTTAATATGATCCTCGTGATTGGAGGCATCACTTTTCCACCATGCCTGACGATGTCACGGTATGAATCCGCATGGCCGCCCGTCTCCCGCCGAGATGCGTGCGAGAAATGGACGAGCGTACGTCTACGCAAATTTGATGAAGACCCACGTCGTCTGTGCTGTCTGATTCTTCCAATATGAGACGACGACGTCGACGATGACGATGAGGACGAGGGTCATGCCCGCGATGCTCGGAGTGCCAAACAATTCATTAACTCTGTTGGATATCCTGGGAGATCGCAGACATCCTCCCAGCCTTCTCCGCATCCGACAACGTGCCGGACCTGCACACCTCCAAGGACATCGAAATCGACAGGCGTAGGACTGACTTTCCTCTTACAGCCACCCAGTACAGCTGAATGCAGCCATTCCGAGCTGTCTACGGCTGCGAAAGGAACGAAAGCGAGTGGTCAGAGATAAGCTTACACCGGATTAATTGCTAGAAAGCCTTGGCGGTTCGAGCAAGGCGGTACCCTAATAAGAAACCACAAAGCACACGTGATGCTAGAGACATGCGGAGCCGAAGAGGTCGACATAATTCATCTCGTCATACGAGCTTCCCCTCTTCAACAAACATGGCCGGCCGATATTATACACCTTGGTCCTGCCAGAACAAATGGAAATCGTCTCGCTCTCACTAGCCTCGTCGAAAGTGGGTTCAAGTCACCGGCGGTAAAATCTGTTTCTTACTGCCCGAAAGCAATTCTTTTTCCTGAGCCCGGTCCAACCCGAACGGCGAAGTCATATAGACCGCTACTGCTGCATATCAGACACCGGAGAGCATCGACAACGCAGTCGGAGGTTGGAGATGTGCCCATGAGCCATGTCGGCCGCAGCTCGCCTATCATTGTCATCCCGCGTGGTACAAGGAGCGGCTTCGGCCAGGCTACCAATGGTAAACATGTCGAAAGTGACTGGACAGCCTCCGGCAGTCTCGCATGACTGCCATATCGATCATGCCCGTGTTCGGGACTCGAGAAACATTGTCCATTGAGACCGGAGTGAGCCATCCAGATGGCAACCAGCGCTGTCGAACATGTCTCTCACACAAAATCTGGGCTTCTCGAGGTCTAGACAAGGCCAGTGAACCATGACGACACACCGACCAAAATATACCGAATGTCTCTTCCTAGTCATCCGGGATCAATACACGTGCTTCTACTGGGACGCAATCGGACTCATAAGCCTGACACACTTTGCATTTCGCGACACTAATGCTCATTGACGCGAAGATAGGTAACTCTTCGGCTTCCACGACCTCCACCGTCCGTCGCTGTACTAGCATCAGTCTGTCCAGTCCGAGTTCGCCATTGTACGTGAGGTGCTCAAGTCTATGTCATCCGCAGAATCAAACTGCGCGAGAGACTCAGCGATGCCTCTCGCTGTCACATTTCCATCGCATGCAAGCATGGCATCCAAATGATGCAAAATTGAATCAATCAGCAGCCGTTCGAAGCACACTGTTGCCAGGTCATGCAGCCAGGAATCGACCTTTCGCCTGTGACCCGGAGAGTTCCCCGGTCAATCACGGTATCTTCCAGAATTGTAGTGATTGGATCACAACCGTCACGCGAAAGCCTCAGGCTGATGGCTCATGCAAGGCTCAAATCAGGGTCCAGGCTGTGCATATTTCGCAGCACAGCCTCGCGAACGACAACAACATCGAGACTTCAAGCTGCTGCTGGTCTCTCGACATAGTAGTAGTAGTCTCTCTGCTAAAATTACAGCAGTGATTTCAAGTAATAAGAAACACAATACTCAAGCAGATGTTGAGCGCAGTTCCATAGGGGCAAATGTCTGAAATATACGATTACATATATACCGCTCTACCACTCATTCAATACTGCTTCTCAACGAGGATCTTGACGCTGCTACCTGGCACTAACAAGGACCCGATCTGTTGTCGACTGCACACCATTCCGGTCAATGCAAATGCCTCCTACGATGCCTTAAGTTACACATGGGGCACAAACGAGAAAACAAAGATTATCGAGGTGAGTGGATGGCCATTTGCCGTCACCTCAAATTTGGACGATGCCTTACACGCGCTACGACGGCCAGATTGTTCACGAAGGCTCTGGATTGACGCCATATGCATAAACCAAGACGACGCTGCAGAGAAATCGAAGCAGATAGTGAATATGGCTCATATCTATCGAAATGCCGATAGAGTGGTTATCTGGCTAGGCAGAGGCAATGACAGTACTGATGCCATCATTGCCCTTCTGAATGGCGCTGAGTCGCCCAAGACGCACCGCCCATGGCGAGACGGTTTTGAAGAGGCTTTGCCGTCAACACACATTCCTCCTTGGGCAGGCGGCCTCGATGATCTGCTTACTCGGCCCGTGGTTCACACGAGTCTGGGTCGTTCAGGAACTTGCTATGGGTGTCTCAGATCCGCCGCTGGTATGTGGGACGTCCTCTGTCTGCTGGTCTACATTTGTGGCCGGTCTATCGACGACGGGTGATGATAGCCATCACGCTCAAGCTCTGCATAGGAACGACATGAGAGCCCGGGTACGGATGCCCCCGAAGTTGAGAAGGAATGCAGCCATGGTGGACAGTGGTGCCGTGTTCCACGATGATCTGGTATTTTGGCCCCAACGCACCACAATATTTGACGCTTCCGAACTGAGGGACAAGCTGTATGCTCTACTCGGACTGGCTCGCAGCCCAGATATCAAGGTTGATTACACGGTTTCCAACGCGCGAATTATGGAGAGGCTCACCATTGGCCAGATATATGGTCGCAAGAGTCTCGAGCTGCTCACCATCTGCCATCCTGATCGTTCACCTGAGCCTGCCTCATGCATCCCCGACCTCTCCGTCCGTGGATTGCCAAGGTTGCCACCTACACTGGACGAGCCTTCTCCCGTTGCCGAGAATATTGATCCGCTGAGTCGCGCGGTTCATTCGCTTTTTCCCACAGAGCCGTCTAGAATACCGACTGTGATACACGATTCTACAGGTAAGCTCTTTCTAAGCGTGAGAGGCATCTGCCTCGGCCACGCCATATCCGATATCACGTACACACGTGCACTCGCAAGATCGGGTTCTACTCGAGAGAGAGTGACGATCTCGCGCGTGACAGTTAAGTCACTCTATCACCGGCTTCGTCGACTTGAGTCCTCAAACTTAGATGAGACCATAGACGAATGTGCATGCTGCTTCGTGAACAACGAGCACCTTGACCGCGAGAACTTCCTCGACCAGTTCGAAGACCCATCGATACATTCAGCCATCGCTCGATTCGCCCAGACACGCCCCGATATCGCAGGTCTCGGTGGTTGGATCCGATGGTGTCTCGAGTTGCGACGACCCTCACAGTCGTACGTGGGAAGAATGCATCTACTGCCCTCATGGTTGGGACGGAACGTTACGCCATTCGCAACGCGGACTAAAGGTTACGACACCAGAAGCCACAAGAGTTTCTGCCACGGATACGGGTCTTCTGGGTCTGGGACCAGAAGATCTGCAAGAACACGACCGTATAGTCATCTTGGGCACATGCCGCACTGCTTCTGCCCTGAGATCTCGAGGTGGAACGACGATGAGGCTGGTTGGACCGGTGTTCGTGTGCCCATCGGCCCTGCCGGCGGGGGCAGAGCACGGGGTGGAATTCTCGAAGCACTTTTGTATGCATAGATCCTGGAAGGCGCAACAATTCGTGTTAAAGTGATTGTGGTTGAGCTTGGAGCTACCCGGGTCAAATCGAGATGTACTGATGATATTCAAATAACGGAAACTTTTGTCAGCGTTGTAGCATAGACCGTCAGAAGTATGGATCAATGAGCACAAAGAACAGAACGAGAATCGTGAGACATGTCACGGGCCATCACCCACACCATAGGAGAAAGTATCGTGTTCCCGCAAAGGAGATCATTTGCCGTCATTGGCTTTACTGCTACAAGGTCTTTCTTGTGAACACTTTTCCGTCCGATACGCCACTCCCCATCAATCCTCGTCTTCATCTGCCCTGGCCTCTAGCTTCTCCGCATACTCCTTTGCCAGCGCCTTAACCCTCTCAGCCTGCTTCCCGTTGCCCTCTTTCTCCTCAAACTCCAACCACTTCTTGAAGACGAACTTTGCTCTCCTCTTCTTGAACTTCCCACCAGCGATACGCTCGAACAGCGTTCTCGTCGTCTCCCTCGCCTCTTTCTTGATTTCCTCGGTATCCGCCTTGGCAACTCGAGCCCTCTCGATATCGACCCACATGTCCCAGCCAGAGCTCCATTTCGGATACGTATCCATGAGATTCTCGAAGAGTGTCCGACCGCGTTCAACATCGCCAGTTGCCGTGGTAAACTCCAGTGCAGCGAATTTGGCGGCCAACAAGCGGGAGTCTGTAGCAGGAACGGATTTGTGAGCCTTGGAAAGGAGAGCGCGAGCTTGCTCTGCGGCGTTGCGCTTGTCGAAAAGAAAAGAGGCGTAGTTGAGCCAGACCTCGGAACTGGCGCGAAAAGTCTTGTTGCTCACGATTCGCTCAAAGATGGCTTCAGCCTTGTCGTGCTTGCCAGAATCAATGTAGATCGAAGCAAGCTTCTCGTGCATCTCCAAAGAGTCTTGAAGTTGGCATGACTCCTTAAAGACTTCCTCTACCGACTCGTCGTCGCCGTACTCGACTTCGAGATTCAGCAAGGCGATCCAGATGTTGCCTTTCTCTTCCACCTCGCGAATGTTCATCATGCGAAGCGCTCTGTGAGCAATTTCTCGAGCCTTCTGGATTTCGCTGAGCTCGAGTTGAAAGGCCATGTATTGGATCCAGAGACCAGAGTTGTTCGGTTGACCCAGCAACTGCCTCTCGAAATCGCTCACGCTCTTTGGTCCGTACTTATCGAGATCTCCAGTCAGATCTTCTTTGATCCCAGGTTTCCGCTTCTTCTTCTTGCTCTTTGTCGTCTCGTGCTCAGACTCTGAAGCATAGGCGGCATCGCCATTGAGGGCGTCTCCATTCCAGTCGAAGCCAGCAGTCTTGAGTCCTCCTTTGCGCGGCGCAGCATCGTCGATGTCCATGCCTTCAGCGTTGGAGACATCATCTCCACTCTCGAAGTCTTGAACGTTTTCAAGATCAACACCTCCAGTGGCGTTGTCATCATCACCGTCAAGATCGACACCGCCGTCAGCCATGTCTACATCCTCGTCTCCGCTCTCCGCCGCAGATACATCTTCGTCCTCGTCTTCATCGATATCGGTGAAGTAGCTCGCCTTGAGGCCTAAACTGATCTTCCTGTTCTCTGCATCGACGCTCAATACCATAGCCTTGACGACGTCGCCTGCGCTATACAGCTTTCGCACGTCTTCAACGCGCCTGGATGCCACTTCGCTGCGATGACAGAGACCAGAGAGTCTAGGTTGCGTGTTGTCAATGTCCACAAAGGCGCCAAAATCCTCCACTTTTCTGACTTTGCCTGTGACGACTGTTCCAGCTGCAAGGTCAGTAATGGTAAGCGGAGGCTTGTAGTTACCGTCCACATGGGACTTCTTCAAACTCAGCTGTACTTGCTTCGTGATTGGGTCGACGGTTACGACACGGCCTTTGACCAATTGATCGATCTCGTATATGCTCTTCCAGTCCTTGACGAATTGATCACTCAAGTCGGAAATCCGCACTAGAGCGTCGATGCGAGAGCCCAAAGCCACGAAGACACCCTTCTCGGCGACATGCTTTACGAAGCCGCGTACAGTGTCGCCAGGTTTGAGCTGCGTGATTTCCATGACTTGTCGATCCTTCACTGGCAAGCTCGAGCTCAATACCTTCGAAGGCCGGAGGCTGAGGAAAATCTTCTTGTTTGGTGCATCGACAGCAGTGACGCAAATCCGGACGATATCGTTCTTATTGTGCTTCGCAGGGTCCGCCTGATCGTAGTCATCGCTGAGCTCCGTAAGAGGTATAAGGCCGTGGACGGTATCAGAAATCTGCACATTCACTGATCGCTCTGAAGACTTCGTGACTCGTGCGGGGAGGACCATGCCAGGAGACAGGTCCTTCATGGTCAAGGGACCGGATTCGTCTGTTTCCCGTGCTGTGAGGTCAAGTCGGCTAGTCGACAAGTCCACTGTCTTGACTCTAACTTTGAGGGCGCAGCCTACTCGGAACCGATTCTCGGCATTTTGAAGTTGACCCACGTCGTCCGAGAGGTCCATCAATGCAACGCGACCTCTGACACTCGGCGATAGATTGACCCAGACACAATTGTCTCCGTGGTTGTTGACAAATGCAAGATGCGATGAGCCAGTCTTGACATCACCGAGGTTGAGAAGTGATTCATCTCCATCCTGAATTCGGGATTTCTTTGCTGAAAGCTCGAAGACAGGGACTTTACCCTGGCGATGGCTGATCGGGAGAAAACGGTGATTGCGTGCATCGTGAATCCCAAGAATCTTTACATCAATCAAGTCGTTCTGCTTGAACTGCTGCAGAGGAGCAGCCTTGTCGCTGATTTCTTCCCACGAATCGAACGTCTCACTGACATCGATCCGTCCTTGCACGTTATCAGCTAATCGCACATTGATCTGTGTCGCCTTGACAGACGCGATTCGTGCTTTCGTGATCTTCCCCAAGGTAAAGTCTGATGTCGAGGTGATACTCTTGTCGATAGGATTGGCAATGCGATCAGCATTGGTAGAGGCTTTATTGCCTTCGACACCGGACGCAGCTTGCTCGCGCATGCTCAGCCAGAAACGCTCTTTCAAATGATCAATGCTAATCACCCAAACAGTGATGGTCTGATCTTTTCTCAATCCATAGTCTGGCTGCTGAAGCATGTCGGGAGGCAGTTGAGTTTTCGATACCATAGCCACTACGCCATTGGCAAACTCTGCATAAACAGCGTCTGCTGTAATGTTCCTGACGAATGCGTGGACTTTCTGACCTTCTGTAACATCAACGAAAGATCGGACGAGGTTTCCGGCCTTGGCATCGTCGAGTATGGAAGGTTTGTTCGTGAGCAGCAAGACTTTGCTGCGTTCGAGCTTGTCAAGCACGAGTACGTTTGAGAGCTTCTGCCCCACTCGCATGCGCTTGAATTCTTTCTCAACCTGCATTGCGGATCTATCGCTCAAGTGTCCAATTCTGAGAATGCCCCTAAGGCCATTGTCCAGGTCGACGGACAAACTCTCGGCTGTCTTCTCCGAGACAAGTCCTTCGACGATGTCACCACCTGAAATTGATTCCCAAACTTGCAGCTGTTCAACACCAAAAGCGCTGGAGTCTTTGCAAGTGACTTTCATCTCATGAGTTTCCGGATTGACAGACACTATTCGGACTCGGACGGTCTGACCGAGGCGGAAGTGCGATTCTGGCTTCTCGATGAAAGTTTCGCTCATCTCAGCAACTGGCAGCCACGCGCGTACAGCACCAAAGAACTGTACAGCGGCGCCATTGGACAGAAGGTTGATGATTGTACCATTACTCTCCATGCCAGGCTCGAGGCCTTCAAAGTCTTTCCATATATTAGAGTCGTCGTCGACAATGGATTTCTTAAGTGTCAGCCGGACATGCCTCTTCTCGAAGTCGACGGAGAGTATTCGGGCTTTAACGGGGAAACCTTCTCTAAATTTGCGCTCTGGGTGTTGTAGCTGAGCGTCACTCAAGTGCATCTCTGGAACCAAGCCACTGATATTGTCGCTGAGCTTGACCAAGACTCCAGTGACTCCCCTGGGGCCGCCCAAAATTAGTTTGTCGATCGTGCCCTTAACAACATCGCCGACTGGCAAGTCTTCCAATCGAAGGAACGCTTGATCCAGGGTCGACTCCTTTAGTGAGACGTAATAAATATTATCGACTGGATTGTAGGAGATTATCCGAGCTTTGTGAGTGGTGTCCGGCTTGAAAGGCGCTGAAGATGCAGATAACGAATCAACGTGTTTGTCTGACAGTTGAGAGATATGAGCAAAAGCCATCGTCTTCTGGTTCTTCTTGTCATCACCAGCAAATTCCATAAATACGCCTCGGTCAGTAAGTATATGTGTGACCCTAGCACTCTGGACTGTAGAAGACAGTTGTAATGGCTGGTCAAGCTCGAAAGAATCCGACCTGAGTTTTGCTGTGGTATTGACGGGAAGTTTGGAGGGCGGCGGCACTAAGCCCAGCGTATGTCCCAGAAGAGATATGCCTACTCGACGGGAACCATCATCTTGTGGTACCGCGAAGACGATTCGCCCTTTAACCTTGGAGCCAAGCTTGAACTTCTTACTCATGTCATCGACCAAGGACGATCCCGAATGAAGGAAGTCTGCAGTGACATCAAGCATTCCCATGATTTTGCCCACAACTCCGCGAGGCCCTGATTCGGTCACCAAAACGTCGACAGCAGTGCCAGGAAGGAACGCATCCACGGTAGGCATGTCGGATACCAACGGAAGTTTCGGCTCAAGACTTGTCACTGAGAATCTGTTGGGATCTGTACAGAGTTTCAAGACCTTGCCGTTGCTGGCCTTGCCGGTAACCAGACAGAGCATGACTTGACCCTCTTGGAGGTTGTTCAGAGTGTATGCCGCTCCAAGCTCTTTCTTGCTGACGAAACCTTTCACGCTGGCATCAGATAAGCCTAAGTCCATAACCACGCCGTGATCCTCAACACTTCGAACTGATGCTTGTACTGTAGCGTTCGTGCTGAAGCTGTCCTCTGACAGACTGCCGTTAACCTGGCCGGGTTCCAACGACAGCTCAATATGTTTCTTGCCCTTCCCACTTGTACCTGAATCTGTTCCGGTCGATATCACTGCAGCTCGCAGCCACTGTCCAGGGTAAAATATCTGCTTCAGATCGATATCCTCGTCTTCTTCGCTATCGTCTGCCTTGCCCTCGTCCTGGAGTAACCGCTCAATTCTTGTGTTGATGTTCTCTGAGATGGCTGTAATAGGCGCATATCCTGTCAAGTTGTTCGGAAGCGCCAGCGCAACGTCTTTGCCCGTTATTGCTGTGACTCGGCCAAGTACTGTACTGCCGATTACCAGTTCCTTGTAGCTTAGACCTGAGATGCGTACGCCAGATCCTTCCGCCTTCTTGATGATATCCTCGCCACTTCGTCGCACCTTCTTACTCTTCTTCTTGTCGGCAGCTTCGGTAACATTGAGGAGCTCGCCATCACCTTGCTCTCCGCCTTGCTCATCCTCGAACAGTGCATCTTGCTCGGCCTGTGCTTTGATCTGCTTATGTTCCAGGGGCGTGAGGACACCACCGCCACCACGAGGGAACGCACGCTCTTCTTGAAGAAGTATTGACTTCGCCTTCAGGGCAGGTTTGTCCTGTCCATCGCCTGACTTTCTTGGCTTCGTCTCTCTAAATGCCACTTTCTCTGCTTTTTCTTCCTGTGGAATAGCAGCCTTGACTTTCTTGCTGGGCCGTTCATCGGTGACGGCTTTCCGCTTAACTGGTGCCATGTCGGTCTAAGAGAGTCTCGTGTGAATGTGACGGGAAGTGCGCATAAAAGCTGTCGTGAAGCTTCCCAGTTGAACAGGAACTTTTCCAAAATTCATGACGCTAGTCCAATAAGGTTCGTGCTAGAGGGCCGTTCCGTGAAGTGCTCGACGCGTGAAGGCGCGTTCCACTCAACACGCCTTTTCGATCTCAACTCAAGCTCCCACATTTCTCCATCCTTCTCGATTCTGCATGTCGTGCGCGGCTTCTGCTGTTAGATTCGCGGTGTTTCTGTATCCTTGAGCATATCACCGCTCGCAATGGCAGACATGCTTCGCCCTTCCTCCCAGGAAGCGGCCTTCTTCGAGGACAACAAGATCGTCATCGGCGGGCAAGAGAATATGGTGTCTTCGCCTCCGAGGCCTCAGAGCAGCTCCGGCCGCATGACGAGCATCCAAAAGATCAAAAAGCCGCCGACTGTCACGCCAAAGCGCTTTACCAAATTCTTCACTCCGAGAGCCACTGCGTCGACTCGTGGCGGCCGCCAAAGCAAAGCCGGGAGACAGCTGCAAGACATCACCAAGAATGGCGCCAATTCACGACGTGGAGCCATCCCTATGGACAGCCTCAGCAAGCACATCGAAGACGATCTCACATCTACCCGGCCGCTGAAGCGACGGAAGTATTCTGCCAACGATCTCTCGAGTTCGCCACCTCAGACCTCTCCGTTAAGACACGTTCAGACGGGGTCCCAATTCGAGGTGTTTGAGGACGTGGCGAGACTATCCCCAGCCTTCTCGGAAACGGACACTCTGCCTACATTCTGCCCTCGCCCCGTTAGGCGTCTTCGAGAGCCCGGGCCATCCAGACGCATCCTGGAGCGAAGCCTTGGTGGTTTCTCTGCTCTCTCACGTGGACGACGTGGACCTGACCAGGTTGCAGATGTGCGAGCAGCGACGGCAAATTTCGCCACCATCCCCAGGGATCTTCATCCTTTCCGAGGGACGGCTTTGCCTTTTTGTACTGCTGCATGCAACACAAATCCATTGATCGCTGTGGGTGACGAGGGAGGTAGCGTTCGCTTAATCGACTCATCTCCGTTGGCAGAATTCGCCAAGACCCATGTCAGGTTTCGTGTCCACCACAATGCTGTTATGGATGTCACGTTCTCCTCGGACGACTATGTGCTCGCGACTGCAAGCGGCGATCAAACGGCGCGAGTTGTTGACATGCAGACGCAACAGACTATGTGCGTTCTTACCGGTCACAAGAACAGTGTCAAGCAAGTTCGATTTAAGCCCGGCGACGACAACATGATCACGACCAGCTCCAGAGACGGCACAGTACTCCTTTGGGATCTTCGTTGTGGCGGCAAGTCCGCAGTCCAGAACTTTCGCGCCTCGACAGGCCGACAGGTAGACGCCGATGGGGGTTCACGCATGCAGCCAGAGACCCGGTACAGCCAGCAAGAACTCGAAGTCGGATATGGCCATCGATCATTACATCGACCCTTCTATCCTGAGGTGCGGAGTGAGCTCTCCATCACTTCGTTTCACCACCTTCCACACGGCCGCGAACACCTCATCATCACTTCTAGCGAAGTCGACGCTTCGATCAAACTCTGGGATCTTCGAAATGCTGGTCGGAGAAATCCAGTGCCTTTGTCGAGCACCAATCTACCTGCATCTCACGCCGGCAAACGCAACTACGGAATCAACGCTACAGCCATGTCTGGTGATGGCAGTCGACTGTACACCATCTGTCGAGACTCGACTGTCTACGCTTACTCTACAAACCAGATTGTGCTTGGGTACGCACCGGAGATGTCTTCAGCACCGAGTAGACGTCGTATGCTCAAGGAGCCCAAGGCAGGGCTCGCGCCACTTTACGGATTCAAGCACCCTCAGCTCCGCGTCGGCACCTTCTACATCAAAGCCGCGATGCGTCCTGCCATGGGAACCCATGAGGAGATGTTGGCTGTTGGTAGCACAGACCGCTGCGCCATTCTTTTTCCCACCGACGAGCGATATCTGCCACGACGTTGTAACGATGCCACTCGGCCTCAAGAGATTGAAGAAGACGAAGATGAGATGGATATGGATCTTCCTACGCTACCACCTCTCGCGTCCCAGGCATCAAAATCATCGACATCTGTGGTCCCTGCCTCAGTGCCAGGAGGTACTCACATCTACAAGCACGGCTCTGCACTCGTGCGCGCACATAACAAGGAGGTCACGTCCCTCGCGTGGACCACAGACGGCAATCTCATCTCCGTCAGTGATGACTATACAGCTCGCTGCTGGCGCGAGGACACAGAGACAGCTCGAGAGCTGAGACGTAATGGAGAGACAGGAGGAGGTCGATGGCGTTCAGGCTGGGCAGAGGTGGATGCTGAATGGGATGAAGACGATTGCTAGTTTCGAGAGACATGTAGACTTGGACAATCAGCATGATTCCAGATACCTCGTATGAACAGATGGCAGCTCAATGGGAACCAAAAGGATCAGTGCTCATCCAAACATTGCTGTCCATGCATCTTCATTGCTACACTCTCATTCATACGAAACGGTCATCAAGAAGACCCTCAGAACTCCTCTTGCTATGCATTCATTCATCGCTGAAACAGACATTGAAACATAATCACAAGCACTTGCCCACGTTGATACCCCCTTGTTATCGTCCAACATTCTTCCCCCATCGCAACGTACTCTGTCTCGGCGTTCTCTGCCCTTCATCGGGCTGATCCGCAAATCGAATACTCTGCCTCGGCGGTGTTGACGTCGGCCCGTCGTCATCCTCGCTGTCGCTGTCTTGAGTACTGATACCCAAAGCGCCTTCTCTCCTCCTCCTCTCAGCCGCCGTCTCTCCCTCTGTCTCGCTGGGTCTGGAGGATTCGATCGCGCCTTGCCTACGACGCCGCTCAGCAGCTGTCTCCGTGCTAGTGTCGGCAGACGACGACTGCTGAGACGCTATACCGCCAGGTCGGAAACCTGGTGGAACACGGTCTGTGCCGTCATCGTCGGAGTCTTCCTCGGTTTCGCGTTGAAGTGCTTGTCTGCGCCGGCGTTCTGCTGCGGTCTCGCCTTCGTCACCGCCACGACGGTGTGTCCTGATAGTGCTGGAGATATCGTGGAATGGCACTTCACGGTTATTGGAGTCGACGAGACGCAAATCGTCAGAGTCGTGGGTGGTGACCTGCTCGATCTGTGCCATGCCATTATCCTTACCGAGTTCTGGCTGCTCTTCTTCCTCGTCCACCTGCGAAACCTGCAAGGACTTCTGTCGAGGCTTAGGGTTTTTCGCTACAGCCTGCTCGCGTGCTTCCTTTCTGGCTTCGTTCTTGACGGCTTCGGGCGCATTGCTGTCCTCGACAGCCTCCACACGAGATTTAGGGTCCATGGTCCTGATGTGGTCGATGAACTCGGCTTTACTCATGCGTCTTCCACCTTGCATCATGAAGCGAACGCGGTGATCGTCGTCCTCGATTTGGTCTGAGCCCTTCTTGTCGACCGGTTTGCCCGCAGCGCTGCCGGTGCTTTGTGTGCCAGTAGCACTGGCCTCTGCTTTGGGTTCTTTGAGACGTCCAACACCCAGCATTTTACTCATCTTGGCAACCCGCTGGTATCCCTTTTCTGTGTCGGCCGCTGAGGCTTGCTTCTTGTCCGGAGCAGGAATGTCGTATTTCTTGATGACCTCGCCGTCCTCGTCTTCAACAATGATAGTGTTGCCGTATTGGTACGCACGGGCAGGCCCGCGCGCTTCTTTCTTCTCAGCTTGCGGTTTCGGGTTTTCGCCACCATCTCGGCGCCTCAAGTTGCCAATCGTGCTACCAGCCATTGTGCCCATCTTATTCCACCCTTCTCTCCACCCTTTGCCAGGCCTCTCGGCTGGCGCCTTGCTGTCGGGCTTACCCTCAATCTCATGTTCCAAGTGCTTGACCTCGTCACGGACCTCATGGGCCGTGTCGGTATTAGGATCGTCTTTCGTCGGAGCAACGCCATGATTATGATCCGCACCTTCCTCATGCATTAACCGCATGCCTTCTTCCCTTTCATCCTTCTCGCGAGATTGGCCGTGGCTTTTAGTCTTCTCTACGGCCAGTACATTCCCTTCTTCATCCTCATAGACAGTATCCCCACCCTCCTCAAAAATCTCACCGGGACTGTTCAGATCTTGCTGGTCCTCAGCTTCCGGTGTTCTCTCATCTGAAGGTGGATCACTCTTCATCGCCAGAGTCTCAGAGTCGCTTCTGCTCTCTTTGCCATTCTCAGGGCTTTGACGTCTCGATTGCGTAGGCCTAATGGCGGAATCACTGATCGGGCCGCCTAGACCGCGCTTCATGTCCGAACTACGAGCTCGGCTGTGTCTTGATCTATGTCTCGAAGACTGGCGGCTGTGAGCCCGACTTGGTCTGTCATCGTCCTTCTGCCTGCGCAAGAAAGTTCCAGGTGCGCCAAGAGTTAACGCGTCTGGACCAACGCCAGATTTCTCATCAAAGGACGCCACGGACATGGAGCTTTTGGATCTAGATTGAATCCTGGGAAGACGATCCATCCAAGAAGGCCCTTGCTCATTCGCCTGGGTGTATGACATGGTCAATGTCAAAGTATTGATATGCTTGCCAAGTGTGAATACCGCAATCGAGGAGCCATGAACCACGATGGAACATATGACTAGAAAAGTGGTGATGGGCCAGATAAGATACACGACGTTATAATGAGGAGTAGTGGCTGGATCCGGTAATTCATCCAGGGGTGTTGTTTCGCCGGTCTCAAGTTCAGCCCTGGCCAGAATCGCCACAAAGATTGCGCCGACTCCAATAGGTCCAAAGTGACCAGCAAAGAGCGCCTCTCTCCAGGTCTTGACGTCCGGTATGACCGGCTTAAGGGCCATCATGATCGGGATCCGTCTAAACAGTAAAACCAGAATGCCGACCACGACCAGTTTCCAGACATCCAAACCAAACACACCAGCATTGTACTGCTCCCATGGGATGATCGTTCCAAAATACACAAAGAATGTCAGATTTATCAAAAGGTCGATAACGTTCGAAACGTGCGACTCCTCTGTCTTTTCTGTGAACCATCCATCATTGCTAAACCCGACGCCACAGGCGAAGCCCACCAGAAGGTCGTCCAAGCCCAAGAGGGATCCAGAACCAGCGCAGAATAGGGCGAGCACGAAGTAGAACACGAGAAATGATTCTCGATCGATGACGTCGTGCTCATGAGCCCAGCGGATAAGGCGGCGAGCGGTGTATCCGATTAGGACTCCATAGACACATCCGAAAACGCACTCATAGAGGATAGTAGTGCAGACCCAATGGAGGAAGAAATGGCTGGCGGAATGTCTGTACTTGAGGGCGTACAGAGCCAAGTAAATGAATGGGAATGCCATACCATCGTTACAGCCGGATTCGGCTGACAGAATATCTCGAAGATGCTTGGGCACACGCTTCGCGAACTTGCCCTTGCCGACGACAGATGAGGCCAGGACAGGATCTGTGGCTGTAACACAAGCAGCGACTGTCAAGCTCTCCAGCCAATTCATGTTTCCCGCAAACAGGCCCCAAATGAACAGACTGGTTATTAACCAGCCAAATGTCATTACAGGAACCAGCAGGAACACGACTGAGCGCCAATGTCTTTCCATGTATGCTTTGGGCAATTCGACTCCAACGGCGAAGCATTGGACCACCAGAACGATTCGCGAGAACTCGAGAGTGATTTGATCGGTATTGCCCCAATCGCCTGGGTTGATCAAGTTCGCGGCATGAGGACCAAAGATGATGCCGCACAATGTCGCTACTGTTGCCTCTCCAATGTACAGGCGCTCTTTGATGACCGAGGAGCAAAGCATGAACAGGGTTGTGAAGCCTCCGAGAATGAGATAGACCAGATGCGGTCGGTTAATGGACAACTGAATGGTGTCAGCATGTCTTCCTCATCTTATTTGTAAGACTCCGGCTCTCCTTCACCAACTCGTACTACTTCGGGACGGGCCTGTTGTCCACTTGCAGCGGAAGTGGACATGCCACATGCCATGTTCGCCCTCAACATGACGGGGAGGGAAATCCCAACGTACCTGTTCCCAAGCCATCGTGATTATGTCCGCGACTCTGTCGCACCTTTGCAATAACCCGAACCTTGCACCCAATGTACACCTCGGATCTCAAAATCCCCAGCTCTTTACGTCGGCCAGAAAAGCAGCCTCTCGTCGAATGTCTCGGCCGCAGCGGATCGTGCGGAGGGGAGGCAGCGAGAGCTTGCGGTATGCATCCAGACGGGGTCTGCCCAGTCGCCAGTCCGCCAATTGCCCTGGAACGGCGAAGGTAGTGTGGGAGACAAGCGAAGGTATAAGAAATAGCCCAAGCGGCGCAAGACAGGACAAGCCCTCAAGCGAAGGTTCAGCTAAGATAGTGCTGGGTCTTCGCTTGTCGATGAAGGCGTCACGTCAGCCCAGCATTTCTGTGTTGATCCCGAGGTGTCGCCCGGCCTCGTGTTACCTCTGTGAAGGTGACGGGAATGCTGCAGTGGAGAATGAGGGCGTGTGAGGATAGCTCAGGCCGTGCTCTACACAAGACGGAAGACTGGCAATGGCGCGGGACGTGCGTGCCTCCCATGTGCCATCCATCTTTGTCTTTGGCTTTTGCACAATGACGGGATCCACCGTCCGCTCACACCTCTTGGCGCAAAACTCTGTTCTCAAGATTGCGCTATGATCATATGATGAGTGATGAGTTGTCGTTGCAGACTCTTTTTGATTTTGGTTCAATCGCCGACTGAGTTCTTGCCATCTCTATTCCCTACACAACCTCAACATGCACACTCGCCACGTTGTTCATGTTGTGTCTTTCTCCACTGCGACCATAGAACGAGTGCGCCAAGCAGGGATCCGATTTGCCGAGACCGAATGACCCTTTGTTTGACCACTCCTGCTGTACATGTATGCCCTTCTTCCATATACACATCAAGACGACGGAGTGTCTCCTCGCTTGCACAAGATCCACCGAACAAGGACTTATGGAAGCGGAATTTCGGACCTGCCAATCATAGTGAGCGCGTCCAGGAGTGCAGCCTTCCCCTCTGTTGTCTACGAATGCGTGACCTATGAATGGATGTTCTCCCCAATCAATGTCTTGGTGCCAAGTCGCCACCGGGCCGGGGTGTGTGAGAGCCGTCAAATGGCAAAATCGATGTAGACCCGCTCGCTGCGAGACAGTTCAGGCGGTAAGGCAGCAGCGCGACATCTTACCACATCGCTGTGGTTGGGTATCATTTACGGCTTACCAGCCAGACATCGTCGGCGTCGGAGGGGAACCCGAAATCCAACTTGGCTGTCAATGTATATCATCAGTCAACGTGATTGCATCCCAGGCAGGCATATGATCAGTACATGTATTGGACGAACAGTGTACCTCAGATAGCTGACTCCAACCGAAGTTGGCTTTCAAGATGGTTCAGTGCGCACAGTATGGCTGTATGCTGAATATCGTATGAGATCGAAAGAGGAGACGACGCTCGTAGTGGTATCCTCGCCCGTCTCAGGGAATATGAAGCGCAGGTGAATGTCAAGACGTCTCTCTCATCTCGATGGCGGGAGGAGACAGTCAAGCTGCACCCTTGCTTGAGGAAGATATGCGACATGTCAAGGGGAAGATTACTCAGAAGCAAGGACCAAGCACGCCGAAATTCCAATTGCGCTAGGACGAAGGTCAAAACACCGCAGAGATTCGACGGCCTTTGATCGAGTCGTCGAAATCTGTCTCATTGTTTGGGAATTCTCATTGAACGCGCCACAGATACATAACAAGGATAGACTGATGTCTTCACAGGAATACACGGCTGCATCACATGGCCAATCAGGACGACTCGTAAGGAGAAATTGACGATTGCATCCAGTAATCCACGCGAGATGCCTAGGTGGCGACAGGCAGGGTAAGATCCATAGACCGCTCATGAAGTGAAACGATGTGATTTCAGTCACGTTCTTGGAGGATCATACTCTGGTTGGTGGTACTAATTTGGCACAGACATCAGTATCGTATCGACACCTTCTACCTTAAAAGGTAAACAAAGGAGCATTCTGTCTTCGAGCGCACAGCCTAAAAATGCTACGGCTTTATCTTGTTTATATTGTTTATATTAGGAGCACCCTGCTACTCGCGTCGATGCTGCGTCCTGGTCAAAGCGATATTGCTAGGTACGCCTAGTCGGACTTGATAACAGGGGGGAACGTAAGGATGACGGAAGTCTGTCCTCATCAGTGGCGATGGTTCATGCTGTGGATGGCAGTGCAGCAGCCTCAGTACAGTCGCAAACGACGATAAGATCAGTCGAACTAGATTCGACAACGCCGATCTGAATATAGATGTAGGCGACAGAATCAATACATGTAAAGATCGAACGTGAAAGTGATTGAGAGTCGTAGCGCTGGGTTTAATTATGTCCGGGTGAGAGCTGAATTGAAGTTGCTGTTTCGGCGGAGCAGGGCAAATCAACCGCAGCCTGTTGATCGGCCGATGGCCTCACCGAAACGTCAGATAGTCAGATTCATAGAACACTCGCCCTCGATCGCACCTCCGTCTTTCCCGGTCGCACCTCCCGCTTCAACTCTCTTTCCCTTCCTAACTTCCACCTCGTCGTTGCCATCAACGTTTCATCCATGCCCATGCCGGCCAGTGCAAAGAATCGTCGAGATAACATATCATCGATCAGTCATGCACTGCATTTGCTCACGGGAGTATCGGGAATTGTGTGTACAGCGACTATGAGGCCTCGTCGGTCGCAAAGCCAAACACTGCGCAGTCAACGACTCGATTTTCGCACTCGATCTTATTATCGAACGAGCACGCTGGCTCATCACGAGGACTTTCTGTATCGAGATCCCAACAGGGCGCGAGACTTTACGTCCGGCACTCTTTCACGCAGATTCGAACCAAACCCGTCCAGTGTAGCAGCTACCTTAACTCTTCACGGCAACAGGAACAACGCATGAAACCCATACCATCACCAAGTCGTGTGGCCAGGAACACGATATACCCTTCGCCATGAAAGTCCGTCGATAGAACAGATTCGGCGACGACAACGAAATGCCTCGAATCAACCACACGCGACTGCACGAGCAATCATCGTAGCTTATCGACAAAGGACGCGAGCTTCACTTTCGATGAGGCGGCCAAACGGGAAGCATCTAATTCATGCCTACTAGTGTCGCCACACAGGCCATGAGCACGTTCTCCAGGACTTTCATCTAATGCTCAGTGTTGCGACATATGTACGGCACTCTGACGATGCTGGGATCACGAACAAGCAAAAAGCGCTTCCTCGGGGAGCCGGGAATCCCGATTCGGACGAGCACAGCTGCGATAGGCGACACTCGAGCTTGGTCTGGCGCGGCCCTACTTTGGCTCTTGTGTGCTACTAAGACGGCAAGATCTCGATCGCTGATGATGGTCATAATGACCACACCTGTGAGCAATGCTATGCCGCAAGACGCGTAGCATCCGGCTTCACGAATCTTTTGTCAACTCTGGAAATGTTGAAGAAGAGAACACCATGGACGCATACAGACGGATACGCAGCCTACGAACGCAACCACTAAAATGGTAAACACTCCCTGCCGCCTCTCCGAACGGCGCGGAACCGGAATACTGGCCATGCTTTTCTGCCTGCTTTGTTGAACAGGAACGAGTCTCTTGAGAACCCTCAATTGCTTATATGTTCATCATTCGTAGCTTGACGTCCCGGTACTGGATATATCATCGGGCGCAATTACCTGCCAGGGACGAGGTCAGCCCTGCCTCCTGCGATACCATTCACTGATGTTGGCTCATCGATCAGCATCAACTATTGATTCTCAAAGCCCAATGGTGCGAAGGCGTACTTGGACTGGTCGCTGTCGCTCGTCGTCGCCGGTGGGAATCCCATCTGGTCGTTCATTGATAGCGTCCGTGCTGGATGCTTGCTGGACTGTGGGCCAGTACCCGAGAATGACTGTGTACGCGAAGATGCACTTCGTGACTCGACTTCACTACCACGCTGCGGTGGCGAGGGCATCGTGCCACCGTGGAAGCCCATGGCTGCTCCTCTGACCGCCATATGCGCTTGGTGCATATTGTATGAGTGGATTGACGCGCAGTTGCACCCTTGTGTGGGATCGTGTGCCAACGCCTGGTCTCGCAGGCTCGAGAACATGTCTCGGAGATGCCTTTCTTCCGCCCTCAATTGGTTGTTTCTTGCAGTTGCTTCTCTGGCTGACAGTTCTAGGTCATCTGTATTCACCTTCTTCTTCGCGCGACATTTCGCAGCTGCCACGCGATTCTTCTCCCGATACTTCTCGCGCCGATCGTCGACACCATCATCCTCTTCGCCCTCGGGTGTGTCTGCTTTTCGCACACTATCTGTCCTCGCCCTCTTCGCCTTCGCATGTCGCTGGTTCGCTGCGTTACGAGCACGCTCTGATTTGGCTTTCGAGCCAGCTTCCGCCGCAGCTGCAGCAGGTGTTCGACCGAAAGACTTTGGGGTGGCATCATCTGGGGGTGTAATCTGGCCATACCTATGGGACACATTGGAGCTTCGTCCACTCAGTATGTCCTCCTGAGATGTGGGCACGCCCTTGAGGTCGTCTGGCAGCGTCTGACCGCTCTGCCACGACACGGACTCCGCTGGAAGGTCTGTCTCGTCGAAGAAGAACTGGTTGGCGAAATCATGCTGGAACTGGTCGCCGTCCATCGTGTTGAAGTTGTCATGATCACCTGCACCGTCCATCATGTGGATGGTCTCAATGTTGCGTCTCATGTTGTGGATCTCATCGTCGTTGGAAGGCTCATCAAACATGAATGTAGAATGCGGCTCAAACGCAGGATCTCGCGCCGTTGACGCGGATTGCGATGGTGAGTAGTAGCCGCTCATGATTGAGGCTACTACGAGCTCGTCACCCGCTGCAGAATGCGCGGTGCAGAAGGATGTGACGCGGACTGGATCGCTCGAGTACTGAGAGCTAGATACTGCTGGCTGCCGGATGTAGTGATGGCCACGTAGTCTCGAAAGACTGATATGCTCCACTCACGCGCCCACGTGCTGGCTATGAAGGTATTCAAGAGCAGCAGGATTGTTCGCGGACGTCGAAGAAGAGAGGTAGGTGTGGTGGTTGGAGGGACCGTGGTCAAGGCGAGTGGGTGTACCTGGTGCTGTGCAATTGCTAGAGTGGCAAAGTGGTGGTAGGGACTTGAGGCCACTGCAGTTGCTCTCGGGAGCTCTTTCCGTTGTAAGCACAGGTGGACCTAACGCAGAATGACAGACACACCCGACAAACCCCCCTGGCATCTCAATGGCGGAGAAGCAGAGGTGCAAAAGTGAAGCATGGCAAACGGAGTCTCCTCCGCGCCCGGTGATGATCTCATCTCACCTCGTGGGATCGCGATGGTACCACCTCCTCCTACTCATCAGTCCAGACGCAGCCCCGCCTCAGAAAACGCCCACAACAAATTCGTGGCGCAGAATGCACCATTATTGTTAGCAGTGGTTAGCGATGCAATGCAATGCGATCGCGTCCCTTTCAAGTGGCGCAAACCATTTCCTCTCTGCCTCCAGCGTCTGTCACCGGCCGAAGCACTTCAAGTTGCTTCGGACCGCTGCTGCCGGCACCCATCCGAGCGAACTATCAGCAGCAGGAGTTGACTCCGCTGTTTCTGCGCGAAAAACGCACGATGCCACACATCATGCATCTGGTCTGCTCTCATCTGACGAACCCGCCTCTGCAGACTTCCATAAACTTGTAACGAACATACCAGGCGAACATACCACCACAGCACATCCTACATTTTGTTTGCGCCCTCATCTTTACCCCCATTGCCATGCCTACTGCCGAGGCAATCCGCAGCATGAGAATCGACTCCTGGACCACGTGAACCCTTGCAGCTCAGCCTCATCACATCTGAGAATGCACGCAAGCGGCAGACCAAAGAGCTCTGGCGGATTCTCACGACGATCCGGTCGTGTTTGGGAGCCATCGATCGGATTGTGGGTCTTGAGTTGCATAACCCCACCCCACAGATGATGCTCGAACGAAACATCCCAGCCGGCGAGCTTGCGACATACATGTAGTAAGGAGACACTCCCGAGACTTGTCCGGATACTACAGTACTGCACGTCTTCCTGAGGAAGGCCTGGAAGGCGCTTCACAATCAACGCATTTTCGGCGTAGGAGGTAAGCAGCTTCAGAAGTTTCTTGCTCTTGTATGGTAGATAATAGACCATCATGCGACTGCGGTAGCGTGGCCGCCACCATTGCGACATTGTCGGGTGGATCGCCGATGCACATCGTCAGAAGGCTTAATGAAAACTTGATGCTCTGTACAGGTCTGTCAACATTTGTAGTGCTCAGATAATGTCGAAATAAATGCAGCTGTCCTTCAATGTCCCCCTCGTCTGAGAATGCCCTGTCTCTCGGTTGCATAGCATAGTCAATTCGTTGCCATACACCTGAGCAACATTTGTTGGTTTGTATGGTATCGCTCTGGGAACAGCATCAGAATAGGGCTCTGCGTGTCTAGAGCCGTGACAGCACTGATCCTAGATGAGGAATCCTCGAGGTGCGGTCGCCGTCAATTGGGCATTGGCGCTGACCGTATTTGAAGCAGAAAGGAGTATCTTTGACCTTGAGTAATCGAGAGGCTGATGAGACAGACCAAGACCGAGCACTACTGGTGAATGGCGTGCATAAGGTTTCTCGCGTCAGCGTCTCCGGGCGCGTGCGGTCCCTGGATGTTGTACGGGCGTGATCCCTCGTGCTGCTTCGATTCTTCACGCAACCGCTGTCGGGCGCCTGACATTGCTTCTACCCACGGGACTTACACTTCGACGACCCTGGAGACAGTCAGTGCATCGCCGGCGCCCATGTCGCGCTTTGTCTACGAGCCATCCAGATCGCGCATGTTATGGCATACAATGGGATTACCACCAACGGTTATCCGCAACAGTACAGGCATGTCGCACACGACTCGGGCCTCGAAGTCGCGTCGAAGGAGGAGACCAGCAGTATGCGCATCAGGGAGTTGGAGGAGGAGAACCACATGCTCGCGGAGCGGACGGCTTCTGCTTGTATGTTAAGCTCCCCTGAGACGTCTAATTACGTTTCCACGTCAGGCACACCGTGACATCTGCAGGGATAGCCTCGGCCACCCACCAGGCATTCCTCAGCTACTGATTCAGGCTAACGCAACCTCTCTCCTCATAGCGCAGCGATTCGCAGATTATGAAAACGAAATTCGAGTGCTGCAGTTACGGGTGAAGGAACAGCAAGAGAGGTACAATGCCGCTACGCCTCTGACGCCAGATTCGGAACATCTTGTATCCTTGACCACACCCGAACGCATACCCACTTTGTCACGATTCGGCAGCTTCATGCGCAAGCCTTCGCTTGCCTCTACACCGCCGATGGGACCGAGCGCGAGAGAGCAGGAATTGGAGGCTTCGCTGAGTCGAGAACAAGCAGCGCGACATGAAGCGGACAGGAAGGTCAGGGAGATGGACGCCGAGATTGAAGAGCTGAGCACATCACTGTTCCAACAAGCGAACGATATGGTGGCTGCCGAGCGCAAGGATAACGCCGTGCTGAAGGCCAGGATCAAGGAGCTGGAGACTGGCGACAGCGCTACCCAAGCCGTGAGAAAGGAGAACGAGACCCTGCGCAAGAAGATTGAAGGCATGGAACGACGGGACCTGGACACAAAGCGCCGGCTGGAGAGATTGGAGGCTGCGCAGAAGAGGATTGACAGGGTTCGCGCCATGCTTGTTCCTCGTTGAAGCATGACAGGATCTCTGAGACAACTATGACTACGATGATCTCTCACAAAAGAGAGAGCCATTCCTAGACCAGATTGAAACCCTCGCGCTTTCGAAACATGCGGATGGCATCCGGGCAGCCTCTTATCGCTATGCCCTGCTCTGCCTGACCAGATCAACACTTTTTCAGATGGGAGTCCCACGCGATCATCATTGGTACAACTTGGATACCTGTGGCCGCTTGATTCACACTGGGTCCAAAACGTCTTCCATCGGTTCCCTCACATTGCGCGCGAAGTCGGCAGGCTCGTCGCCGTAGCCTCAATCATGGATCCACATGTTTCAAGGCAAGCGGCGCCATCGAGCTCAGGAATGCTATCGGCGCCGGTCCTTTGCCATCGTGGCAAGCGAGCGCCGCAACCGTATACGAGTGGCCAAAGATGAGTGTAGCTTGATGAGGGCTTGGTCTTGGAGAGCGAGGAAGAATGATTCACGCAGGCGATCCATCACAGGCTTATGGCCTCCATGCTATCCCCGACACCCTCGTGCCAGTGTGAGTCAAGCTGGAAAGGTCGTCGTGAAGGCGATGACGAAATGTATAGGAAATTGCATATCTGTACTTCAAGAATGAGGATATTTGACAACAGGAGACAGGATGCCAATCCATGTGGGCATTGGAAGGCATATTGAGAATCGGTACGAATACTGGACGATCTGTCTATGTATGAGACATTTGGGACAGACAGACGAAGAACGCAGATAGAATCTAGGAGCGGATGTTTGCTGGGGAATAGGATGTGTGATGTGTACTAGTCACGATTTGAACGACTCATCATGTGAAGGTGACTACTGTGGCAATGCTGGAGTCATCGAGCTTGCTCATCCCACCACCCCGCCTTCACTCCCCTTATAACATCGTCCCTCCCGCCAAACTGTTGTCGCAATTCCCTGCACTTCACACTCAACAGAAATGATCGTGCGAATACGAAAGCATTGAACATGACCAGTCGAGCAGAAAGATATAAGCAGGCGCCGCAAACGGCGCAGGAGCGGCGGGCGGGCGAGTCGGTACTTCGACCTCAAACCTAGGCATCATGCCTCATCAGCTTCTCTTTGCTGACTAGCATGACTCGTAGGCACTGAGCGACTTCGCAGACTACGTGCAGCAGCAACAAGCCCTTCGGAAACCACCCATCAGCGGCCCACCAACCGCCACCAATGGCGCACCGAAACAAGAGCACGCCGAGCTCGACATCCTCGACACTCTCGACCTCGCAGACGACAAGCCCAAAGTCCGGTTAAAGCACCTTCTCCTAGACGACTCCGGAACCAAAGACGACAGTATCAAGCAACTACAACACATCATCAGCAGCAGATTGGATGAGGGACATGGGGAGTGTTTATTCGATGTGGGACTGGAGGACAATGGTGACAGTCAGGTTCTGACGGAGCCGGAATGGGAAGCTTCGTTGGCGCGGCTGAACGACATGCTGAATGAGATGAAAGCCGACTGGAAGATCCTCATGACGAAGAATGTGCCAAACAGTGCGGTTGACGTTGGGAATGAGATCAAGAAGGAGCGAGGATGTGTTGGCAAGCTCATGATAAGGCGGCGACCTCAAGACTTGGATGACACAATCGAGACGCGGATAGCGGTCGTTGGAAATGTCGATGCGGGAAAGAGTACCTTGCTCGGAGTGCTGGTCAAGGGTGGCCTGGACGATGGTCGTGGAAAGGCGCGAGTCAACCTCTTCAGGCACAAGCACGAGATGGAGTCTGGAAGAACTTCTTCGGTGGGAATGGAGATCATGGGCTTCGACACCAAGGGCGAAGTCGTGGTCTCCGGCGTGCCAGGCAGGAAATTAAGCTGGGAAGAGATTGGGAAGCGCAGTGCCAAAGTCATCTCATTCACTGATCTGGCTGGACACGAGCGATACCTACGAACGACAGTCTTCGGACTGCTTTCTAGCGAGCCCAACTACTGCCTGTTGATGGTCGCAGCGAACAACGGTCTGATCGGAATGTCCAAAGAGCATCTCGGGATTGCCTTGGCTCTGAACGTCCCAGTGATGGTGATCATCACCAAAATCGACATCTGTCCGCCACAGATTCTGCAGCAAACCATCACCCAGCTCACCAAGATCTTGAAGTCTCCAGGAGCTCGCAAGATTCCCATCTTCATCAAGAATCGCGAGGAGTGCGTGAACACGGCAACGCAGTTTGTCAGTCAGCGCATCTGCCCAATCTTCCAGGTCTCAAATGTCACTGGAGAGAGCCTGGATCTGGTTAGAGAGTTCCTCAATATTCTGCCACATCACGGCAAGTATGATGTGGACGCGCCTTTCGAGTTCCACATCAACGACACCTTCTCGGTGCCTTTCGTCGGCACTGTCGTCTCTGGAGTCGTCAAGTCTGGAGTGGTGCATGCCGGCGATACCGTACTTGTCGGACCTGACGGATTAGGTCAGTTCACGACCACGACCATCCGTTCTATTGAGCGGAAACGAATACCCGTCCCAGCTTGCTCTGCCGGGCAGAGTGCTTCTTTCGCTCTACGACGTGTGCGAAGAAAAGACGTTCGTAAAGGAATGGTAGTCCTGCTGTCGAAATCCGACACCAATCCCACCCTACCACCAGCGCAACCTAAGGTCCATCGCGAATTCGTCGCAGAAGTCCTCATCCTTTCGCATGCCACCACTATCCGAACGAAGTATCAGGCAATGCTACACGTCGGACCAGTCTCTCAGACTTGTGCCATCATTGACATTGACAGGGCATATATCCGTACAGGAGACCGGGCGACTGTTGCTTTCAGATTCGTACAAAGACCGGAGTTCCTGGCCGTGGGGGATCGAATATTGTTCCGTGAAGGTAGGACAAAAGGGCTGGGGATTGTCAAGCAGGTCGGATATGACGCTTCGAAACCTCTGAATCCGAATGCAGAGGCAGAAGACAAGGACAAGACAGAGGAGGACAGCAGGACTATTGTGCAGGCTGCTGCTTGAGCTAGTTCTCATGTAACGAAAATATGAGGCACGAGGGCGTTCGTTGACCGAACGGCTATTTCGACAATTGAGGTTTTGTTCGGTGAGTCAACCATAGCGATTGATTATTGTGTCCGAGCATGGATTATCAGATTTCCATCGCCCTGTCTCGTTCTTTACTAGCCCGAATATGTGAGGCTCGCAATCGGTACGTTGCTATGTTCGTCCGGGCAACTGCAGCGTCCTTACACCTGCACTTGCCCATTCACACCACTTTTCTTCCTGACATGAGCTGCCTACCACTCACCGACACTCTTCAACATCATCACATCGCTTTCCATATATCTATCGGAGGCAGTACCACCAAGCACTCTTCCGACAAGATCATCGTCTTCCCTGCTTCACAATGAACCACCCAAAACACCAAGTCATCCCGCAAAGTCAGCGTCGACGGCTTACTCAACGACTAGAAGCATAACGCAAAAGACATGAGGATATAAGCCGTCTTCATCGGCCGCCACCTTACCAGCCAGACGCCAAACGCAGGGGACCTCGGGAGCTGGACCAAGAAATCTACGATACTCTGCATTCAACAACTCTGTACCATAACGGCCGCTGGGGATTTGCTATCATGCGTGTCTATCTAAGTAAGAGGCGATGATTGAGAGTCTTTATAGTCAAAGTGCACTGACTGCAATGCTTCAGCCGATGGGAGCGAATGGCGCCGCTTCATCACATGTTACAGCTCATATATGACAGTGAACATGGGGATGACTCCATTGTACAAGCAGCTCATGAGCAAGATGTCCTACCGACTGGCTCATCAGCAAGCCCTGAAGGGGTTGAGCATAAATGATGCTCGAAGGGTGTGGGGCGCCCTTAAGCATAAGATCTGGGGATTTGAAAAGGGTTCTCTGACTGAGAAGCAACGTGAACTGACATGATACGTCTATCCCGTCTACGTTGATAGGGAGGTCCTTGACATCATGTTCGATGGCGAGGACTCTGCGATACACCGAGAGGCTGTCGATCCTTTCGACAATGGAGCTCCAAAGACTCTCAACGCCTTTGTCGAGATCATCGATCCGAGCTTCGACCCTGCGGGTCTTCCGCAATTCGCGCCAGTCGATGAACCTGACCCGGTGAAGTTAGCGAGGAAGAACGCCGGTGACCATGGATATCCCGCTATCGAGGTATGACCAGAGAGATGATGATTTGTGTCCATGGCAAGGAATTGATATCTTCTTCCAGGGCTGCCGACGAGAGGATGTCGGTTGGATGAAGGTTTCTGCAGCCGACTTGCATCCCCAGGGTGTCCGCGAATCTCCTGAATCACGGATGGAAAGTTGTGTATCGAAGACCTCCAGAGATTGCTTGGTGAGATCGCATGGGGTCGGAGGGTTGTTTCGGTATAGTATGTCTCTTCGTTGAGAATGGTGACTGAGTGTCTTCAATGGACAGATCGATCGTTTGATGTCGACGTATTGCCTCACGGGCAAGGGCGCCGTGGCAATCACTTCTCGCTGCCTCCAGAGCTACCTCGCTCAGATCGATTGTTCTTTTTCAAGTTCCACTTCGAGAGTCTATCCTTGAGCATCTTCTCGCTATCAATCCTCATCAGTCAACGCCACGTCGAGTTTTCGGTGTGTACTTACGTGACCTGAAGTCCTTGCGTGTTCATTTGCTCACAGATCTGCCTCGCCGTCTGTTGCTGCTGAATATATTGTTGCGAGATAGCCGGTCTCAACGCTTCCCAATCCTCAGCCGACAGTCTCTGAGCAGTCATCACTGGAGTCTGCATCGAAGTGGTCATGATCATTGACATCGCCCATTGCGTTGACGAATCAATTCTGGATCTCCGCCGTCAGCGAGACGACGAAGCTGATATATCAATCATCTTTCATGGCGCCTGCACACACGCAATCTTATCATCATCAGGCCACCACATTTCACAACCATTGCCATTCGAGTTGGCCGCCGCACGTCTTCAACGAGATCAGTGAGAGTAGAGGGTACGATTGGTGGCTGTTCAGGGCAATTGATCGACTCCACACCAGGCAATGAGGTTCTTTTTAGCTGCATTCGGGCAAAGCTCTGTGGCAGACCTGCAAAAAGGGTCCGAAAAGCTTGACCGTGCTAAAAGGTACCTGGTGCTGATTGGATACGTACGTACCACAAGGGTTTTCTCTCTACCTCCTATGGAGTGTTGTTTTGATGACACTGTATATGCGCGAAAGGACTGTTGTTGATGCCAAGGACACGATTGAGGTAGCTAGGCGTACGCCGCTTGGGAGCTGCATACTCAGGGATGGCGATGCTATACTTTTTGATGCTTGACAGTCATTCCTTTATACTTTGTGCTTTGCTAGCTGCCTAACCTCGATTGTGGTACACACTTTCCAACAGCAGATTTGATCCGTTGACCATATAGAGATTGATCTTTGGTTTTTCGACGTGTCATCGTGATGAGCTTCAATCTCAAAGAATTCGGAACTCATCAGTCGCTTTGGTCAATTGCTCTCTGGACAGACCTGACACTGCTCCGCCGTCCATCAGATCGTAAATGTACGCTTCGCCGATGAACTTGTAGTACGGTTGTGCATTAGGGGAGGAAGCAATGCGCCGAATGATACACGGGACGGAGCACCCATACAGAATGCACACAATATCGCCCTCTCTTGCGAATTCGGGACCAAATCCATGGAGTTTGGCCCGACCGTTTCTTGGTTGTCCGATCTCGAAGGCGACACGGTTCCAAATCACCGCCTGGACGCGTTTGAGATACTCTTTGGCGATGTCGGGAACTCCTTTGGCAAGTAGTTCGCGAGTATTGACGTGGCCATTGGGGGAGTGGGTCTTGGATATCACATTCTGGCAAGCACGTTGATACCAGGCTGGGGGAGGGCGGCCGTCCATACCACGCTCGGCGACAAGCGCTCCCCACAGCTTGTGCGGCACAGGATTTGATGGCTTGCTACCTCGCTTAAGTCGCTCGATCACTTCAGCGGGTATCACGCCGTCGGCAATGCGACTTGTAGCCCAACTAATCTTGCCGATTCGCATTCCTTGAACACGAAGCGAGACATCACAACGCTTGTTCATTGCGTTGTCGAGAAGCTCCGCCGTCTCTTTGTCTGACGTCGATTCTGTCGGACAGGATGAAAGTGAAGATGCCGCGGGAGGCTCTGTACCATCGACCATGCTGAAAGTTGCTGATTCTGCACTGGACCCTAGTGTATCGACAAGCAGACCTCGCAGCTTCTTCTCGGCTCGCTCCGTCTTTTCTTGAGCAAAGCTCAACTCAATGCAACTTATCCTCTTCCGCTTCAAGTTCGATGAGATGGAGAGCCTGCGCGGTTCGATTGGACTGATCGACAGATCTTGATTTTTCGTCTCTTTAGAAGGGGTCAATTGCAAGTCGTAGTGTTCGAGTCCATAGCTGCCATATGGGAGGTCGCTTGGCTGGTCCATCTCCTCTGGCTCTTCTTCGATAGGAACATCGGAAACTCCAGCATGAAGAGGGTTCATACTGAAAGTCACACGAGCCGCCAGGGAATAGGACGCTCTGTAAGGCGCCTCACCAGGTAAGCCCACGAAGCTATCACCGTGAACTCGCCTGGCAGACATTGCTGCGTCGTCATGATTCTCGTAGTCGAATGCTTTCTTTGGGATGACTTGGATCCATGATGGTAAGATTGTCCACTCCGGATAATTGCCATCTTCTTCGAGATCATCCTTTTCGGGCAGAGCCCATTTTCGGCAAATGATATCAATGCAGTTCGTCGTGCTGACTACCCACTTGACAAAGTCAGTGTACACCTCAAGGAGTGTCTTCTTGTAGTCAGGCATAGGAGGTCTTCGATTCTGCCATTCTGAGCTGGAAGTTTCCTTAGCCATATTTCTCAGAGCATGGATGGTGTCTCGTGGGTCGGCAGAATGGAAACAAGACAGTTTCGAAACAAGATACTCCAAGCCAAATCTTGGCTCGAAAACACCGCAAGACCTCTCTGTACGGACAAAGCTGTCCACACGATCAACTAGAACTTTCGCTTCCAGCGTGTCCACGTCTCCCAGAGCGTAATAGTCGTTTCCATGCTTCGTACTCTTCCTGAACAAAGGTCGGATATCTTCGATGTGACGGGCGAAGAAACATATAGCATCTCGAAGATCGTCCCATTCCAGGTTGTGTTCTCCGCAATGTACTTGGGCGGTCTTTGCCAGTGCTAGCTCTTGTATGACCCATCTTCGGCTGAACCAGCTCTGTTGCATGAGTTGGAACAGGCAACTCCACTCATCCACTCTTGCAATGTCCGAAACGAGGGCTTTGAGACTCGGAAGATCGACGACCTCTTTCACAAACTTCATTGCCTTCGCTCTTCGACAGTCGCTAATTCCGAGCCATATCAAAACCCTAGTCGCCCTCTGATAGACAAGGTGGATCTTGGCGACCTGCTTCTGCTTCTCCTCTAAGTCATCTTGATTGATACATATCGCATCGACCCATAGCACGACGAAGCTGGAGTTCTTGCGCAAGTGGCGCAATGCCTGATACAAGTTTGGCAGTATGAAGAATTGATTCTGGAGTAGCTCGTCGGCCACAGACCCTACGTCCCGACCATTGCTCGGTAATGCGTCAGATGCTGGTGACAATGGGACTTCCTTTGAGGTCCGCTTGTCGTGTAGATATATTGGACGCTTCACTTCATCGGCGGGACCCCAATGATAGGACAGTGCCTCAAAGCGGTACTCGCGTCCTAGGTCCTCGAAATTGACCTCAGCCAGTGTAGCATGTATCGCGTCATCATCGCCGCTCTTCGAGTGTGGATGAACGAGCAAAAGGCGGGATTTTTCTGGACCGATCGGCTTGTAAGTGTACCGCCTTCGGAACTTGGCAGGAGCACCTTTGACCTTATCAAAGACTGTCGACGGCGATTGGTCAGCGATTGGTGAGCGAGCCATATGAAAGACTTGGGGTTTCTTGATGACAACAGATGCTGAGTGCAGCATTCATCAAAACATCTGAACTCCCAGGATATATGTCAACAGCAGCTTATCGAGTGAGGCGTCTTGACGAGGCTGAGCTCCCTCTTGCTTGGGGACCGTCTGCATGTGATGATCAGCAGCGGGGCAACACTGGAAAGACCAACTTCGAAGGTGCACAGCCTTGTGCTACGAGAGACACCATTGAAGCCACAAGGACCGCTATCGAGTGAACCAGCCCGTAGAGGAAGCGCTAGCAGTGCCTGTATACTTACCAATAGAGCGAGGAGGCTCCATAGAGCGTGATGGCGAGCCATCAGAGGTGACAGCTGAGTCCTTGTGCATGGTAAGGGGCGCAAAGATTGTCTCGTATATCGGGCGGCTTCAAAACCCGACTGCGGTGGGTGGGCGCCGCGCGGTGGTAATGGCATGCCTGATGATGGTGGTGGTATCTTGTTCTAGACCAATCGCGAGTAGCTTTCTATACTTTTGGCTAGCAAGTCTCGCAGCCTTCTCGCAGCCTTGTCACGACCTTCTCTTGCTTTCACATCGTGGCACATCTTTGTCGAGTGCCATTTCTACGACAGTCGAGGGTGGCCATAGATTATCCTACGATGGCGAGCATGCTCGTCGCCTATGCCTTCGTATGTCAACGAATTGCAACAGAAAACAATCGGGATCCGGGCTTGAGTCAAAGGCGATGTACGCTTCGAGGCGGAGCCTACAGAGGCGTGTACATTCGAAACCGGCCACAGGTGATAGCCAATCAAAGTTTGTGGCGTTGTGAATGCGCGAAGAAGCCAGTGGGCTCATGCAAGAAGTTCGGCCTGGTCGACCAACTGCGGATGAATCAGGCTATCAAGGTATTTGAGGCTTTGCTGCCTTCATGTAACATTCCAAATGCGGACAAGCCCTATGCATGCAAGCGAGGTGGCTTTGAGAGCGCATCAGGCTGTGGCCCGCTGGCAATGCCAGCATTTCGATGTTACACATGGGCAAATAGACCCATCGTCGAGTCCAGTGTTATGGAGAGTCTCCGCGAGCCATGAGAAATCGATACATCACCTCTGTGCCCGCTAGTAGCAGCATTTGACCATACCATCCAGCCAACAATGGTCTCGTCCTACCGGTGAGGAAGCTTGAGCTGTGCCATGTCCCGCCCGTGGACACAGCCTGGCATAGTAGTATGCTGAGCGCTGCAAGCAGTATTCAGGTAGGGCGCCGATGCTATCCGAGCAAATTGGAGACAACATTGCATGAAACACACCACGGGGCATCTTTCGTGTCGAAAGCCGCCTGCTGATACTCACAGCAGTCAGCAGCCTGCAACACCGGACTTCTTCAATTTTGTAAAGCTGCACCATCCCGAATCATCTTCAACATCTCCTCGCCCTTAGGCGCCGTCGTCAGATTCTCATACCCGGCCTTGGTGATCAAGATGTCATCCTCAATCCTCACGCCGCCGACAGGAATATACCGGTCCAGCACATCCTTGTTTATGAGCTGACCAAGAACTTCGTTGTCCAACAAGGCCTTCATAAGGAGTTTGGAGAAGTAAATACCTGGCTCTACAGTGACAACCATACCAGGCTCCAATACCGGTGCATCAGGACCGTCCAGGGACGTGTGGCAACTGTCGTTGATGCAGAAGCGTCCGGACCTAGCGAGATGTTTCACATGAAGGCCTGAGGACGGACTCCACTTAGTGTATGCCTCGCGCAGGCGATCGAGCATTTCTGGGCTCCAATGCCGCATAGTGGGAGGGGCCGGATCAGGGCTGACGTCGTGCACGTCAAGGCCAACGTGGTGGCCAAGACCGTGCGGGAGGAAGAACTGCGAAATGCCACTCAGAAACAGCGTTTCCCAGTCAAGGCCTTCCTTGATGATTCCGAGCTCGACCAGGCCTTCGATGACCAGTTTATGCGCTGTCCAAGTGGATTCAATATACTTGTGTCCCGGCCTCATCTGCTTGATGCACAATTCTTGAACCTTCTCAACCAGGTCGTAGATTGACTTTGCTTCCTCAGAAGGCCAGTATCCTGGATTGTCCTTATTGACGGGCACTGTGCGGGTAACATCAGATGCATATCGTTCCACCTCGCAGCCTGCGTCCACAACAACAGTCTGGCCGTCACCAAAGTCCGCAAGGTTCTCGGAGTAGTGGAGCACGGCAGCATTCGCGCCAGAGCCAACGATAGGATCATACGCCTGCTCCTTGGCTCGTTTGGCGATACAAACCGACATATAAGCAGCTTCGATATCGGCTTCGCTTGTGAACCTGCACATGCTCTTAAAAGCACTGACATGTGCTGCAGCTGTGATCTCGTTGGCCTTGCGGATGAGCTCTATTTCGTGTTCGTCTTTAATCACACGACAAGCGTGCATTGCACTCCGTAGCTTCATCTTCGACTCCCGGGCTAGGCCTCCAATGGCCGATTCTTTGGTGATGCCGTCCAGCAGAAACGCCGGCATCTTGCTGGCTTGGCATTCAGTCCAGTCGCCATCGCGAATCTCACTGAGGATCGCAGTGATCAATACCGACATCATTCCGCCTTCAAGATCATTCATATGCCTGGCTAACTGCAATACATGACGAGCCAGTACTGGTTGGGTCTCCGGACTCTTCGATTTATCGATGTAGCGTGCTTCGTCTATATCGTATTTCTCCATAGCCTCCTCGACAGTGCTTCCATTGCCATAGTAAATCACGTGTCTGGGATTGCCGTTGACGGGCGGCAGCCACAGAGTCAGAAGGTCTTTCTGGATATTGTAAGTGACGAAACAGTCGGGTTCATTGCATCCTGTCAGATAGGCAAAGTATCGGTCCTGTCGAAAAGGTTGCGGCATGTCTGAGTTCGGCCAATTCACGTTTCTCGTGGCAGCCAGAGCGATGAGGCCTTCTGCAACACCCATCTTCTCAGCAACGCGCCGAGCGTGTGCCTTTGCTGGATATTTGTCGACGCCTTTGCATTGAATTGTTAAGCGCAGATCATTCGTGATGGGCCACGAAGTCGATTGGTGGCACATCGTCCTTGGTGCAGAAGGCTCCGCCATGATTTCAGTCGCTTTCCTGAGCCGGAGTATGGCGATATACTACTTCACTGGATAGAGGTGTAGGGTCTCCATGATGCCTGGATCGGTACGCCGCACGCGAGCCCTGGAGCAGAGGTCACACGGCCCGACTTCGGTGCGGGGCGAGCCGCTCGAAGAAGACGTCAGCGGCGCAGGTTTCGCAGTGCTCGCTTGCATGTTTGAGCTGGCGCGTTGATGAAGCAACTGCAGCCAGTCGTCGAAAACATGGCATGCTTGCAGGCGCGATAATGAGACGTCGCTTCCCCAGTGGGAGTTAGAGCGCTCCTCCAAGGATCAGTAGGTCGTCGATGCGAGATAAGAATGCCTCACTATATCTTCCTCCACCACGCACCTTTGCGGACATGTTCGCGCTCCCTCCTCCTTAACGCTTCCAGCATCATTCTACAGCATATCTGACGCAAGTGGGCATCACGATGCGGGCCATCGCTCTTACTACCACCTTGTTCGTCGTCTTTTGCACCATACATGCTCAGCTCGACCTCGTCATCTCCAATCAATGTCCCGACACAATATGGCCCGGTCTGGTTACGCAAGCCGGCACAGGACCTGACACTGCTGGCTTCGCTTTGACTTCTGGAACCAACAAGACCATCAGTGTCGGAGTGGACTGGCAAGGCCGAGTCTGGGGCAGGACCAATTGCACCTTTACTGATCCGAACAAGCCAGGAGGCTGTACTACAGGCGAATGCGGCTCGCTGGGATGCATACAGGCTGGGAATCCTCCTGCAACGCTGGCAGAGTTCACGATGGACGGCGGCCAAGATCAGACCTTCTACGATATAAGTCTAGTTGACGGCTACAATCTTCCAATGGCCATCGTGCTCTCAGCGAACGGAATTAGTGAGCTTGAAAGCCTTGATGCGAGCAGTACAAACCCGTCCTGCATCGGGAGCGTCAATAATTTGGCCCCACAGGGCTTCAATCCATACAGCAACAATCAGCAATTCCTGGGAACAACGTCTTCTGATCCCGCCAGCTTCGACGAGGCGCAGACCTCTTCGAGTGTTGCAAGCTGGTGTCCCTGGGATTTGCAAGTCAATGCTCCAAGCGCTCCAGGAGATGGCGTCTATCCTTATCCCGACACCAATGTGCAGCGCCCTGCCTTTGATCCTTGCCTGTCAGCATGTGCCAAGTACAATAAGGCTAAGTACTGTTGTACCGGACAATACGATGGCGCAAACAAATGCTCAGCGAATTACTACTCCAACGCGGCGAAGGCGGTCTGCCCAGATGCATATTCATATGCATATGACGACGAGGACAGCTCTTTCATCGTCCCTAAAGGCGGCGAGTTCTCGGTCATCTTCTGTCCCGGTGGTCGGAGTACTACGATCATCGCATCAAACAAGAAGTGAGTATATCACTTATGCCGCACGTATCTGAGCTGACAGGTGAAACTAGGCCTAGTGGGTCAACTTCCACAAGCTCTGCCTCAAGCGGCTCATATGCTGCGTGGTTTGCAGGCAAGTCTTTGATTGACGGCATTGCAAAGAAGGTGGCCTTCATAGGCTTCTGGTTGCTTGTGTTGGGGTCCTGTGAGGTTCTGGCTTGGTGAACCAGTCTTCATCGTTGTGGCATCTGGTTCTGTTTCGCCGTCTGCTTTTCGTGTCATGCGCTTCCTATTAAGATACCCCTATTGTATTGCTGCTCATTGCTATGGTTCTAGTGGCCGTACTGCCCTGCTGCAAATCTTTATTCCGTGCCATGTAAGAAGATCCCGCATTTTACCACGACAGATCGCAGAACCAACTTATCGAGGATTGAGCTATCTCCGTGCCGCAATCAGGCTCTTCACTAACTGCCAGGCTAAATTGCTCTTCCAGACCCCGACTTTGTGACAAAGCCGACTCGTCTTTAAGTCCGCGTGTATAGACCACTATGCAAGCCGTTGCTACCGATCAGAATTCATGTCATGTACACCTCAAACCCCCAAGCGGCACACTCGCAATCTGGCCATCAACATCGCTTGCTGGGTCACAGCTCGACGGGCGTCTGCGGCCTTTGATGGGAAACATTCGACCTTTCACGTAAAGAATGCCAAGCAATCAGCCTCAACTCACAGAGTCCAGCTTGTTGAGAGGTAAGAACAAGCTGAGCATCATGAGAGGTGGGAGCAAGCTGCAAGTATGAGTGTAGAAAGAGCCTGACGTTCGTCTCTGGCGTCCATAAATTTTCGAGGTCGTAATCTTGATTGTGGCCACATCACCCATAAATTGAAGTGCCTGGTGTTCGTCCCATATCTCCATTTGCTACCTCCTATCTGCGCTCTCACATGCTCCCTCCTAGACACCTTTGAGCAATTCGAGATTGTTGAAGCACTCGCTGATGTTCTCCACCAGTTCTGGGGGTAATACGTGCCCTGCGACCTTCATTGCGAGCATGGCGCCGGCCTCTCTGGAATGCCAAGCGCGAAGTAGATCTAGACTCTTGTAGAAGATCGGACTGGGCTGCTTGAGTCTCTCCGCCACGTCTGGATTATACTAAGCAACGTCTTTGTAGAAGTCTGGAAGACACTGGAAGTATGGCATCCGCTCCTTGCGCACCTGGCGTATCTGTTCCGCTCTCCCAAATACAACTTTCACGTCAGCATCGGTTTGCATTCCTTGCAGAACCTGACGTAGAATAACGACGCCATAGTCGTCGAAATTCACTGCGCAGTCAAGAAATCCCTCTTCATCTTCGGACCACCGTGACCAATCACTCAGGTGAATGCTCGAGACGCGTGCCAGGAAGCCAATGGCTTGAATGGGTCCGCCCCGCATGGCGCGCAGAGTGTTGAGATGCTTGACGACAATCTCGAACTCGAGAAGCATGTCACCATCGCCCCAGGCATCATGTGGTGGTACACCTTCGCGGATGTGATGTTCTATCTCGTCTAAAAATCTCGCCACGGCATTGTGAAGATGTGGGACCAAGAAGCCGGCTGTGGCCTCGTCCAGTTCTGCGAATAGCTCAGCGACATCCAACCTGCACGTGAGGAAGAAGGTTGGTACTGACGAAGAAGACAACGATTCTGAGCCATGACACTGGCAATGTCCTCGAGATGCTTGATGTCAGCGACGACAGTCTGCGATTTCGTCTTGATCGCGCGAGGGCTAGCGGCCGTCGCACTCTGGTGGCTCGTGGTGTCACCCATACCAGTAGCTGAGATGGATTGGAGGCACGTGAGGCGCGATGCTCTGGTTGGAAGCGTAGAAAGTTGTGCAGCTATTCAAGGTTGTGTGTGTTTGGAGGTTGTGTCAAGGTCATGAAGGCCTAGAGCTTCGAGGCAGGCACGGCTTCCGTCGCCAGGAAGACTGCGAGCCGTTCAGCACATATCAGTACATCTCGTGAGATTCACATGTCGCCTGTCCGTATGTGCGGCGGGACCCCTTTCCAAGCGGTAAGTTGACGTGCTTTCTTGGAACGATATTGAATGCATCTCTCGAGCCCACGCAGATTTATAGCTCCACCGTCCTACCCTCCTTTGAGCTCAGCAAAGCAGCCTCAACAATCCTTAACACATCCCTCGCGTCCTCCGCCGTCACAGGCACTTCTCCCTCTCGCTTCAGCGCCTTCGCGAAAATGCGGTAGTACTCGACGTACGTCGCTGGGGTGACCGTAGGATATTTCTGGACCTCTGGTGGTGCCTTCTCGTATGGTACATGGATCAGAGTTCCATAATGGCTTTCGGGATCGACGCCGAAGGTTGGGTTGCCTGGACCAATGTCGTTTAGTCGTAGCTGATCCTCTTGGACGTCAAGGTGGAACTGTATTTGGGAGCCAGGGAGTAAGCAATTGTCAACATCAAAGTTCCATAATTGAGAAATACCTTTTTGAATGACCCTTTGGCTCCTTTGATCCAATACCTGAGCTGCTCTTCCTCGGGACTCACCACACTAGCCTTCACAGTGACCAGCATGGGTCCATCATAATGTAAGAGCACAGTATGGGAATCGTGGGCACCACCAGACACGCCCCGTCGCTGTATTCCCACGAAGCCAGTGACCTTCTTCGGCATTCCAAACAAATGATACACCTGATCGATCAAATGCGTGCCTAGCTCATAGATACTTCCATGAGCGGGCGAATCTTTGGATTTCCAGCTCTCGGGTGGTGGATCCGGGCGATGTCGATCGAAATGCGTCTCGAACTCCGCAATATCGCCGAGTGTGCCCTCGGCCATAATTTGCTTCACGGTGAGGAAGTCGGCATCCCATCGACGGTTCTGATATACTGCAAGTTGCTTGCCAGATTTCTTCGCGATTTCCGCGAGCTCAGAAGCCTCTTTGGCTGTGGGCACGAAGGGCTTCTCCACAATCACATTCTTTCCGGCCTCCAGAGAGGCTTTGCACATGTCGAAATGTGTTTCTGGCACAGAGGTGATGACAACGACGTCGACCTCGGGATCCTGGTAGACCGCATCCACAGATCTCCAGCTTTTGGTGCCAGGGTGATCCTTCGAAGCATCGTCGTCAGGCTTGGGCGTCCTTTGAACAATGCCATAAAGCTTGAGCGTTGGGATTGCGAGGATTAGTGGAATGTGGAAGACCTTGGCTGATAAGCCGTAGCCGATGACTGCCACGTTGAATTGTTTCTCGGATGCCATGGTAGATTATTGTGATGTTCCTGTAAAACTTGAGGTACACGCTGTCAACAAATACTTCAGAGTTCGTGGAAACTGGCGCCGCCACATGCCGCTTGGAGAGCTCGCCGCAGTTCATCTGGCGGGGCAGATTTCTGTTCCTGGTGGAGCCGCTCGCGTGGGCACCCGCAGAGCGTTAAGCGACGCTCGTCAGTGTACTCTGCTTGCACTGCTGTCATCAACATCTCAGGTCAGAAGAGTATTGCGTCGCGAGATGCCTCTGGGATCTTTCCGACCGAGGATTGCCTCGAGGGCTTGTGTAAGCGCTTTTGCATCATATCGGCCTCCCTTTCCGCTTTCATCTTTCCGACCGTACACTCTCATTGACTCGATGCCGATTTGGTTGAAGACATCCTTATCGACCCTTGGTGACGTGGGGCCATCCAGGTAGATGACGTGAGTGACGTACTGCCAGTAGTCATGGGGCTCTGCTCTTGGTAAGCTCCGAGATTCACAGCACGCGTTGGCAATGGCAGCGACGAAATCTAGTGCAGTGTACGGACATGTTGAAGGCCCCGTCTCACGGTCGAGTGTGCCGTTGAGTATGAGGACTTTGCTGGTGATGACCGGCGATGCGACTGCTTCACCAACACCTCGAAGCACCAGTGATGGTATGATCGAGGTGAAGAGCGAGCCGATGGAGTATACGATACAGGAAGCGTTTCTCAAGGCTTCCAGGACTCTCGGATTGGCTGGAATGGTAATCTCTTGACCGTAAGGATTGATATACCAGAGTCGTTCGATTCGTGAAGGGAGTTCTTCTTCCCCTTCCTTCGAGAACACGATGGCTGGCTTTCGAAGGCTTGGTAGTGTACCCGGCAGATTAGCATCCTCGACCTTATCTTGCTCCTCGACCTCAAGCCTGAGCAATGCGTCGGCTGGGACATGCGTGACTGGAGCAGCAGGAGCGCTTGGGTGGCTGATGTTGTTCTGCCCGACTATCACTGTCCCATCAGCCAGTCCAGCTGCAATATGGTGTGCGAAATTGGTGTTCATCACTGGCAATACAGAAATAGACGGTGGTACACCACATATGCTGGCCACGAGGTATATCGAAGCTTCGAAACTGCCTGTGAATAGTCGTGCGCCAGTTAGGAACAGATTTCCAATGCTGGCTCCAGAGAAGTCGAATCTAGATGTCGGCCTGAGACGCTTGACGATCTCCAAATTCAGAGAATTGAGGAAACTTCGGATCAGCTCCTTCTTCGGGCTCGAGATGCCATCCCAGAGCGGATGAGTAGCCTCGACTATGTCCAGCCATTCTGATCGGGCAGGTTTGTATGATCTGGGCAGGCGGTAGTTGAAGAAGTGCTTTATGGCTTTTGCTTCCGGACCATCATCTGGTATCAGGCGCACAAGTCGCGAGCGCACATCGCCAATGCCTGTCGTCGTGTATTAACCATCTGCTCGAATGTGCAGCCTAAAGTCAAGTTGATAGTTCTGCATGAAAGTACATACCAGGCCCGCCGAAGACGCGTATCAGCTCGCTAGAGGATCCTCCATTATCCGAGATGGGAATGATATAGCTAAGGGGGCTCTTCTTGACTCCGCATACATCGTTAAACACATCGACGAGGTTGTTGGCGGCACTGCCTCCCGAGAATACCGCAATGCCGTCACGAGTCGTAGCAGCGAGAGATGGCGATCGTGGGGGAGTTGCTTCTGTCGCTGTCAAGCGGAGTGAACCTTGCCAGCCGTTCGCGAAATCGCGCGCTGCCATGATCGGTATCGGGCGTGTATTGTTGTCGGCACGTACCAATATCACATGTGAGTGCCTATTTTAGAGGAAAACATGTGAAAAATGGTGGAGGATGAAGTTTTCAAATGTAAGGAATATTGAGCGGCACTTCCTCTTTCAGCAGCTTATCCGCCACGAAGCTGATATAGTGTACACACGTCCAAGTCATGGACTTTCATAAGCTTGTATGCCGCGATGATGTCTATGTACGCTTCGAAGAGCTGTCATTAGACATATGAGAGACCTCTACGTGATAGACAACGCGGCAGAAACACCATATAGGTACTCCGCACGTGTTGGAGCTTCCACTCTTCTCATACTGCGCCAGTCTTCCCCGAATAGCTCTTCCAGAATTTTCCTCTCTACGACGCTGCCGCCGTCCTCTCTTTTGTGCCCTCTGGGATGGCCAGTGCATCATGCTCGACAACGAAGCGCGGGCTAGCCATCAGTCCTTCATCCTCCCTCTGTGCCCGGCTTCCAGCATCCAGTCCGCCTTCCCTCTCAGCGCGCCTCCTTCGCTTCTCTACCAACCTCTCTCTAGCACCTGACAGATAACGCATTTGATTGTTCTCGACTCCTTGCAACCAGTAGCCGAACGATGCGCCGAGGCCGCCGTAAATAGGGTAGATGAGCCAGTTCTGTCTGGAGAAGAAGGGCCGCATCTCGATTCCAAGTTGCCAGAATCTTACGGCGAGGCCTGGATTGTATGATTAGCATCGGCTGCACACTTCATGTATCTACCTGAGATCACATACCGAAGCCCGACCAAAACAGAATCTTGTTGACCATGTCTGCGTGTGTGCTCCGGTGTGTGCCGAGGACGGATGAAGCTTGTGATGTGGCCGTGTATGAGGCAATTTGGGATCCTGCCCTTTTCCTTGAAGTATGTGACAGGCGGAACACTTTGTCACGAGGACAGAGCAGTTGCTGTGGTGTGTGGTTCCGTGTGATGCTGTTCCCCTGCGAGCTCGTCGCGGAGAATCAGGAAGAGGCAGCCAATCAGAAGACTTCCTTCTGTCCAGATGTGACATCTCGTCTTCTGTACAGCGATCGAGACTTGACACCCTCCTTGCAGCACATGCTCATCTACAGCAATATCGACACCGACACGTTCACTCATATCACGACACAGGCCAGCATGGCCGCAGCAGACGTCGTCATGTCGGGCACAGACGATTTCGAGCTGCCGCCGCGCAAGAAGCCTAAGATCTCTGAGTTGCCCTTGTCGTCCGCGCAACGCGCCTCGATTGATGGGATGCTGCACACTTTCAAGAAGAAGGGCGAGTTTGACGCACTGCGCAAGAAGGCATTTCAGCAGTACAACGAGAGTGCACAGCGAGGCATGTTCGAGGCTGCCTTGCGCACTTTCACGACCAACGAGATCGATCGCGACTCCCTCAAATACCTGAAGCCAGACCGACGCATTGCCGCGCCACTACTTGAGGGCGCTGCAGCTCGTGCAGATGTCTATGGAAAGACTGAGAAGGACATTGATGTATATATTGATCAATACGTCGCTAACGCAGAGCAAGCTCTGCGCGAGATTAGACGCAAGGAGATTGGCGACGAAGCTGCAGATTTGGAGATCCAGAGAGGGAGGAAAAGCGATCAGGATTATGCGGCTGAGGCTGAGCAGCGACGGCAACAACGTGCAAAGACACACCTCGATGACGAGAAGAAGCGCAGGAAGCAGGAAGTGCAAGCATTAAAGAAGAAGGAGCTCGAGGCTCTGAAGAAGAAGCAAGAAGCACTGATGAAGGAGACTGAGCGTTTGCAGCGTGAGCAGAAGCGTCGCGCCGAGCGAGATGCCTGGAAGAACGCCGAGAAGGAGCGCGAGCGCGAGCGAATCAAGAAGTACAACGAGGAACGTGAAAAGGCGAAGAAGGAAGCAGAAGAACGTGAGAGGGCGCTAGCAGAGGAGAAGGAACGTCGGGCAAAAGAAAGAACAGAGCGGGAGCAGAAACGCCTGGAGGCGGAGGCTTTGGACTTGCTTCTGCGAGAAGGGCAGGCAATGGCTGAGAAGGCGCGCCGCCCGGAGCTGGAGAGAAGCGAGAGCATGGAACCACCGACCAGACTTAAGCATCAGCCTGCGCCAAGGACGAACTCTAGCAAAGACCAGATGCGCGCACAAGGTCTCATGCCAACTTCACTCACCCTCCGCAAAGGCGACCGACCAGAAGCCACACCAAGAATGCAGACTCCCACAGGACCTGCTGACCCTGATAGTCGGCCACGGCAACGAGCACGCTCACCCTCTCCAGCGCACTCCTACTCTAGTAGACGACGGCAGGCTTCCCCGGATGATCGACGACGCAATACTCGTGACATCGATCGTTATCGCGACAGTAGTGCAGAGAGAAGCGCGTGGAGACGTAGTGACAGAGACAGAGACACAGACCGCGGTCGAGATGACGACTTCAGAGACCGGCGTGATTCCAGGCGTGAAGGCCGAGACAGGTCGAGGCGAAGGGCATCTCGCGATGAAAGCCGCAGCCCTCCGAGAAGGAGAGATCGAACAAGGAGCCGCACCCCTGTCCGTCGCGACCGACGTGAGAGAAGCCGAAGCACGCGCCGCCCTCGGGAACGAAGTCCAGATCCAAGAGGCATTGATAGATATGTTCCAAAAGGGCGTCGCCGAGATGACGATAACAGAGAGCACGTGAGGGATTCAACTACAGATAGATGGAGGCCTGGATCGGGAGGAGGTGCACGCACAGTGACGAGTCGCAGAAGAGAGCTTAGTCGCGCCCGGAGAGCCAGTCCCGAGAGACGCGAGAGCAAGAGTGGTGCCGCAGGGGCCGACGATTAAAACCGTTGATTCCGGCCACTATCTGGCAATTCAGCACCGACTCTTTGACAGGAAAAGGAAAAACGCAAAAGCTATGATAGCGATCAGGAACAACTTTACTCGCTCGGAACTATCTATATTGAATCATGGCGATGATGAGCAATGGTGTAGAGAATATCATTGGCGTGGAGCTGGATATTGAGTAGCGAGTCTTTCTCATCATTGTGTGAGATATCAAGAAAATCCGCTATTGAAATATTCAGAATATATTCTTCTCCTAACGCTATTCGTGCCTTCACTTTCTCTCTCAGTGTACTGCGCCATGCGCCTTCGCTAAAATATCAACAGACTGTGTAATTCAGTTATCACGTCTCGCTGAGAAAAAAAATATGCCCCCTGAAACCTCCCAATATTCGATAGTTTCGTGTGCAAAAAAAAGAAAGAACATGCCCGGGGTATCTTCGTTCTCAGATAGTAGATGCGATCCCTCCCAATGCTTTTGTTGTGAAAGAGATGAATGCTCTCAAAAACGCTTCGTGCGCAAATCGTAGATGCGTTCCTCCCAATACTTTTTCTTCTATCGAGATGAACGCGCTTAAAAAACGCCTTGCTCTCGATGTCTCGCTGGCCGTGTCGTCGTTATTGTGGAAATTTTGCATGTGCTCGCTTCACGGACTGAGCGTGAGGTGCTCCACATCCTCATGCAGATCTTCGCCCTCATACGCTACGATTTCGGTCCTCTCGTTCTGATAGTGAGGTGGGCTGTCGGGAACATCCTCGTCTGCGAAGTAGATTTCAAGGTTAGTATTTGGGCTTTCTCAAGGGTGAATGTAAGCAATTCATTCACTTACACATGGGGGGCTGTTCGTCGTCCCACGCTATGCCCATTCCAGCTCTCTGCGTGACGTTGAGCGAGAATTGTGTTCGGAGTACTCTCGCGGCGCCGGTGGGAGTCGCCTGGTGTGGTTTCTTATTCGGGGCCCATTCTTCCGCGATGACGAGCTCGAGAATGAGGTTGTGTGTGATTTTGAGGCCGTTGGCCGCCTCGACGCCGCAGTTGGGTTTCGCGGACGCGGTCATGTGGACCAGGAACTCGCCCTCGATGGTGGAGTCTGAGAAGTCCGTCTTCCAGCCCTGCTTCATCTCATCCATGCCGACGTCGCGTGTGTGCTCGTGCTGGACGCCGCGGCCCTCGCCGCCGACTCGGTGGCTGTGGACGGCGCAGGCGGGACTCACGGCGATTTCGTGCTCCTCGATGCGCCAGGTTAATTTGCGTAGACGCCAGCGGGTCTGTGTGTCGTCGCGCTTAGTGGTGATGCCAGTCATGCGGCACTGCACCGGGAATTCGCCGATCGGATGCACGACGTTGGGTAGGGTGACGTGCAGAGATAGGTTGGTAGGTGGGAAGACGCGAACGCTGTTCTTGTCGTTGCCGGGGCGGAGTGCACGCGCGATGACCAATTCCCGACGGTACTCGATCTCTTCACCGTCGACGGTCCGGGCTCGGACGTGCAGGGAGTAGTCGATTGTGCTAATGGAGCCGTGGGTAGTGGCAGGGAGATGTCCAGGAATGAGATGCGAGAAGGGGAGGTCTTGTGTTCCCCTCTCGGCCGTGAAAGTCTTTGGTTTGGTCAGGAAGTGCCACTCGTACAGATCCTTCAGTTGCGACTGGCAATTCCGACATCTATCTTGAACAGGTCGCTTCGTGGTGGTCAAGCATTCCAAGAACATGGTGATGCTCTGCAGTTCGGCGCGATCGGTGTTTGGCGTGACTTGCAATCGACCAGAGATTAACGCTCCTGAAGAGGATTGTGCGACATCCATCATGAGCACTGGCGGTGACTCCATAATCATTTCCATCTTTATGGGCTTTGGGCGCATGGGCGATCTCGGTGCATCCTTTGCATGCTTGTCTTTGGAGAGCGAGCGATCCTTCTTATCGTTTGAGCTGTGCTTCTTGGCCAGATTGAGAGTTGGTCGTTTGATGTGATCCATGCTGGGCCTGCGCACTTCCAGACCAGTGGCAGAGGATGTGAGAGCTTTCGCTTTAAGGGCGAGGGGAGAGTTGGTGAGTGCTTCGGACTGCGGAGAGGAAACACGACCGAAATCCAGGCCAAAGATTCTGGATGGCATGTTTGGGTTTATAGCCTCAAGCGCGAGGGCGGGAGGCAGGATTCGGTCGGCGCTCTGCGACGGCTGTGGTTCGCTGAAGTGGCGATGACGCTGCCGCTGCTGCTGCTGCTGGCTTGCAGATTCCCTTTTTCGTGGGGTGCAGATGGTGATGCAAGCGTCAATGGAGGAGCTGCACAGAACAAAGAAGGCGTGGTTGTGGGTGCTTGTTTGGCTATATGTTTGTTTGTTTGTTTGATCGATCAATCGATCGATTGATTCACGAGTTGGTTTTGTGTGACTCGAGTTGACTTCGTAGCTTGCTGGGACCAAAGCTCATCTTCTTGCCGTAGATGTAGACAGTAGGATCAAAGGCGGAAGGGCAGCAGGTCCAGGGAGTGGGTATGTATGGGTGAGAGGGTGATGTGATATGTGGTCAGACTGGCGTGTGCATCACAAGCAGGCCGAGAGACGTGCAGACTATGCACTGTAGTGACTGTACGGGGTGTGCGTGCAGCAGCCACAAGTGGAAACTGTCGAGTAATAACAATGTGCCTGTGGACGACGACATCCAGCGGCTCGACGCACGCCTCTACTACCTGGTACCAGCTGATGTGTTTTGCGAGACTAAGCATAACCCGAACATGGAACAAGTTGCTGTTAGAGGCTAGTCTGACGACTCAGTTTTTTTTTTTCTTTCACACTTTCTCTTCCGGTCCCTCTTCCGTCGCTCCAAGTGTGGCTTTGCTGCAGACGGAGGATAACACTACTACACGAATCACGATCTCACCATCCCAGTCCCGCCAGTCCGCTGCCATCATCCCGACGCTGTCATTATAGTCTTTCTTTGCAGGAAAATGCTTTCTCTTCTCGGTCATTACTCACAAGCGGGGCCATTGGCGACATCTGTGAACACATGTAGCCTCTGCAGCAGCCTTGTATGACGCCTACACGGTCTCAATGATGGTCTGATAGTGCCCGCAGTGGTGACACTCCTTATCCGTAGGCCAGGCATCGCTTCACCGCCGCATATTTGGTCTTGACCAACGGTCGGTCAGGTCACCAGACGCCTGCTAACAAGCCTGGTTCTGCCTTCAGCGAGGCACAAGGAAAGACTCCAGACCACGAGCGACCGGCTTTGCGAAGAGTGGTACGGTATGGTACGGTACATGCTCACTCCGGCTGCGCTGTGTCTATCTCTGCCCAGGCTCCCTTCTAAAATAATGTATTTTCCAAGCCACACCGATCGCACACATCCCCCCCAAAGCCGGGACTCGGAAGTCGGAAGGCGTGCGGCGTACTGTACGTAGACGCGCTGCTCTGCTCATCAGCTCCACACCACCTCGTGCTCTCTACATGATCAGCAAGCAAGCAGAACGCCACTGCGGGGAAGACTTTCGAGAAACACACAAGTCACAAAACCTCAACTCTCATCAATGGTACATCTCTCCTCTATACCGACGTGGCTGCTCCTGTATGTACCTCGCCTAGCAACAGCAAGCCTTCCACGGAGAAGCACAGCACGCCAATGCCTCCCACGATCACGCATCACCTTCTAGCTGAAGTCTGTACCACGCAATTACTCCATCGAAATCCCCTGCCAAGCAGTCGTGCCGCATGAAACTGACTCACTCACTACCTACATGTACCTCAACCTTGATGAAAGGCTGGCCGTCGGCCAACTCAGCTCAGACGCGGCCAGCATAGGGCGCCTCTATACGCAGACCATCAATGGTACCATTCTTGTGGCTTGCAGGTCACGAGAGGGGTGAGAGTCTGAAAGCCAGGAGACGGACTCCGCGAATCAGATCGCTAGCACAGCTTGACATTGCGGTATTCTTGGCACTGTTTGCTGTCGGCCATCTCCGATGCAAACGATGCAACCTGAGGAAACACTTCTTGGGGGTCCTAACAACCAGATGGTTCTGGAAGCTGTCTCAATATGTTGCCGACAGCCGCTGGACGAGATATTGACCACTATTGCGGCACGTCAGTCTGAGGATGCCGAGAATGGAAACAAAAACACCGACCTGTTGATTCCTGAGTACTTCTTCGGTCGAATCTCATCGAAGGTGCCTGGAATTGCATCGATGAACCGGTCGAAGTTCGGGTTGCAAAAATATGCCTGTCGACCATTAGTGAGCTAAAGTTCTTCTGCACCATCGCACTGCCAAAAACCCACAATGCTATACCGTGCTGGATGCACGGCTGCCGTGCTCGGCGGCTCTACCACTCGGTGCTTCGTGCTCTTGATGGTATCATTGCTCCATCTCGCTAATAGGTCACCAGCATTGACCACAATGGTGTCCTCGATCGGGGTTGCATCCACGTAATTGCCATTCGGCGACAAAACTTGCAGGCCACCGGCCATGTCCTACAAAGCATCGGGATCAGTAATCGTGCCATTGGGGATCTGAAGCCGTGATCATTGCAGCCAATTGCCGCCATGCGTCTCGCCATGTGCGAAGTGCAATCCTTCGGCATGTTGCTCTTTGAAACACGCTCCACCAACGCCTCTCGCAGCCTCGCTCCGCCGATTGAGTAATACTTACTCAATTGCAACGCACCCTCGACACGTCGAAAAAAAATAGAGGAATACGAACTGGAGAGAGGAAGAAATCCCCCACCAACGCGCGCAACCACTCACCTGAAACAGACACGTAATACTGCCATAATCCGTATGCGCTCCAGCTCTCACCGTATTCACATTCTCCCGAAACACCTCCCCTCTGACCTCCGGATAATGCAGCAACCTCAACGTATTATCCCCCCTCGTACAGTAGCCATCAAACCACGTCTCCTCGATCCCCAACCCAACCGCTATCGCCCTCATGATCTGCACATGCAACTCCCTCCCCAGCTCATGAAACTCCAACATCTTCCGCTTGAACACTCTCCCTTCCTCATCATACCGATCCGGCCACTGGTTCTCCAATCCCGTCCCCTCTTCTTCTTCCCGCCCAATCTCAAAGGACTCCTTCAAATCCACCCCTTCCCGCTGTCTTATCCGCTCGATCTCCACCGCGTCCGTCGCGTCCGTCGTCTTCTCCCGTCCCGGCTGACTGTACCCACGATTCGCTTCTGGCGTTGTCCAACCCAATTCGAGCTTCTGCGCTTCCGGTCGCGCGAAGAATTTCGCGGACTCGGCGAACGTCTCGCGGATGCGGGACGTGGGGATGCCGTGGTTGCGCAGGTAGACGAAGCCCGCGCGTTGGAAGCCGCGGAGTAGGGTTTGGGCCGTGGTGAGTTTGGTGCTGGCGTCACCGGAGAGGAAGGCGGAGAAGTCGATGAGGGGGATGGAGAGGTTGTCGCTGTTGACGGCTGAGGATTCCATCGTTTTTTGGGGGGGGAGAAGCGAGGGGGGGGGGTTTATGATCGTTAGCTGAACTTGTAGGCGCTTGTGTCCTGGATCATTGATATAGTAAACTCGGAGCGATGTGGTGGTTATAAAGTTGCTGGTCTTGATTATTGCAACTGCGTCTTCGAGGGTGGTGGGGAGAGTTGTTGATAAGGATTTGGGAGCTCGCCTATCAAGGTGGGGTTGGCGCAGGTCGCCGCAATTCGCATGGGGCCTTTTTCCCACGGTATAGCTAGAGATGTTGTCAATAACCACAGTCTATTCTCGTGATCGAAGTGAACAAGTGCGATTGACCCAGCACACAAGACCCGGCATTGAAACGCACAGTGAAACCCAGGACTCCTCCATCACTATCGCTCCTAGCCTGATATCAAGCCAAGACTAAAATCACCGCCCAAAATGCCAACCATCGACGTACATACCCATATGTACCCACCTGCCCTCATGTCACTCCTTCGCTCTAGGCAAAAAGTTCCCTATGTCCGCACATTCCCAGACGACCCAGCCTCCGGAGACCGCCTCGTCATCCTGCCCGCCGAAGAAGCGGGCTCCACAGCGCGCGGGCGCCCTATCGGCCCCGAATATTACGATGTGGCCCAGAAGATCTCCTTCATGGATGCCCACTCGATCGACGTCTCTGTCATCTCCCTGGCTAATCCCTGGCTGGATTGGCTTCCCGCGTCAGAGGCGGCGGAGTCTGCGAAAGTGGTGAATGATGACGTGGAGAGGATGTGTGCGGAGCATGAAGGGAGGCTGTTCGCGTTTGGGACATTGCCGTTGAGTGCGAGTGCCGAGGAGGTCGTGGATGAAGTGCAGAGATTGAAGGGTTTGAAGCATTGTCGAGGAATCGTAATGGGGACGTCGGGTTTGGGTGAGGGGCTGGATGATGCGAGGTTGGATCCGATTTGGAAGGCTATCGAGGCCAACGAAATGTTGGTGTTTCTGCACCCGCATTACGGACTTCCGAGTGAAGTATATGGACCTCGAGCCAGGGACTACGGTCATGTATTACAGTTGGCCATGGGATTCCCGCTAGAGACGACGATCGCGGTGACGAGGATGTTGCTATCAGGCGTATTCGATCGATTCCCGAAGTTATATGTCCTTCTGGCCCATAGCGGAGGGACGTTGCCCTTCCTGGCAGGCCGGATAGAGAGCTGCATCGCTCATGATGCTCACTTGAAGAAAGCGGGCAAGATCGAGAATCGCCGAGACGTCTGGGAGGTCCTCGAGACCAACATATATCTAGACGCTGTCATCTATTCAGAGGTCGGACTCAAAGCCGCGATTGATGCTTCTGGTGCGGATAGGTTGATGTTTGGCACTGATCATCCTTTCTTCCCACCACTGGATGGGGATGAGAAAGAATGGCTCAGTGTAGCATCAAATGCGAAAGCAGTCCATGCAGCACTGGGCGACACTAAGATTGCTGGAGATGTTATGGGCGGTAATGCGGTTCGCATTTTGCGCCTTGGCTGATTGCATCCCTTACTGAGGGACGCAAGACCACAAAATTTCCACGGAAGCAGAGCAGATATGGGCAGTAAAAGCTCAGGTGGGAGCAAAACCTACAGAAGAGTTAGTAAGGATAAGACTGTGGCGAGCATTGCAGCTCACCTTCTTCATCGAGCCGTGTGTTTTCAGCCCAGCACTCCAGAATCCACTCCTCAGAGACGATACGAGGTAGCCGTGGCCGCGAAGAGACAGCTCTTCGTATCGAACGAACATCTGAGCTATCCTTCTTGATAATTACATGCGTAACTTCGGATCCCTCCAAGATAGTCACTGTCTTGGCCCCAGCGAATTCGAGCAGGCGCACTGTCTCAAGTGGAACGCCGTGACAGTAAGCCGTGATGCCATGGAACATCCAACCTGTCATTCGGTCGAGCTCAAGGCCATGTTCGATGAATTGACCCAGCACTGTCTCCGGTTCGTACCCGTCCTCAAGCTTGGACGGCATTCTATTGAGCATCGTCAGAAGATCAGCCGGTGCTACGTCCCTTGTATAGCTGTCACCATATTCGTCTACGTTATCGTCGAACTTCCCCACGTCTTCGGCGGCAACATGAAATATATGTTGAGGCTCTAGTGGAAGGAGAAGGGCAGGCCGATCGCCGTCGAGATCATTCTGCTTGACAACGTCGAGCAGCCACTGAGGCCGGATAATATTCCGGTCATCTCGTTTCTTCGCCGAGGCCACTTTGATGACATTGCGGTCCGCGATGAGAATTGTACTCTCGTCCTTTTCTGAGGCGACGATGTTTCCACCGTTGGCTTTCACGAAGTCCTCGAGCTCGGCCTTCGTCTTCTTGATAGGTTTGGGGGCTTCGGTCATGATGAAGAAATTGAGTCCTTCGAATACCTTGGTCGCTGGGCCACCGTATGGTGTTTTGATATCATTCTCCTGACCTTGAATGACAATGCCTCGTTTGGGCTTCTTCGTCACACGTTTCTGTTTCCTCGACTCATCTATCTTAAGCTTCTTCTCCTCGTGTTCATTTTCCACTTTGTCCTTGAGTGTAGCGAATGTGTCCCAAGTCAAGGCCTGCGTCCAGTCTTTGTCTGTCCTTAGCTTCTTGAAGCGTGGAAATCGCAAGGTGAAGCGTGTGGCAAACTGGTCGCTGCCACCAACGGCAGCCGCCTTTGCCTCGATAACCACGGAGTCCTCTGGCTTGATCCACACGTCAGGTCGTTCGAATTGTCGATCGCCACCGCCAAGCTTGATCCAATTGTTTGGAGGATTCTTCCGATCCCAATCCTTCCATTTACCTTCAGTATGATGCCGGATTTCGGCGTAGTCGCTTGCACTAAACCCGCCTCCGACTTTGAAGAACGAGTATGTCATCTGCGGATTGATGTCGTCTCCGTTGTATCTTAGCAGGTCCTTTTGCTTCTCGCCAATGACCAAGCCACAAAGGAAACTACTCAACCTGCCGCCTCTTTTCCCACTGCCGTAGTAGCCTCCCACGACTACACAGTCGAGAGATTCGCCGAATTCTGTCATATATTCGGGCTTTACCTTTATCCAGTCGTTGTTCCGCTGATTTAGTCGATATTGAGAGCGAGGATTCTTGAGCACGAGACCTTCGCCCGCGTCGGCAATAACTTGTCGAAGTTCACGCTCGATGTCTGACGATTCTTTGGCTTCCTTGTACTCGTGTATTTCGATGCGTCGATGCACATTCTCGATGCTGGCTTTCAGGGCCTTTCTTCGATCTCGGAGGGTGTACCGCGTGAGATCCTTATCGTTGAGGTAGAGACAGTCGAACACTTTGTAAAATGGCCGATTGCCTCCAGCGAAGGGATTTGCTTGTTGCTCCAAAGCAGCGGTCTTGAGAGTGCCGAAGCCGACGACTGCATCTTCTTTCATATCCCAAGTGATCATTTCGCCATCCAGAATGATATTTCGCACACCTTCATTGAAGGCGTTCTTGATGTGCCTGGTCAAAGCAGCATTGTCGTCCAGAAATCCATTGCCGTATAAGTAGGTATAGTCCTTGGCTTTGCGAGACCAGAAACAGAATCGCATTCCGCCAGGCACTTCGGGATCTTCCATCATATGCATCTGCATGCGCTCACCGTCAAGCTTCTCTTCGATCCAGAAGACGCGGTCATCATCAGTCGGATCCATGTTGGCTACCATCTTCTCCATTGAATTCATCTGAAAAGCAGCCAGCTGTGGCTGGAAACATTGCATCAGAGAGATGCCTTTGTCATCACCCTCAAGTCGGACTTCAGCATCGTACAGCTCCCAGCATACTCTGCGAAGGCTGCTCGAAATATTGAAGAGATTCTCTGCGTCCTGGTGCCAGATGTCAAAGAAGGTTCTTTCTGTAGCTCCGACCTTCATCTGACGAAGTATCATGCGGATGAGCCACATCAACTCCTCGGCATTCATGCGATTGTAGAATTCGGTCAGAATGGGACGCTGGTTTTCTTCTTTCTGAGCAACTGAAAGTTTGTCCAACAGCTCATTGACTTCAGCAATGGTCATATCACCAGGACTTTGTCGCATAGGTCTTTTGGAGATGACCTCGAAACACCTGCCAGCAAAGTCACCAGCCATGGCGCTGGAAGACTTTACTCCAGGCAGTTTCCAATGAAGGAGGTTGTAGCCGTCAGAGCCATCTTTGTTGATCTTCATAATCCGAACAAAAAGCTTGCCAAGAGTCACTTCCTTGAGACCATACATTCCTCGATCACGATCCTTTTCTGGAACAATGAGACGAAAAGCTGGGTAGATGTCGTTACCGACTTCTTTTCGCCACCTCCCGATGAAACGGTCAATGATCTGTCGTCGTATCTCGTTTGGTGCTTGGCTGGCAACATTTGGACCTAACTTCTTGCGAGCAGCTGCTGGTCCTGTGGGCTTCTTCTTGTTGTCATTCAACGGATTGAAGAGATCCTCGAAAAGAACGCGAAAGGGGAGTGTCTTCGAGTGATTGTGTGGCCTATTGGGGTATTTGTCGTCCAGCTCTGCCTCCGTCATGGCGCCATGACCGTACATCATGTGTTCTTCGCGCTCTGCCTCCGCATCCTGCATGGTCGTGTCCACGCCGTTGGCCATGTTTCTAGCCAATCAAAGGAATCAAGATAGCTGCTGGTGATGAAGCGAGAACATGAGATGGAAGTGTATGCATGTGAGAGATGTACACGTATGTGGACACGTATGTGAGAGATGTGCACGCATGTGAGAGATGTGCATGCATGTGAGAGATGGAGGAAAACGGTGTGGGACCTACCGTGTTCACCTCGAGCGAGATATGAAGTAAGTTACATGTAGTCGAAATTCGTGACAGGCGAGGCAGCTGTGAGGCACGATTGGAGTAACTGCCTGACAAAGCGCTCGGCAGACCTGCCCAGCAACGCTGGTTGCTAGTTGGACACGCAAACAACGCGCCGTCACCATCTGGCTGCTTTGCCCTGCAACGTCCGGCGCACTGAACACCAGCAGCACCGCCCACCCCGACTAGCGAGCCATAGTGCAGTCCGTGGTGTCAATATGGGCATATCGAAGGGCGGCGCTTGAATGTACAAATATCTGCAAATTCGCTCACACCATCTTCTCGACGACCTGTGCGCCTCCTTCGCCGACCTGCTCTGGTTGCCGCTGCCTACCGACTTCCATCTCGCCATGGCGAATCGTGCGCTGACCACGCCCGACCTGCAGAACTACTCTTCGGCCAGTGCACCGAGTCTGAGGAGCAAGACACCCGTCGACGTCATGGAGAGGCCGATGACACCCGGTGAGAACGATGCTGGCAATGTCAAGGTCGTCGTCAGAGTGCGCAAGTTCATCAAGAGAGGTAAGACATAATACATATCGATTGGCAAGTTTGGTAGCTGCTGATAGGAATATACAGATCTGGAGAAGAAGTCACAATGCATCATTCGCATGAACCCGAACACGCAAGAGACCACCTTATTTCCGCCGGAGATTGCTTCGGAAGATGCAAAGAACACACGCAGACTGTTCGAAGAGAAGAAGTTCACATTCGACAAATCCTTCTGGTCACACATCGAGTCCGATCCGCACTTCGCAGGCCAAAGTGACGTCTACGCCTCCTTCGGCGAGGAGTTCCTAGACCACAACTTCGATGGCTACCATACATGTATCTTTGCGTATGGACAAACGGGTAGTGGAAAGTCATACACCATGATGGGAACCCTTGACCAGCCAGGGCTCATACCGCGCACATGTCGAGGATTGTTCGAGAGGATCGAAGCGGAGCAGAATGGCAGTATAACATACAACGTCCACGTATCGTACTTTGAAATCTACAACGAGCACGTCAAGGACCTGCTCACTCCACGCGCGAACCCACCGGCATACCTCAAGATCCGAGAAAGCAAGAGCGACGGAGTCTACGTTCAGAACCTGACCGACGAACCTGTAAAGAGCTATGAAGATATAGAAAGACTGATGAAGATGGGCGACCTAAATCGCACCACAGCCAGCACCAAAATGAACGACACATCCTCCCGCTCCCACGCCGTCTTCACCCTCACACTCAAGCAAATACAACACGACATCGCCACAGACAGCACCATCGAGCGCCTCGCACGCATGCGCCTCGTCGACCTCGCAGGCTCCGAACGCGCCGGCCGCACAGAAGCCACAGGCCAACGCCTTCGCGAAGGTGGAAATATCAACCAATCCCTCACCACCCTCGGCCGTGTAATTGCTGCTCTTGCAGACCCCAAACGCCAGCGAGCAATGCGAACGACAGGTCTCCAAAACCAGACCAAACGCCGCGCAGAAGTCGTACCCTACCGCGACTCCGTCCTCACTTGGCTGCTCAAAGACTCTCTGGGAGGCAACAGCAAAACAGCCATGGTAGCCTGCATCTCTCCCACCGACTACGAAGAGACTCTCTCCACCCTCCGTTACGCGGATCAAGCCAAACGCATCCGCACCAAAGCTCACGTCAACCAGGACGCCGTCTCAGCAGCAGAACGCGATGCCAAAATCCTCGAGATGCAAGAAACGATTAAATCCCTACAACTCTCCGTCAACGCCGCCGCCACACGCAAACGCGATGAAGCAGATCGCGCAAGAGATGAGCTGGAAGACTACCAGCGCCAAGTCTCGAAAATGCAGCGCGCCATGGAAGAGTCTCGCGCAGTCTCCGATGTCAAAATCCGTGCTCTGGCGCAGGAAGTCGAGATTCTGCAGCCCGAAAACGAACGTCTGCGCATCGAAGTCGAAGCGCTTCGGCGACATCTCAACCTCGCTGTCACTGAACTCAAGCACCCCATCGTCCTGCCCGAAGGCTACCGTCTCGAAGACGACGACGATGACCACGATGACGATCAAGAGTATCTCGATCCGAACTCGAACTATGATAGCGGCATGGGCGATTCAGATTCGGAGTTCGGCGACTCGAAGTACGGACACGATGACTTGCAAGCGGATGTCGATGCCTTGTTCAAGGATTTGGGACTCTTTCAGAAGAAAGTGGCGGATGATAAGCAGCGTTTCCCGCATCCTCCAGAGGGCAGGAGGCCGGCGATGGTGGATGTGTATGGGACTTGGAACAGGTCGTAGAGTACTTATGGTATAGCGCTGGAGTTTTCGGGGTTTGCGGTCTGCTGCTATTCAAGTCCCAGCTTGCTTCTGGACAGACATTAGCATAGTATTGGGACTTGATGACGAATGTGAAATGACCAAGAATGTTGCTGCTCACTTTATACTCTGCACATGAGGTTTCCGCTCCACTATCTCTCTACAGCTGCCACTCCAACTCACTACCCCTACTCTGCGTCTTCCTCGTCAAGATCTCCTCAACCTTCTCCTTGACACCCTGCTTGCCGTTCTTCTGCTCCACGAAGAACTTAACTATCGCCTCTCTACTCTTCCGCTCCTGCACCTGTTTCTGCACCTCGTTCTCCGTCGGCAGACCTGTCCACACATGCGGATAAGCCTTGTAATCTTGCCCGGTGCTCCCGGACTCTTGACTCAGAAGATCGAGCTTCATATCCTGTTCGGCAAAATCAAAGAAGGAGTTGACGTCCTGTTTGGAGATTTTGTTGAGGGACTTGGGAGTCCAATTGGGTGTGCGCTTGGGCTTGTCGATGAGGAGCGCGGAGACGCCTTCGATAAAATCTGGGTGTTCCATGAATTTGGAGGCTATGTAGTGCTCGCGCTTGAAGGTTTCAGCGATGCTCCATTTGGCGCCTTCGCGAAGTTGTTTGAGTGTGACTTGTACGGAGGTAGGAGAGCGTTGTAGGATGGTCTTGCGGGTCTTGGCGGCCCAAGGCTCGATATCTGCGGCTCCATTTGCTCTGCTTCCATCTTCCTTGTCGGGCATCTTCTCGTATTCTTTAAGGCAGCTGAGGATGTCGTTGATATTGTGAGCAGGCTGGAAGATGTAATCGATTGCGGCTCGAATATTCCCCCCAATTGGTCCTGAAATGGGCTGGTCGTGGGGCAGACCGGTCACAAATTCTTCGATAGTCTGGTTGATGATTCGATACCGCTGTCGGAGGTCGTCATAGTCCTTGAAGTTCAGCTCCGCGAGACGTGCTTCGAGATCCTGAAGGGAGGAAGAGTGGATGTAATGTGTGGCGATCCCGGCATAGAAGACTTGAACACCCTTGATCTGCTCAGATGTCAAAGCACAGTAAGTTCCGAGCTCGCCATCCATGCGTGGCAGGAAAAAGGATGCACCGACGTCGGGGAAGAAGCCGATTGTTGTTTCTGGCATTGCAAAAACGGTGTTCTCGGTGGCTATCCTGAATGGAGCGTGAAGTGATAGACCAACACCTCCGCCCATCGTGATGCCATCAATGAAGGCGACGTAGGGTTTCTTGTAAGTAGAGATGAGGTGGTCCAGTTTGTATTCCAGGGCGAAGTAGTCCTTGCTCTCTTGCTGGCCCACTGTCCCCTCCTTGTTCTTCTGCGCCAGGTATGCCACGTCGCCTCCGGCGCAAAATGCTCTGCCTTCTCCTTTGATGATGACCACATTCGCCAGATCGCTCTTGCTCCATTCCTGTAGTCTGGGTACGATCTTTCGTGCCATGCTGCCGTTCAAAGAATTGAGCTTTTTGGGCCGGTTAAGGGTGATGTTGCGTACACCACCTTGGCTGCCGAAGAGGACATCATTATGTTCGTCGCCGGATACTTCCTTGATGGGTATCTCCTTGGAGTCTGCTGCTGATGCGAACTATGGTGGCTGAGGTCAGTCAGTCGCTCATCCACCAGCGAGTAGAAGATTGTAGCTCACCTGTCGGGAGCCACTCTGCTGCATGGCCGGGCTGATGATCTTGGCGCGAAGAGGCATTGTCAAAGGTCGCGCGGTCGCTAGTCTCCTGGAGCAGATGTGCAGAAACATGGGGGCTGTGGATCGAAGGAGTGTGGTGTGTATGTGATTGTGGGAGCTATCGCTCAAGCTGCCATTGGGAGCCGCACCTCGGCTGATATCGGCTGCTGCGGATCAAGTCTGATCACGTCGTCGTTGATGAGAGTCGAAATTCGTCAGCTGTGTCAAATGGTACACGATATAAGAGTGATGAGGAGAAAGTCATGAGAGATGCAATTGGAAAGACGTTCGGTAACTAATGCCTGACAAAATCCGACTCGGAAGTGACCTTGACACTTGACACCTTGGCCCGTGCGTGGGAAGATATCTTCCACTCTTCCTCTGCAAAACTCTTGACATAGAATGCTAGCAATACATGTAGAAGCGTATGCCATCGGCTGTCGCAAATACACGAAAATTACAGGGTATGTCCTTGGAGAACATAGTAGCATGTAGGCAATATGCGAAGTATAAATAAGGCAAAGGCTCAAAACCATTCCTTAGACTACCAGGTAACATTTCATGATATGATATCGATAGGTTTCGATGATCTGTATACCTACTAACAGGAACCTTTGATATTTGACGACTCCGCAATCTCAACATATCCAAGAAGTCAACAGTATACATACTATCTAGAGCTCCGAGATACTTAGAATTCACTCCGTCAATAGTATAGATATAGGGCTACCTAGTTGTATACTTTTTGGGCATTTTAGACATATGTTACAGGTGTAATATGTAGATAGCTAGAAAGCCGTGCAATGCGCGTTGCGCAGCCGAATGGCACACACATTTATTGCTAGCATTTTAAACAGCACAGCTCTCCCATTCCAAGGATCGTACATCAGCGAAAACCTATGCCCAGCGACCGGCTTCCAACTTTCACGGGCCGATTATCTGTGATGACAGCAAGCACACGCGACAGTGACAGGCCTTTGTGAAAGTTTGATGTGCCGTGTTGTATGTCTCTAGCTTCTATATAGATCTCATAGCTTAGTATGCTTTGATCTGTCTTTGCGACTCTGCTTCCTCAATGTCGCTGTCGTCATGGCACAACGCATCTGGAATGATTATCTCACTTGGTCTGATAATATACTCCTTATCCAACCTCCCGGTATGCCAATGATTGTGTAATCTGCACCAGAGAGATGGCCTGCTTGCAAGAGCGTCTTGGCACTTCTGTTAAGGGACAGACGTCCTTCTTCATAGGCAGGCGCATGGGCATAAACACTCCCATACGGTCGGCCTGGATTTTTGAGCATTCAATCTCATTGAGATCGAGTACATCAAGCCTCTTCACCTCCTCAAGAGCTTCTTATACGTATAAACACCCAGCAGAACTGCTAGACTGAGCCTCCCCACCAGCGCAACGGCAACAGCTCGACGTACGATATCGTAGTATCTGCCGCGGTTAGTGATCTCAGGCAATGTCAATTTCACAAGAGATGCAACCAACCCTTCGAGCATGGTCGACACTGCTGCCTTTCTGCCCTTAACGTCCCCGACTCCGGTTCCAAGGCCATGGAAGCCAGTCTCGTCTGGTCGCTCGACAAGAACGGTGGATTCGCCAATTCCGCTTTCAGTTGCTGAGCCGAAGGATGGTTTCATGTCGCGGAACTCTGCGCCTGATTGGAGTTCGTGCCGTTTGCGGTTCTTGAAGCGGTAGGTGAGTAGCCAGACAGTAAAGCGGACATCTATTGGGGTGAAAGTGGGGTATGTCCAAAGCTCGAGGGCATCGTGAGGAGGAACGAGATCTAAGAAGTCGGAGATGACGCCGAGTGTTAGACCCCAAAGGAGCAGAGGGCCTTCTTTTCTTGGCAGAGGATATTGATTGAAGAGATCCGATCGCCAGATTCTATTGACGATGTTGTTGACTGTGTCTCTACTCGTAAGCTGAGCGTGCCTATTATCCTGTAGCGTTTCTTGGGCCGGCGACTCTACGCTATGTAGCGACTCGGTAGGTTCCAGGTTGATAGCAGCGAACTGCATTTTGCCAAGGATCATGCTCAGCATCCACTTCTTCACGCCGGTTTCTTGGTTTGCAATCCGGCTTGAGACATCTTCGAATACTATGGTCCTCTGTTCGGGAGCCAGGAGCTTTGATAGAGGGACCCAATGCGTTGAAGCGACTTCAGTCGGCTGCAGCTTCAGAGGCGGGATCTCATGTGTAGTGAGCAGAAAGACATACGGACATAAAACGAGCAGTGGCTTCTTGCCCCAATGTGTCGTGACGAGTCTTTGCGGCAGATTTCCACACTCGACCGCGTATCTGTTGAGATCCACGCCCACTTCCTCCCAAGACTCGCGAATCGCGGCTGCCTTGTCATCTGCATCTGTAGGATCCCTCTTGCCTCCCGGAAGTGCGATATGTGACGTCCACCTGTCGCCCTTCCTCGATGCTCGTTTTATGAAGAGCACTTCGGGCTCGCCGTATTTCACCCAGTCTTGCTCGAAGTATGACTGGATATCGTCATTTTTGGTGTTTGGGGATCCAGGCCAGTGAGCGTAGGATGGATTTGTGCGGAGAATAAAAGCTACGGAAGCACGACGCTTCATGTCTGGGGGAGACTCGAGGTCTGGATAGGGCGCATTTCGTAGGCCATGTAGGAGTGTCCACAGTTGGGATGTCAGCTGGTTTGGCTGTTCCTCCGGCTTTGATGCTGACATGTTGACACTGGAAGATGACCACGGCCGCTTGAAGGATACATGTAAAGAAGTCTGGAACAGGTAAAGGAGCAAACGAGACACAGGCGAACTATACAGACCTGTCAGATCTCACTAATGTCACTCGATTGTGCAGGCTGACGCTGCCAGTCATTTAGGACGTCCGGAGATTAGGACTCGTCAGGCCGACAGGGCTGACCATCACTCCACTTCACTTGTTCACGGAACAGTAAACACAAGAGCCCGCACCAAACACTCTTACCCCTTGGATTTTACCTGTTGTCTGCATGGAAGCAATCGCCTGATGTATGAGTCTACTCCGGCCGGCTGGACGCTGACCCATTGTCCGGCAATTCTCCAGGATGAAGTGCCATACTTTTCTGGACGAGTCAAGGCTATCGAAGGTCAAGCTAACCTTCACGACCCGGCCAATGGTCACTTGCCGTACGGAATGCATTGAGGGTATCGATGCGTGGACTGCAAGACGGCTGAAACCAGTAGGATAAGCTGCTCAAGATCTCTGAAGAGCCACTTGAAACAATTACAGTGTCTAGAACCAGCTTAACGCGCTTGGAGATTCCGATGGGAGAGCCTCATGCACACTTTATCTGGAGAGCACTGGCTGTTCGGACTGTCCATCAGACAGTGATCCCGACAAAAGCCTGCGACTTTCGAAAGGCGATAGCAGCAAGCGTGCGTGACTGCACAAGCTGTTCACACATTTGTGGATTCGATCTGTACGTGGCTTGTGAGATCAAAAGTCTGCCACGATTTTAAATCTGTTCGGGCTAGATAAACATTAAAGTCTACTTCAACTCGAGCGAAGTCTCACACTTCCAACGGAAAGCTGTGCCACTCCTGCCGCCAATGGGCAGAGCCGTCATGATATCCGTCCGATGCTGGCCACAATTTTCTGAATGGCGCTTTGATGGTCTCCCATTCGTCCACAATATCCTCCTCCTCCGGCTTCCCGCGATGATGAGTATCCATCAATCTCGAACCGTTTCCGTCCCACAGAACGGCGTCAAGCGCATGTCTTCGATTATCTCGCGGACTACGTTTTAGAATCCAAAATCGCGCCATTATTTGACAAAGATCAAGAATGCCACAAGAACTGACACCATTGCCAGTCCAACCGCCGGGCTTGGCGGTGAAGTATGCCTCCTCTAGAGGAAGCGAGCCCATAGGCTTCGCTTTGTCAATGACCCAGAATATTGATTCCACTAAGGACCTATCGATGGCGCTGTTGATAAATGCGTGCCGTATGACACCTTTACGGGGACCGACACCTTGCTCGTGCCCCCAATCGTCAAGAAATTCGTCGTCAAAAGCATCGAAATCGTCGTAGCTGGGCTGTTCCTCCTCGTCAAAGGGGCTTTCGCTATCTGCGTAGTAGTTCGGGTCTGTAGCGTCAAGCAGGATGTCGATGCGTTGTAGTCGTGGGAGATTGCTCCCTATAGCGCGGTAGAGGGCTACTTCAGCTTTGTTGCCGCGGCTTCGTGGAATCAGAATGCCGAGTTCTTCAAGATGAGCACAGTGCGACAGGATTTCTGAAAGGTCTTCAGCGTTGCTTGCCACATGGTTCAAATACACGCTGGGACGTCTGCCTGGTATCTGACTTGGGCATCCCACGAACGGGTGCAAGTCAAGTCTGCATAGTCTCCGCCCGTGAATCTCAAGGACTGGTCGCAGGAGTGAACAGTCGATGTCTCCTGAGATGCAAAGAGTAGCGAGGGGACGCAGATTGCATAGAAATTGTCGTGCGCCTAAGCCCAGGGCGGTCTCAATCTCATCATCGTCCGTCGAAGGAATTGCTATCTTCAGACTCTCGAGGTTCTCGAATTTGCATTTTGTGTGCAAGGCCTCAAAGACATGGCGACTGGGCCGGCGGAGGCCCCAGTTACCCCACTTAGTCAAGTCCAGGGAACGAAGTAGGTTCCAATTTGTTGCTGCCATCCATTGAGCCAGTGTGGTGGTGTCGAAGAAGGAAGTGTATTGAAGATGCTCCAGACAACCTTGTTTTCGGGGTGGCTGCAGCCACGAGCTTCCATCAATAGGCTTAGAAGCTTCGGGTGGAGGTAACATGATTATGCTACTATCCCACGTTGAGTGTTTGAGAAGTCGCAGGTTTGGAGCAAGACCAACGATGTGTTGCAAGATCTTTTCATTCTGCGCTTCATTGCGGTAGTCGGAGTCGGACGGAGGGTAAATGGCAAACAGGATCGGGGAGGAAACCAAGGCTCTCTCATACTGTTCCCGAGACTGGTCAAGGACGCCGAAAAGCCGGAAGAGATGCAAGTACAGTCGACACGAGGGCAGTCGCTCCAGGATGTGCAGTAAAGCCTCGGGGAATTGCTGTTCGCATGCCCATGTGACTCTTGTGAGAGCGGACAACTGCGAAGCCAGATTCACGAGAGTTGTGAAATCGATATTCTCAAGTCTCGAGATAATGTTTGAAATATTGCCGGCGCCAATGCCATCCACCCGCATTTCGCGCACGACGCTGAAAGCCGAGTTCCTCTGTAATATTGACTGCCATCGATCGACATTCTGGGCCAGATCCGGTGTCTTGACGGTTATTGATCTAAACAGTGGATCTCTTGCAGCCACGTTACTCTGCTTGTCCACCAGCGCTAGGTTTCGGAGCGTCTCATTGTCCAGAAATCGAGACAGCAGAAAAAAGACGTCGTCTGGAAGGGTATTAAGGCTTGTTGACGACATGTTGGGGTCCTGCAGTGGATGTAACATGCGATGAGTGCCAAGATGATGTATGTGCTTGATTGACCTGTGGTTTTGGAAGGACGTGCGAGGAGAAGTGAGAAGAGTGTACAAATGGAAGAGAATGGCCGGAGTGAAAGGGTGAGAATTCCAACGAACTTACGACTGACTCGCTCTGATGAGCCTGCCTGCTTGTGCCACATTCATCTTTCTCCTGAAACCCAACATTCGTTAGAACTGATCTTTCCTTCAAACTCTCTTTTCAATCGCGAGGGCTGACACTAGGTAGGGCTGCGTTCAGCAAGAATAATATGACGATGGACCTGACTCGACGTTCGGCAAACGCTGTCATCGCCTGAAGCGCGTAAGCACCATTCATATGAGTGTGTCCAACAATTGAAGCCTCAGGCACCACAATCTTCGCGCCACTTACACAAGGCAGCCCGACCTTAAAAGTTTACCCGCGAGTGACAATTGCACTGATTTCTGGCTTGCGACTCAATCTTTTCTCTTTCTGCAACTGCGATCAATCCATGCTTTGTTGGCTTTCTTCACGAGATGGCAGGGGAAGAGCAGGACCAAGAAGATGCTAACACAGGCCAGCAAGATCCATCCGCGACAATTCCGTCCGATCAAGCCAGCGCCGGAGCAGCAAACAACAATGCCTCAAAATCTGCTTCCGCAAGCGGTACGCCGGCCTCGGCCCCTCCCAAACGTCTCGACTCAATGACCCGACCATCATCCAATTCAACCCGGGGAGGAAAATCTGCAATCGCGCCAAAACCAAAATTCGCCGGCAGACGATCGCAAACAGCTCGACAGGAAGCAGAGCAGGCAGAAGCTGCGAAAAAAGCTGCGGAAGTCGCAGCGAAGAAGAAGGAAGCCGAGCAGAAAGCTAGAGAAGGTAAGCGTTTCGGTTATGGCAGGGGCGGCGAGCGGGGCGGGCGGGGCGGCAGAGGCATGCGACAGGGCAGAGGACGTGGTGGCCATATGGGCGACAATCGCAAGGAAGAGCCTCCTGTTGCGAGTGGACCTTTCAGCTCTGGTCAAAGTGATAAGAGATCAGGTTGGAGTTCCGGTGGTGGCGGAAGTGGGTCCGGCGCCTTTGGCGGCGGCGTTGTAACAGCCGGATCAAGATCAGGAGGTGGTGGAGGCGGCGGCGGATGGGTGAATAGCGGTGGTAGTCGATCGTATGGCGGGACCAGCTCCATCAAGACCGAGCCGGGAATGGGTGACATGACAATGAGAGGCATGCCCATCAAAACGGACGATGGAGGATACATCTCCAGCGACGACGAAGTGGAAGTGGAGAGCTCTGGGCCCAAGCAGAACATCGATCAAATGCAAATTGTCGATTTGACTGGCGAAGACGAGATGATGGAGCGGCTGGCGCCCGTACGACTGACAAGAGTTCCTCACCAAGAACGTCAAGTCGGGCTCAATGTCGAGGATGAAGACGACTTGGAGAGCGATGACGGTGGGGCACAGATCTCGGAGAAGAGGAAAGGCAAACAAAAGGTCAAAGATTTGGAGATGACGGGAGCGACGAAGAGACCGAAGCGGCCGACGGCATACAGCTCATCCGACTCTGATGGTGAACCTCACATCAAGGAAGAACCGACGGACGACGATTACCAATCCAGACCCACCACTCCTGTAACTATATCAACAAATGACGCGACAGTACGAGACGGAACATCATCCCCAGAGACGAAAAGAAAGGCTAAGGCTAAGGTCAAAGCACTTATCGACGGAGACCCTGACGACTTTCCAATGCCACCGAAGCCCAAATTCCAAACACAAGCTGAAGCAGATGAGTGGGATCGAAAGTATGAAGATCTGAGACAAATTCGCAATGAGCTAGGCCAGCTGGTCCCAAAGAATACAGGCCAACGTGTTGACGCTGATGGAGATGCTGCCATGGCCGAGGTTGAGTCATCCATGCAAGCGAGCGCCGTCCAGCAGGAGAGAGAGCAGGGCACATACATTTTCCAATTTCCTCCAGTTCTCCCGCCATTACGACCCGTGACCATCAAGGACGAACTGGATAACATGCACCCAGATGATGCCATGGATGTCGACCAGGAGGCTCCAACAGATGCCACGAAGAAGAAGGTAGAAGAGGCGCCAAAGAACGACTCACTGAACTTGCATGCCGGCTCTGTTGGCAAATTGAAGATTCACAAATCTGGCAAGGCGACTCTCGACTGGGGCGGCACTACGCTTGTCCTGGGCATGGGTACCGATGCTTCCTTTCTGCAAACTATCCTGCTTGCCAGGATGCCGGAGAAGAAGCCTGCAGCTGACGATACTGGAGCCGCTACTGCTGCCGCGCAGGAGCAGGATCAAGAGGCACCAGAGTTGACAGGACTCGGCATGGGTCAGATCAGAGGCAAATTCGTTCTCACACCCGACTTCGATGAGCTTCTATCATCGAGATAGGGCTCATGATTTTAGCGAGGCGTTGGGAGCTGTATGCTACACGTATAGAGCGCAAGCAGGTCTGTGAGTCCTCACCGATCGAAATACTGCTCGGCCTGTCTCACTAGATCTGCCTTCATAACCTTTCCAGTCGCATTCAGCGGGAAATTTTTTAGCCCAAGCTCTGCCAATGACAACACCGGTCCAAGCGAGTAGTCTTTCCCAAACTTGCCGATCACGTGGTCCTGAATCTCACTCGCACTCTTTCCGTTCCACTGTCTCACTATCGCAAGTGGCTCCTGTCCTAAAATCGGATGTGGATATGCCATCACCGCGGTCTGCGTCCCAATCAGATTCTCAATACAACTCTCCAATGCCGCTGGCATTATCGGAATGCCAGATCTCTTGATGCGATCCTTCGCTCGGCCGACAACATACACGATTCCATCGGAATTGATGATACCCAAATCGCCGGTCCGGAACCAGGAGATCCCAGTCTTTGGGTCCGCGAAGAAGGTGTCTCGATGGGCGTCCGGGTCGAGGTAAGTCTTGATGATGCTCTCGCACGAACACACCAGCTCTCCCACCTCGCCGTATTTCAATGTCTTCGTCGGATCTTCGGGATCTTGGATGCGAAGACGTGCTCCAGGAGCGACTTTTCCCAGGGGACAGATGTCGGTGATGTAAGGGATTGGGCTGCCGTGGAAAGGCCACCTGAACATACCTCCTCCTTCGGACATGCCGTGACCATTGCAGACTCGTGCCGTGGGGAAAGCTTTGGCGGCCTTGGTGATGATGTCTCGTGTGACGATCTCACCGCCTATCTGTATGTCGGCGACGCTGCTGACATCTAGCCCATCGTGGGCTTCTGGTTCAGCGACGAAAGCATGAAGCAGAGCAGGGATGAAGAGGATGAATGTGACTCGATGCTCGCGCACGGCAGCGATAGAGCCACGAATGCCCAGACCCGGGTCGGGGATCACGGTGGCGGCGCCATTCTGCCAGGCATGTAATGTGATCGAGGGAGCGATGATGCGGAAGTTTGCGGAGGATTGTAGGACGCGGGAAGTCTGCGTAAAGCCATTCACGCCGTAGACCTGGGACTCTAGACCGTGGCAAGTGCTACGGACAGTGCGTGGACAGCCTTTAGGCTTGCCGGAGGAGGTCCCGGACGTGAAGACGATCAGAGCGTGTCGACTCGGGTCATCGTTGCGGGCATCTTGGAGGAGACTTTCTGTTTGTTGTAGGGTGAGGGTAGCTGCTGACACCATGTTCAAGAATGGTTCCCATTCATTGGCAACCGGGATCCGTTGTCCTGCACCGAGTGCAGTCGAGCCATCCAGAACAATTTTGACTTTTGAGCCTGTGGTCTCTGCAGGACTACTTCCAGCGAACACATCATCTATAGTTCGTGCGCCATCCTGGTCGAGGACGACTACGACGTCTGGTCCCAAACTCGTCATGAGATTTACCAGCTCTTCTCTCCTCGGAACACTCAGAGCTCCAGGATCCAGAGAGCAGAGCGTCAGCCGTAAGATCGTCGTCATCCATAAAGTCAGTGGCCATTCGACTCGGTTTGGGAAAAACGTAGCTATCCTCATCCCAGGTTTGATCCCTCTAAGGATCAAAGCAGCAGCGAATTTGAGCGCCGCTCGGTGTACTTGAGCGTAAGTCCATTTCAGACACTCGCCTGCTTGTCTTGACTTGGCCTCGCCGTTGGCCACGAGCTCCGATAGATGCTCCGCCGACTGATGCACCGAGATTGTCGCCAAATTCTGGGGATAGTTCTTCAGGCCATTTTCAATATGGGCAAACAAAGACGGCTGGACCTCGAGAGGACCACCATATACTTCGGCGTACTCTTCGCTTTGCATATCGAATCTTCGAGTTGCGATTGAATTGACTTTTGTCCACAGGTCCAAGAAGAACGTCAGCTCGGGGTTGGAGGTTGTATGAAGCTCTATTCCTTATGCAGTAAGCATGGAGGGACACAACGTGCGTGGAAGGCTGTGTCTGCCTGGATCATGGGGACCGAAACGCATGCTCAATCTGGCCAATTGCTGTCGTACAAGAATATACTGGACTATACACGACAGCCTTCTAAGCGGAAGCGAACAGATTCCGACCGTAAGCAGTAATGAAGCACGAAAGCCTTTGATTGCGTAATTGAAATACGCAGGGAGGAAAGATGTGGGACGGGAGATCGGCATAATTGCGTTTTATTGCTTCATGCTGACAACTTGCTCCCAACGAGTCAAAACTCGTACATGACTCGATTTCGAGGTTAACACAACGCAAAGCCAGATGAGATGCTCGTAACAAGAACGAAGTCCCATGTCGCCTTATCTTGAATTGATGTCAGGATACCCGTCCTGGCGTATTTTTTGGCGTAGAAGCGTCTCCAATAGTGCTGACCACACATCACGAAGATCGCGTGGAATTGAATTCGGTACGCTCGAGACAGCTTAGGGAGACCGTGCTTCAAGTGACGATGCCATTCTGTAGGTCGAATCCAGGAAACTTCTCGGGAGGCTTATAAAATCCAGCTGTGGCAATGATAGTACCGTCGGTTTCGGCTTGTTCCACTTGTCCATGAAGTCGGTCGTTTTGTGGCGGAAGATCTGTGCAAGTATGTCAGTCAGCACATATAAAAAGCGAGACTATTTTAGAAATGTCATAGGTGCACGAAGTCGTCAGGAAAAGTTGCGTATAGTGTTCGTCCTCATTCTCCATTTTATGGATGTAGGACAGCTCCAATATATTGTGTATCATCATTGTGGTCGCGTTGTAAGACAGGGTCAACTTACTTTGGATTGGTAAGCTCCGTGCAGCTCCAGTAACGGAGCAGCCTAGAGACGACGAGCATCGTCGATTGGTGTCTCCAGAATAGGCCGCGACTAACACTCTGCGTCCATCTGTCCTTCTACACATGGACTCCTTTAGAATGGCAGCGCAGTCGACTGTAGCCCAGTAGGAGGTTCGCTTTGAATTTGCAAATGACTTTCTGGACTGTGTTGCTAGATACTCAATCATCGTCGAAGGTTAATTTCACCTTGGGCTTCTTAGCCCTCTTCGCAGTCTCGGGTGCACTGGCCGGTCCCTTCTTCCCTTGATTGGCAGCTTGATCTTCACCAATGACCTTTACGGCCTTACGCTTTTTCTGCGAGACACCATCGGTAATTTTGGTATCCGTCTTCTTGTTACTGAGACTCCCTGCCGAGTTGCCTCCAGGCAAGGCACCAGAGGCTTTTGGTCCCCAGCTGAGGTCGGTGGCACCTTTCACACTCTCGGTCTCCTCATCCGGGGTCGTCTTGGTGAGCACCTCATACTGCTCCTTGGATAGTGTCTCGCCGCTTTCATCTACGACTGTGGGTCCTTCATCGTCATTGGGATCCTTGGATTTCTTCGGCCTGGCAAGCTGTCGCTCGTGGCGGTCTGTGTCTCCCCGACCAGAGTTTTTCGCGTGCAACCGCTGCAAGAATGGCGGAAGACTTGAGTCGTAAGACAGGTCTTTTGACTTGATCTTGTCTGTCATAATCTCGCGAGGCACTGGAGTGGGAAGGAGAAGTACTTTCTCCGCAAGATGAAGTCGCGAGTTGTGGTCCGAGCACTAGCGTCGGTAGCGGCCGAGCTCTTTCCCAACTTGCCAAGGCTCAAGCCGCACCCTCTCGAAATCTCAAGATCCTCTAGTATTGCACCTTCAACGACGACGACGACGACGACGAGCACCACCACTCAAGCCTGCTTCTGCCATCAATTTCGAAGCACGACACCGCAAATATGTCGCACGAATCCGTCTGGTACTCGCGCCCACGCACCTACGGCAAGGGAGCAAGAGCTTGGTATGTCTAGATCGCTGCACATGCAGGACATGTATGGACAGGACATGAATGGACCTGGCGACTGACATTCCATCAGCCGTGTCTGCACCCACAAGGCTGGTCTCATCCGCAAATACGGCCTGAACATCTGCCGTCAGTGCTTCCGTGAGAAGTCTAACGACATCGGCTTCACCAAGGTACAACAACTCGACCTCTGAACACAGGATAGCAGGACACTAATGGCACGCAGCACCGGTAAATGCGCGAACTTGGTATTTGGCACGCGAAATGGCAAGGAGTTGGCGTGGCTGTCATGATGCTTCACGAGACAGCACGCATGCAGCATACTACTAGGCACGGCGTTCTATGGGGAGGTCATCGCTGAAGAGACGGTCTGTTAGGCAGGGCATATCGCACCAGCCATGCGGCTGTGAATGACACCAAATCAACAACTTCATGCGAAAGCATACAAACATTCGCAATCCTACTCCGGACTTGTGCGTGACGATACTGTTCGTATGTGTATTGGGAACAGGAGATATCGCGAACCTGCCCTCATCTCCTTTCCCAATTGTATGAGACAGAAATAACGGCATTCAACTCGACCCTCACAGTCATTCTCTTCGTCATTCGGTGGCTGGGCTTGAAAGCGAGATGGAAGGCGTGCGACTCGGCATGTAGGCCAGCACAAGCCAATCATGCGACATCAGTTCTCGATCAGGAGATCCTTAGTAGTGATGTTCCAGTGCGTTGATTTGCAATGCACTGGCACTTCGAGCATGAAGTCCGGGACATGGTCCCAGAACGCGACGCTGAATAGCTTTGTGCTACATTGAGAATGCTGGATCAGGCGTAAGCACGAGACACCCTTTCCGTGCTGGGTGCTCCGGTAATGGTCACAGTACTGCCAACGCACGTCTCGTTCGGCGTTTGCACAGATCGGTAGGTCCGCCGAGCTCGACGAGCGAGAATCAATGCGACAAACTTACGCTGTGCTCCATGTGTGTACATAAGGCGAGGGTCTGAATACGTACAACGATGTGATATTGTGGTGTGTGCAGCATGATCGGCCTGATTTTTGACGCCCTTGCCGAGCGGGCGGAGCGAGCTATCGTTTGCATAGATGAATTGCGCAGTTTAATTGGCCCCAAGTGATTGTCGGGACGCTGCATGCACCCTGTACCATGCGAAGCAGCGTCTGGGGACCTGTCTCAAGGTCCAAGGATTGCCTCCACGAGCCATAATCGCGATAGTCGGGCCTGAGAGCCGGAGTATCGTCTTGCCGCTCGACGTAAGCAGCGTTTGCTTGTGGAGGACACTGTCTGAAGCAACGCGAGGATGGCCTCAACGGTGAATGTGAATTATAGTGTGCAATGATTCTCTGTCTGCCAGGCGGAGACGCTGCGTCACGGGCAATTTCCCAAGTGAGCAGGAGGTCATTGTCGCTTGTGCCTGCTAACAGCTGGTGATGTGGCATCGCAGAGCGACGGCTTGAGAGCTGTCAGCAGCCCACATGCAAGAAGTGTGTCCCTCCACACCAGCGATGGCTCGTGGAAATAATAACTCCATCTAGAGAAGTGGTGAGTAAGTGAGTGAATGACGAGATTGGACGACCAGACCATTGTCAAGAAGGTTCAGCGTTCGTGAACGCTGGAGATTAAAGTGGACTAGGCGGTGCACGGACGGCTGTTGGGTCGGGCTGGGTTGCGCTTGCCAGAGCTTTGGAGCGCCAGGAGTGTACCAAACCTCCCGCTGCTGAGTCCATTAACGGCACTCTTCGACATCCGCTCGCCGCCCACGCCCACCACCACGACCACCGCCCTCCGCACGACAGCGACTCCGTAGACGTGCGCGTTCCGCCTGCGTAGGCTGCTGAATGAGCTGCGGCCGCCGCCCGGTGCCCTGACATCTCCGCCGTTTGCGTCAGCCACCTGGTCGAGCGACGCCGCGCCTGTCTGCTGTTCCTTGTCACCACCCGGACGACCTGACCACAGCGCTTGTCTCCTCCGCCGCACCGCTCCTGCGCTCATCACCATTGCATCTCTTCTGCCGCCGACACACCGCCATTCACGGCCGCCATGGCGGACTCGAACGAGAGTATCCAACAAAGAATCCAGATAGCTCGCAGAGACGCCGAGGCGTTGAAAGACCGTATGTGGAGACTCTCGGGGCGCCATTGCTTATTCGCAGCCTCCTAACACGCTTGCTCGCAGGAATCAAGAGGAAAAAGGACGAGCTTGCCGACACCACACGTAAGTCAATGCCTATTATCGCGCTTTGCTGCGCTTCGCGACAGCGCGGAGGAGGACTTGGACCTCGAGAACTAACCGACCATGCCACTCTAGTTCGTGATGTCGCGCGACAACGTACGGAGCAGCTGCCGCGATTGGCAATGAGAACCAAGCGGACGCTGAAGGGCCATCTCGCGAAGATCTACGCGATGCACTGGTCGACCGACCGGAGACACCTGGTGTCAGCCTCACAGGACGGCAAGCTTATCATTTGGGACGCCTACACCACCAACAAAGTCCACGCGATTCCACTGCGATCGTCATGGGTTATGACATGCGCGTACTCACCTAGTGGCAACTACGTCGCATGCGGAGGTCTTGACAACATCTGCTCCATCTACAATTTGTCTGCGCGAGAAGGACCTACCCGGGTCGCCCGCGAGCTGAGCGGCCACTCTGGCTATCTCAGTTGCTGCCGGTTCATCAACGACCGCCGCATCCTGACATCGTCTGGCGACATGACCTGCGTGCTTTGGGACATTGAGACTGGCCAGAAGATTACCGAATTTGCAGATCATCTTGGCGATGTTATGAGCTTGAGCATAAATCCTCTGGATAACAACCAGTTTGTGTCTGGAGCCTGTGATGCTTTCGCCAAGCTTTGGGATATTCGGCAACAGAAGTGCACGCAGACTTTCGCAGCTCACGACTCTGATATCAACGCCATCCAGTTCTTTCCCAATGGTAACGCATTCGGCACTGGATCTGACGATGCATCTTGTCGGCTATTCGATATTCGCGCAGACCGAGAGCTGCAGAGCTACACCGTACGTAGACAACATCAGGCGGTACCACGGGCCACAATACTAACATGTCAGCAGATCGGAGAGCCTGTTTGTGGCATTACATCCGTAGCATTTTCTGTGTCAGGGCGGCTATTGTTTGCTGGATACGACGACTTCGAGTGCAAGGTTTGTCACATTTGTGCTCTATAGGCGCCGATATCAGACTACTGACTGGTATACTATTCAGGTGTGGGACGTCCTTCGCGGTGACAGAGTAGGCACCTTGCAGGGTCACGATAACCGAGTCAGCTGCCTCGGCGTGAGTAACGATGCAATGTCGTTGTGTACAGGCTCGTGGGACTCGATGGTGAGTAGCAGACCTCCTTGGGCTGCAGTTCTTGTATGCTGTACTAACCTTCGCACGCAGCTTCGGATCTGGGCATGATCGACGACACCGGAGCATTGTGCAGAAATTCAGCTGCGCTCGCAGTTGATCGTCGCCGGCTCGAGAGCGCGAAAGATGGTTCATTATCCTACTTGTGCAATCCTCCGGCCCGATTCATGACCTGCGTACTGCGGTCTGATCTACAACCTCGACAGACAACATTGTTGGTGTACGATGCGACGCTTATTCTCACAAGCTTCCACGAACGAAGCACGATCATAAACACATTTACTCTTCACCGTTGCACCGGCCTCGGATGCGGGGTTTTCAATGATGGCCCGAACAACTACAACTACTATCCCCTCCGATTCTCCCAAGTGGGAGCATCTTTCTTGAATCACTGTGCTGGAGTACTCTGTCTGTGGAAGCGCCGAAAGAGTGCGCTTTGAGGGGCGTCACCTACAGCGAACTTTGGGTCGGCATGACTGGGCGGTGGCTTCTCTTCTGTGCCAGCCGGCTGCGTCACAGCTGGCTTGGTCTCCGATTGTTTCAACTAGCTATGTGGGATACCAAAGCAAAAGGGTTTCAAAAGTGAAGCTGGCCTTTTCTACAGCATTTGAAGCGTTGTGTATCTTTCTCGAAGAGCAGAGGCTCTCTCCCTTAGGGCGCCCGGTAGTAGCAGTAGTGGCAAGGGTGAATTGGGGTAATGACAATCGATAATAATATTTTCACAACTTCCTCTACCGCTTGGTTGCGTGATGAGAAGATAGTCCGTACAGGATGCAGGAGTATGCGCGGTAAGCCGCAGGTCCGCTGCTGCTGCAGCGCGAGTCGTAGGATGACAGGATCGACACGCGAGCTGGATTATAGCCTGATGGCTTGCCTGTCACCCTGAGTTGGGCTTGGAGCCAGTATTGTAAGGTGAGGAGGATGTCGTCCCTCCGATCTGTAGGAGATACCTCTATGTGTTTGCTGGGTGTTAGGTGAGCCCCTATATTAACCATTCACAACGCCGTCTTTGTCCGAGCCCTGCGAAAGCCGGCCGTCTGACCCCTTGTACACTGGACTGGGCAGTGAGACGGCTTCACCTCCTCCTCGACATGCCGGCGCAAACTCTGCAAGGGGTGTCTTCATCACCGAAATTCGACGAAGAAGTCCCCCGCTTCATTAAACACACACGCACACATACATACACTGGACACGCCCAGCTGTCTGTGTTGTCTACACTGTACATCATCTGTGCACTGCAGCTTTCAAAGGCACCCTAGCTTCCTTCGTCCACGGGCCACAGCGTCCGAACGGCAACGACTACAATCTGGGCCCTGATCTTCTGATCTTCTGACCTTCCTGTTGGTGGCTACCCCTACGCCCTCACCGCGCTGAAACGGCCTGCATCAGACCTGTCCTGGCATCCCAAACGCGTCGTAGGCCATGCTCTTGTTTCATGAGTAGACCCAGGCCCAGCGCAGCGGTGAGAGCAGCAGCAGCGGTGCACGGCACGGCCAGGGATCTTGCCTCCTCCAAAGTAAAGCCGTCGTCTACCGCGGACGACTTTCTGTTGCAATCTATGTTTAGCAGCAGCACACAAGACGCAACTGGCTGCTGCTCAAGTAGCTGCCTCCTGATAAAAGCTCTCCTCGTCGTGCCACGATCCTAGCATAAGCACAAGCTTCGTACGAGGCGGTGCCCGTTCACCAACAACTGATTTTCAAAGCAGCGTCCATCGCACTTTCTCGCAACGGCCACAAGAATCCTCTTGATTGCAGAACACTGGCCATCGCCCGCGAACCCTACATTGGCAATAGCACAATGGCGACCGCGCAGGATGAGTTTAATGAGCTGATGAGAAATAAGGAGAGGAGAACGGCACACCCAGACGACGACGATGATGGACGCTCATTCTTGAATATCTCAGACGACGACGAGTCCAATGCTGCACCTTCCAACTTCGATCCCGACACAGAGATGCCCCGGCCGAGCTTCAGCAGTGTGCGAAGCAACGCTACGATACCCTTGAAAAGATATGGAGCCAACACTGGACCCAAAGGTGTGATCTCGGACGCTCAAGACTTTCGCGATTCGCGCAGGAATCAAAGACTATCCGCCAGTATCTCCTCACAAGCCCAGTCCATGTCGCTGAAGGAACGATCGCCTGCGCCGTCGCCTTTTGAAAAGCTAGACGAGGACGATGAAGATATCGATACGGAGGACGACTTCATGCACAAGTGGAGACAAAGCAGGCTGAGAGATCTTCAGAATGGGCCTCGAGAGAGCAGAATGCACTCCAGCTCGCGCACACGACGGCTCTACGGAGGCCTGACGGCAGTAGATGGAGAAGGATATCTTGATGCAGTGGACAACTCGCCAACAGGCACAGTGGTGGTTGTATACATTTACGACGACTATGTAAGACTTTAGAAAACCTCGATCAGAAGCGACTTACTAACATGTGAGGCAGTCCCAAGTCAGCGATCTCTTTGAGAGATGTGTCCGCACGTTGGCTGGCAAGCACCAGAACACGCGATTCGTGAAATTGCACTATGAAGACGCAGAAATGGAACCAGCCGGCGTACCTGCTATCATCGCATATCGGGGTGGGGACAAGTTTGCGGGGTTGGTGCCTGTGATCAACGAGCTCCCGGATGATGCAGATTTGAGTGCGTTAACATTAGAGACGGTTTTGAAGAGGTTTGTGCTTTGCGACTAAACTCCTGACTCCCTCGTCTCATAAGCTGACATGTGCCCGCAGACATCAGATCCTGACGTGAAAGGGCATCACATGGGAATTTCTGTAAACTCGCGCTTCTCGTCCGTGCCGGACAGATCCTGCTTCTCTTTCAACCAACCACTCGCCCTGAGCGCTTCAATGCGCTCCGCTTCACGTCTGGCGCCGACCTTGTTCCCGTGTTTCCAGGCGAAGGCGTAGATGATCATGGAGATCAGCATGAGGCCTGCAAGAACTCGATCAGCCGTGTCGCAGTGTGAGCATCGGAAGACTACGCTTACCGATGAAGCCAAACATGACACCCAATTCATGACCTGTTGAAGCATGTCAGCGATCTCGAGGGCTGTGATGTATGCCATGACAGTATCTTACCGACCGAAGGGATGGGGACATATTGCGAGTCTTCCAAGTCGGAGTCGGACATGCTGGGTATACGATAGCAGTTCAATGTGTCTACCTGTGTATCAATTTCCGTAAAGCTTCTGTCCAAGCGCAGTACCATTTATGTCTGACACCGTCGGTGCCCCAGGCGCATTACACATACCTTGGTCATCGACTGTGTTGCGATACTGTCCCAAAGATCAAGGCTATTGACCGGGGCGTAAGTGCAGTAGCTGAGGGAAGGTTTTCTGGCGGGAGCTGCAGGTGATGAGATACCGGTGAGAAGCACTACATATGCACGAATGCATACTTGAGGGCACAGGCTGTGTCTCCGCCTGGGGTCTGTGTTGGTGGTGGTGTGGGGTTCGAACGGGAACATGTCAGCCGAAGCCGCTGGCGACAGACTGGAAGGATTGAATCCTTGTAAAAGTTGTGCCCTTGCTCCAGTCGCTTGTGAGCTGTAAGATTCTTGCAGCTCTCGGACAACAGGGTGTGAGCTGTTTGTGATTGGACTTGGCTTGACATATGACCATACAGCATTGAGGGCAGATGTTCTCGCTGGGAATGCACGTGATGGAGTGCTTTGTTGGTCTCTAGCGACGGTTGGGTTTGCGCCAGTGTACAGTGTATCTTACCCGGAACGTCTTGTACAATGTAAGCAATAACTGCCACCGGCATCCTCGCCATGAGTCCTCGAATTCCTCTTCACAAGCCTGCAGGCTCGCACCCACAAAACTGCCATGGGTGGATCCTGAGGCATGACGACCTGATTCGTCACTGCGGTAAGTTCACAGGCGGAGGTTGGTCGTGTTTCCAGGAAACAGCTGCTTGCTTGCTGGGGATCTCGACCCTTGGCACGCGACCTCACCTGCACTTTCTTCCATTACACCAGCTGCTGCTTCTTGAGTCAATTTCTCATCGAGGAAGAACTGCAAACCAGTCTCGCACACCTGGTAAAATAAGCCTACATATTTGACTCACCTCCAACCTGGCAGAGACCTGATCGGGTCACACATACCCGCGGGATGGCATTCCTGTTTGACAAAGTCAAGGGCGCGGTCAAGGACGTCGAGACCAAGCTCAAATCCACCACGAAACCTATTCATTCTCACGCGCACAATGCGGAGGAATGCTCTGACAATGACAGTCACCATCTCCACCGCTACCAGTCCTTTGCACCTCAGCGCGAGGGCAACGAGACGAAGTGGTATGTCGACGGGTGTTCGTATATGTTTGCGGTCTCCATGGCTTTGGAACATGCTCAGCATTCCATCTGGATCTTGGACTGGTGGCTGAGTCCGGAGCTGTACCTTCGCAGACCACCTGCAAAGAATGAGAACTATCGATTGGACAACCTACTCTTCGCCGCCGCAAACCGTGGAGTACAGATCAACATCGTAGTATACAAAGAAGTCACGCAGGCTCTCACACTATCATCAAGCCACACGAAGCACTGGCTCGAGGACAATGACAAGACTGGCAATATCAAAGTCTTCAGGCATCCCGACCATCTGCCAGACAAGCAGACCCTCGCTTCAAGTTTTCTTTCCAGCATCAAACAGAGTGGTTTGAGTCCTGCAAAGCTTGTGCAGCTTCCTGGCGATGCTCTTAAGGGTATTTACGGGATGAATGACGATGCGGTACTGTTCTGGGCTCATCATGAGAAGCTTTGTCTGGTCGATAGCAATGTCGCTTTCATGGGTGGCTTGGATTTATGCTATGGGCGATGGGACACGAACCAGCATTCGATCTCAGACGTTCACCCGGCGGACCTGTCTCAGATTGTGTTTCCAGGACAAGATTACAACAATGCGTGAGTTGTTGAGACCACCTCCATCTGAATTGGCGCTAACGAGTTGGCAGGCGCATCATGGATTTCCAGGATGTATCACATTGGGAAAACAACAAGCTGGATCGTAGGTACAGCAGTCGTATGGGCTGGAGCGATGTAGCCTTTTGCGTCAGGGGACCAGTCGTTGAAGATCTCAAAGCTCATTTTGTTCAACGCTGGAACTTCATCTACTACGAGAAGTATGATGTCCGTGCGCAGGCAAGATACAAGCCGCTCGAATATTCGCCGGTACGCGCTGGCATCATTGGACATCCCTATCGCCAGACCGAGGACGGCGCAGACATTGAGGGTGAGGGTCAATATCACGGCTTCCGCGAGCGGATGAAGCATCAAGGTGAGCTCATCAAGGCAAAGTTGGAAGACGAGCGCGAACGTGCCCGTGACCAATTTGCCGGTGCGCAAAGCGAATATTCGAGTGGACCTCTGGGTGGAACGCACTGCCAATTGACGAGATCTTGTGCCAAGTGGAGTCATGGTCAGTATTTCCTCGTACGAATCCGATTGGTCACTGATAATCTTACAGGTGTCTCGCTCGAGCATTCGATTGCCAATGCCTATATCGAGGTTATCAAGAACAGCCAGCATTTTGTCTACATGGAGAACCAGGTACGTTGACCTCAGGCAGTCAGAATCATGAGTGCTGATGTTCGCAATAGTTCTTCATTACCGCTACCGGAGACGAGCAGAAGCCGGTCAAGAACCGTGTGGGTGCTGCTATCGTCGAACGCATCCTGCGAGCTGCCAGGAATAACGAAGACTGGCACATGATCATCAGCATTCCTTCCGTTCCAGCTTTCGCTGGAGATCTGAAAGCCGACGATGCCCTTGGAACCCGCGCAATCATGGAATTCCAGTACTTCAGCATCAACCGCGGTGGACATAGTATCATGGAGAGCGTGGCACGTGCTGGAGTAGATCCTATGAAATATCTCCGTTTCTACAATCTGCGATCCTACGACCGTATCAACGTCAGCGCCACTATGTCCAGAGTCGAAGACCAAGCTGGTGTAACATATGGCGAGGCTCGGCAAGGACACGATCAGAAGTATGGTCGAGAAGGAGAAGCTTCAGGCAGCCAAGAGGGCGCCTACGACAAATACCAGCAAGCTGCGCAGCAGGTGCACGGTAACAACCCGGAAAGTCTGGCGAGCGGTCGCTGGGACTCTGTCGCAGAGTGCTATATGCTCAATGGTCCTGATATCCGCAGCGTCCCGTGGGACGGTAGCCCGGAAACTGAGATGGATGCGTTCGTATCTGAGGAGCTGTACATCCACTCGAAGCTTTTGATCGCGGACGACCGGATCGTGATCTGCGGCAGTGCCAACATGAACGACCGCTCCCAACTCGGTGACCACGATAGCGAGATTGCCATGATCATCGAAGACCCAACCCAAATCGACTCCCATATGGCTGGCAGGCCTTGGAAAGCCTCGCTCTTCGCCGCCAGCCTGCGCAGACAGATCTTCAGAAAGCACCTCGGCCTCCTACCATTCCAAGACTATCAAAGGCCTGACACAAACTTCACGCCCGTTGGCGCCGGCGCTAATGCTTATGATTGGGGTAGTCGCGAGGACCAGGCTGTCGCGGACCCTCTCGCTCCGAGTTTCGATGCTCTATGGAAAACAACGGCCAGCAATAACACACAAGCTTTCGCTAAAGTCTTCCATCCCGTCCCGGACGATAGTGTGAGAACTTGGAAAGAGTATGACAACTACTACGAGCGATTCTTCAAGCCTGAAGAGGCGAAGCAGGAAGGCAAAGACTTGCAGCGGCCGAGTACGTGGAAGTGGGGACATGTCGTGAGAGAGGAGTTCTCGCAGGGACAGCAGGGTGTGAGTGAAGTGAAGGAGATCCTGAGTAGGGTGAAGGGAAATTTGGTGGAGATGCCTTTGCTGTTCCTGAAGGATGAGGACATTGCAAAGGAGGGCTTAGGCTTGAATGCATTGACGGAAGTGGTTTACACTTGAGATGGAAAGGCAGACAGTGAGTGTCATGGTTGTCAATAATCAATAGCGACTCCTCAAAGAGTGATGAACGGTCAGTACGGTCCTCACACCGAACTATGTAGGCTATGTCGATTCAAGGTGTCCTCAGATCCCAGCGGCTGTCCCAGCCGTTTTACCATATTCCCGTCACGGTCAAGATTCTGCGATCGCCTGCAGTCATTTCGAGGAGATTGTTGCACAGTCGATATATGATCCCAAGCACGGAATGATAGTGCATTTTTCTGCTTCAATTTGGCCATGGTCGACGCGTTCGTTGCGATTTTCGTCCGGTAGAGAGTGTATGTCAGTAAAAGCCGGGAGACGAGGTGCGGGATTCGGGAGAGACTAGAGACTTTTTGGCATGGGTTCCTTGTCTCGACTTCATCTCGTGCGAGCTTCTTTCACCATCGAGCATATCATGCCATGACGGGCTGCTGAAATTGTTCATCAACGCATCATGGAACGGCGGGCAGAGCTGCGGGCGGTGAGGGCGCTGCAGGAGGCGAAGCGTGGACAGCACATCTATGCCTACTGCCATGTGCAGACGAAACAGGTGCTGTACTCGTTGGACAGAACGCTCAAAGTAACATTCATCAATTTTATCGCAGTCAAAAAAGATCGTCTCGAACTAATGACGTTGATAGCCTGACGCATTGAAGCAGCTGCCAGACGTCGGCGCCAACTTCACGCCTCCCACCCTACGCAAAGATGTCTGGAGACCTCTCTTCTCTGTCCATCTCCCGGATACGGATACCGGCCGTGCACAAGGTCTGCATGCATACGAGATGCTGCGGCAATACCGTATGCTGCACGAAACCAATTGGGAGCCGCCGATGGAATTGAGCATGAAAGTGTCGGAGAAGAGAAAAGCGGAGCTGAAGAAGAGGCTGGAGAACCGTGGTGGCAGCAAGACTGAGAAGGTGTTCAATCTCATCAAGCGCGAGAAGAAGCGTATTAGGCAGCGCATGGTCATGAATCAGAAAGCGAATAGCATTGCGGATCTCGCGGCAGTCTTGCTGCAGCAAGGTGACAAGGTGTCAGCCATCAAGCTGAGCTTGCAGGCCGAGAGAGAAAAGCAGCAGCGATTGGATGAGGTGCAAGAGATGCGAAAGCTGGCTAAGCGTAAAGACAAGATGATAGGTGCGCTAAGAAATGAGCGAGAGATACTGGAGGCAAAGGTTGCAACAGGGGGAGCTGAAGAGTGGATCTCGCAGCTCTGGCAACGAATTCCGATGATTGACCTCGAGATTGAGAAAGTTGAGTTCGCGGCTGCAGCTGTTGCGCACGCAGAGGCGCAAGTGGCCGAAAAGGATCTGGAGGATGCTGCCCAAGGACAGCCTGTCATTGCTGGCGCAGGTGTCATGGCGGAGACTGCAGTCGAAGATGGAACCGCAGACGGTGAAGGAGGAGGCGAGCGCCATAAGGAGCTTGAACATCAACGCGACAGACTTGACGAATTTCTGCCTTCCTTTCCCGCCAAATTTGACAGCGTCGAACGATCATCATACAGGAAACAGAGAGCCGAGCGTATCAAGAAGGTTACACAGAAAGACGAGGATGATGGATTCTACTCCCTCGAAGGCGTTACCGTTCGCTGGGCGGATATCCTGGATGCGGAGTACGCTCAGGAGTGGCCTTCCGAAGTACAGCACCAGCGTATGGGCATTGTACGCAACTCACCACCCAAGGCGTTGGACGAACCTATAGAAGAGATCTCTGCTTTCAAGGCGTTGCAGTGGAAGCATCGAAAGGAAAGCTGGGAATTGGACCCTGATACTCTGAGGAAAGTGCAAGAGATACGCTCGAGGATGAACCTGGTCGAGCGACCTATGAAGCCTTCGAGGTTGATCAGCGAGGATAAGTTGAACCAGTTCGTTCGCGATCAACTCAAGGCTTCCGGTCTCACGTCCGCCCAATTGCTCGACAAGCAGCTTGCAGGTGATGCTGAGGAGGATGACTCTGATAGCCATGTCCAGTACCAAGACATTGTTGCGGGAGATAGTCTCGAGTCAGAGACAGCAGAAGAGCTGGCTCAGAAGCAAGCTGAGACGCTTCAGAGCGCTACGGAGCAACGCGAGACTTACCTCAAGGACCTCCGGAGCGAGCTTCTAAAGAAAGTGCTTCCGAAGCTTAACGAGAAGAGCATCTACGCAAAGGCCACACGGCAAGGCGAGAAGTTCGACAAGCAATTACAAAAGGCCATATTGCAACGCAAGACTGGCGCCCTGGATCAACCCGAGACACCAGACCAGCAGCGACCCACCGTCTAGCCAAAGATTGAGCTTTCAGTCATGCTGTCTTACACATTACATGTATAGTATAGCATTCCACCTCGCCCTCTCTTGCTTTTCAGTCCTTCCAAAGCTTGCGCTGCTGATCCGGTTTCAGATCCACCCTATCATTCATGTTCCATCGATTACTCCTCGCCGCGTCCCACTTCCGTAAACACCAAGCTTTTACTGCGCCGTGGCGCGGACTGACCCAGCGAGAAGATGAAGCTGTTGAATGTCTGTGGCCCAACCGCGTCGAAAGAGTAGCATCTGTAGGCAATTTTAGGACCGGCGAATGCTGAACGTGCATGTCTCAGCTTGGTGCTGGCGAACAGGGGTCACTCTCAGCGTCGGCTCTCACATGGCCTTGACTGGACATGCCTTCAGATGCTGACGGCAGTGATGTGCAACTCAATAGTCCGGCTCTCCGCTTGCTGCAACTCTCCATGCGTGGGCATCTGATAGACGTCGACAGCCAATGATTGTTGCTGACTGGCTTTTCCACCTCACCGACCTGCCTGCTTCTCGTTCCTCGAGGTACACGCACTGACAAGGGGGGCCGCGGACATGCTTTCTCTACTTGAGCGCAGACGACGATGGTATCCCTTGACAGTACACCATCATGGCCTTGTGGACACTTACTATTCCACCTGATCAAGACGCTCTCATTCCTGCCAAACGACAACCACATCGACGAATCTCGCAGCCGGACAACGTTCGGCTCTAGCACGGCTACACAGCACGTGGCATTCGAGACTTTCCGTTCCTTCCTTATGAGCTCGAATTGCGGTGGCTGTCCCGCCTCCGAATGCTGCCCAGAAGCTTGACTAGGCCCAATTAAGGTTGTTTACTGAGGACTCTTTCCTTTCAGCACAGACCTACTGTGGCATAAAAACAACCATTAGAGGCGCGAGAGGGGCCGTATGGCATCAGGAGAAGTCCAATATTACGGAGATAGGTTTGTAAGAATGCCATTAGGTGAAGAGGGTAAGGAAACCTCACCTCCATTCACTCGATGGAAGCTAATGGCCTGGCACTACAGGGATCACCGCGCCAACGACTGCATGCTAGTCCGCTTCTGGACACCTGCATGCCTTTGCAGGGCCTACGCGAGCGCTTGGTCTGTGCTCTCGAGGTTGCGGCTCTACACTTCTTCCTCCGCTGCCCATCCTCCTTCGTTTCTTTACACTCGACACACCCTCAATTTTCATCCGTCGGTGACCAGACGAAGCATTCTCATCAAGCACATCCTCTTCAAGCATCTTCTTCCATCAGCAGCCGCTCTTCAACAGCTCCTCCAGATAGTAAGCACCTCGGACTCTTCCATTACCTCAACACCTCACTGTCAGTTCGCCTGTGTGACTCACCTTCCGACTTTGCTGACACTCGCAGACACAATGGCCGCTCTCAGCAAGATGGAGGCTCCTGTCCCCAAGTCATCAAGCCTATTCCTGAACGTGATCCCGGGTGAGCTCCGCAATGCCATCTTCACTCTCGGCCTAGTCGTGACCGGCGGCCTTCCTATCCACCACATCCCAGCCCACAACCCCCTCGCGCAGGTGTGCACGCAGCTCGCTGGTGAGGCTGGCGACCTTGAGTTTGAGCTCAATGACATTGTTGTCTATGCTGGCTACTTCGCCCGCCATGCCAACTGGACCACCGCCGTCGGTCAGAAGTGCGAGAAGCTGGGTTCCGACAAGATTCGGCGCATGAAACACATCATCTTGGATCTCGGCTTCGCTGTCGCCACTCCCTTCAACGTCTACCCAGTCGATTGGACTGGCATCGAGACGCTCAAGACAACCTTCCACCAAGACGCCTCCTTCATTGTCCGCATGTAAGTATTTTCCAATTTCCAAATAGCATTGAGCTGCTCTGACACCTGCCGCTTCTCCCACAGGCACATCTTGCACCCCGCCACGCGCTGCGACATGCGCCTCTCCTTCAAGCTGGGCGATCGTGAGAGCGCCATGGACCAGTTCATGAGGATTCGTGGCGCTGTGCTCGAGCACCCCAGCGCTCCAGACTGGGACATGCAGACCACTGCCGACTTCGACGTGGCCTGTCTCCGCATCCACAGGGCCATCATGGCCATGCCAATCTCCCAGTAAGTCAATCCCCCTCCCCTCCCCCTCACAGGCTTGGCGACGGTGGCGGGCAGTGGCAGCAGCAGCAGCAGATGACTTGGTGGGGGCTTTGTTCGGGCTTTGGGGTGTTCGGGCTTTGGGGTGTTTGGGCGTTTCTCTGGGTGACTTGGGTGCCTTAGGCACTGCACTTGATACCCGTAGTTGAATAACAATGCTTCAACTACAAAAACTTCTCACCTTTTCACTTGTCTCCCGTTCACTGTCCTTCTTGATGTGCGTGTGCGCCATTATCCTCTGCTAAATCTCTCCAATTGAAGCGTCAACTATACCACTGTCGTTGCCACCGTGCCGCCCTTGCTGTCTATCGAATTTGAGGCAACAAACTCAAATTCCGCGTGATGTCCCCGTATCGACTGCTTTTTGCCCAGTATCTCAAGCTTCCTTGTGAGCCATCATCTCCTATTATATCTCTGCAATCAAACCGTCAACTATAGTACTGTCGTCGACACCGTACTGCCTTTCCTCTTTATGAAGTTGGAGACGATGAGCTCAAAGTCGGTGTGATGTCCCTGTTCTGACTGTTTCCTGTCTAGTATCTCCCTCTTATTGTTACTCTGACTTTGCGTGTGCGCCATCATCCTCTTCTACATCTCTCCAATCAATCCGTTAGCTATGGTACTGTCGTCGGTACCATACCGCCCTTCTTGTCTACGATGTTTGTGACGATAAGCTCGAATCTTATGTGATGTCCCTGATTCTGACTGTATTTCATCCAGTCTCTTGTTGTTGACTCTCCATGTGGATGCTCAACTATAGCACTGTCGTCGATACTGTACCAAATTTGTTGTCTATGGAGTTTGAGATGATGAGCTCAAATTTCGTGGGATGTCCTTTTATGACTGTTTTCCACCTAGTATCTTATTGTTGACTCGCCAAATGAGTCCTCAACTATAGTACTGTCGTCGATATCGTACAATCCTCATTATGTATGGGGGTTGATAGTTTGAGCTCGAATTCCATGTGATATCTCTAAATTTGGTGGTTTTTCGTCTGGTGCTCAGCTTCCTCCCTTCCAATATCCCTTCCACTGCGGCACTGTCGTCGATGTTGTATAGTTCTCCTTGTGTATTCAGTGCGAAGCAACGTGCTCGAGTCCGTGTGATATCCCTGGCTGTAGCTATCTCTCTCACAATTTCTTAGCTATATCTTCTCGAAGGATCTCGCGACCACGGCACTGTTGTCGATATTGTACAACCCTTCTTATGTATACAGTTCGAAGCAACGTGCTCGAATTTAAGTGATATCTCTATTTCTGCTACTTCTCGCCCACTTTCGTAGCTATATCTCGCCCAAGAACCCTTCGACTGAGGCACTGCCTCAGCAACTATGCCTCCTTGCTCCTCCTATACCATCGAGGCGATATGCTCGATTTGCATGTGGTATCCCTAGTTTTGGCCATTTCTTGCCTATTGTCCCATTCATCTCTCTCCAAGGATCGCGTGGCTACGGCAGTGCATTCAACTCCCCACCTCCTTGCTCTCCCGATACTGTCGAAGCGATATGCTCAATCTGCATGTGATCTCCCTAATTTTGGCCATTTTGCGCCCATTTTCTCATTCATCTCTTTCCAAAGAAGTGTTCGACTACGGAAGTATACTTATCGCCATGCTGTCCTGATAAGTCTATACCATGGAAACAATGTGCCAGATCCTCGTCGACTTTCGTCACGGATGATTGAACAAGGGAGACATTGTCTCGGATCGGAGTCGGGTGTCTCGGATGAATTCACATCTCAGCTGCGCTGCTTACGATAACGTCTATACAAATGTTGGATCCATCTTGTCTTCACCACGGTTGCCAGACAGTTCAGCATGTTTCAAAGCATGTTTGTGTTGACAATTCACATCAAAGAGCGTGCAAATGAGTTCACATGAGGTCGGGAGATCCCTGGCCGAGACCCTGGCGATCTCGGTAGACCCTGGGATTTTCTGGAACCCTACTGCAGCCGTCCGTTTATCTCCTGTGCGCCGGGTTGAAGGCTGCTCGTCGGTATCGTCGTCGCGACGAATGGCGATCGTACTTGGCACTCACGATGTTGGTTCCGCGAATTGGTAGACTGGGATCGTCCCGAACTGAATTGCTTGACAGCTCCTATCCGACCTGTATGAATGGTTTCGGAGCGGTAAATCGTTCTCTAAGTTCGGCCTCGGCATTGATTGAGATATCGTATCGCACTGGTACTTGAGTTGGGCTTCTATGTGTTGGATATCAGTCCTCGATTATCTCGCCCTCGATCAATGAGTTCTCTTTACACGAGATTCGAGCCCCATTCCAAGGTCAATAGCCAGAATAACTACGATGGACACTTCCCTTTTCGCAAAGCTGTCCGGCGAGCTGCGCAATCATATCTATGAGCTCTCATTGCGAGAAGGCGACGAGGACTCAGAGTCCATTGATCTGGAGCAAGGTTGGTTCGACTGTCCGTTCCACCGATCCAAGGTCATGAACTCCTCACGGACGGGACTGGCGCATTCGCAAGACCCGCTGCGATTTACTGGGCTGCCAATGACCTGCAAGGCGATACGCAAGGAATCACTTCGACTCTACTACTCTTTGAATGCCTTTACATTCGAGACCGAATATCTCAAGAGCAAACACAAGGATCGCATCATTGAGCGTATGGTTGAGTGGGCAAGTCGCATCGGCCTCGAGCAAGCCAGGGAGATCCGAAATGTCACAATCAGTCTGGCGGCCTTGAAAGGAACACCGGTCCCACAGTTTATCGACTGGGGTCATATGCGCACTATACGCTCGCTCTTTCATCCCAAGGCTCATATCAAAATTCGCTTTTACTTGGACGGCAATGGCACAGCGACGTTCTCTCTTGGCTCGCGGACGGCTATCATGGAGGACCTCGATAGGATGGCGGAAGTGTGGTGCTTGACGTGGCAGAGGATGCGGAAGTATGGTATCGCTGAAGCGACGAGGGTTGCGAACCGGTACAGGCAGGAGGTCGCAGCGTTGTTTGAGGACATGCCTGAGGAGATATAAGGGCTAGCCAAAGCTCGATAACGCAAAGTCCGTGGTGGTCTTCATTACACCCTGGCAGACTCGGGTATGCCTTCTCTTGCAGTGACAGCAGCGTTGGCTGTTCGCAAGTCTATAACTTCACACAAGTGGAAGCTGATTGCTGGCGGTCCATTGTTGGGAGCGATCCTCGGCGGCGTCCCTGAGTCGTGCTACGGTCAGTGGAATACAAGGCCGTTCAACAGACCAGGAGATCTGTGTGCTGGGTCTCCGCTACTCTGGTTGTGCCCAGCCTTCCAGCAAGACCGCAAGACACCAAAATGCGCCATTCTTATCGTCAATTGTTTGTCATTTGTTGAGTTGATGTTATCTCCCACCAACGAGAGCAGTATCGTTTGTTTTGGAATTGCCCTCTTGGCAAGACTTCCCGCTTGTCCGGTTCGAGAAGCAAGCTGGGAGCTGGAGTGACGTTGGCCGAGGAGATCCATCCTGCATATCACCATCGCCATGTCACGGTGATGTCTTTCACCCCACCACAACGCAATGCTGTTTGCGGGCCAGAACCACCCTAGAGCCACAGCAAATAGTATTTGCGGAGTTGAGCGGATTGCAGGTCCCGCACGAGATGCAAGCTCCTGCCTCTAGAGATGTAGCTTGGGGAGTAACTCCACCTGGTCCACGTGGATGGGTATATAAGAGCTCTCCTTACTTCTCCAGATCGCGATCCTAGAGGCCGTATTCACCTTTTAGCTTCGAAACATCGACTTACGCTCCAAAAAGACCAAAACAATCCATCAAGATGACTTCCGCCGGCCACCCCATCACTGTCCTTACAGTACGGTGCCTCCTCCACTCCGAGATCGAGTGCAGCAACTGACTAAAGTGTAATTGCAGTCAGACCTTGCGCACAAGTTGCCATCCCAGAGCCCTGTCCTTTTCGCCGCAAAGAAGAGCAAGAACCTGTCTTTCGAGACCATCGCGAAAGAGCTCGGCCGCGAGGAGGTTGCAGTAGCTGCCATCTTCTATGGACAGGGAAAGGCTTCAGATGAAGACATCACCAAGCTCTCGAAGATCCTCGATATTCCAGAAGAGAAGCTTCGCGAGACCTCCATTGGAGCTCTGCCCGACCGGGGCAGGAGCATGGAAATGCCACCAAAAGAGCCCTTGATGTACAGACTGTACGAGATTGTGCAGAACTATGGATACGCGTATAAGGCTGTGATGAACGAGAAGTTCGGAGATGGTATCATGAGCGCCATCTCCTTCTCGACGAAGGTGGAGAAAGAGACTGATGAGAAGGGCGACTGGGTCAAGATTACCCTGCGCGGCAAGTGGTGAGTCGAGAGTCCTTTCTCGCGTTATGGCACGCTGTTTCCACTGCTGACTATCCTTGCAGGCTGCCATATACCCGATTTTAGATGCTCTCACAGATAATGGTAACCATGATTCGAAGTCGTCCCCAGGGTGTTCCGTCTCCATCTGTGAACATTTGCCTCGTGCGCATGAGTTCGTGCGCTGGTCGAGTATAGCGTGTGTGCCAATCATTGAAGACAGTACACAGGTGACGCAGCGACTAGGTGCGTAGAATGTCACGCGCATGAATTCGTCTCTCGGAGCAATGCTGACGCTGTAAGTGCATGCGTAGGCTCACGCATTATCCTCCACGACTGTCAAGTTCTTGCCTGGCCTGGCCGGGCTTGCAAGATTCCAAGAGTGACTCGACATTGGAGAATAATTCCCATTGAACGATATAATTGCGGCAGCGAGCAGCGTTCATGTGTGTTGGCGTGTTTCGCCACTCCTCCTTCACTTCATCCGAAAAGGGAAGCCAGAGACATCTCGAACGAAGACACGTGACTCACTTCGATGCTGAAAACGGACCGTCATCGCACGCACGCAAACGACGCGGGGAACGAAAACATCAAAATGCTCACGCATGGAATGGCGCTGTGATACTCCCTCAGCTAAAGCTCACAAGCTCATAGGCCTTGCATAAATTGCGCCTCATATTCCTCCAAAGGGTCGCACAACTACAATCTAAGATCGCGGCCTCATATATCCGTACCGGTCGCCATGGGCAACACCACGAGCAAAACGTGTCCCACCGACGACGGCACCAGCAAGCACGGTTCCACCGACTCGAAGACGCCACTCGTCTTATCCGTGCCCACAATCAACCTGCAAGACCCAGAGAAGGACAGCATTCGTGGTGCGCTGCGCCAGCTGAGCACGCCTACGCCTGGCCACGAACAGGATGATATTCAGCCTATCCCGCCATCGATCGTAGTTCCCAGCACACCATTGGTGGTGGACGAGATTGAGGGCCACTCGAATGTCAGTCGCCCGCCAGCTTCACCGCGTACGCTCTTTCGACTGTCCGAGATCCCCGACATCCACAACATGCCCGAGTTTGGTCATGTGCGTTCTCCCAGCGGCAATCTTTTGAGCCGTGAGGAGTACCTGGCCCACCCAGACCGGCCTCTAACAGTGCGTGAGCGTCAGGAGAAGATTCTGCAGCGTGTTCAGGAGCAAAACAAGGCTAGACAGGCAGCGGAGAGTTCGGTGCAGGAGACCAGCAAGGAGACGGGTGGTGACGGCAATGAGCATGCAACAGCTAGGAATGAGAAGAAGGTATCGCCTCCCACTCAGTTGTGCCTACGTTTTAGCTGACACTTTCCAGGAGGCGAAGCGCAGCAAGCGCAACTGGTTCTGCTGCTGCTGACATTATCTCGATTTACTCATCTGCGCTCGAACACAGATCAGAAAAGCACCAAGCACATGTCACCATGAGTCAGTTCTCTGAATGTCAGAACTTTGATTCTACTGTACGTGATGCGATGGTTATGGTCGAAATTGATGTCCTTTGATAGCCTGGAAATCTGTAACAGTAAAATGGGTGGACGACACCTAGCAGTCATGAATTGAATTGCCAAGCTGAAATCTTCGTATCACATAGTTCTCATCCTATAAAGCTGGCTTGCACGCCTGAGGCTTCGTTCACATGCTAGCGCTGATGCAGTCGCAGTCGCGACTTCCTCACCCTCTCTACTCTTGCACGTGGAAGCCTGCGCTCAGATGGAGTGATTCATCTTCAGCTTTTCATCGACACACTTCTTCCTCAGCACAGCATCCTTGCCATCGACATTCACTCACGACGGCACCCACCCAGAGAACGACCTCGACCAACACAGCCAGCTCAACCTTCTTCCAACGTCTCTCCAGACATGTCAACGAACACCAATCGAACCAGTGGCATTGGCCTCACGCAACTCCGGCCTTACCAAGATCGGCCCTTCAAATGCACGTACGACTGGTGCCAGCACCGCTTTGAGAGCGAGAAGCAGATGAAGAACCACAAGAAACACGGGGAAGACCATTACTACTGCAAGCGCTGCGACGTCGACTGCGACGACTGGGAAAAGCTCACCGCGCACAAGGTGGAGATGATGGCGCCTTGGCTCGAGGGCAACAAGACAGTGGCAAGAGATGGTCCGCCGAAACACATCACATGCGAGTTTTGTGGACAGGACTTTGGCAGCTTCGGGGGAAGAAAGACGCATCGGAACGCGGTGAGTCATGGTTAGTAGTTGTGGAAAGAAGATTGATCTGATGTACATGTAGGCCCATCCTGCTGCCCAAGACATCGAGTGTCCGGGCTGCCACTTGCACTTTGAGAAGGCTGGAGCCATGATCATGCATATTGAAACGAACAAGTGCAAAGCCATCAAGGCACATGAGTTCAGAACCAACATCCAGCACAAGTTCGTCGTCAAGCAGATCATGAATGAGGACCTGGAGAAGTTCATGGAGAACGTGAATCGCAAGCATGTCGAAGCTGGATATGTTCCTGGTCTTGTCCCTGGCGCTGAAGTAGATGAAGACGAGCACGAGGGAGGTGGTGTTCCCCTGCTCGATCATACTGAAGAAGAGCAATCGGGCGGTCGCAAGCCACTTCAAGCGGAATTCGACTTACTGGGCGCAGAGCCGACACGCATTCCAAGTCTCCAACCTGGGTGGCCATTCCTGCCCGGAAAGGAAGCGACTGCGATGACAGAGTCGATGCGGAACATGTCTATACGATCATCGTCACGCAAGGATTCCATGACTGAATCTGATGACGAGACCGCCTCTCAGTGCACCGAGATCACGACTACAACTCAAGGGACCAGTCAACCATCAGCCTGGGGCTCGCAGACAACCGCCAAGAGGCTGTTCCCAAACGCGAAGAAGCCGGACTACGACGATATCTACAAGCAGCGGCAGCAAGAGCTCGAGCTTGAAGACACTAAGCATCCGCTCAAAGCTCGAGTGTGGCACCCTGAGTCGTCGGAGTATCAGGTGGACTTCTTTTTCGTTCCCTCCATTGGCAAATACTGCTGTCCGTTTCCCAGCTGCCAGAAGGATGGTCACGAGTACCTCGAAGTCTCGGACATGGAGCAACACATCGACCTCGCCCACACCATGGCCAGATACAGATGCCCTGGATGTTCGCACATCTTCAGGAACGTAGCATCGCTGGTCAGCCACGCCGAGACGACTCAGAAGTGCGGCATTCGGGGCAGCAACAAGTGGAATCCTGTAAGTACAGATTGTCTCGACTACAGTGTACGAGCTCGGACAATGCTGACAGATTGATAGTTCATCAACGAGATCACAGGCGGATACCTGGAGACGAAGGAGATGCACGTGCCAAAGATCTATCGGCCATCGACGGACATGGTGAAGGCTGCACAGAGCATGAATGGCGTGATGTCGAACAAGTACATTGCGACGACACCGAAGTGGTAGGAGAGCTAGAACATCAGCACTTCGTATTTGGGGCAAGCTTGGGAGAGGTGGATGGTGTCAGAGTAGCACGGCAAGAGACTGTCACAGTAGCAGAGCGAACCCGAATGATTTCTCGGATACTCGGACACTACAGACGTTCCATTTCTCACCTCCCATTACCGTCTAACGTGTCGGAGCGCGAATCTGGAGCTTCCAGAAGACTACTGAGGAAAGACACAAGCTGTATGACTGTACATGAACCAGCCTTGCCGCGTGGTGGTGAAGAAGAGGTGAGGTTTGAGTGACGTCGGGGAGATAGGAGAAAAAGGCGTTGAAGTTACAGGTAGGAGGAGATGGATTGTAACGGCTGGCCTGGCTTGGTCCGGCTCAAGTGGGCGATGACGAAGGGGGAAGCGAAGTCCAGCGAAGCCGCAACAACGACAACAACAACAGCACGTGAATTCATCAAGGAAGCAGGAGGCGGTAGTACATGGTTAAGGCATCATGTGGTAACATATGCAGGTTGATGACTGATAAGCTTGGTGGATGTCGAAGCAAGCTTGTGTGCTTGTGTGGAGATGCTTAAGAAGCAATTCATCATTCACACCATTCAGCTCAGCTTCCCATGAGCAAAAGAAGGGAGTAGCCGGGTGGGAGAGTGGAGCCGGATTGGTTGGTGGCACCGAAGCTTTGGCTTTTTGGCGCCGTTTCCGAATCAGGGCAGCGAGGATCAGATCAGCATTGCCATCACTCAGCGTCCACAGTCCTGCATCATTACCGCCTTCTTCTTCCTCCTCATCCTCATTCTCACCACACACGAAACAAACAATAGCGACAGCAGTGACAGCGACAACAACAACAACAACAACAACAACAACACCACCACCGATAAGTCCGCCCCCTATACACGCGAGACGACGCCTTCATCCCGGACTGCTGCACCCTGAACGGCCACGCGCAGCTGCAAATTTCACCCAGGGACCAGCGCGAGAGGCAGTCGGTACTGTATGTACATAGCCAAGTAGCTCCCCTGCCCTGCTTGCCCACCTCGGATCTCCCGGCTGCCATTTGTATTCTTGATTATTCACACGTCTTATTCTACAGACTGTGCGACGCACATCAACTCCCTCTACACCTTTCACCAAACAGTGAGCATGCTGGTCCTCTAATCCGCGGATCCCTGCTCGACGTACGCGATCAGCTCTTCGTGGACTGACACTATTTGCTTCCCCCGGACCTGACCGCCACGCAGATACTGCGACACCTATCCCATATCCCATAATGGACTACTTCAGTCGCAGGCGTGGAAGCTCCATAAATCATGTCCAAGATCCAAATCTGAACGCGCCGCCACCCCGGACAGGTGCCAGATATGTTCCAGGCGCGCCCTCTTTTGAGAGCTTGCGAGCTCCCTCTGCCATTCGGATACGAAGACTACCTTCCAGCAATGCAGTGAATCAGCGGCCTGCGACCATGGAAAATGCCACCACACCTCTGCCAGACGATGAGGATGACGATGCCGTCACTGGGCGGCGTAGGAGCTCCTCGGCACCACAGCGTCCCAATTTCGATTCACTCTACGCGTCAGACCTGGCTCGGCAGAGAACCATGGATGGTGCCTCTCGCATGCCAGCCATCACCGAAGGCCGACAGATCACACCTGGCTCGCTGCACCCTGGCTATCCACAAGGAAGTGGTCAGTCACGGCCTGTGACGCCCGGCATTGATGCAATGGATATGGCGAGTCCGGCGGGAAATGCTTCGGCAATGCACAGCGCTGGCAATGCAGCTCAGAACTCTCGAAGACATGGACTCAGGCGGTTCCGGAGCAATACTGGATCTACACACCCCAGAGACGATAGACCGACCTCCAGCAATTCACATCAGCTGGAATACGACTCGGATGTCATCGACCTCCTTGATCTGATTGACCCGGAAGTGCGGACCATCGGAACCCTCACCAACCTCCAGAATTCCCTCTTCGTGCCGAATCTTGGTAGTCTCGTTGATCGCCGACCGACATATGAGCTCTCAAGACGGCCGACCGAGGGATACGACAATGCCGAGCTTGCACGGATTGCCCGATCTCGCGCCAACACACGAGCCTCACGAGCAGAGCCGCCAACAAGACCCATCAGCGAGGAACCTCTGACCACGCCCGGCGAAGACAGAGCCGACATCGAGCTTCAAGAAGCAAAGCCTCGTCGTACTCTGTCGATATCCTCGGAGCTGAGCGATTCCCACTTTGCAGTCTTGCCACATGGTGTCAGCCTGGAAGGCTGGAGCGATGAAGACGTCCTCGAGCTTAATGATCACGTTCGACATCTTCTTCACTCCAGGCGGGAAGGCTTCAAGCGCTCTATGCGCGGATTCAAGCAGTACATCAGCAAACCCCTCGGTCTTTTCGTCTTCGTGTACGCGACCCTGGTGACGCTCTTCGGTGCTGCTTGGGTGTTCTGTTTGATCGGTTGGATCTACGTCGGAAGCAGACAGGACTATTTCATCAACGTCGTAGATCTAACCTTGGTAGCCCTCTTCGCTCTCATGGGAGATGGTCTGGCACCGTTCCGCGCAGTGGACACCTATCATATGTGCTTCATCGCGCACTACCACCACCTGACCTGGCGCCTCCGCAGAGAAAAGGCCCTACCGAACCTCGTCGACCACAACGATCTCCCAGACCTTCGTAACAGTGCCACCGAAGCCGAGGTCGAAGACGCCATCGACAAGGAAGAAACAGCCGAATACTCGGTCCTCTCTCTCCGCCAACAGAAACGTCTGGCATACCACCAAGCCAAATTCAACAAATCGCACACTTTCTACAAACCTCACGAGACGTCGACCCACCACGCTTTCCCCATCCGTCTACTCATCGGCGTCGTCGTGCTGCTCGATTGCCACTCGCTCTTCCAAGTCGCGCTGGGAACCTGCACCTGGTCCATCGACTACCGCGTGCGCCCGCAGGCTCTCACAGCCACCATCCTCTCCTGCAGCATAACGTGCAACATCATGGCCGGCGTCCTCATCTCCATCGGCGACCACAAGACGCGCAAGAAAGACGTCCTCGAGCGCATCTTCCGCCAGGGCCTCACCGAGCAGGCGCTGAAACGCATGGCCAAGACGAAGGAGCGCGGCACCATGAAGCTCGCCGTCAACCAGGAAATGGTGCAGGAGGGAGATATCAAGAACGCCGTGACGCAGCAGAAGAAGAATACCAATAATAATAATGGTGGTGCGCCGGAGAAGGCGAGAGATTGGGCTGTAAATGAGGAGAGCGAGGATTTCCATACGCCTCCGGCAGAGCGATTGGAGTGATGACCATATAGGGGTCGATAATATTTTTCTTGATTGTTCAGGGTATGCGGATTTTGTACAGAGCGAGTGAACAGTACTAGCTTTTTGCGCTTTAGATTCTTTGTAATGCATGAGTATCATGTCCCTGCAGTCTCTATCTCGCTCAACTAACTAGTCACCTTTCGAAGGATGATAGAAGTGCACAGTAGAGTCTTGGACGGGGCAATCATGTCTGCTTAGTGATCGGCTTCGAGGCGAATCACCTCTGGCTTGTTGGTCTTTTCATTCCTTCAGCTCTCTCATAGGCTCACGTTACTTTTATATATAATACAGTAGAGTAGACACGCGCTGCGGTGCGCATATCCAGAGGTATCGTGTCAGACTGATTTCTTCATATGACGTCTTACACGGCAGTCGCATCAGCGCCACCGCGTCCACGACCACGCATGCCGCCGCCATGGGAGTTAGTGCTGTCGTATCCACCGCGACCGCCGCCGTAGTATCCTCTGCCGCCGCGACCAAAGCCACGTCCGCGACCACGACCTCTGCCTCGATAGCCTGCTCCATCCACGCTACCTTGGCCAAAAGTCTCCATGTTCTTGTTGCGTTCTTGGTAGCGCATCTGTCGCCCGTCGACGAAATCTTGCTGTTGCTCGGATCGGTCTTTCAGATCACTGCTGATGTTGTCGAAGAAGGACGACTTCTTGTCGTAGCCCTTCTCTGTCGACGTGGCCTTGGGTGGGATGACAACGTCTTCAGTTCCATCGGTGTGCGCGGTGGTTGCGGTTGCCAACGGATTGGGGGCATCGCCGTTCGTGGGACTCGTGAGAGGGCTGCCAGAAGCAATGGCCTCCTTTACCAATTCTTGTTTATTGAATTTGGCATTCGCGCTTTCGAAGTCAAAGTCTTCCTTTGGTACTTCGACACTCTTCTGTGCGCTTTCTCGCCGGCCGCCGCGTGGTCCACCTCGTCCTCGTCCCCGGCCGCGACTCTGTCCATCTTGCACCCTCATCTGATTGACCTTCTGGGTCAAGTTGTCCATCCCGGCTGCATTCTGCTGATTGACCGCGCCCAACTTCGCCATGGCTGCAGCAACTGCAGCAGTGGCTGCCTCGGTAGCATTCGCGGTATTCTGAGAAGGTTGTGTAAGAGGGACCGTCGGCTGCTGTGTCTGCGCGGATACGCTGGGCTTAGGTTGCTGCCTGGTTGCCGCTGGGCTAGCTGCAAGAGGTACGGCAACCCTGCTGTTCGTCTTAGGTGCTGGCCTAGCGGTGGTCGATTGCTGTGGTTGACTAGACGCGGAGGACGCGGAGGCGGCAGGTGGCGGAGGCTTCGATTCGATTGGAGGCGGAGGAGCGTTCGAGGTGGTTTGCGGTGGTGCAGGGGTGCCGGACATCTCTGCTGGCTTTGATTGCTGCGGCTGCTCGGGTGGCTGTAGTGCTTGTGTATTTGAGCCCGAAGGAGTATTCTGTTTGCTGCCAACGGATTGCTGTTGCTGCTGTCCAGGCATATTCTGCGAAGGGCGTTGTTGATTCATCTGGTGGTTGGGAGGTCCAATTGGCTGTTGGAATTGTCCAGGTGGGCCATGCTGAAATCCAGGGCCCGGTGGAGGTCCATACCCCATGTTCATGCCTCCATAGCCTGGAGGAGGGGGACCGAAGCCCATTCCATTTGGTCCCGGACCTGGTCCCACGCCGTACCCAGGTGCCGCGCCGGGCTGGCCGGGGAAGCCATGTGGTCCTCCTGGGCCTTGAAATCGAGGCGGGGGTTGGAATTGATTAGGTGGTGGCCCAGGGTAGCCGAATTGACCAGGCGGCTGTCCATAGGGCGGTGGTGGCCCGCGAAATTGGTTTTGTTGCTGTTGAGGTGGTTGCTGTTGCGACGGCGGCGGCTGCGGCTGCGATTGTTGTTGTTGTTGTTGTTGTTGTTGCGGAGCTGCAGCAGATTCTGCAGACTGTGAAACACTGTCAGCGTGCGATCACAAACAACCAGCTCGAGAGTTCGAAACAAAGAATCGCCCATAAATCAGAAGGAAGGCAACATGGAGATTTCCACATGGTTTTGCGCTCATCGGTAGAAATATGTGTTTAACATCCAAAAATCTTTCATCATAGTAGGGCATCGCAGGTCAGACACAAGGACGGGGGACAAACGTACGCCTAATATCGCAGGATCGTTTGGCATCTGCGGCTGCGGAGGGCGGTTCTCTTTCGGGGCGGAGAGGATGGTGAGGTCCTTGACATCGCTTCCGCGGAAGACAATGCCATCGTAGACTGCGTCGGTGCCAGCGATCTCGTCAGCGGGATTGCCTTTGCGGCCCTCGGTGCCGTGGCATTGGACGTCCTTGAGAGAGACGGTTGCGGTTTCGCTGTCGATGGAGGTGAGGGTACCGACATATCTGCGTCGCGCGTTGTTAGCTGAGGCTGTCTCGTGAGCAAGCTAGCTGCAGTGGAGGGTGGGCGCACTTGATATCGGACTTGGAGATGAGAGAGATGCGCGAGCCGATGTATTCCGACATAGCGACGGTATGCGCAGGGCGGTGGCGGAGAAGGAGGCAGGGGGTGGTGGTTGTGGTAGAGACGAGGAATGAGGTTGTGTGGATGTTGGTGGTGCGTGTCGTGTCTGAAGGTAGATTGAAACAGCAAAGCGGAGCCATATCCAGCCACTCTTGGCGTAAAGGTCAAATCCGACTCGAAAGCTTCGTCCCGAATTATTACTTGCTTTCTCTTCTCATAACCTCCATCAACATCCAACTAGCATCACGTGTCGTGGCTACGAGCAGCTCCAAGTTTGCCTCTGGATCTCAGGTAGGACAACAACAAGAATAGCAACAACGCAGCACGTCTCTTACCGCGCTCGATCTCGCGTCCTCCATCACAGATCTAGAGCTGGAACACTTTCTTTCGAGAAAGATGTAAACGAGACAAGACCAAATTCTTCGGCGGTCTTTGAGTACGGGGAAGGCAAGCATTTGCAATGACCATCCTACGTAATTTACCAGTCGAAACAACTCCTCGTTCTTGCACAACCTGGATCGAATTCATATTGGATCTTGAATGTATACACATTATGGTTGTTTGTCCCTCAATGCTCCGAACACCAATGCTAAATCAGACATGTAGCGGCCTCATGGCTAGACGGCCCCTCTTGTACAAAAAATGATGGCACAAATGCATAAACATTATCTCCTCACTCTCTCCATCTCCTCTCTGCTTGGTCTTTGCCGCGCTACACGGCTCACTCTGGCTGTCCTCCAAACTCCATCCCATGGCTGCAGATCGTTTGTGGCCTGCCTGACTATTCCTGGAGACGGATGTTGATGGACGGACTGTGTGCGAGCAGATTGCGGCGCATAGTAACCATTCCCGGGGGGGGCGTCCTCTTCGTCCCGGCTCGTCCAATCAATGTTATAAGTGCTCGAAGATGGGTCCGATGGGGCAGATTGCTCCTTTGGCGGCAGCAGCAGCATCAACATCTGTTGTCGCTGCATCTCCTCTTCAGTAATCTGCTGTGAAACAACTTCGACTGGCGCTGGAGGAGCATTGCTGTACGCCGTTGGGAACATGTTGCGTGTGTAGTTTTCGTACCAGGACGGGTCCTGTCCCAGCGTCGTCTCACTACCGTGGTAATGATGCGTTTGCAGCGGTATGCTTGGAGATGCTTGGGGTGGCATCTTCGAACCGGCAAGCTTGCGCTGACAGAATACCAGAAGCACAGCATAGACAACAGTAGATACCGCCGCAGCAATCGTGGTAAGAAGGGCCGGTGTCTTGAACTGGTATCGCGTGAAGATAAGGAAATTGTAAAAGACCGTCAAGAGACCAAGCACACAGAAGGTCAACACTGGCACAAAGACTGAGTCTCTTTGGAAACGTGGATTCCTCACGGCGAAGCAGACGAGTCCAGTGAAAGAGAAGCCAGCAGTCAGTAATGCGACAGCAAATATGCCTACAGCGCCTCGCGTGATTCGCATGTCAACGTCTGGATCTTTCTCCCATGAGGCCGGGAGCATCAAGAACCTGTAAGATATCAGCCGGAGAGCTTCGCAGACTTGTATATGCATATGTATACCCGCCCAGAATCATGAAGCTGCTACCTGCGGCCACCAGCTTCCAATACCATGGCACAGGTTGTGCAGCAAATCCATCTACAGTCGTGTATGACTGTACTCGCGGCCGCATCTGCGCCCGGAGCTTTTGTATGCTTTCCAGATTGGCAGCTTTGTCCTTTCTCTAGGAACGTCGTAGTCCTCTCTGCCTCATTCACAAGTCTTGGACTCCAGTTTCCGCTTCTTGCTGCTCCCCTCTCTCGCGGACCAACTCCCTGCTCTTCCTCAGACCTCGACTGGCCCTTGAAGCCTGATATTATCCCGTTTCACAATCTCTCTCCGCCCAGATTGAAATTCCGCCGACTCTTGATGCTCGAGCGCAGCCCGGCTTCTGCCGGCATGGAAGTATCGGCTCGAATTTCGCGACGACAACACTCGGCCTCGCGTCTCAATCGTAGCCTGGTTCAGATCGTCTAATATACCGTTGAGATAAATCGTGGTCGCGTAAAATGGTCAACACAGAGAAGATGGAAAGGATGGAACAGGATCAGGCAGGATATTACGGTAGTGACCAGGACTCTCGCCCAAGTATTGCACCGCCTTACGCCCAGCGTTTCCAGGCAAAGCTGCGCAGGGATTGGTGAGACCACAGCAGCTGAGCCACTGTTCTATGCCCGTGTTACTGTATTGTACGAGGAACCCTCGACAACGATGTGGCTTTGCTCCGATGAGATGCCCCCATTTGGTGGTCGCTTGTCATGTTCCGTTCTCTTCTAGACAGGTAATCACGTCGAGTGGGAGCAGTGGGAGTGAGAGTCCAAGGCCGTCAACAGGACTTCGGCAAAGCTCGGTCGTGGCAGCAACCACCACCACATCCACATGAACCTCCCATCATGCCAGCCTTTTGCTCCCTTCCCTTCACCTTGCGGACGACGAGCAAAACACTCGTACCATACCAGGCGATAGTGACAGCTGGGAGACCTCACTGACACGACTCTCGTCAGGGTATCCTGGTCGGACATAAGAGACGCGAGTCCCCGATCACCTGCGTATGGGAGCAGGCTGTACATATGTAAGCTCAAGTGGCAGCATCTTGGAAACCACCATGCGCGATTAGACCCAGCTTAGGCTCGGAAGCATAGATATTGCATAAAGACGGGCAACGATGAACGAAGCGCTCAGTCCACACCAGAAGACCAAGGTATTTCAAGCATGACTGATATGGATCTCGGCCGATGTCTGCAAGCCTCGTTCCTGGATATACATGGAATCCTGCCTATCACGCTCCATCAGGAGCAGATTGGCACAGCTCAAGCAGTTCTCCAGCAGTTAAAGAACTCTTTGTCGGTCACGCGGTATAGTCCGAGGATACATGCACTGCTAAAGAGGTCGTTGTCTCTGCTTACTCGCTCGCAGGCTGGGAAGGTCATATTACTGAGTCCGAATAGGGACATATCCTGCCAATGAACCTCTTCTGAGAGGCGCCACTTCGGACTAAACCCAGCCTAACGAGCAAGGCTCGAGAGATGTGTTCTCTTGGAGCGCGATCCCCTCTGCTGCATACGGAGATGCTCCTCCGTCACCACCAGAGTTCTCGATTTCCCTGGAACATCAGTGCCATGAAAGCAGACATTCGATAGAGATTGACGACTCGGCTCTGGACCGATGTATCACATGACGAATCTGCGTCTCAGTAGCGGAGCTCCTGCCTCATACATGTAGGTCCCAGAAGCGCTTGCTGTCTTTGTCACATACGTCTCACACGGCTGATGTTGCAGTGAAGTGCTGTAGCCTGTCAGCTCTTCACCGTACATGTGGATGACAGAGTATCAAAACCACGTCGGAAGATGACTCTCGACCTTTATCCAGAAACATTCATCGCCCTCGGACTCGCGACGCTGACAACCGCACGACATTTGGTGACGAACCACGTCGACTTGTCATCCAAACAACTTAAAGTCACGCCCAAGATCATAGTGCAACCACCCAACAAGGTGGACGACTTTGGCGATATGCGTTTCGAGGACGAATACGACGAATACGACGACGTCGACGACCGAACCATGGGACGCGAGCCAGTCGAGACCCATCCGCCAGCGTCCATCGAAGAAAATTGCTTCGAAACCACCGGCATGATCGTGACCCGTCAGCGCTGCATCCAGGTCACAAACATGCTGATCGACAGTGGCGCCAGCTCCTGCTTCATCGGCAGCGATGTCGTTCGTCAAGCTTGTCTGCAACCCCAAGTCTGCGAGCCTCGGAGGTTCACCACCAGCAACGGCTATATCACACACGACAGCTGGGTAAAGGTGACAATCTGGATCGCTGTAGTCGAGAAGACGCTCCCGGCATACATTGCCTGGCAGCTTGAGAAGGGTGCCAAGTGCAGCGGTTGCCGAAGGGAGCCAAGTGACCCGGTCATCACTTTCTGCTTGTAAGTCATCCTTTCAGGATACCACGCCGGTATCGATACTAATCAGAGATGTCCCAGCCACGTCTACTGCCGAAAATGCCTCGAGATCATCCAGAAACGCGCCGCTCGTCGAGACGAAAGTCCCCCACAGTGCCACGAATGTGACGCCGATGTCACTCACGTCAGCAAGATCAACCCGTCTGCCTCGAATTTTATCCTTGGACAGACCGCCATCAGAGCTTTCGACATGCAGGGCAGACACGGTGTCGGCCCCTACAAGGAGACGCGCTGGACCATCGCGAAGCCGGAGCACATGAGAAGTCGAGAGCGTCTTGTGTTGGAACCAGATTCGCCCAGTCTCCCGCCCAAGCTACGCATCATGACCTTGCAAGCAGGTATGCCCTTGGCGCACAAGCTGGGCGAGACCACGAAGGAGTGGGAGCAGCGTCTCAGACGCCAACGAGCGCAGGAGCGGATGGATCGTATCATGGCCAAGAACGGCAGCCAGCGCACTCCAGATGGAGGCTGGCGATAGATTTCTGTGAGATTTTTTCCTGATGAACTCGACTTACGAAGTGCCTGGGCGGAAAAGGTAACAGTCGCGAAGACGCATAGTTCTGCAGCCCACAGTGCTGCAGTCTCCCGCAACAAGTAAGTTATGCATGTTGAAAGGGCGGCAATTCAGGATCCCACATTCGTGTGCACGCCGGAGCGTCACAAGACACCAAGTCAGATGGAGCTTGGTAGATTAAATACTGAGGAATACATTCACAATGCGTCAAGTCCTTCCGTCATGATAACCAAATACTCCCTACTGCCTTGTACATCCGTCCACATACGCCGAGATCCATCAGCTTCCAATACGCGACAATAAGTGATAATCCCAAAGCCCTTAGGTGCAAAAAACAGTGTTGTGATGTCGGATAAAGGTAGTGTGGAAGATGTAATAATGCGTTGAAAGTTTCTTCGTACAGAATATATGCTACAAATCGCTAAACTATCGCTTCGTATATCCTTTCGTGGAGATCTGCGATGCATTCATTAGCTCATGCTCGCATGTAGCTTGTCTCAAGTCGAAAGCATATCGAATCCTGTGTTCAGTAGGAACAATTGGTATATTAATATTGGCCCTCACGATGTGTAGGGAGTACAGTAATAATCTCATCATAGCAGGGGACGGAATTGAAAAGAAAAGCATGAAACGTACCTTGAAGAATCCACAGCTCAGGTCATAATATGTCCTTTGTCAGAGGACTCTTCCTCATTCATTTTCGAGGATCCGTATTCTTCCATCTGGGGAGATGGGCGACCATCAGGGCTGCTGACAGCGGTGAGGATGGTATCTTCAAGCTCCACTTTAGGTCCGGTATAGTTCTTCCGTCCATCGACGAACCAGGTGGTGGTACTGATGATAAAAACGATAGCGAAAGCCACGATGCAGTAGTTCATGTTACTTCCTGTGACGGGAAGCTCCGGCGGGAACACAAACAGTACGGTTGTAAGAATGACATAGGCGACTCCCATGAGGTTGGCAGTCCAGGCAAACCATTCTGGGAGAATAAATGCCCTGGTCGGTGGGAGCATCTTGCGTCCACGAAGGCAGTTTATCGCGACGGGAATGCCGTATGAAAGGCCCAATGCAACAACGGAGGCGCTTGTGATGGCGTTGAAAGCGCTGGTGGAACCGAGGAAGATGCATCCGAAAATGATGACCACGAAGACAGTGAGGCCGAGCGCCTCGAGAGGCACATCCAGCTTTTTGTGCACCCTCGCGAAGAATTTCGAGAAAGGCAGGCCGCCATCGCGTGCAAACGCTATCATCAGTCAGTCGTGGTCTGTATTGCACACCTGCCGATAGACTTGAAGCTTACCATAGGTCATACGCGAGCTCGTAGTCATGATTGAAGTTGTGGCGAAAAGCATGCAAACGAGCGGAAAGATCTGCAGGCAGACTGTCCCAGCCTTGCTACCTGTGGCATTGTAGATAATCTGGCCGAGCGGACCCGCGGAAGAGTTGATGACTTGATCAAGGTCGCCTGCCACGAAAAGGAGACACGAAAGGAAGACAAATCCAGTAAACAGACCTATGGCGACGCAATAAACCATGATCTTGGGACCTGCGCAAAGTTAGCGAGTCGCTTGAACATATACCAGTCTCTTTCACCGCCTCACCTTCGATGGCTGCATTCGGGATCTCCTCGATCATGTGGGCTGTCGCATCGAAACCAGTCAGGCCTAGACCTCCCTGCAGCAAGCCAAGCATCCAAGCGATCCCGTCTGGCCACCCAGTCTCATTGATGAACTCCCGGTATACTAGGTCTCCAGAGTTGTAGTCTGGAGAAGCGCATGCCAAGATTGTGATGCAAATCACGGCGAATCCCGAAACAGACCAGATGATAGCTGTCTTGTTCACCAAAGGAAGAATCGAGTTACCAAAGGCATTCAGAAGCATAGCGGCGATGTTGTAACCCAGATAGATGAGGAATTGATGCCATCTCTCTGGAACGTAAGTCGAGTCGTAGAGAGCAATGATACCAACGATGAGCTGGGAGCCCAGCAGACCTCCGGTAGCTGTCAGAGCCATCCAGCCAAAGACGTTGATCCATCCTGTCGTCCACGACAGGATCGGCTTCCAGCTGTTCCAGGATATGATGTGCACCCAGTGGTACTGGCCACCGGCGGTAGGATAAGCCGATAGGAACTCAGCCAGCGACGCAGCCAAACACAAGTTGAATATTCCTGCCGTGACCAAGCCCCAGATGACAGAGGTCGGTCCGCCAGATGGAAGGGCCAAGGACAGAGAGGTGGAAAGTGCGGTCCAGGAATTCAGGATAGCGAAAGCGAGGCCCAGCATAGCGAGCGGAGAGAAATTTCGCTTAAGCTCCTGTCGCACGCCGAGCGCAGCCAGATGGTCGCCATCGTCAATGAGACTCCGCCGTCTGCCGTCCATCTCGTCGGCCTGGTGGAAGGGGAAGGTTGTTGGGCAGAGGAGGCGCAGGACAGTCGCGCATCAGGGCACGCGAGGTGTTGCGACGGGTGGCCATTTTGAGAGAGCTGACGGAGGCCGGCATCCTTCGACCGTCATTCTGCCGATGGGTGTTGACATGAATTGAAGTGTAACGGCGCTGCGCAACACTGGACTGATCTGATCTGATCTGATTGCGGTATCTCTGCTTGCGGAAGGGACAGCCGTGGGCGTGTATGTCCTCGCGGACAGATATCTGAGCAATGATAAGACATAGGAGGTACGCTTGCTGACACGCAGAGGCCAGGTGCAGGGTGTCGAGGTTTGACTTCTGCTTGGCGAGGCTTGTCGGATGGTCTGTCATTTGGGAAGGCACAAGCGAGCGGGCTTACATAATTCAAGATGCCATGGAAATGACGAGTCTGCCTATACACATGTACATTCGGTACCTCAATCTCTTCGACATCCTGACGATATCCATCATTGGACATAATTGCAGCCCTCTGCGTTCGCGGTGCGGGACAACATGACCCGTCACGAGGCTCGCCAAGAGTCACGTTCCTCAGCTCTGGGATCTGTTCATCCTCCTCACGATATGCAAAAGTCACGTGCGTCGTTCGCAAGAACTCCAGCTAACGTTACCTCCTACGTGCCACCTACGCCATCTCTCCTCTGAGCACTGACGCGTAGCCGTTGGTGACTTGTGACGCGTCAAGGACTCGATGAATTATTAGTCAGCTATGCACAAGCTGCATCACGTCTTGGCCGGTGTAGCTACACAGCTACAGTACCGTCAATCCTGACCTGGTCTGAAACAATTCCCTACCTGTCTTGGATCATCATAGTTGTACTCCGCGATTGATATGCATTCCAAGGAACACCAGTTTCGAATCGTCGACTGGCCAACCAACCACAACTCGCACCGACTCGGTTACTGTATCGGGATACGGCTGGATTTCAGATCCGACCCTTATTAGAATAATAACTGCGACGAACACCAAACGGGCCCAGTGGCAGTGGCAGTGCCGTGTGCGCCGTGCAAGCGCGTGGCACTATCTGCTTCCTGCCGCTGATGACATGCCCTCTTCGGATTCGACGGATCAGAATTCTGAAGCATTTCATGTTATTATTTATCACTTTATCTTCCCCATCGTGCATCGCTGCTGCATCCTGACTGCACTTCAGCCGCAAAATTGCACGAACAGAACATGGCTGCGAAGCCAATCCAATCGCTCAGCCTCTTCAGCCTTTGACCTCTGTAACAATCTAGTATAAATGTTGCGCCATGTCAGCAATCAGCCAAGCCTGGTAGCATCCATCATTGCACATCCTGGTACCCTTTGACACGTTGCCTGATCATGGAGAGGCCCAGGATCACCACTGACAGACGGGCTCTGGCCGAGATTCAGTACAACAGCATCCTTGCTGACCAAGCAGCATCTTCTGATGAAGAGCTCCCGGAGTCGGAGGGACTGTATGGCCACGATGCCGAGGTGGCCATTGGTGTCAGCATTGGCCGAGAGCAGACCAGGCTCACATCGCCAGCGACACCCGCAGTCGAGAAAGCTGCCGCAATAGACAGTACTGGAGGATTCTTTCGCGGTCGACTTGATGGAGCAGCTTCCGGTATCGCAGAGGGAACAGAGGAAGAGGACTTGGAGGATCGTCCGAGCCCAGACGAACAGCCGCATGATCAATCTGCGCGAGCACCGGTCCAGAGGTTACCGTCACCTTGGAGGGCCGAATTCAAGGACGTCCAGCGGTCGAGCAAAACTAGATCTGCACTGAGAGATGGCTTCTCGTTTCGAAGACGTGCTTCTTCGGGTCCAGAATCTGGGTCTATCAGTCGATATAAAGCATTCCTCCCTTCCATGCCGAAGAATTTCTCCTTTGCTTCCCCTTTCGCATCGAATCGTGATGTGTCCACGACCGATACGGATCGATCTCAGAAACGCAATTCATACTCCAAAAAGTCTACGCTCGGTGGGCCGAACAGCAATGACACTGCAAGCACACCACCCGGCACACCTGATGCGACCAGCCAGAGCGCTACTCCTAAACCGCATTCGCCCGCGCGAAGCGTCCCCAAATCACCTGTAGAGCTTGAAGAGGCTGAAGCCAGTGTCGGCGAACTGCCTCGAGATCTCCCACTACAGCATGTCCGTGCCAGACCTGGCCCTATGCTGAGGCGATCCACTTCAGACAATTCCCTCATCACGCAACGGACACTTTCCAGAGTATCGTCATTGGGCGACGACTCTAGATTCGAAGATGTTTCCGCACAAGTCAATAGCCGATTCAAGGCCATCAAAGACAGCTTCGCAGACTCCAGCATCAGGATGCCTAGTATGCCTAGCATGCCTAACATCTCAAGCTTCAGTGTTTCTAGCTTCACGCCAGATTTTATGAGTCGAGAGCGAGCTGGATCTTCTGCCTTGAAGCACTCGCAATATGGCGCTGATTCAAGCTCAGCGTCTCAATCGAAACATCCTCCTAAGCCAATAGATCCCATGACAAGACAACCCTACACGTCTGCGAAGGCCGCCATGTCCGAAGCTCGAGAGTCGAAGATTGAGCATCCACATTACAAGCAAGCTTTAGAACAGCTCGCGGGAGATATCGTCATCTTGGGTGGCTATCGGGGCTCCATTCTCAGATCCGCGGAGCCTCCTCATCGGCAACTATGGGTCCCTATCAAGGTTGGGTTGAACCTGCGCAAGGTCGATCTTGAGGTCGGGCTGAACGAGGGCGACGATGAGAAAGCGACCGAAAAAGTCATTCCCGGGGGCATGCTCACCCACATTGGGCCGGTGGACATTTCTCGACGATTACTCAAGCGTCTTCGAACCTGCGAGAACGCGCGGTCGGGGAAACTCCGTGTTCACGAATACGGCTACGACTGGAGGCTAGATCCCACCTTCTTGAGCAATCAGCTCACGTCGTTCTTAGAATCACTACCTAGTAACCAGTCGGGGACACCGACAGAGAAAAGTGGTGCTACTGTGATTGCCCATTCGCTCGGTGGACTCATCACTCGACATGCTGTCAATCGTCGCCCAGAGCTCTTTGCTGGGGTAGTGTATGCGGGAGTGCCAAAGACATGTGTCAACATACTGGGACCGTTCCGCAATGGCGACGAAGTGCTAATTAGCGACCGAGTGCTGACTGCACAAGTGAACTTTAGCATTCGAACCAGCTTCGCGCTCCTTCCTCTCAACGGGCGGTGCTTCTTCGACAAGAACACGCGCCAGGAGTACCCAGTAGACTTCTTCGATCCTCAGACTTGGGTAGACTACCGCCTCTCGCCTTGTGTTGCACGGCCTCTTCCGCCTCTGACTGCCCCGCCCAAACCTTCTGGTATCTCGGGATATGTCAACTCCGTCGCCAATGCACTTCCCAGTCTGCCTTCACGTGCTCGAAAAGGAAGTAAAGCTGCAGACCAAGCGACAGCTGCTGGTGCCGGAGGTCTCGTCGGCGCACCCGACTCCATGAATGCAAACAGTGCCAATAGTGACGCCACCGTTGCCAACGGTAACATTGCCGGACGAGGCGAAGATGGAGAAGCAGTAGAACCATCAGTCCGCACGACCGTCACCATCTCTCCCGACGACGCCCTCAAATATCTCACGCGAACTCTTCGCACTGTCAAGAAGTTCAAACAAGACCTCGCCTTTCGGGAGGAATTGCACACCTCCAACCTCTACCCTCCCATCTCGGTTATCTACGGCAAAAGTACGCCTACGGTCTTCGGTGCGAAAGTCGATGGCAGGGAAGGTATCAAGCACGCCGATGCATATGACGAGCTCGCTTTTGCGAGCGGAGACGGCGTGGTCTTGGCGAAAGCTGCGATGGTGCCGGAAGGTTATCGCACGGCGAGAGGAGGCGTTGTGAGCTCCGAAAGGGGACATGTCACGTTGCTTGGGGATCTGGAGGCTGTTGGGAAGTGTCTGAATGCTGTGATGAGGGCTAGGGAGAGGGGTGTGGGACTGGCTGGTTCAGTGTAATACATATGTGCGGTATGATGAGACATGCCTATACCAAAGGTATTTGTATTTCTGAGATAGATGCAGGGCAGACGGCATAAGATCAGAAGTATCTGGTCCAGGTGTACAATATGGTGTACCTCTGAATTTGCCCCTGTACAAATGGGCTCACAATCACAGAGCGCGAAGTCCGGTAGCCCATAGCAGCGCATGCGCACAAACTCACCGACCACCAGCAATTCTAGAAATCTTCAACCTCGTCACGCACACAATGTCACTGTACCATGAAGCTGCGGACATTTTGAAAACCACCCAAGAGAAGGGTGGATCTCTGAAGAGTATTGTATTCGGCAAGAAAACTTGGAAAAGCGATGCGAAAACCCTCTTTGCTCTCACCAGCGAAGCTGCGAAATGGAGCGATGTGCTCTCAGAGGTTGTGGAGAGGAGTGGCGTGTTGAAGATTGAGAAGAATGTATGTCTAACTCTCATCTTTACCATGACCTTCCTGGCGACGACGAAAAGTGTGCTGATCATAGAGACAGCTCACACCTATTCTGGCGCTCTTGCTTGTCCACGATCTCTTCCTCAGCAAGAAAGGCATCGCATTGCCTGCAACTCACGGCCTGAATGCGGCCTGTACTCGGCACAAAGCACGTCTGTCCGCGGAACTGACGAAAGCGAAACTACGACGGGGATGTGCGTCGTTGGATGCACTGCGCGAGCAGCTCAATTCGCAGTCGACTAGTGGGCAGCAACAGGATGGAGCGCCAAAGCACCCGAGATGGATTCGTGTCAATACTCTCAAGACGACTCTTGATGCCGAGCTGTCGACCACATTTGCGGGCTATACCAAAGTCGAGACGATCAAGGACGTCACTCGTGCTGAGCCGGGAACGAGGGTGTATTATGTCGATGAGCACATACCTCATCTCATCGCGCTTATGGGCCCAGACAATCCGACGAAATTCGAGTCATACAAGAGTGGGAGGCTGATTCTCCAAGAGAAAGCCTCTTGCTTTCCCGCCTACCTTCTCGATCCCAAGGCCGAAGCTGGCAAAGTCATTGATGCATGTGCTGCGCCCGGGAACAAGACGACTCACCTCGCTGCCATCCTTGGCGAAGCAGGGCAAGTCATGGCCTGTGAGAAGGATGCCCAGCGCTCCATGACTCTGCAGAAGATGATCAAGGTTGCGGGTGCCGAGAAGGTTGTGACGATCAAGCCCAAACAGGATTTCATGCGACTCAAACCTGAGGGCTTTCCTAACGTCACGGCGCTCCTGCTTGATCCGAGTTGTTCTGGAAGTGGAATCTTTGGGAGGGACGAAGCTACTGTCACGGTACGGCTCCCGTTGATGACAGCGGTAGAACCGGCCAGCAGAGGCAAGAAGCGAAAACGTGGAGGGCAAGAGAAGACTCAGCCAGAGCCTAAGCTTGAGCCCGAGGACGAAGAAGAAGTCACGGAAGAAGTTCCCGACCAGGAAATCGACGATGAAGCAAAACTTCACGCGCGATTGGAAAGCCTTTCGGTCTTCCAGACTCGTCTGCTGCAACACGCAATGTCCTTCCCAGCCGCGACACGGATCACATACTCGACTTGCTCGATTCACGGGCAGGAGAACGAGAACGTGGTTGTTCGAGCGCTAATATCGGACGTTGCGCGTGCTCGAGGCTGGCGGATACTGAGACAGAGGGAGCAAGTTGAAGGTCTGCGCAAGTGGCACCTCAGAGGGTCTCATGAAGCTGTGCGTACAGCTCTTGCTCAATCTGACGTTCTCAGGCCTGATTTGAAGGTCGAGGAGGTCGCTGATGGTTGCATACGCTGTGAAAAGGGAGGTGAGGATGGGACGATGGGCTTCTTCGTTGCTGGGTTTGTTAGAGATGGTGGGGATGCGTTGAATGACAGTAGCAGTGTGGTGGATGCCATGAACGAAGCTGAGGGAGAGGATGACGAATGGAATGGTTTTAGTGGGGATGAACTGTAGAGTTCAGAGGAGTGCTTCATTTTTGAGCGTGTCGCCTCGACAACACCATCCGACTGTGTCGTGGGTCATGTGCTGTGATCTTACAGCTGACCATACCATGATACAATAAAATCTCGCCTTCGCTGACCGTACCGTGACCATTCATTCCTCATACCTCGTAGATACCTCCTACTACAAGTTGAGGCTCCTTACATCCACCCAAGTTTATTTTCCCGCAGCGACTGTCTCTGCGCCCTCCGGCAATCTCTCCTCCGCCGACGGCACATCGCTACGTCCCACGCGAGCTTCATCTTTGTCCAACGCTCGCTGGCCTGCAAATTGCGGGTCATGAGGGTTGATATCAGACTGGCTCACGCCGGCAGCGCCACGACCCTCGAGCCCACCACCACTGCTCTTGCTGCCCTCACGCAGCTCCGATGACGTCTGGCCGGAGCCAGGGTGTCCGAGACCAGTGTGTACATCTGCAGAAGAGGCGCCGCCGATGGTCTCTGACGCTGCCGTCGTTCCGTCCTGTGGGACATCGTCGGTCGGGTTGGGTTGGAATGTGCGGTCTGCCGGCGCGGTTCCCGCGGGTAGGGTCTAATTGCAATTCTCAGGATACCGCCATGATCACTGCATAACATGTATATGTATTGTTTTGAAATGTCGTACCTGTGCGTGGAACTCGGGAGCGGCGTCATTGCCCACGAGCTTGCCGGGTTGGTGCTTGAAGAGGGGTTAGCCTGAAAGTCTGTCACGTCGACCTCCTACGACTAGACATCATCGACGTGTCATGAGGTTGTCATGGATTTTTGAACTTACGCCGCCAGTCATCAATGGCTCGTCACGCTTGACGTGAGAGCTGAATTCGCCCGAGCCGGAGCTGACGCTGTCTGGGTTGACGGACATGATTGTCGATTGATGGGTGGAAGATATGTGGCTGATCGTCGTGTTTCTGTGAGTGGGCGGCGATAATGAAGAGGCAGAAGGTATCCAAAGGAACGATATCTGTGACTATTGCGGATGAAGATGTGTTCATATATTCGAGCTACTGACACCAGCTCCAACAGACGCTCAGGTACGCATGATGAAAGATGATGCAAACACTGCAAAGAGCCATGCATCTTACTGATTGCAGTTGTTGCTGGCTCCACTAGGCTGTTCTCTACCTCGCACGTCAAGCTCATGTTCGATGGTCCCACTGCGATCATTACTCGTGCTTCAAGACATCATCGGCATGGTCAGCATCGATCTCCTTGAACCTAACTCTTTTCTTGGTGTGGCGTCTTGTCCAACCTTCCAATCCGGTGATCGGTTCTGCTTCGGTCTTCTTCTCGGTGGCCAGGGCACTGGATCACTGGACTGGCTTTCTGGTTTGAGCCCTTCTGATGTCAGGTCATTGCCATTGTTCCTGCCAATGTTCTTGCACGCTTTGCCTAACTTCAAGGCCTCCGTCTGCTCCTTTCGCATATCGTTCTCCCACACGCGCTCCCAGTAATCTAACTGCGAGCGCTTCCAATCGTCTGACATGTTACACATGAAGGCCTGACTATCTACGAACTGCCCCAGGAACAATGTTCGTTTGGCTGCTCTGTGCTTTTGCACTTGACTCTCGACACATCTTAAGCAGAGAAATTGGTCTGTGGAACTCCTCTGGTTGGCAAACTTGGCCAGCCTAATTTGGATTGGACGCTGGCAGTTCGATCCGCATTGCTCTGGTGCTTCAGTGAGAATTTTGTGCCCGCAGCTGAGTTGGTGGATAAGAGAGCCCACTATGCATGCATCGCCGACGTGGGCGCTGAGGTAAGGAGATTGCCTCTGGTGTCTAGAGAAATCGTCAGTCATGCCCTTTTTGGCTTTCCTAGGCCCGGCTGGAGTTGGCAAAGGCTGGCACGGTGGTGATGAAAGGCGAGTTCGCTCCGGCTTTTTTCGTAATGGCCGCGACGAAGATGGCCGTGGTAGCGCGGATGGCGCTCGAGGCGATGGTGTCGTCGCCTGTCTTGAAGCCTTTACCGCTGGCGAGAATCTGGGAATTTTTGATTCGCTTGGCGACATGGCTACTTGCGTTGTGATGACTTGATCTATGGATGTTTCTGAACCTTATCTGCTTCAGGTCCTCCAGCCACAAGATCTCTCTAATATTCATGGATGTGTGCGCCCAGAAACCGTGAAAGCGCTTTGCACACAAAGCCCATTGAGACAGGACTGAAAGAAGTTATCTGACACGAGACAATGCGTCTTGTGTACGGCTATTTTGGGAGACAACACAGACATGCTGACCCTGTAGCTACGGTCGACTTTTCCATATCTGCAGCATACATACAATACAAATGATGGTTTTACAGCACGCACGGTGGAAGCAGATATGGTGTGAGATCATGCTTGCAAGGCTTCGAAAATGTGCGAGATCGCAGCACTGTCTATACTCACTTCTCTATAAGGGCAACACTGCTCGACATCTCACGACCTCTGGAACACTCTCGATTCGCCATAGCTTCTCGCTGAGCAGGAGTGCTCAAGACCTGGTCTGCCAACTCCTGTCCCTCTGTGGAAGCGTTGTTTCGCTGATGGTATACCTCTTCTGATTTTCTGATATTTCACAGTTCCTGCCTGAGTGACGAAGGCAGCCATGTATTGAGCAAACAAATCATCAACGTGCATAACTTCAACCCTAGAAGCCCACCTTTTTCGCTGAGTTTTCCTGGAAGACACTTCCTTCTCGAACATATACTTATTCTCATATCATTATGTATATACGGCTTGCATCAAACGTCTAAGATAATGTATACACCGAACATTCGGAGCCACCCAGGACCTACACCATAGCAGGGATATCAACAAGCGCTCCAACATGTCCGGAGGCGACCAATTGCTTCTCTGTGTTGGCAATGCCTTTGTTGATATGCCTCAGCCGTTGGCAGCCGAGCTAAAGACGCTAAGGGTTAGATTTCAAACGAAGAGCAGGTGAAAGGTGAAGGGGACTCGTGATTTGGCCTTAGCGGGAAATAAGGTGAATGGCTTCACTTCGCGCCCATCTCAAAGGCGACGTGAAGTGCGCAATCCGCTACTTGCGCACATTCACGTCCGCGCCTCGAGAGGCTCGTTAAAGTATCGCCTGGCTCCTTTCCAAACTTGGACTCTTCATTTCGCCTTCATCAACACAATCTTGTCAGCACCCCACAGACACATCGAACCAAGAGTACCTATCCCTCATACTACCTTGCCTCCGCATCCTGTTTTCAAGTCTTACGTACCACCACACTCAGCCTCTTGGCATCCTGTCATCATGTCGCATTTCAACTTCGGTCAAGCTGCAGACAGCACCAACCCGGAGTTGCGCAACGATACCTCCATGGACTTCCAGCTTGAGCAGACCTCAGCCGTCAACGACACCATGCAAGACACATCCATGTTTGTTGAAGGAGATGATGGGGAAGCCAACGAGCTCCTATTCGAGGAATCTCGTCATTCCAGCCAACTGCCACGTGCAAAGGACCAGGACGGCGGGCCTTTCCCGACCGTCTGTAACGAGTACCCGCACAACGTCCATCCACATCACCATCGACTCCTTTGCGGACACGACATTATGAGCGAGTCCATCGAACCATGCGGCAAGAGTTGCGCACCGTCGGTGTATTCCGAGGCAAATGTGATCGGACCCGCCTTCGAGTGTCCACATCCAGGCTGCTCAACAAAGCAAGGCATCTTCGTGGCGAAGAAGGACAAGCGAGGTCGCGTCGTAAAGCAAGCACGCGCCTGTCTTCTGAGCCATGTATACAACAAGGACAAGGAGGCGGACGAGTTGCGCCGTCGCGAGAAGGAGACGAAGCTACTGGAGGACTTCGATCGGGTCGGTAAACGAAGCGCTCGCCTCGCATTGGCTAAGAAGCAAGAAGCCTTCATGCGCAAGCGAAGTCTGTCTCCAGTGGGCCGCAAGACGACTCGTCCAGTGCCTTTGCAGCGGCCGCAGAAGCAGATGTCATTTCTGGACCCGACGATCACCCAGAACGAGTTTCTTGACGCCGCAGAAACTCCAGCTATACGACAAGCCATGTTGGACATGTCCCAGGAAGAGAAGACTGACGACGGCCGGTATTTCAAGACCAGAGAGCAGAAGCTACACGATTTTCGTAGTAAGCATGCGTTTTCGATGTTGAACTGCATGGACCTCGACACCAAGGAGGAGCGCCGAGAAAAGTTCCATCGGCAACGAAAAGTCCATGTCCAGGCTGAGATCGAAGTGACCGCAAATGCCATGGAGACATCTAGTTCAGGGCCAACGGAGCGCTCGCCAGTTCACGAGTATGTCTGCGATGTCTGCGACGAGCCGCAATGCGGATCCGGTATGAGATGTCTGGACTGCGAGGATTTTGATATGTGCCTGCGATGTTACAAAAAGAACACCCAAAAACACCCAATCAGCCATCGCATCCGTCTGATCTCACGCTACGATTTGGAGACTCTCCCACCGAGGCTCACAGCCACGGCTGTCGAGGTTGTGTGTGACTGCCAGGATATGAACTACTGCTATCTTGTGCTCTGCAGCAATTGCGACGCCAATGTGTTTCATCCTGGCTGCTGTGGTCGGGGCAAATGGCAGTCTTCATGGTATCTGACGGAGGATCAAGATACCCGCGCCATCTCTCGCAAGGCTGACTGGCAGCAATGGCGCACAGAGAAAAAGCTCCACCTCTGTAACTCATGCTTCAAGGCGCAGGACATGACAAACACCTTGGCCGAAGATAGCGGTCTTGAGCTCCCTCCAGACTTTTTGAGGCGCAAGATTATCCGACGCTTGGCCAAATCTCGCAGACAAATCAAAGGTCATAGCGAGTACTTCGACGATGAGCACCAGGTACAGCGAAATGCGGAGCTCGGGGCTACCACGACTGAGGAAGAGGAAATCGAGGTCGAGAGGAAGTGGCTGGACAGTCTTGAAGCACGAAAGCTCGAATTTGAGCTGTTTGAGGATGACGGTGTCATCGAATCTGAGCGGCAGACATCCGGGCGGACAATGGAGAACGGTCCACATCGCGGCTTTGAAAATGACCTCGACGAGGTTGTGGAGGTGGATGGGACTGATTTTCGAGCCAAGAAGCGTGCTCGAAACCCGGACACAGACTACAACGTCAAGCAGCAACTAGCCAATCCAGGTGATATGGCATTTGGAGAAGGCGAAGACGAGTACGAGCCCGAGATGGCACTCGAGCCGGCTGAAAACGCGCCGCAGATGCAGACTTTAGCTGGTCTTCCTGTGCTCAATTTGGCCTTCCGTGTGACTTCAACGCCAGGGCGATGGAAGGTAGCAAGTAGAGGGCCTGTTAGATAGTAAATTTAGCCTGCGACTGCCCAAAGATCATCATCTTCTTTCATCCTCATAAAGCGATTCGATGTGTCGTGAAGTACAGCATCGATTGACGAGCTGCTTGGACGATCGAAGTCCCACGGTAGGGTGCTTGCCGGATATCAGTCCCGTCTCTACGCAATCTTGGTGGACTGTGCCCTTTCCTCGTCTTGTCCAGATCATACCTCTAGTGGCGTACGGAATTTGTCGAGCTCGTCGCCCTCTGCTCAACAGCTTGATAGAGCACGGCGTGTCGAGCGAGTTCAGAGGGCGGTTGGAAGTCTCGCTGTATGAGCCCTTTCTGGTGTGAATGTGAGCTGGCATATGATTGCTTGGCAATCGGCTTGACTGGCTTCACTTCGCCGCTCGCTCAAAATCTGGGGTCCGTGCGCAGCATCACCTGCGTATCCTCACTTCTGCTCATGCTTAGACTTTGCGATCTTTACCACACTCCCATTCTTTTGCTCCACTTCCACCACGCTCGTTTTGGTCCAGGCAGCTGTCGTTCGAGTTGTCCAGACAAATCGCAGCGCCACCACGCCGCCACTGCGCGTTCAGCATCGAAATTGACATATCTTGCCGCATCATTCTTTCCAGAATCACGAACAGCCGTCGCTACAATGCCAGTCAAGCCCTTCTTCGCCCGCGCTGAAAAGTCGCGCATATTCAAGACCGCGGACCGCACAGTGCTCGCCGACAAGTCTGTAAACGTCTCGACCTCGACCTCGACCTCGACTCGTCCTCGCCTTCGCCGTGTACAAGCATTCTCCGACCTGACGAATCCCACCCCAAGCCCTACGCGCACCTTCTCGATCACCGTCAAGAAGAAGGCCTGGCTTGAAGAGGCAATCAACGTGGCGACGACCATGTCCCTGATGGATAAGGAGAATGAACAGGCGCTCTTGCACCAGCCATCTTCCGAGTTTATCGTACCAGCCTCAGACTTCACCTCCGCCGGATTCGTCTTCAATTTCGCGCCACAGCACTCTCAGAGCGTGCTCCAGCGCAAACACAAATCGAGCGATCTGAGGTCGCAGTTCAGTGGCAAGTGCTCAGAGTTGAACGAGGATTCCGACATCACCATGAGCTCCATTGACACCATCGCCCAGGACGCTAATGCGCAGTGCATCTGCGGCCGCCGCTCCGCTTCTGATGTTATGGTGGTTTGCGATGTCTGCAAGCAGCACGGCCATTCCAACTGCGTCGACCACGGCCATCGTGGTACGGAGTCCTTCGAGGGAGGCATCTTCTTCTGTCCGAGTTGCAAGCAAACAGGCTTCCTCGACGTCATTAGCGCCGGCGGATAAGCATGCTGGCGGTGTGAACTCCAAGATGAGAGGCAGAGCCGATGGACGGGGCAAAGAGCACGAGAATTATTAAGAGAACATGGAGGATTCGGAAGATGAGGCACCTTGGCATGATACGTCAGCTCTTGGAGCAGACAATAGGAATTGCCATTGAAGCACAATTGGTGCGGGACAATAGCAGGAATCAGTATCGCCTATCAGTAACGGGTAGGACGATTGGTTGGGCTTCTAATCCATACTGAGTAACGAAGTGACGAAGGACTATTCAATCATCAGCTGATGCTTTTATGTGACGCTATCTCACCGTTTGGTCTCCCGCCATACGGCTCTACAAGTAATACGCGTAGGCTCAGCTCAAGGTTGGCGTATGCCAGCGTTGTCACATAGCAAGACAACAATCAGAAGCTCGAATATGTCAACCTTCCACGCCACTTCGTGTGGCATATGGGCTTCTCTTTCTTTGTCCCATGCCACAAGGCATGCCATTGTGCCGTTCCCGCAGTCATGCTCTTTCAGTCATTAACTTTCCCCCTGTACTATGAAATCGAAGTACACCCGTAGGTCTCTCGGTCTTGGCCAGTTGCCGAAGGCTTTCAGGAAGCATGTACTGTCCTGTGTCAAGGCGACGACAATTCAATCCTTCGCCTCTGCGCTGACGGATAAAGGCAGGTGGCTTCTTTGTACATATGAGAAGACTCTTTGTACATGAAGGCGATTGTGCTGGTTGTGGTCAAGCTGATGTTGTTGTCGTCCGAGGGGCGCGGCTTGCGTCTGGGGTTTCCAGCCAATGATCTGTGAGCATTGAGCGTTGCGCCTCGTGGTCGCTATTGCCTTCATGCGAACTCAGCCTTGCAAGGAATCTCCCATCTCGCCTCACTCCTTCATTCTGCTGCGATAAGACCCTTGCAGTTGAATTGTCTCTGGACAATGCTTTGCTGGCTCACGCACCCAGGAAGCCAGCCAGAGTTACACCATCCAATTCAATCTTGGCACAAGTTCGCTGACGCCTTACGAAAATACCCTTCCACCGCACTGACGAGGCTTGAGAGTTATGCCTGAGGTCTTGAGATCTTCAAGATGTGTGATGCTTCCTTTCACTCTTACTCTTGGGTCATACGGTTTGCTAGAAATGCAGTAATCTAGGCCTGAGAAACCTCATTCGGAATAGCATTGTTGAAACACTGCAAAAGCAAACACATAGTATCGAGAGCAAGGAACTATAACTCGGTATGGTCCAAATAAATCCCGCAGAAGGGCTGAGTCCCATTATCCCACCACCAGGAGCCCACCCAGTCTTCTTCTATACCGACCGGGCCCGACATCAAATGCGGCAGAAACAAAAGACTAGTCAGGCAGCAAGCCCTTTGCCAAATATCCCACCGACTCCGGAGCAGCTTGATCTAGAAGAACGGCTGGACGGCGCGGTACTACGGTCTACTCAGCTTCTGCAGCAAGCCGAGGAATTTCTGCAGAAATTGCATCTTGCCTCTGAAGAAGTCGATATGACACCATCTGAACTAGCAGAATTTCAAGATGCTTCCATGTGGAACAAAACCTACGAATTGACGAATCACACGAACAGTATCTGGCTTGACGATGACGACGAAGATATCCTTGACGAAATTACGGAACTGTTGGATTTGGAGAACGGGATGTTGGTCTCGGATGTTGCCCTTATTATGATCGAGGACTTTCTCCCCCTACCTTTCAGTAGCAAACCGAAACCGCCCCCAGAGACTTCCGCATGGCTGAGCGGGTCTTGGAATTTCCGGGAATATCGAGACGCAGACTTCGAAGCTGAGCAGCGCGCCATGAACAGCGTGCTCTTTAGCACACCTCGTTCAGCGCGAGCAAATACGTTCGGGGCAGGCGATCTGACGCCGAAGCAAACGAACCCCGGCCATACCCCTTCAATGAGCATGCCAGGTCAGTTATAGGAAGTCTTGAACTTGTACTGCCCCCACTGACTTGAACTGTACACAGATACCGCCATACTACCGAGCATCAAACGAATGTACACCTCTGCGCAAGAGACACTATCACGATCTTCGTCGCCCTCAAGATGGCAGAATCTTCTGAAATTAGATACCAAGATGCGCTGGTGAATATCCCAAGCTAGGTACATGCGTACTATATCTTGTCGTTACATATGCACAGAAGAATATTTCATCTCTGCTATCCCTACCTTCCAGACCAATTCCATTTTCCTGACCTCTCTTGATGTGCCGCAGTATGTACATACATACTGCGCTTACAGTTGAATTGCGTCATGATCCTTGTCTCGCAATTGAAGAATCCCAGCTGCGCAGAGAGACGAATTCCGCAATTGCAGCCTTTAACCTGCCGAAAGGAGCCACGCCATTGCATGAGAGTTTTTGCGAGAAGAGACTCGATTTTCAGTACTCCTTGTGCAGTGCCGCAGCTAAACAGTAAGAGCAAGCTGAGAATTCGATGATCAAGAACTAGGGATGCGAGTCGAGGTAGCTCGGACAATAACAGCAGCACGATTTCGCGGTGGGAGCAATTGCTTCTTGATAGTCAGGGAGTCATATGAGCACTGCAGGGTCGCGGGTCTTGTCGTACGCATGGACCAACAGATAGCAGTACTGTTCGAGAACGAACCATAGTCTCTTGCGCTTCGGTCTCATGGTGCGGATCAAGCCTAGTGTTCCGCAGTGAGGCACAGGCGGAGGAGGTGGCACAGTACTCGCGGCCACGACGACTTTATGAGCAGAACAGGTTCCCCATGTGTCACTGACTCACATGTGTAACGTTGGCCTCGCTGCCGACCGTATGCGTGCTTCGCCTATCGGAATTCCACATGACGGCGACTCAAGTGTAACAGCTACAGTATGGCAGCAACGACCAGACTCGCTAAACGGTCCTGATTGCCAGACTCGTGCGTATTTGATCATATCGCGAGGCAATTTCACTCGAAGCGAGTTGTTCACGATATTGCTAATCGACGTCGCAGTTAGAGTGCAAGGCATATCCCAGAACCGCCCAGCCTGCTCCGCGTTGAGCAGTACAGATTGCATACCTAACACTTATGGCGAATTCCGCGATTACTGCTTGAAGTGGCATAGACGATCTCCTGGAGGATTTCTGTGAAGCACCTTTCTCACAGACCTGCGCGGATAGATTGGGGTCACTGTCTATCCGAAGCTGACGGTGCCCGTGCTCGAAGTTCGGATCAATCCGGTTATCGCAAGTGTGGACACGAAGAGAGGCTCCTGGAGGGACGATAATCCGGAGATGTTGTCCCCGACCATAGAGACGGCGATGGAGTCGATGAGGAGTGCAGCGCGTCGAGGACCAAGGAGAAACCCATACCAGTACTATTGTACTAGCGGTTGTCTCATGGGCGCGTGAAAGCCGCCCAGCTGGCTGCCAACGATTGGTGGGGAGCGCCTTAAGCCACCATGCAGGAACCCGACAATGGCGCACAGTCAATCGGCAACCTCGTCTGGCCGCGCAGAATGGAGCTATTAGCACTGCGCGCGTGTGTTACAGGATACGCATGGCGCCGCGAAGTGTTTCATTTCCCAGTCTGCTCGCCAGCCAGTCAATGCTTGAACAGGCGAGGCCAAAGGACAGAGGCCTTCATAGCTCGGATGGAACCCAGCAAACAACCTGCTGTTGCTCGTCTTCCGCTCTCGACACTTCACTGGGGCTGATCGTTATTTCGACTATCTTCTGCACTCCGCCGCCTGTCGCCCAGTCCTTCTCCAAAAAGAACCGTTCGAGACTCGACGCTTGCAACAACGTCACGCCGGCGGAGAAAGCAGCCAGAGGAGTGTTCCACACTGTTATTACTGAACTACTACCACGCCTGCTTTCGCTCATCACTGGCGATCACCTCCACACAAAACAGGTCAGGAACACGTGGAGAATCGCAATATCGAACAACAATGAAGGCGGCTATTGTTGGCGCGCATTTGGCTTTGTCTATTCACTGTCTTTGACCTGCTGTTCCACGTCGGACATTTCAGCATACAACGCTGCCCCGACACCTTCTTGCATCAAACAAATCTTCGCTTTGGCTGCTTGACTAATTGACACTATCGAGCATACGGCATACCGATATACTGCCACCTGGTCCCGCACGACGTACCGCCAGTGGCTAAACATCATTCGTCGACGGCGTCTATAGCGCATTCCTTGGCTGCGCTAAGTGGATCCCTCAAGCCGCTGTGTCCACCGTCCAGGGGCGGCCGCTAACAACACCTCCATCATTGCGCAGGTCGCGATGTCTTTCTTTCACCTTCACTCAACTCATCTCCCTCGAGCTGGCGGCCTGTTTGCAGGCTCCCAGGCTCCTCGGGCTGCCGACTTCTACCCCGATGCCGTTGTGAGACGAGATTCTGAAGTAGGCGATTTCGGAATGTCACTCAATATCACCGCGCCCTCGGCGCCTTTCAGCCATGGCCTCAACGGCGTCAATCAGACGATGAACTACATCTTTGTACACGTACTGGTCATCACTCTCTCCGCTTTTGCACTGGCTGCACTTTCATACCGGATATGGCATATCCTGATCATTCGAATACGACTCATGCTCACCATGGGCCGAGAAGCAGATCAAAGGTATTGGATGTACGATCGATCCGAATACTGGCCTTGGATCAAGAAGCATATCCTCATCGCCCCTCTTTTTGGAGTACGACACAACAGAGAAATGCAACTCTCACAAGCAGTCTCCATCGGCACTTTGCCGTCACGGTTACACACCACCATTTTGATCTTCTGGATACTGTCAAACATTGCTTACTGCCTGGCCCTCGACTGGACCAAGGTAGACTTTTCAGTCGTTGCCGAGATGCGAGGACGAACCGGCGTGCTGGCAGCGCTCAATCTGATACCCACGATCCTTTTCGCCTTGCGAAACAACCCATTAATTTCACTTCTTGGAGTTTCCTACGACACTTTTAACCTACTGCACCGGTGGACTGCGCGCATCATGGTTTTCGAGGCCATCATCCATACCGCCATGTGGGCTTTCAACAGCGCCAATGAGGGCGGCTTGGCGCAACTACGAGTCTCGCTGGCAACCTCGACGAGTTATACATGGGGCATGGTTGGGACTTGCGCCTTCACCGTGATTTTGATCAGCTCTGTTGGCCCTGTACGACATGCTTTCTATGAGACGTTTCTCAATGTCCACCGTATACTGGCGTATGTGGGCGTTGCAGGCGTCTTCGTTCATTTGGAGGCCGCGGGCTTGCCTCAGCTACCCTGGATATGGGTCATAGTCGTTCTTTACACGTACGAGATCGTCTGGAGACTGGGCAAAGTGGTCTACCACAACTACAGCAGAAAGAAAGGAGTGACGAAGGTCACAGTGGAATGGCTTCCATCCGAGGCATGTCGAGTGACATTCGAGCTTTCCACACCTTGGAAGTGGAAGCCTGGCTGCCACGTCCATGCGTATCTTCCAACTGTCGCGTGGTACTATCCGTGGTCCAGTCATCCGTTCTCCATCGCATGGGCGGAAAACAAATCCAGTGCACCACCGATGGAGATTGAGATGGAAAAGCTAAACCCGGTCGTCTCTGCGAACACAGGCAGAGCTCTACGCGGAAGTATGGCTCCACGTCAATCGATGTACGCGAGGACTGGCAAAGGCGGCACCCTCCAAGCGCTGGCGAGTGGCAATGAAAACAATCTCAAACTTGAGGATACCAATATGATCCTGCCCCGTGACAACGACGTCACGTCGATATCGCTGATAATGCGTGCACGAACAGGCATGACGCGAAAATTGTACGAAAAGATGGAGAAGAGAGGTCGAAAGCCATGGGTGACTTGGGGAGCAATCGAAGGGCCTTACGGAGGCCACGATTCTCTGTCCTCCTACGGCACAGTCATTCTCTTTGCAGGTGGAGTCGGGATAACACATTGTGTGGGATATCTACACCATCTCATGCAGCAATACCAGCTTGGCATCTGCTCAGCAAGGAAGATCTTACTGGTCTGGTCTGTTCCAAACACCGAGTCTTTGGAATGGGTACGATCGTGGATGGACCAAATACTCAGGTTGGAGGGCCGACGTGAAGTCATTCGAATTCAGCTTTTCGTAACGAAACCTCGACATAGAGGCGAGGTCATTTCCAGCACTGGCTCGGTGCAAATGCATCCTGGACGGTGTAATCCGAAAACGATCATCGACAGAGAGATGCCAGAACGCATAGGCACGATGGGAGTGACTGTCTGCGGTCCGGGAGCTTTCAGCGACAGCGTACGAGCCGCGTGTCGATCACACGTCGACAAAGGCGCCCTTGATTTCGTAGAAGAGGCGTTTACTTATTGAGATTTAGCTTTTCTCCTAACGACTGTTACGGCTCTTGCAGCGAGCATTAGAATCGAGATACCCAATTGCATAGCGAGGGATGAATGTGTACATAGGTCTACAACATCGAAAGTCTTTTGAGCGACAAATATTATAGTATGCGTGCATATCCCGTCTGCTGGCTCTTCTTGACACATGGGCTCGAACGCCGTCAGGGTCCACGCACTGTCGCGATATGTCTCACTTTCAAGCATGATTCAGGGTGGCACGAAGGTCGTGGCACGGGGCTCCGCCAGTGACGTGTGAAAAGGAGTTTGGCTGGCGAGCCCTACTTCCATACAAAGCGGATGCGGGAGTCCCTGTGGGCATCCGACATTCTAAATGAATCGCTGTAGCGCACAGCAGACAGTGGCATTCTCGTGACGGGCCACATCATTTCGTATAGACAGACGCACAGACAGAGGCTGGTAGTCAGTGCATGTCATCGCCACTCGCGCCAGACTACGACACGACCCTACGTGCTGCACGGTACAACCTCGTATCCCCAGGAGTCCGTACGCCAAGCCCCGCTGCTACAGTATCGACCACTGGAGCAAGAGACGCAGACACACAAACATTGCTTGACATAACCTCTGAGGTGCTCGTCGCGCAAGCGATGTGATTACGCCGGAACTCATGGCGGAGGACAATCCCGAATTGCGCGCGCGACTGTCGCAGCTGGACCATGAGTTGGAAGAGGGCGATATCACACAAAAAGGTTACGAGAAGCGACGGACACAGATTCTGTCGCAGTTTCTCTCGCCGGAGCAGCTGCAGCAGTCAGGCTTCAACTTTGGAATTAATGATTCGCAGAGCCTGTACTCCGCCGAAGGTGGTACTGCGCATGCAAGAGGAGCGAGTTATGGCAGCATACCGGCTGGGCCTTTCACGCAGGACTACGGCGCGTACAGCGATGGACCCTATGCGCAGCACCAGCAACAGCAATATGGCGATGCGCAGGCGCAGGCGTACGGCCAAGGATTCGATACTGGTCCTCCGAGTCAGGTGGCCAGGTTTCAGGAGCAGCAATTGGGCATGCGAGCACTGCAACAGCAGCCACAGCAACGACAGTCTTCATTCGGCGGACAGGGTGCTCTGCGGCCATTGACACCCACCAGTCGACCACCGAGCCAAGGGAGCAGGTATAGCTCCGGGAATGGCACAATGGTGAATTCAGACTATGCATTCAATCCGAATGTGAACTCGGCCGCTGGCTTCGATGCGGCCAGCAGGAGAAGCACCATGATGTTGGATCAGCAGGGATACTTCGCAGACTTTACGCAACAGCAGGTCAGCGACCACAAACCGCGAGAGAGCTATGGAGGACCTCAGCGATATAGCACGGGCGAAGCATTCTCTCCGACCGCTATGGTGCCTCCACCCCTTATGCGAGACGATCTACCGTCAGCACACGTCCACCAGCAACCGCTAGAACCTCGAGACGTCCCATTCGCCGTATACGATCCCCACAACACCAATATACCGATGTCCAAGTTTGATAATATAGGAGCTGTGCTACGACACCGAGGGAAGATGCAAGCGCGGCAGCCGGCATATTGGGTCTTGGACTCAAAGGGCAAAGAGACAGCTTCGATCACTTGGGACAAACTCACGTCAAGAGCGGAGAAGGTTGCACAGGTCATTCGGGACAAGTCTAATTTATATCGTGGGGACCGGGTGGCACTTGTGTATCGGGATACGGAAGTCATCGAGTTCGCCATTGCACTGCTAGGTTGCTTCATTGCGGGCGTAGTCGCTGTGCCGATCAACAACGTGAACGACTACCAGAAGACTTGCCTGCTTCTGACCACGACCCAAGCACATCTGGCTTTGACCACAGACAACGTGCTCAAGGCATTCTCTCGTGACATCTCAAATCAGCGATTGAAATGGCCGACAGGAGTGGAGTGGTGGAAAACGAACGAAATGGGTTCGTACCACCCGAAGAAAAAGGACGGTGATGCTCCCTTACAGGTACCGGATCTGGCATACATAGAGTTCTCGCAAGCACCAACAGGCGATCTCCGCGGTGTAGTCTTGTCTCATAGAACGATTATGCACCAAATGGCCTGCTTGTCAGCCATGTTGACGACCATACCAGCTACGGAGAACGTGGACACCTTCTCAGCCACTCTTCGTGCATCCGATGGCTCATACGTCGTGCCTCGGGCAAGTCGCCATGAAACCATCATGTCTTATCTGGATCCCAGGGAGAGCTGTGGGTTGATCCTTGGTGTTCTATTGGGAGTGTATGGCGGCCATACAACGGTCTGGTTTGAGAGTAAGACCGTCGATACACCTGGAATGTATGCCCATCTCATCTCGAAATACAGAGCTACTATCATGGTAGCGGATTACCCCGGCTTGAAGCGAGCGGCATACAACTACCAACAGGATCCTATGGCGACAAGAAATTTCAAGAAGAATATGGAGCCGAACTTTGCCTGTGTCAAGATCTGTCTCATCGATAGCTTGACAGTTGACTGCGAATTTCATGAGATTTTGGCGGATAGGTGGTTGAAGCCGATGCGGAACCCTAGAGCACGGGAGTTGGTGGCGCCCATGCTTGCCCTTCCAGAGCATGGTGGTATGATCATTTCTGTCCGCGATTGGCTGGGTGGAGAGGAGCGTATGGGTTGTCAACTCTCTCTGCAGGACGGGGACGTGGATGATAGTGATGACGATGCGCCGAGCAGTCCGACTACTGCCAACGGATACACAAGTTTACTTGATGGAACTAACAGTGAAAAGAAGATGAAGTCGGTCAAACGAAGCCGGACAGAGTTGAGTGAGGTCCTCCTCGACAAGGAGAGTCTCAAGACAAATGAGGTGGTCATCATTGCAATGGGTGAAGATGCACGGAAACGAGCGAACGAGCCTGGGACTGTGCGCGCTGGAGCCTTTGGCTATCCCATACCCGACGCGACACTTGCCGTCGTGGATCCCGAGTCCAATCTGTTGTGTGCGCCATTTGCAGTTGGTGAGATCTGGGTCGACTCACCATCACTGTCGGGAGGGTTCTGGGCGCTGCCGAAGCATACAGAAACAATCTTTCACGCTAGGCCATATCGCTTTGTTGAGGGAAGCCCGACCCCTGTACTCGTGGAACCCGAGTTTCTCAGGACTGGCTTGCTGGGATGCATCATCGAAGGCAAGATCTTCGTCCTGGGCCTTTACGAAGACCGAATCCGGCAGCGCGTGGAGTGGGTAGAGCATGGTGCTCATGAGGTTGAGCACCGATACTTCTTCGTGCAACATCTGGTCGCGAGCGTCATGAAGACAGTGCCGAAGATCTACGATTGTTCAGCATTTGATGCGCATGTCAACGGCGAGTACCTGCCCATCATACTGATTGAGACACAAGCAGCGAGTACCGCTCCAACGACAACAGGTGGCCCGCCACGGCAGCTCGACATTCCATTCTTAGACTCGCTCAGTGAACGCGTGATGGAGGTGCTGTATCAAGAGCATCATTTGCGAGTGTATTGCGTGATGATGACAGCGCCGAACACTTTACCGAGAGTGGTCAAGAACGGACGACGAGAGATTGGAAACATGCTGTGTCGGAAAGAATTCGACAACGGGAATCTGCCTTGTGTTCACGTCAAATTCGGCGTGGAGCGTGCTGTACAGAATCTGCCCCTGGGCGATGATCCAGCTGGGGGCATCTGGTCTCCGATCGCAAGTCAGATCCGTCAAGATATGTTGGCCATGCATTCCGACAAGCAATATTCTGGGGTTGACCACCGAGAAGTCGTTATCGATGATCGAACCAGCACCCCACTCAACCAGTTTAGCAATATTCACGACTTGTTGCAGTGGCGAGTACAAAGGCAATCCGAGGAACTATCATATTGCACTATCGACGGTAGAGGCAGAGAAGGCAAGGGCATCAACTGGAAGAAGTTTGATCTCAAAATTGCAGGCGTCGCAATGTACCTCAAGAACAAGGTCAAGGTTCAACCCGGAGACCATGTCATGTTGATGTATACGCACTCCGAGGACTTCGTCTTCGCCGTGCATGCATGCATCTGTCTCGGAGTCGTTGCTATCCCAATGGCGCCCATCGACTCTAATAGACTGTCTGAGGACGTTCCGGCGATATTACACATGATTGCGGACTTCAGGATCAAGGCTATTCTTGTCAACGCTGATGTCGATACTGTGCTCAAGCAGAAAGCAGTGTCACAACATATGAAGCAGACGGCGCTAATACTGAAGATTGGACTGCCATCAACATTCAACACCACCAAACCAGCAAAACAGTCACATGGGTGTAGAGAACTCGGGCTGACGATCAGACCTGCTTGGATCGCACCTGGATACCCAGTGATCATTTGGACATACTGGTCACCTGACCAACGTAGGATATCGATTCAGCTCGGCCACAATACCCTCATGGCACTATGCAAGGTACAAAAGGAGACATGCCAAATGACCTCTACAAGACCGGTTCTGGGTTGTGTTAGAAGCACAATGGGCCTTGGATTTCTCCATACTTGCCTCATGGGCATTTTCCTGGCGACCCCGACGTATCTCGTTTCTCCCGTGGATTTTGCTGGCAATCCGAATGTTCTGTTTCAGACGCTTGCTAGGTACAAGATCAAGGATACTTATGCCACGAGTCAAATGCTTGATCATGCGATCGCGCATTCTGCGGGCAAGGGCATGCAGATGCATGAGTTGAAGAACTTGATGATCGCGACTGATCAGCGACCAAAGGCGGAGGTGTACCCCAAGATTCGGCAAGCATTTGCGCAATCCGGGCTGGATCGCACCGCCATCAACACGATCTATAGCCATGTTCTGAACCCGATGGTCGCCAGCAGAAGCTACATGTGTATAGAACCCATTGAGCTCTACCTGGACCCTGCGGCGCTGCGGCGAGGACTTATCGTCCCTGTAGATCCGGATCAAGAGCCTTTCGCGCTGCTCGTACAGGATTCTGGTATGGTACCAGTCAGCACGCAGATTAGTATCGTCAACCCAGAGACGAACAACCTGTGTTTGGTTGGCGAGTATGGTGAGATCTGGGTGCAGTCTGAGGCGAATGCGCATTCCTTCTATGGCAGTAAAGATGCCTTTGACGCGGAACGTTTCAATGGAAGGACTGTCGATGGCGATCCAGCAGTCCGCTACGTGCGGACCGGAGACCTTGGATTCCTGCATACCGTCAGCAGGCCTATCGGACCTGGTGGTAACATGGTAGAGATGCAAGTCCTCTTCGTGCTGGGCAGTATTGGAGAGACATTCGAGCTCAATGGACTGCAGCACTTCCCTATGGACGTCGAGACGAGCGTGGAGAGGTGTCATCGAGCGCTCGTCCATGGAGGATGGTAAGTCGATGTAAAGTCATTGAGTTCCGCAAAATGCTAACAACCACACAGCGCCATATTCCAAGCAGGCTCGCTGCTTGTTCTTGTTGCTGAAGTCAGGACACGCGCATACCTGGCCTCGCTGGTCCCGATTATCGTCAACACCGTTCTTAACGAACACCAGCTTGTCCTTGACATCGTGGCCTTTGTCGCTCTGGGCGACTTCCCGCGATCTCGACTCGGCGAGAAGCAGCGAGGTAAAGTCCTCGGGGCTTGGGTCGGCCGAAAGATGCGTACAATCGCCCAATTCAGCATACGCGATCCCGATGCCGAAGGCAGCGTAGGCACCATCATCGCCGAAGGCAGCCTGCTCCGACGAGGCAGTGGGCAAAGTGGTCTTGCTGGCGGCCCGCACAGTCTGCGCGCAGGTGCGAGCTCCCTCCGACACGTCGAGAGTGTTTCTCAGATGCCTGTCGCGATCGAACACCCTCATGAACACCTCACCGTGCAGACGCAGTCGACACCTAATTTGAACATCTACAACAACGACCACCCTGCCGCAGAACCGCCACGCAACGACGACACGCCTACGATGGAGACGCCGCGTCCGTTGAACCTGAACACTACTCTAGAATACTCGCCCGTAGATCCTTATGCCGAAGGACCCGGGGATGGAGCTCTGGAATACACACACCCAAGATCTGATTGGGATAGCAATAACAACAACCTGCATCAGTACTACGAAGACGACTCACCAGTCGAAATTCCGAGACCGCTCGGTGGGCTGCGAGTGGCCAATCGCACGAGCGCCATGAGTGACGACTGGGAGCAGGAGGCGCTGAAAGCGATGGAACTGGGCAAGTAGATTAAACACGATCTTCGAAGACGCCTTAGATTTCGGCCGAGCCAAGCGGACTTTTGTACAGAGCATTCTTTCTTTTTTCTTTTTTCGTAACGAATGGCATGAGTGGAACGAGCAATGGAGGTGAGAGGTTTCGCTAGCGCTGAATAGAAGAAAGAAGGCATCGCGCCGACAACTCACTTCGCATGCATTTTTATCCACTCTGCAATTTTTGCCGAGAACACACGGCGCTTATCACGGCAAGGCGGCAAGGCACTCTCTTTGCAGACAAGGACTTCTTTGGCAGTCTAGTTGAAACAGAGTTCGGCGCGTAGGATGATAGAGAGAGAGAGAAAGAGAGAGAAAGAGTACTACTTACGTATGACCACCGATTCCAGCAACACTCAGAGTGAGCGCCTATGCTAGACGACGAAATGATATGTTGAATGAAAGGACTGGAGCGTAAGAGGACTTGAAATTAGGTGAACTTTTCTCATTTCTTCAGGCCTGGTATCTTCTCCTTCATCTCTGTCGTAGTAGTTGGACGCTTCATAGCAGGGTTGAGAAAAACAAAGTCATTGGTATCTTATGCACGGGAGCAACAACACACATCGAGGAAACTCGTTCCCCAGCCCGTCCCATCCCATCTCGTCTCGTCCCACCAGGCGCCTGTGTAAATGCCGCTAAAGTCGCGAGCAAGAAAATCCAGAAAAGAAAGAACACAGAGAAGAAATCCATGAAGCGACGAAGTTGGTTTCAACGATCTAATTGCCGTAGAACCAGTACTCGGCGCTGTACTGCACGTCGAAAGCGGCCTGTTGGCCTGTGCAAGTGGTCGGCGGGTTTCCTCCGGCCGTGTTCACGCGGTAGATCTCCTGGAAAGTGCACTGGGAGGCGTCCTTGGTCTGCAGCTTCAGCCATGCGACGGAGCCTGTCATGGCGTCTGAAGGCGCCGCGACACTGGCGAGCTTCTTGAAGGCGCCTTGGCCGTATTCGCTCACGGCCGTGTTCAGGTTGAAGTAGGGTGTCGTCGTGTCGGTGAAGTAGTGGTGTCCAGTGAGGTCCTGGTATGCTGGGCTCTGTGGGTCTGCTGTTGATGGGACGGGGATGGCGACGGCGATCTTGGGGATGGCGTTGAGTAGCACGGGGTAGTCTGCGGACATGCAGGTGACGTTGAAGAGGTCTGCCACGGCACCTACGGCTACGGGCACGGCGGTGGCGTTGCTGAGGTCGCAGGTGTAGTTTTGCGTGCCGCGGCCGACGGCGACGTGGTAGAGTGTTAGACCTTCTGAGACGGCGGGAAGTGATGCTTTGAGAATGTCAGTAAAGGAGGTCGTTAATTTGAAGGCAATTGATGGTTTGACATACAAGACGGCAATTGAGCAGCAGCAAGATTACAATGGCCCGTCTGGGTCGTTCGTCCACCCCAGGCATGCCTCTTGCCGAAGTCGATGAAGCTGTCGACGGATGGTAGGGCGGAAGAGGATGAGCCTCCCCAGGAGCCGAAGCCGAACCACTTCTTCTCCAAAGGTGCAGCAGCAACGGCAGTCGAGAGGGCAAACAGGAGGCTCGCTTGTGAGAACAACATCTTAGGCGTAGTCGTAGTTCGTGTTGGCTGATTTCGTTATTGGTGATGTTGTCGTCGTCGTCGTGGAGGATCGTTAGGCTGTTGTCGACTCCTGCTTACTGCGGCGCTGTCGAAGGAGTGCCGTCCGTCGAGACTGTTATACGCAGTTGCGAGGCGAAGTCGAGGAAGTGTGTGGTAATGTTGGGTAGCGCCTGGTTCTGTAGTCTCTATATACATGGCTGGCGTTTGTGCAACGACGAATGTCTGGTTAGGCGCCTGGGGTGAAAATAGATCATTAATTTGCTGGATGATGTGGGGCCGGCTAGTCTCCGCCAGTGCATATGGCTGGTTGAGATTTCCTGCTTTGGAATATTAGTTGCATTTAATTTCGAGGACCACGCGACATCTGGCTAAGGTATACTGGTATCGATGGCGTCGGAGCACACCTGATGTGTTCTGAAAAAGAGTATAAGGAACAAGGAGTGACTCTTCCTCATTTCTCCCTCTTCACGATCATTTCTTACTTCCTCACATCCCAGTTGACCCCATTCTCACTTTCGTCGCACCCGGCAGACCCGTGGTCTAGCACAGTTAACCACATATATACCTTCCCGATTGAGCCATCTCCGCATCCTAATGTTAGCAAAATCGAGTCAAGCCATCGGGCGCTTAAAGAACCTGGAGACTACAACGACTGGCTGTCAGTAAATCTAGACCTACATTTCAGAAACACTACAGACGGCCCGTCGCTGGGATTGCGACAGCTGCCATACAGCCAATGAGGTGAAGGAGCAGGAGCCGGGATCAATAGCTTACGCGCTGCATGCTATTCTGCAGAGTCGCCTTCACTTCTTCGGAATCGACTGTTTTGCCCGTTTGGGGATATACGAACGGCCGCACGCGGACGGGAGACGGCAGAAACGACACGGCAAGGCCCTTGTGGATTGATTGGATACCATCCAGACTCACATGATATACGCCAGCATCCCAGTGCTCATCATGGGATGGAACTCCCAGCGGCTGCTTGGAAGTTGATACAGAACGTTCACCGGTTCCTCCAGCCTGCCAAGCGGCCACCTCCATTCTGTACCCGGGCGGCAGCAGTGGCGATCCTCTCAAGCTCAAAAGTCCCGGTTTATGATACTACATGCGCGGTCTATGCTAGTTCTTCCCTGTCACTTGTCTCCACTCGAGCCATATGCTGAGGTGCCACACGGCGCTTCGATAAATTGGGAACTGTGGGCCAGTGCCTCAAGCTTCTTTGCCACCTCGAAGCTGAGGCACTCCGACACCAACCCTGTTTAGCTACAATAGCAGTAGATGGCACGTTATCGGATGTGTGGAGTCGCAGATGGATGTACTCTGCACAATGGTAGGCTGGTCGGGTCTTTCTCGAGCGTATACTTACTTGGATGCTCATCCCGGTCCATCCAAGATCTCGTTTAGCTCTGTGAAGTGGCATCTCCTGTCACCTCATTCGCTACGATTATCACTCATCCGACACCTTTGAGACGCGAAAGGAATACATCGTCGGTCACAGGGACTGAAACATCGCCAGAAGGGCTTCGTTGGCAATCCACTGTAATTTTCAAATGATATAAATTCTTATGGTAATTCCAGGCATGCCATGACACAGAACGCCTCGCTAAGATCGATAGAGACTGCCCTGTCCAGTCCAGCCGTCATCACTTGTAGACAACTGACAATCAACATTACGTATATACAAGAGCGTAAGTCCTCCTCTCATTTGTATAAATGCGGCACGAAAGACCGCTACTGATCATCGTGCGGCACCTTGATCCCCGACATGACAGGTGAGGGCGGCACCACCACTGTAGTCGGCGTGGGAAGCGGCTCTCTTTCTGCCTTTGATGGTGACAGCGGTTGCTCTTCTTCGTGAGCGGCAGGTTCGGTCTCTTCCATCGCCTCCGTGATGGTGCTATTCGCGGTAGCATCCGTGCTCGTGCCAGCGCCCCGTCGTCGCGCTCGACGTTGCGATCGCTCATCATTCGCACTCTCTCGACGCCTTCGGACACGCAGAGAATCATGCTTCGAATCTCTGTCTCCGGTGACACCTTCGCCTTCATCATCGCCGCGAAGACCTTGGAGCAAAGAAGCTGCCCGATCTGCAATGTCTTCGCCTTCAGAGACGCCGCCCTCGGCAGATCCAGCGTCGGATTCGTTTGATTTGGCGGGTGTTAGTAAACCAATGTCGTCGACGTTCTCGCCAGTCTCGGGAATTTGTTGACCAGATGCCACGCGCACGACGTGTCGGTCCTTCAGACGTGCTCGTCGCCTTCGGTCTCGTGTGTCCCTCGTTTGAGGTGCTGCTGCGCGTAACTTCTCCATCAAAGCGTCCATAGCCCCGGTCCCTGGGCTGGTAGGTGAAGATTCACTTGTAGAGAGAGCTGTGGCAGATGTTGATGCCTTCAACTGCTTGCGACGCATGTTTGCCTCATTTCGAGCCCACTGCTGCTCGAGCGCAATGTTCTTCTCGTGTGCTTTCTGTTCATCATGTCAGTAAGAGCGTCTAGCTTTAGTCCTACTGCAATGATCCTTACCTTGTACTCTAACAAGAAATTAGCAAGCTTGCCGAAGAACTCTCGCCTAGCATTCTCGTCTCTGTTGTCGTCTCCAAAAAAGGCAAGAATGGCGTCGTACGCAGTGTTCATCGCGTCAAGGCGAGCACTCATCTGATCTGCGCTTCGTCGGGCCTCTTTCATGGACCTTTGCACTACCTGGCTGACGCGATCCTCGGGATGGAACTTGGTTGGATCGCTCAGGTTGCCAGCATCGAGCGATGCCTGCACGTTCTTGATATTCTCGATGTATTTCTTGGCGTCGCTTTGCAGCTGCTCGACGTTGATCTTCTGTGCAGTCGTGACACCGGCGATGTCCTCGACAAAGCCTTCGTACTGTGGATATTGGTGACGAACCACGCGCTCCACATAGTCAAGGAGCGTAGATTCGTTGTTCATGTCTTTCACCATGCCCAGGCGGGCCAGAGAGGTCAGCTTGAACCCTAAGGCTTGCTTGTTGGAGTCATTCATAAAATTGCCGATGTCCAGGATCAAGCCAAACACAGGCATGAGCTTGACTGAGTCTCGTAAAGCGTCAGACACATCGACCACCTTCTTCAGCTTGCCCGATATTTCGTCATATTCCGCCTCATAGTTTCTAGTCATTGCAAGAGCACGCATCCTAGCCTTCCAGTAGTGGTGCATCTCGAATGCCGTGTATAGATAGATCTGATCGTCTCGAGTCAAATCTGCCGGATCCTGCTCGCGAACCATCTTAAGGGCGTCAGGAGCAGACCAGTCTTTAGCATATGGCCCCATCAGCTTTTGTACGTTATCAGGGATGTTGCATAGCTGTTCATGCTGCAAGAAGTCCATCACCGTGCTGTTGTCCAGTATTTCGCGGTCACAATGGACGATCATGCGAGTGATTTCGTCCGCGTTAAGATTCGAGAACTTCGCAAGACTGATTTGCATGGTGTGCATGAGGTCTCGACTGATGATCTGCTTCTTGTCGCTCTTGGACTTCTTCGACGCTTGGCCTATCTGTCTGATTTCCTTGGCCATGAAGAGTTTTTCGATTTCATCCAGGATACCCTTCTTAGAAAGCTCCTTGTACTTTTCCTCCTTCTGTTCCAGTGTTGGTGTGATATGATCCCACACGGTTGAATTTGGCGATTCAATCTTCTCCCAATGCAGAGCCTTGAGTTTCTTCTTCGGCCGTGGCGCGATTGGACCGACTGAGCCATTGACAGTATTGAGCGTAGGTCTTGGCAGGAAGCCGCCGTTCATGGCACCTGGCAAAGGAGGTGCTCCAGGGATCGGTGGGGGAGGCATACCATTGCCAAAGCCAGGTGGTGGAGGTGGAGGCGGGGGAGCACCGCCAGAGAAACCAGGCATGGGTGGAGGTGGCGGCGGCGGCGCTCCATTTGNATTATTGGCGAAGCCAGGCATGGGAGGGGGAGGGGGAGGAGGTGCGCCATCGAATGATGTGGGCAGAGGTGGAGCCTGGGGAGCGTGTTCTGGTCCTTTGAAGCCGCCTTGCGATGGCTCAGCATCGCTTGTTGGCGTTCGTGGACTTTGACTTTCCAAACTAGGGTGACTTGGACCAGTCGTGATACCGTCGCCTTCGTCGTCACTTCCATCCAATCGTTGAGTCTTGCTCTGAAGTTCCGAAAGCATGCCTTGTTGCGCATTGGCGATGGCTGTCGGGATCTTTGGTCTTTTCATTTCGACCAGTCTCGGCTTCTCGAACACCGCATCGTCTTCACCAACGTCCAAATCATCTTCCTGATCGAGAGCAATTTGCCGATCAGCTTTCTTGGCCAGAGGCTTTCGCGGTATTGAGCTTTTGCCTCTTGGCGCAGACCCAAGGTATGAAAGCTGAGCATCCAGGTTGTCGGTATCCATGCCAGCACCCTCCATCTGCTCACGCAACTCTCTAAGGCGATCGCTCGGATTGTACTGCTGCCACGCTTTACCTTCGAGTTTTGCATGGGTCTTGGCTCGCTCCAGTTGCATTTCCAGACGGTCCATGAGCCTCTCGCGATCAAGAATACCCTTCATAGCAGCGGGATCTGTGGTTTGCCCGGATTTTGCACCTTTATTGGCACCTGATGCGGCGATATCTTGAGCGTCTCGGAGCATCAAATAAAGCTCTCTGGTCTCAAGCTCATTCCGTTGCAGCTCCTGTGCGCGGGCCCTTTGCAAATCCGCAAGTTCAGCTTTATATGCCTCTGTCTGCCTCTGCTGCAGATCAATGACCGCGGCCTGGTCGTCCAACTGCTTCTGCAGCTTCGCCACCAGACCTTCTGCGCCAAGCTCGACCTTGTCTCGCATTTCATCACGCTCTGCCAGAGCAGCGTCTGCAACGAGTTTAGCTTCATTCGCTGCCTCCCGAGCTTGACGTGCTTCAGAGTCCGTATAGAGCTTGTCCATCAAGCTTTGGACTGAGAAGTTGAGTGACTGTTTAAGGTCCATATCTGGAAGCCGGCGGTCCATCGCCACGTACGAGAGCATGCTCTCCACAAGCTGGAAGAGCTTCAATCGATCCTCGCCTTCGTTGTCTCGAATCAGGAGTAAGTGTTGTAGGGCAGATACAAAATAGTCGCCCTCTTTGCTTCCTGCTATCCTTTGTTGAATGGCTTCAACGATGTGAACTGGATCGTTGAGGTCTTTACCCTCTTCCTCCATGCTGTCATTCACCGAGCTGCCTTCCCGCTCCATCAGGTCCTCATAGTCAATGGCTTCGTTGGTCCTGTATCGCTCCACTTGAGTATCGATCACTTCGTACTGGAAATCTTCCATCTTCGTAAAGATGCGCTTCAGACCACAGGCAACGAACTGCGCTCGAAGGTGGCATCTGAGCTGCAAGTCTCTCTCTGGCGCATCCACGATGGAGTTGACGAGGATGAGCGACGCAACTGCATACTCCATGAGAAGATTCTCCATGCCGATCCCGCCGCTGCGTACTTCGTCTGATGCTCCTACAAGGGAGCCCATCTTGCCACGACCGTCAATCGTCACTTCGACAATGCGTAGCCAGGCGTCGAAACGGCCATTCTCGCTTTGCTGTGCCTTGAGGTGATCAAGAGCTCCCAACACCTTGATGTGCCCCTGCCCATCGGCCCAGTGACATAGAAAGGTGAGCAGCTCAGAGACTAGCCTTCTGGTATTGAGTCGTGGAGAAGTCAAAGAGCCAGCCAGGGAGACCACAATCGTCTCGTGTTGCAGCGCATTATCGGCACCGTATTTATTATTCATCAAGGCTTTCAGACATTTGACAATGTCATACTCACGATCCAGGTCCCGTTCTGTCGACGATCCAGTTGCAGGCGCTGGCCCAGACACCTGCCGTCGATTCAATCTGGCCAACGCGTTTGTCAAGGCGACTTGTCCTTGAGCTTCCACAAATGCCTTCACCCAGGCAATGTGTTCTGTCCGTAGGCTCACTGATAAGCTCTGAAGTTGCTTTGACGAGATGGTGTTCTCCAGAATCTTCTTAACATACCACTGAGGACTTCCATCCTCTTCGGCTCGACCAATAATGCTGAATCCGTCATTACTCGCAATTGTACTCCTTGCCATGTTCCGTCGTTTTTGCTCGCCTTGCCATTCTGCCAGCCTATCCTGGTGAACCAAGGTCCACTTCTTGTTTATTGGATAGGCCTCCATTTGTCTACGTGCTTGTTCAGGCAAACTCTTCCAGCCACGCTTCAGCATCAATTCCATGAACTCTTTCTCCACAATCTTTGCATCCGGGATATTGGCTGCTCCATCGGGGTTGAAAGACGACTGACTAGAAAAGGCTGACGGATTGTGTGCGCTCAAAAAATGGTGCTTTTCTCTTTCCCGTGCAGAGGCTGAGGCTCCATTCGGCGAGTGCGCGTAGTCGGATTGGACACCAGGGAATGACGCTTGACTCGTATTTGCGTGTAGGTATTGTCTTCGGTCGTGGGACGAGTTCGATCGCACGCTGCCGTGATCGCTAGAGTGTCGCGACTGGGCGTAGCCGTTGTTGAGGGTTGTGGCGTCTGATTCGAATGAACGAGCAGTGCCTCCGCGACCATTGGCCATGCCATGGGTGGGGGGCCTGGGCGCAGGTCCAGAACCGTCCCAAGCGGGATACTGGTGAAAGTCACCGCCGCCTTTGTTCAAGTGGTGAGGCAGTGGTTCGCGCCTGGAGACCGGCCTTTGTTGTTCGCCCACAATGGCCGGCGGCTTGTTACCTGGAGGCATACTGTCATATGGTATGCTTGTGATCACGCCTGCTTGCATGGCCAGTCCATCCTGCGCCGGCTTGCCAGCATATTCCTCTTGATCGATGGTAGAGGTGGACTCGCGGTGGGAATGGCGCGATGACCCCTCTGAGGGCAGCGAGGGCAGCGAAGGGAGATCCTTGTCCTTCCTGCTGCGGGAGAAGAAGGACTTGCCGCCGCTGGATTGACGCGACTTGTCGCTAGAGAACATGATGTCCAGGTTGGTGCCCTTGGGCGGGCACGAGGGCCCTAACACAGAGGAGTGCGGCCCAGTCTGCGCGTGTGTCCGCCGTATTCCCTAGCGGCAGAAATGTGCTCCTCTACTCGTGTGTGTCGCCGCGCTTTTTCAACAGTTGGCCGCGCACTCGCAGTTGCTGATCTGTGTCTGCGGTGCGGGCTGCGTCGCGAGAAGCACAAGCACAAGCCCAAGGCGCTGGATCGGGCAAGAAGAATGGTTCGTCTGACTTAATGGCTCTCAGCCCCGCCAACTTTGCACGAGCGCTGACTCTGACCGACGTTTCGTGGTTCGGTATCTTATCGTGTGTCCGGTATTTGGCTGCTGGCGTCAGGAGACGAGCATGACGCAGAATGGCGAGTCGTTTCTTGGGCGATGCTCTGAGGCACCTGCAGGAAGGGCGTCTTGTGGAGATCCCGAGGCGACTTCAGGGGCCGCGTTGTTAGTCCAGTCAGAGTTCGAGCTTCGACAACCACCAAAACTCTCGATAGTAGCATTAACGTTGCCCGGGCGTCTGCCCAAACGAAAGGACGGAAGGGGCATATGCTGCCCAGATGCTGGTGGCGTCAAGGGCGGCGTTTGTATGTCATGTCCTCGATTTCCTATCGTTGTGGATTGCTCTCACGCCTCCTTCACACCAGCAGAATACGTACTCGACGAAAACGTTGGCGCTTGCCACCAAACAGGGCATCGGCGTAGCGAGCAGCCAATCACTCCACGCCAGCGTTCAGGAGCTACATGAGTCCGCCTGACCTTTCACACGAGTCATGTATGAGGACACGCAGTATTGCAGATGATATTCTTTACATTCATATGGAAAGCCAGGAGTCTGAAAATATCTCATTGCCACTCAGCCGTACATCTTGGCTGCCAGCGCGCCTTGAACACCATAGAACGCCTATGCCAATACCGAATACCCTGCCATGATCCTTCACAAAAGGACCACAGCTGTTCTCAGGTCGACCGCTGGTAGATACCAGCAACCATTGCGTGGTCTCTCTCGAAGGGCTCCAGCGTAAGTTGTTCCTTTGGCTTGATTCTCTCCTCTCTCAGCTTCGTGACTTCTCTTGCAAAGACGGCCTCTGGTGCAGCTGTGCTGTCGATACAGTTGGCCTTGATAGAGACGACGACACCGCCGCCAACCTTGAGGAACTGATGGGCATTCAGACCGACAATACGTGCTTGATCGGGCTGGGCAACATCGGCGAAGATGCAGTCAACCATGCTGACGAGCATGCGGTACTTGAGCGGGTGACGGGCATCCTCAATGATTGGGATGACGTTCGTTCGGTGAGTGGCCATGTTGATGAGGTCGCGGCCGGATCGATGCGAGAACTCAACGGCAAAGACGGTGCCAGTAGGACCGACGATGTCGGCAACGTGCGAGACAGAAGTGCCTGAAGCAGCTCCCAGGTAGAGAACCTTGCTGCCAGGCTTCATGTAGATGTTGTCCATACCACCAAGGATACCTGCTGCCAGCTTGGAGCGGAAAGGGTTCCATACGCGATACTCGGTCTTGGTCGCAATTGGGGTGTCGCCATTGGTGGCATCGCCGGAGACTGTAGCAGGAGTTTCGATTGCAATGCGCTTCTCGCCGTAGACAGCTTCACCAGGAGTCAAATTCTTGGTGACAAGCAGATCCTCCTTGCCGCGTGCCACGAAGACACCGGCGTGTCTATGAGGCTCGATGACTACTCTCTGGCCACCCTACAGTATGTTAGACCTCCATTTTCAGTTAAGTCCATCGTCTTGTGTAAGAACGCACCTTTGCGCCAGGTCCACCACCTCTGCCACCGCGTGCACCACCCCTGCCGCCGCCGCGTGGGGCTCCCCTTCCACCTCCTCGGCCACCTCGTCCTCTGTCGCCACCACCAAATCCGCCTACAAGAGGTCAGCGCTTTCCAATGAGCCGTAAAGCTTTTGTCGTGTGCCTACCTCGTCCACCACCTCTGCCACCACGATCACCACCGCCGCGACCGCCTCGACCTCCAAAACCTCCTCTGCCGCCACGGTCGCCACCACCACGACCTCCTCTAGGTGTGAAGGCCATGTCTCTGCTTTGTATGAATTTGGTGGGAATTGCAGGGAATATTGTCGCAAGTGTAGATTTTCTGAATCTGAGCTTTCGCAAAGCTCGAAAAAAGCCGGCCACTCCCGCGCGCTAGGTGTCGGCCCAGTCTCCACACCTGCCGCCAAGACTTGCGAATTTCGAGTTGGGAAGGCCGCCAGCTCTGTACGAACTTCCTCTGTCAAGGTCGTTGCACCACACAACATTCAACGTCGCTCGCAGCATTCGTCAATATGGTCCGCTACGCCGCTGAGCACATCGACTCCGCCAAGAGCGCTCGCGGTACGATATCATTGTTAACGAACGAGCGCGGATGCGCATGCTAATGGAACTTTTTGCACACAGCTCGCGGCTCCTACCTCCGTGTCTCCTTCAAGAACACCCGCGAGACTGCCCAGGCCATCAATGGCTGGAAGCTCGATCGCGCCGTCCGCTACCTCGAGAACGTCCAGACCAAGAGCGAAGCCGTCCCCATGCGACGATATGCCGGGAGCACTGGCCGTACAGCCCAAGGTGCGTACGCAGCCCATCGCTGAGAGATGAGGCGCCATGTGCGAGGATGCATAGATGGAATCAGAACACACATACTGAGACAATCATTTGCTACAGGCAAGCAGTTTGGCGTCTCCAAGGCTCGCTGGCCCGTAAAGTCGGCCGAGTTCCTTCTGAGTCTGCTCAAGAACGCCGAGGCCAACGCCGACACCAAGGGCCTGGACACCAGCAACTTGATTGTCAAGCACATTCAGGTCAACCAGGCGCCAAAGCAGCGTCGTCGCACATACCGTGCCCACGGTCGTGTAAGCCTTCGCCCACGAGAACGATCCATCTGAATTATGCTCATGAGAACACAGATCAACCCATACATGTCCAACCCTTGCCACATCGAGATGATCCTCACCGAGGCCGAGGAGACCGTCGCAAAGGCTTCCGACGCCGTCAGCAAGACCGCCCACTTGAACTCGCGACAGCGTGCCCAGCGCACCCGCAAGTTCCTCACTCTTACCCCATCGCAGTAGAGTGTAGCAGGATTGTTCGGATTGTGGGTTTAAGCATTCGACGGACGGTATGGCGCAAGGGTATTGCTCACAGCAGCAACGGAACGGTTATGAATTGCAAATGCATGATGCCAGTTGAGTCTATAGCCAGCTGCCCCGTATTCGCAGCGCCTAGTTGGGGCGAAAATGAAAGCTTCGAACCACCCATGAACGGTACGCCTTATAACCGCGAATTTCTATTTTTATATCCCGTCCCATCCCCAAGGTCTTCTGTCGAAATTGTGACGCCTTGCGATACTAGAGCATTGTTGGCCGCATCATTGAAAGCATTCGGGTCGTTGAGAAAGCTTTCGTCACCAGAGAAGTGCCTGTGCCGGGCAGAACATGTAAGTGAGTGCTGCTGAAATGAAGTTGCTCATCAAACATTTGCGCCTGTGATCTTGCCAGCTTGCTGCTTTTCCATCTCAAAAGTCCTACAGATCGACGAATACTTGTAAGTGATTCCAAAGCAAACATTCCGAACAATCTGTGGATCAAGAATGACGAAGGAGAAAATTAAGGAAACGGATGTTGACTTACCAGCCTCTCTCTTCGCCGCCTTCCAGAAAAGAGCAATCACCGTTAACTACGCAGTCCCAGCCACCACCGACGCCGTTTCCGCTTCGCCACTTGACATCCGGGATATCGTCCGGGGTCTCCGGCTTCCAGGATGAGTCGAGCGTCTTAGCCTTGGCGAGCTGAGGATCTGCCTCCCGCCGCTTGTACTTGCTGAAGCTGCACGTGAAGCACTTGAAGTCTTCTGCGCCTTCGTCCTCAGGCATGTTGCCCGTAAGGGCTCGACCAATGGCAATCATGGCTGCCGCGTGGGTACAGATGAGAAGCGACTTCGGTCCGCTCGGATCGGCGTCTGCACGGGCGATGAGATGTTGCAAGCAATACGCGAGGCGGTCGTGAAGCTGCGTGATGCTCTCGCCCTTGGTAGACGGCACAATCGTTGGAGGCTGAACGACGTGCAGGTGCTTGAAATGGCGATTCAGTTCGTCGATAGGCGCGGGCGAGGGGTGATCGAAACGCGCTAGACCGTAGAATTCGCCAACACCTGGCTCAACAAAAACCCGCGTCGTCTCCTGGCCATCACGCTCGGCACGTGCGTTGGTGAAGGGGAGCAGAGTCTGGAGACAGCGGTAAAATGGCGAGCTGTATACAAGATCCACTGGAGGGTCGATCTTCATGAGATGTTCGCCAAGTTGCTCAGCCTGCTTGACTCCGTAGCCTGCGAGGGCAGGATCCGCGACGATGCCGGTCGGTGAGGGAACATTTGAGCTGTATGTGCCAGTTGTGGGGTCAACTACCCAGTTCGAACGGAACTGGCGCGTTTAATCAGAATGTTTGTTTGTCTGAGATCTGAGGTTCGCGGCCGCGAGGCTCAAAATCGCGCGGGCCCGAACGATAATTGTCTAGATCCACATATATCTCGACTCACAGGGTATGTCCCCAATGTCTGACTTCTGTGCACATGATCTGTGAAACAGGTGCACACGCGCCTCTTCTGCGCGCTATTCTGATGATAAGGAAGGAGAGAAAACAAGAGATGTCAACTTACGCCATGTCTGACGACATATATCGTCTCCAACACCATTCTCGTCTATGGTGTGTATCGTGTGGTGGTGGTTAGTGTTCGTCGTTTGGTGACGTTGTCTGAGATGAAACTTGGAAGTTTTCAACTTTCAGCCGAGGTCGAGCAAACTTCCCGAACAAAGGCCGAAGTGAATCAAACATACATCTGTTTCACCTGCATCATCTTAGCTTATATCAACACATGCCTCCATGTACATACTGTGGGCCTCTATGGTACTCTGGTACGCGACTATATATGTCTGGATACCTCTTCGGGTCAGCGATCACGGGCGGACGTCTGCACAGCAAAGCCGACTACGAGCTGCGGAAAAGAGTCATCCACTAGACAACAAATATCGTCCAAAGACGATCAGACATGGAATGCATCAAGAAAAAACATGATTCAAACAGTCAAGACTTTCGCGCCGGATGCTGTCGCACCGACCGCGATCCTGCTAGTCCTGTCATTATTGCATGCCTTGACCATGGAAAATCACTGGCTGTCACGTCTGTCATGCCATTGTGACATCAAACGGCACGCTTCTCATCCGGGTTGGACAAGACCAGTACGAGCTCTTGGTACTCTATGAAGGAGTCTTAGAGTCGTGTCACAGCATATATGTGCTCAATGCCCTCGTTCGTACTTCTGCAGAATGCGCATCCATCTTATAGTCATCCTTTCAATTTCGTTACCACAGCGCAACCCTTCTAGGCAGGTGAAATTGTTTCTTTCTCACAGGTGAATGCAGAACAACATACAAGGATTGCAATGACCAGAGAATCGAGGTGTGCAGGCTACCACAGAGTTTCTCTTGGCGATGTATGTTCGAAACTTGGCCACAAATCACAATGCCTTCCAGGACGACACTCAAGACACCCTCGTCGTTCTCCAATAGTGCCTCATAGCACATCTCCCACCTCGCCCGCAAAACACGAGCACCGGCGCCCAAGGTTCCCACTCTCTTCATCATACGAGCACTCAATGAGCGAGATTGATATTGTCTAGTCTTCAGCATTCTCTCTTCTTCAACACTAACAACAGCTACACTCAGCGCTGCTTTGAGCTGCGTGACAGAACCCCGTATGCTTGCATATTGGGAGCTGCTACTGTCGGACGATCCGGGCTCCCAGACGAAGATCAAGCATGCAGAGACAACCAGAGTGTCTTATGACGGCAGACGTGGAGAGGGAGTGGATTTTCAGGGTCGGTCGAGGCGGAGTGAGATGTGGGTTGTGGAGAGTATTACCGTGCTTGTTGGGGTTTCGTGCTCTTGAGAGGTGTCGCCAGGTCGAGAAGTTGAAGCATGTACCCACCCAGTTGTCATGATTGTTGTGATCGCATATTGTACAACCTGTTCAGCCGTGCTCTCACTCCGTCCATCAACGGTGTCCAGACATACTGCACAAATCGCGGTATCCTCTGAACCTCATCTAGTCCTCCTTCTTCTTATCTCCCATTTCTATGCCCAACTCTTCCAGATACTCCCCCACTACCTGCACGATAACCCCATGATCCTGCTCCTGCTTCAAGCCAGAAACAACAATGACAGCCACCACACCCTCCACTCCCGTCACCCTGACCGGCCATCCCCCTCCATGTATAGCAAATTCTCCAGCTCTCTGCCCAAGCGCAAACTTAGCTCCAAAAGCCGCCTCGTCGCCCTGAAATTTGTTATGCATATACCACGTCGAGCTGCCGAATCTCAACACCGTATTCCTCTTTCTCGCGACCCAGGTATCATTGTCGGGCGTTGTGCCGGATTTGGTGGTGGTGTGGAAAAGGCAGTGATTGGAGTTGGCGAGCGAGATGTCTATGACTGTGGGCTTGGAAAAGGCGACGAGGCGTGTGCGTAGCCGTGTTCCTAGCTGCCATGCTACGTCTGCTGTGAACGTAGGCAAGCTAAGCGAGTTGTCGATGATCAGGATCTCCTCTAGTTCTCGCGGCGGCATGGGGATGATGGGTTCGGTCGCCATGATTGCTGCTGCTTGCGTCACTGATTTTGTGTGAGGGTTCAATGAAGTGTCGAAGTATCTGAAGTGGTTTTGCTTTGATATAGCCCGTCGGGCTCAACACTCAAGTCTCTGTTGTTGCCACGGTGGGTGGGGTATGGGACCCCGCATGCTGCAGGTGTGTCTCCACCAAAATATGCCAATGGTTCAAGCTAACGTATCCAGTCTCACTTTCGATGTTCTTCCCACAGAACAAATCAAAATAGTACAAAATAAACTCGCGAGGATAACGTCCTGTTGGTTGCGATTTGACAGCTCGCATTCGTATTACCAAGCTGAATCACCAAACCGATGCAGAGAATCTTATGTCCGGCTCGGCAAACGTCAACGCTACATATGTAAGACATCCTCCTCGCGTGTCCATGTTTCCTTCTCCTCTTCTCCTTCATTTCTTTCCGTCAGCTTTCATGATATACGTAGTCTAGATCATTACATTTTACAAGGCGAACAAACACGATGGCTGACTTCGAAGAGCACAAATTCACTTACAATGCCAATGGGCAAGAACTTGAGACCTTCTACTTGGCCGCTGGTCCCCGAGATGCACCGTTATTGATCTTCGTGCATGGTGATTCATGTCCACAGCAAGGCTCTGGAGCAGAACTGACAAGATATAACAGGCTGGCCAGCTATTGGAAAGACATGGAAGAAACAGCTCCAGACATTCTCTGGACTCGGTTTCCGGGTTGTGGCACCTGATATGATCGGTAGGTATCGAGGTTTCAAGAAGATTGAGCGCTACTTGACCATATGCAGGATACGGCCAGTCGTCAGTGCCCAAGAAACATGAAGCGTACTCCTTGGAACAGATCAACCTCAGCATGGTTGCTCTGCTCGAGCACCTTGAACGGGCCGAAGCAATCTGGGTCGGACACGACTGGGGCTGTGGTGCCGTTTGGGTACGTCAGGCATGTGCATTTGAAAAGGACTGCTGATGACCATCACATCAGAGCTTTGCCGAGCACTATCCAGAAAAGTGCGTTGGTGTCTGCGGCATGGCCGTTCCGGCACGAGTCATTGAACTTGGCCTGGAAGAAGAACTGAAGACTGTCAATCGACAACTCTATCCAGCTGATAAGTATCCCAATGGTCAGTGGGATTATCAGGCCTTTTACGAGCTGGACTTCGACAAGGCGACGTCTTGGTTCGATAATGACCCTGCTGCCTTTCTGCGAGTGGGATATTCTCGCGGCAGACCAGAAAATCTAGGCAAGCCGGCCTTCACGTCGCAGGTCGTTTCCGCTGGCGGATGGTTCGGCGGGTTGCCTCAACCGGATCCTAAATGGAAACAAATTCCCATCGAGAGTACCTGCCTAGATGAGGAGCTGTACAGCGAACTGGTCCGGGCAATGGAGAAGACAGGCTTTTTCGGTGCTGACAGCTGGTGCGACTGCGAAAGCAAGCGTTCACATGCGTACAGCTGACCTCGATACAGGTATATGAACCACGCGCGGAATCGAAAGTATTTCCTCGAGAAGGCCAAGAACGACGGATACCTGCATATGCCAGTCTTATTCATCGAAGCCAAGTTTGACACGATTTGCGATACGGTGAACTCAAGGCTGGCCGAACCGCAGCGAAAATATTGCACGAATTTGACGGTACGTGACATTACAGCTCTCTTGGGATTCGTCCTGTGGATACTGATCGTGTTGTTAGGAGACAAGCATCGATTCCGGACATTGGCTTCCACAGGAGAAGCCAGAAGAAGTCTCGGCGGCTCTTGCGAGATGGCTGATAGAATCTTGCAAGGAGTATTGGCCTGGTTACTGGTCTAGAGGGTTCATCAAGCCGAGTAAAAGGTAGTTTCTGGCAGTCAGAGCGTGCTAGCCAAAGACGAGGTCCTACGGCACTCGCAGATAGCTTCAAGCCGTGTGCGCCAATAAGAAATACCGGGCTGTGGCTTGTGTAGAGCGACCAAATGGACACGTTTTCGCGATGGAATCATGGGATAATATTACGATGGAGTCCACGTGCAATGAGTCTGATGCATGGTTGATGTTTCGGTGGTGGCGAAAAAAGACAATCAGCCACACAAGCTGCGCCTCTTTGACCTTCGTCATTCATGCACGTGGGGCAAGGCGTCAACCAGCTCTTATTCTCCGCGACTCTCCTTCGTCTTCGTCAACTCGTATCACCTTCAAAGAAACAACTGAGCATGGCGGACTACGCACCTCCTACGGGTCCACCACCTCCAAAAGTTCCAGAGGTAAGTTAGTGATAGCGCAAGGCGCTGCGCGCACGCAACCTGGTCGCAAGGACCCCGCTGTTCGCGATACTGATTACTGGCAGGGATGGAAAGCTGTCTGGAACGATCAGTATAAGGAGTGGTTTTATGTCAATACTCATACCAAAGCCTCGCAGTGGGACAAGCCGACCGCCCCTGTTTATGCAAGCCCCGACGGAGCTCCACCAGGTGCGCCGCCAGGCTATGATCATTCGCAGAGCAAGGCGACGGGTCCAGAAAAAGGAGCATTCGGAAGCAACAACCCTTACAATGGCACCGGAGCTGGAGCTGGGCAAAGCAGTATAAGCGAGGACGAAAGGCTTGCGCGACAACTTCAAGCCGAGGAAGAGGCCCGAGTCAAATCATCCGGTGGTACTGCAAACAGAGGCGCTTCTGATAGCTACTACCAAGCTGGTGGCGGAGGAGCAGCTTATGGTCAGCAAGGTCAGAGCCCATATGGGCAGCAGCAAGCCTCCATGTCGCCTCAGCCTGCGGATCAGACGAAGAGTAAGGGCGGTTTCTTCAGCAAAATCACGAACAAGCTTGGAAGTTCAAGTTCTTCAAGACCTCCACAGTACAACCAAGGCTACCCGCATCAGGGCTATGGGGGCGGGTACCCACCTCAACAATATGGAGGTGGATATGGACAACCCCAAGGCTATTACCCTCCTCAGGGTGGGGGTTACTACCAGCAGCAGCCTCAGCGACGCCAGGGGGGCGGTATGGGTGCCGGTGGTGGTGCTCTGCTGGGGGCTGGTGCCGGTCTTGTCGGTGGCGCGCTTCTCATGGATGCTATCGACGACAATCAGGACCAGGCGTACCAAGAAGGTTACGAAAACGGCGGAGGTGGAGATGACTACGGCGGCGGTGATGATGGTGGTGGTGGTGATTTCTAAGCGAGCCAGCAGCTACGATGACAATCAGGCATGAGGATGCGGTACATACCCGGAAGATTCTAGTCTTTTACGTTTTCAAACGCATTTCATACAAATGACGGGAGTATCCTGCAATCTCAATACTCGGCCGGAAATGACAATATGGAATTGCGAGACAGATGTCAATTGCCGAACAAATATGAATGTTCCTCTAGGCTAATCGCAATCGTTAAAAATAATACCAGAGCCGACTGCATTTAGGCGACTGACGGCGGCACGACGACCACATGGGAGACCGCCATGAGGAATCTTGATCGGGACTAGTGCATATACTCGATTCATGAGACAGGTCTGCAACACAAGAGATGTGGGAGGTATAACCTGTTGTGGTCGCTCCTTGCAAACATGATCAATCATCAACTTGATCCCATCATTCACAAAATCTCGTTCGGGTGTACAACGGGTCGATCATGAATTGGATGCATCTCTGACGGACGGTGCGGTATCGGACTGCTGACCATGGGCAAGTTTCACGCGCTGACAAGGGTTGTACATGCATTACTGTTCTCTCTCCGCACATGTGGAGCATCACACGACGCTTGGACGCTCGAGCGAAGGCCGGGGCCGGGGGTGATGCAGTGCAACTGCGGAGGAACTTCATCGCACGTGCGTCACACGTGGCGGCATCGACATCGATTCATTCTCTCATGATGGGGAACGACGCTTTCGCTGCTGGAGCTTTGGAGACCAGACCAATTAATGAGATGGATCGTTGAGGTCGACCAGAATCGACGAGCCACCTGACAGGTCTGCAGAGCTCGGTACTATTGCAGCTACATGCCTTCTACAGTTAGGTAGCAGTCCGGAGTCAGACGGCTAGCAGAACGGAACAACGGCTTGGTCTGGCATTTGGCGTTGCCTTCCATGCAACCTATGAGCGCGCCAAAAGGGCATGCTCGCATTTACGTAGCAGATCGGCGGTCGGTGGCGGTCAGCAGCGGTTGCCATTGGGCCTTGCAGAGCCATGGGGATCCCGCACTCGACAGGCTGCTTCGGGCGGGGCACGAAGGATGCTGAGCAACATCTCTCAACTGTTGCCACGCACAAAGAATGGCACAGCTGGTCACAAGCGCGCTGCCTACAAAAAAGCGTGCCGCGTACAAAATCCGGCAGCTCCCACACGCACATTTCCCGGATTCTGCGCTGCTCCTCGTGCTCGTCCTGTACTCGATACCGACATCGTATTGAGTCGAAGACGACGCCAAGTCTCAGACCCGCGGCTGAAAGTCAAGCTTCCACACTTCAGGCCCGCCTTACCGCCCTCCGTCAGTATTGGCAAAGACCCACGAGCTTGATTGCAACCAAGCCTCGCACTCATCGCGCTTCCCAGCATTGGCGCATGTTGACCGTGTAACCCGAGAAGATCGTCGCCAACATTTTCCACCAGCGCTATAGAACAAACCAACAGCAGCGACAACATGGCCGACGAGAAGCACAATGCCTATCCGCCCTTCGACCATGCCGAGCAGCGCGATGACATTGGTCTTCCTGGCACCGGTGCATCGCCAGACGAGAATATGAGCATCGGCCGGTACTTTGCGACGAGACTTTCGACTCTCAAGCCGCCAATGGACAGAGTCGAGAACCCAGTAACACTCTTGCGCTTGCTCAGTAGAAAACAATGGCTGTTCTTCCTCTGCGCCTTCTTCGGCTGGACATGGGACGCATTCGACTTCTTCACAGTCTCACTTACCGTTCACAACCTAGCCACGACATTCGACAAGACCACCAAGGATATCACGTGGGGCATCACTCTCGTGCTGATGTTCCGTTCCGTTGGCGCCATCACCTTCGGTCTTGCATCAGATAGATACGGCAGGAAATGGCCTTTCATCGTCAACAATCTGCTCTTCATCGCTCTCGAGCTCGGCACTGGCTTCTGTAACACATACAGCCAATTCCTGGCTGTTCGCGCGCTCTTCGGAATTGCCATGGGCGGTCTGTACGGAAACGTCGCGTCGATGGCGCTGGAGGATTGCCCAGAAAGAGCGCGTGGTATCATCTCTGGTATGCTGCAGCAAGGCTACGCCTTTGGCTACCTGCTTGCGACAGTCTTTTCTCGTGCCCTGGTCGGCACGACTTCCGATGACCCAACCCAGACTTGGAGACCACTGTACTGGTTTGGTGGAGCTGTACCTGTTCTCATCATCACCTTCCGACTATTCCTCGGCGAGACCGACGCATACAATGAGCGCAAGCGCATTCGCGAAAGCGGCGACAATATTGGCAAGACCTTTCTTAAGGAAGGCAAAGTTGCGGTCAAGCGCCACTGGATGCTGCTCATCTACATGGTCTTGTTGATGGCAGGTTTCAACTTTATGTGAGTTTCCAAATCCCCTCGCCATCGCGAAAAGACTGCTGACATGAACAGGTCTCACGGCTCGCAAGATCTGTACCCAACTATGCTGGAGAACCAATACAATTTCGGCGCGGATGCTGTGACGGTCACACAGGTCGTCGCGAACTTGGGCGCCATCACTGGCGGCACCACAATCGGGTATTTCTCCCAGGTCTTTGGACGACGCTTCAGCATCATCTTCATCTCCATCGTTGGAGGTGCTCTGCTGTACCCGTACTCATTTACCGGCAACAAAGGCGTCATAGCCGCTGCATTCTTCGAGCAGTTCTGCGTCCAAGGCGCGTGGGGAGTCATCCCGATCCATCTCATGGAGTTGTCTCCCGGAAGTCTGAGAGCGTTTGTGGTCGGTACTTCCTACCAGCTCGGTAACCTCGTCTCTTCCGCCAGCTCGACCATCGAGGCCACTATTGGCGAGAGGTTCCCGCTCCCACCCAAGATTGAAGATGGCAAATCAGTGGCGCGTTACCAGTATGGCAAGGTGGTATGTGTCACGCTTCTATCCCCACTTACACAAGTTGTTTGCTAATTCTCCTCTCTTCTCAGATCTGTATTTTCATGGGCTGCGTATACGCCTACGTGATCCTTCTCACATTCCTGGGACCGGAATACAAGGGACGCTCGATGACCGCCAGTTCAGATCAGGATCTTGCTGAGGCGACCGGCCAAGATCTTTCGGTGAAGCATGGCGATGTGTATCACAGGAACGGTTCGGACAGCGAGACGGAGAAGGGCCGCAGCATGGTTTGAACGACAGCCAGGGACATGGAATTGGACTGGCATTGTCGTGCCGGCGTAGTATGATGATGAATAATAAGAACGATTTGGACGATTGGGAAAGTTCCTTGTTTTTCACTCTCCTCTTTGGCCTGCAGTAAGAGGTTGTAAAGGCTAATTAAATTGAAGCAACGCCTCATCAAAGTGACTTGTAGATTTGATTGATGATGGCGCTCCACCTTGCGCTAACTTCAATCTTCACCTCACCAACTCACCTCACGATACCAACAACACCATTTACATGTTGCGAGACACTCGCCATCCGATGCACGGCCAGCAGAAGGAGCTCAGTGAGGAACTGTAGCCGTCGATGTCTGCACTTCACCTCATCGACCCGCATTCACAGCGAATCAATCCTCGGCTGCTCGTTTCGGCAAATATCTCACATAGAGAGTAGAATGACAACTTTCCGTACCTTCGGAGTATCTGCTCGAGATTGGATGATGTGTGTATTCTGCCTGGAAGCTCTCGCCGCAAAGCGTCATGGCGCAGTTCTTCTCTTGCGACGTCGTGCTGTCACGTCACGCGATGCGATCTGTCAGATGCCGCGAGTCCCCACTGCGCCGCATGCATGCATGCTTCGCGTGGTGTAGACTAGCTGGTGACGATATTTGGACTTCATGTCTCGGCTTCTCCCTCGCCCCCTCTCTATCTCTCCTATGGCCGATTCGAGGTACTGGGTTTGTTTTTGAGGGGTGTCATTTCGCTGGTACGGAGACTTGTTTGGGTGTTTTCGTCTGCGGGCTTTTTGCATGATGGAATGGAATGGTTCTGTCGAAGCTGATCGCTACAGAATTCGATATTCGTCCTGGCTCGCAGTGCTTTGTTGAAGTTGCCACGTCTGCGGCGTACTCTGTGGTTTCATTCTCACAAACGTGTCCGGAGTCATCGCATCCATTGACGACATGATCGGTCCCTGCACAGGCAGAAGTCGACTATGCCGCATCCTCCAGCGCGACAAGCTACGATGCGCGAATGATATCGTTGGTCTTGCAACACTTTGCTAAAGTTGCCACGTCTGCGGCGTCCTCTGTGGTTCGATATCCAAGAACGTGGCCAACAAGATCGGCCCAGGCTCAGGATGTAAACGACCATGCCGCATCTTCGAGCGCAACGAGCTCGACGCACGAATGAGATCACTGGTCAGTCGAGCTGGCGGCGCTGTGGTATTGTGCCGCAAATGCTTCATGATGTGACTCGATAGGTGGCAAGTGGTTGGCAGATGCAACGTTGCCCATATTCATATCTGAATCCAACGGCTATAAGAGATGGAAAAAGCAGGCTAGTCCTTGAGGCTTGAGGTCGCTACACATTTCGCATATCATTCCCACTCAACATGCGAAAGATGGACTTCACCTTGGCGGTTCTTCTCGGAACCTTTCACTTGGCTATTGGGCAAGTCATTCCAGACTGTCTTGGTACTGGTGGTCTGTACTTCTCATGCTCTTCAATCGATCAATACTGAAGATCAAACTAGTTTGTTCTGCGAGGACGCTCCAGCAAAGCGTTGTTTCTGAGACTGCCAACGGTGCACTCACGTTGGAAACATTCACACCAACAACTTACACCCAGCTCGCTTCATTGACAGACACAGTAACGACGACTCTTCTTAACCCATCAGGAAGCCCCTTTACTGTTGTCGCTGGCCCATCTGGTGTTGCCTGGGCCCCTATCAATTCAGTCTCAGGAGTTTCTGATCTACCGGCACCCAGCGACCCGCCACAGGCTCCTTCTCAAGAGACGTCAGCGCCCATACCGCCTGGAGGAACTGTCGTTGTGGGCACGATCGGCTCTGCTGTCCTCACCGAGACTTTTGTTCCAACCACACTTGTCAACTATGCAACACTGGCGTCTACCATTACTACGACCACGACGGATGCTCAGGGAAATCCGTATACCGTCCTGATAGGCCCTGGTGGCGTGGAGTGGACTCCCTTGAACCTCCCATCAGGAAGCCTGGCGCTTTCTCCACCTACCATACTACCAGCAAGCCCGATAGCCACCGATGTCTCCGTGTCGCCAACTGGAGGCCCCGCGTCGCCAGCCGGAAGTCAAGCGTCGGTCACAGACATCTTCTCTAACACGGCACTGTCTGCGACGACACTTACTGTCGGCACCAGGACTGAAACTTGGCTGCGCAACACTTTCACAGATTTGGCCACTATTACTGGAATCTCGACAGTCACCACCCCAATTGTTGAGACCAACTCGGATGGCAGCCAGTTCACCGTCTCCGCGGCGGTCATCATAGTTGGTCCAGGGGGTACTTGGTAGGTTCTCAGGCTCGCACAGAGTGCAGTACAGCTGACTTCACTCTCAGGTGGAATGGCGGGACTGGTGGTCTGGGATTCTCTGGGCCCGATTGTGTATGGCCCTTTTGTCCTCCCGGTGGTGGGAGTGATAGTGGAGGAGGCGGATCTGGCCATGATCCCAATGATCCAACCACGCCCGGCAGTAACGAGAAACCTGAGCCTCCTGGAGCAAATACGGGGGGAGAGCCACCAGGCGACGGTGGAGACCCCGACCCGGACCCGGAGCCGTCTGGTTCGGGCTCAGAATCGATGTCTTCCATGTCGTCTACGACAACTTCATCGACTTCTAGCTGTTCCAAGCAGACGGTCTCTGACTGCTCGAATATCTGCTCGGCTTCCACCAGCGGTACGGTGACGCTTTCTCAGAGTTGCACGACGACTTGCTACTCTACAGTTACTGGCTGTAGTGTCACCGGGACCACGACGACGACAACAGAGACCGGATCTGCTTGTTCTGCTAACAGTTATGGCTGGCCCAGCGTACTGTCTACAGGATCTGACTTTAGTTATCCTACTGCTACGACAACAGCATCGCAGCAAACGGCATCCTGGTCAGTCTTGTGCATGGCAGATGGCGCTCCTTGGTATTCTCCCACGAGCTGGTGCGATTGCGGCCCGAGTCTAACTTATCCAACACTACCACCGACCTCAGGAGCCACAAGAGCAAACTGCGACTATACAGCTTCTCCGTCATCGACTATCAAGCCAATTACCACCACCGCCGCTCCGACGAACGTGCCAGGAATCAACGGTATCCCCGGTTGCGCCGGCGTTGTGTCAGCGCGCGGAACAGCTGCCTATTGTAATTGTGGTGGCACTCCTGCGCCAACCCTTGACCCAACCTCTTCTGGCTACATCAACTGCGCTTACACCATACAGCCCACAAGCTCATACAGCCCTTCAGTAGTGGCAGTGTCGTCAACAACAACTATCAGCCCTACACAGCAACCCTCGTCTGGCCCGAACGTAGCATGGGGATCATGCCACGCTACATACTTGGAGATTGTCCATCTCAACGAAGGATCCGGAGGCGCCTTCCATCTCAATATTACGGACAATGATGGTAGAGATGTCGGCTCCAGATTTGATGCTTGGGCATCCGATGAGCCTTTCGACGTCACGAGTGAATTGCCCTGGGTGCTCATATTGACGACCATACAAAGTGGCGGGCTTGACGACGATGTGCCAACCGCTAGAGTACAATTTGCGTACGGAGATCAGACGTGGGACTCTGCCTCTCCTCAATGCTCCAATTTGACGGACTGGGCCAATGTGCCTCATACCCCAGACTGGCAGCGCCATGTCTCCTGTAGCTTCGATTGTGCTCCGAAGAGCTCGTCCAAACGCAGCGACGGTGGCTCTGGCGGCGTCCCTGGACGAAGTACCCTGTGGGCAACGTACGCACAGCGGGGTCGAGATCTCTATACTGCATGGCAGAGTCGGCCAGACTCGACCGCAGATGCAGTCAATCGATGCGATTACGATAATGTTTTCGATTTAGAGACTGTGGTCCAAGCTCCGCCGGCTCCGGCAGTGGCACCACTTCTGAAAGATGCTGGCTACGGGATAGGAACCGACTACTATCCTTACGATGCCACCTTGAAAGCGAACACCAAAGCACATTATAGAAATACCATCAGTCCCAAGGAAGGTGTCTTTCTCGCGATGGATAACGATCGAGGATACCCGCAGGACTCCGATGGAGATCCGCAACTCCTGGGTTCGCCCTGGTCTTTCTCTACAGTCGCGTGGGTGCAGTGGAAGAAAGCTGTGGAGGTCATCAACCCTGATGCAAATCCGGTTGACTACTCGGGCTTGAGATCGTTTTGGCAGACCTCCATCGATAATGACGACACGAAGGCATTGTTAGAAGAGGCCTTCGGCGATGACGATTACGAGACTGTCAAGACCTTCACGCCTGCGGATACTGACATTGACCGGAACCCATTCTGGGCCATTCTGGGTAGCCCCAATGGTAGGGGCATTCAGTACTTCTTGACAGATAACAAGCAAGCAATGGGCAAGAAAGGAGTCGCAAGCATCAGTGCAGTCCAGGATGACACGGTGGGGTTCTGGTTCTTCTGGGCAACACTAACGTGACCAGATTGACGGTCTGGCAGCTGGTGGACTCACTCATGCTTATTCCGGGACTATTTCTCGTTTGATTGGCGTTTCGGCTATAACACATTTGCCTTTCACTTCATTCTAGCTCGCCGCTATGTGTATCAAGCTCTGCTGCTGAGATAGCTATGTTGGAACTGTTGTACCTGAATTCGCAGACTATGGAGTACGAACTGTCAGGAGCATTCTTGCTCGTCTCCCAATAGAGAGCAGCATGTACGAAAACAAGGACACAAACAGCTCACAATCGAGTAATCTAATTCGCGGTTTCGTCCTCGCCCTGTCCGAACCAGGTGATGAGTCGCGGGCATTCGTACTTCGCGCGCCGAATCTTTCTGTCCGGGTCCGTTTGAATGATAATCTGCATGGCACGCTCAAGAGAGCACTTGAAGACCAAATCCAGGTCTAGCTGATGTGACCTGTTTGTATCGCGGCACACATGATCCGAAGCAACAAGATTTCCAGTATACCTTTCGACTCCATCGCCGACTCGGCAGTCATGCTTCTCGGCAGCCTCCTTGTTCTGCCAGACAAGGACAACGCCGTTCTTCTGCCACCCATCCTCGAGCACGACGAAGACCTCTGAGAATGACGCCCTAAGTCTGTATGCGACCTCTGCTCGTGGCGGCATATGTCTAGGCCTGATAGGGAAGGCATTAGCAGGCCTTGATGTTGGCATCTCCTTCTCGAGTTCGTGGAGCTTATGATCGAGAACTTGGTGATAACGATAGATCTCCTGCAGTCGAGTCACTGGCTCCCGGAAGACCATGTACTTCATAAAGAAGCTCTCATCTTCCAGGTCTTTATCCATAGCACGATACGGATACCACAATGGCCATATTTCTCTGATCAGATTGACAATCGATCCCTCCCGGCAATTACCGTATACAGCGCAGTCTTTCCAGCAGAAGAGGCGACAGTCATCGACACTCAATTCGGAGAGCTTCCTAGTCTTATACCTGGAGGCCGCTATGTCTCGGAAATCCAATTTGCGATCGATGTCGTTGAGAGCTTCGTAAGGTTTGGGAAGGATCTGGAGCGGCGTGAAGGTCATGCGAGTCTGAAATTCGTAGCTCTGGCTCTCCATGACAGCGCGCCAGTGCTTCGGCCCCTCAAATTCACTCGCCATGTCGCCGTGTGTGGTATTGAGCACAGCAAAAAGTGGACTGCAGTACCTCTCTGCATGGACGTAGATTCTCAGAGATCGAGCAGTGCGGCACAGTCGTTTCGCCACTCCTGTGCACGAAACATGCGCCGGGCGGCAAAGACCTTGAGCGCATATTCCGCCTAGAGCAACAATCTATCGTGGACAGCCTCACAGTGTATTATTACTGCATTCGTGCCGCTGCTCTGTGTGTTGTTTTGCGACAAATCGGACTCGAGCATAGCTCTATGTCATGCCGTTCGTGCCTCAGGCTTCCCGTGCGCCGGCCTCCCATCGTTTCGAGCAACACTTTCCTCCCATTCCAAGAATAGTACTTGTATGTTTGGGAGCTTGGAGAGCGCAAGATTGAAGATAGGATGGAAGTTGCCCTAGAAAAGGCATTGCCTACAAGCTCAGATACTGCATGTTAAGAAGGCGATCACACTGATGCATCATGTAACTTCCTTCATGGGAAAGGTAATGTATAGTAGGCCAGCACAATTGCTATAGAACAGATAATAGATAATTCAGACTTCATCGACTCCTTGTCCAAATTGGCGTATTAGATTCTCACATGCGTATTTAGCACGCCGGACAGCGCGCTGTGAATCCGTAGAGATGACAATTTTCATAGCTCGCTTGAGTGAACACCTGAAGACTAGACGAGGATCGAGAAGGTCCTGATCGACCAGGTCGTACTCGACAAGATCAGAGTCCACCAAAGGTCCGGTGTAGGTTTGCACGTCTCCGTCCACCTGGCAGTCGTGCCGTTCTGCAGCGTCCTTACTTTTCCAAACGAGCAGGACACCTTTCTCTTGCCAACCCTGTTCCAGCACGATGAATACCTCCAGGAAAGTTGCTCTCAGGCGGTAGAGAGTCCTTTTCAGAGGCTTCGGAGGCTTCTTTGGATGGGTCGTGCTTGAGGCTGGGTGATGAGGCTTGGTATCGGGCATCTGACTCTCCAGCTCCTGAAGCTTATCACATAGTGCAAGGTGGAAAGAATACACCTCCTGGAGCGTCTTGACCGGTTGTATAAACTTCATATATTTGCTGAAAAAACTCTCATCGTCGAGATCTTTGTCCATAGCGCGGTGCGGATACCATTCGCGCCAGACGGCTGGTAGAACACCCGAGACTTCCTCGCGAGAGGGATCCTGCATGATGCCGTAGATAGCGCAGTCTTTCCAGCAGAAAAGGCGGCAGTCGTTCACTTCGAGCTTTGAGAGCGTTCTGTCTTTGGTTCGCCAGAAGATGTCGCGGAAGGCAAGCTCACGATCGCTGTCACTAGGAGAGTTGTTCGAATCGGGACAGAGTGGTAGGCATGTCCAGGCCAGGCGGCTTTGGAACTCATATGCTTGACTTTCTTTGCAAGCTCTACGGTAAGCTGGCGATTTGAAGTAATTGCCGGCCATACTACGTCGTCCTGTTGCGTGGCAATGTTGATGCAGCGTCTCAAGAACACATGGCGTCGAGACTCGAAGCAAGTCGAGTGTTGCGGCACAGTCGCGTGCCTGCTGTATGTCATCATTTCTCGGCTGGTGGTCAATCTACATGTACATGTCACACCGTGGACGATTATTCTATACAGCGTGACGGTTTGCCCAAGTCATAACCGCTCAGTGCTGCTAGTGATACATGAGCTGCACTTGCGACAAGCTTCGCGATAAGCTTGCCAGCGTCGGTTGGCAGGGTAAAAGACCAAGATGCCGAGAGAAAACAAGAGGCTTCGACTGCCAGCTCGCCACATCCACAACGGCAACGGCTCACGCCCTGTTGACGACAGACCCTTGATTTCGACCAGCCTGATGGGGCCAACTGCGATTATATCAACCTCACTTGTTTCTCACACACACTCCTTTCCTGTCTCATTTACGTCTTCTTTCGCTTTGCAACGGCATATCGCCGCTCGAGATGTTTGACCTGCGCCCGACCAGCCTCCCAAAAGCCACACCGGGATGCTCTGCACGAACTCGTCTAGACCTCCGGACCGAGGCGCAGGCGAACCACAGGCGCCCGTGACTAGGAGGTCCTGGAGGATTCCCGTCACGCACCCACCTGCCTACTCGGGATGCACAGATAGCGGCGAGTCCGTATGAACACTATTGCACCATCGACAATTACAGCTTCCCATCGTGAATTGGAGTGGGATGCCTGAAAGTCATCCGTCTGTCCAGGACCATGCGTGGTAAGGAGACAGACATACTCCAGGAAGGAAAAGTGCTCGTGACCACTTGCTGTAAGCATCGGACGCCTGGCTTGACTGACCACGCTGCCCACGACGGTACCAGCACTTACATACTTATCATGGCGGCATAGTCGGTAGTGTCTCCAGAGCCGCTTAAACTCTGTGGTCTTGCGCACGCGAGGTTGCCTTCCATTCCTTCCAATAATGCAACTTTCTCATTACGGCCGGACTACTGGGACTGAACAATGGGCACATGGCCTGAGCGTCTCACGCACTGCACGCCATGGTGTGCCACCTTTCAGCGGCTGAGGTCTCGTTATGCTGAAGAGCCAGTCCCTGGCGGACAGTCCAATTCAATGGGGCGACAAGAGGGCACTACAGCTTCACACTGGTAGCAAAAGCGACACGCACGTACCTGCGTTTCACTCGATCGTTACCCAACACCTGGAACGCCAGAAACCAAGCAACTGAGATCCCAGATACGCATCCGCCAAGCTGCAATCTTCCGCGCGATACCACACAACTGCATAGGCATGGCTCTGGATGCTTTTCGGGACGCATGGAACTTGAGGTGGCTTCCACGAGGGCCCAGGCAGCAAGACCATGCGAAGCGTGTAAAGTTACCACCAATCTGAGTTCCCCGCCTTATCACTGCGGCGTACTTCGAGGGTAAGCAAAGCGAACCCATGCGGCGATCGTCTCTGAATGGGTTCATGTCCGTCCCTTCTAGAACGTTTCGCTGCAGTCCATAGGCCGAAGCTTAGACTTAACTTACATTAGCTTATCTCCAGACTGGCAGGACACAGGCAATAGGATACGATTCGCAAGCCATGAGAAGCGAGATCGCGCAGAGCTGGGCACAGCTGGGCTAAGATAGATTCGCCCTGGCAATTGATATAACAGCCACGCCTGTCCTCTGCATTCTCGCGCAGTCATTGTATCCTTCGCTTGTCGCGCACACGTGTGGTATCGTATCTACACCAACAAACGATACGACCCAGACGACATGTCTTCCTACCCATCAGAGCCGGAGAAGGCTTACCACTCCACGCCGGACTATACGGCCGGCCACTCGACCGTCAACGACTATGAGAAGACTGCTGCCGTCGAGGAGGGCACGGTGAGCTCCACTGACGATGCTCAAGTCCATCAGTACAAGCGTGTCCTGAAGAATCGGCACATGCAGATGATTGCTATCGGTGGTGCAATCGGTGCTGGTTACTTCGTCGGTTCCGGAGGTGCTCTCAGCAGCGGTGGTCCAGCTTCCCTGGTCATCTGTTTCGCCATCATCGGTGTCATGCTTCTCCTGACTATGCAAGCACTTGGTGAACTGGGTGTCTTGTTTCCCGTCAATGGTGCTTTCTTCACATACGCCGTCCGCTTCATCGATCCGTCCTGGGGTTTCGCTACTGGCTGGGATTATGCCATTCAATGGTAAGCTTTCGATTTGCAGAAAATCGCAGATTCCACCAAAATACGACGCAAAGCTGACAATCGTCCCAGGCTGACCATTCTTCCCTTCGAGATCACTGCCGCTGGTATTACACTAGCCTTCTGGGAGACAGCCAAAAACATCAACATTGGTGTCTGGATCACAGTCTTCCTCGTTGCATTGGCAGCCATCCAATTCTTAGGTGTCCGTGCATATGGTGAAGTCGAGTTTGTGCTTTCCATGGTCAAGATCGCGGCTGCCACGGGTTTCATCATTCTTGGAATCATCATCAACTGCGGAGGCGTTGACGGCGGCCCAACAACATACATGACTGGTAGCGAACCCCCTCTCATCAAGCCGGTTCCCAAAGGCTACCTGGGTGGATACTACTACCATGACCCTGGTGCGTTCAGGAATGGCTTCAAGGGCTTTTGCTCCGTGTTCGTCACCGCCTCTTTCGCTTTTGGCGGTACTGAGCTCACTGGTCTTGCCGCTGCCGAAGCCTCAAACCCGCTCAAGTCAATTCCCAAGGCAACCCGCCAGGTCTTCTGGCGTATCACCTTCTTCTACGTTGTTGGTCTTCTCATCCTTGGTCTGATCGTCCCATCAGACTCGAACATCCTTCTGGGAGCTTCTGGAGCGAACACTAAGTTTTCGCCCTTCGTCTACGCCATGACTCTTGTTGGTATCAAGGGTCTGCCTTCGGTCTTTAACGTGGTCATCTGCCTCTCGGTCCTCTCCGTCGCAAACTCTTCGGCATACGCAAGCACAAGAACGATGCAAGCGTTGGCAGCACAGGGCATGGCACCGAAGTTCCTGGCTTACATTGACAAGAGCGGCCGACCTCTTTACTGCATCATGATTCAGCTTGCATTCGGTTTGCTCGCTTTCGTCAACGAGGCACAAAACGGCAAACAAGCCTTCACTTGGCTCTTGGCGCTCAGCGGTCTCGCAAACTTCTTCATCTGGGGTACCATCTGCCTTTCGCACATCCGATTCCGCGCTGGCTGGAAGGCTCAGGGTCACACCCTCGATGAGCTGCCGTACAAGGCGTCATTCGGCGTCATTGGTTCGTACGTCGGTTTGGGCATGAACATCCTCTGCCTCATTGCGGCCTTCTATGCGGCACTCTTCCCAATCGGTGGCAGCCCAGACGCCGAGGCGTTCTTCGAATCGTACCTCGCAGCGCCAATCATCCTCGTTCTCTACGTGGGCTGGAAGCTTTACACTCGCGAATGGAAGATGTTCATCCGCTCGCACGAGATGGATGTCACCTCCGGCATGCGCCAGAACCTTCACGAGCTGCGGGATGTCGCTCACGACGTGCAGGCGGAGAAGGGAGGCCTTGCTTCGTGGCCGAAGCGCGTCCTCGGTGGCTTGTTCTAAGTCATCTAATGTTGACGATTGATGTGTTTTTGATTAGCGATACATTTTTGGATCGTTTGATAGATACCCATACGACCATTCTTACTGCACAATTCTCTCCTTTTGAGTCTTACCTTCCTATACTGTATGTCGTAGGTCAGAGTATCTAGTACTTCGGATCCCGTGTCTGCTCTGGGCTCAGACTACTCGTATGCAGTCAGTGCGCAGAAAATTCATACACGATAAATCCCGTAGCTAAGAACAGAATCGCGATACGTGCGCGGAGCTTGATGTATATTTGATGGGGCGATCTGGCCCTTCGCTCGTTGGCTACGTCCACGTCGCCACGAGTCCATACAGCAGAACGATCGTTTGTGGGGAGATCAGCAATGATGCCGCCTTCCTGACATCTCCAGTGTATTTCTGTACGTGGACTATACCGGTGGCTGACGGCAAGATGGTCTACTACCAATGTCGCTCACAGTACTCACATGCAGTTGGCGGAGCAGCAAAACGATGCTCTGTTTGTATAAGCAGTATCAACACTAGCTGCCACTGTAGCGACCCTCCCAACAATAATCAACATCGACAGTGTTCCACGACGTCTTCATCCCGAGACGAAGCTCTCGCGCCGCTCCACCTGACACGAGTAGCTCTCGCCGAACGAGCTACCCCAAGAGCTTTCTCCGCGTAGTCAAGTGCCCAGAACAGCTCCGAAATCGCTCAAACGGAACAACCTCCTACGTCAGGTTACTTACTGTAGCAGAAGGTCAAGAGAGCTCTCAACAATATCAGAACCAATCCCACTTCCACCATCGATTGACATTCAGTTCATAAAGCAACGTTCTCACTCATCATGTCTGAAACCTACACCCCCGAAGAAATCGAAAAGGCGCACAAGGTCCTCTACAATGAAGGCATTAAAATGCGTTACCAAGTCGCCGGCAAGGAATACGTCGATCGCGCTCTCGCCAATGCCCAGAACCCATTTGCCATAGCAATGCAAGAAGTCAGTTCATTCCTCGATTGTCGAAGGTTTGGGGGCGGAAATTCTACTCTACAACGGGCTGACATTGGCGGTATAAAAAGTATGTCTCGGAATCCTGCTGGGGTAGCATCTGGACTCGCCCTGGTCTGGACTTGAAGACCAGATCGTTCCTGAACATCGCTATGCTGTGTTGTCAAAATCGTGGGACAGAGCTGGCTACACATGTCAAGGGTGCTTTGAATAATGGTGCCAGCGAGGAAGAAATTCGAGAGGTTATACTGCAGGCAGCATGCTACAATGGAATGCCAACGGGTCCGACGCGATAAATTCCCCCGTCATAGACATATGCTGACCTTGTAACCCCGCATTAGGTATCGAGGGCTTCCGCGTTGCCTGGAAAGCAGTTGAGGAGTGGAAGGAAGCCAACGGCAAGAAGTAGGAGAGATGAACATGCGAGGCAGGGCACATAATTGTAAAGAATCATACTCGTTATGCCACGTACCTAGTCTATGACCGTGTCCATCGCAAAGTGGCATTGAGGAAAAGAGCACCGGGCTCCGGTTCTCATTCATGCCACATCGCAACATCGTCTCACCGAGCAGCTCATATTGGCGCTTACTGTCCATCCCTTGCCTTCCTGTATGCCGTCTCCTGCTCGAGCTGAATGTCTTCCATGTTCTTGGCGACGTCTTCGAGGATCTCTGCTGATCGCTGGTGGTACTCCACTTGTGCCTTGACCAATTCGACCAGATTCCTCAGTGGCTCTGGGGTATCCAAAACGTTCCTCATGATGGACGTTGCCTCATCGACCTTCTCCACGAAGCTGTCCTCGGCCTGCTCAATCGCGTGACGCTGCTGCTCAGTGTAGGATTCCTCGTGACGCCCACCAGCAGCAGCCTTCGACTTCACAGCATCGAGCTGCAGACGAGCGTTCTGAACGGCGGTGCGGGCCTTATCAGCAGATTTGATGCTCGAATTGAGCGTTGTGCTCCAGCCGGCCAAGAACTTGCCCTGAATCTTCTCGTCCTGGTCAAGGCGTGCCTCACCAACCTTCTCTTGGGCGATAGCGAGCTTCTCGAGACCTTGAGCGAGCGGATCGGGCTCGGTGGAGCCTTGGGGAGTCGCAGTAGCGACTGTCTGCGAACCCGCAAGAGCGGCGCGCGCGATGGCGTGTGAGAAGGTCTTTGGCTGCGGTTTGGCCGATGGCGGTGCGGTGAGCGCAGCCTGGGCTTCACTGGCGCTGCTGGCTTTTGACAAGAGATTCACCTGTGTTGATCGAATTGTCAGTACACACCATCCGCTGCGCCGGTCCTGGTCCAGTGTATAGCAAGACTCACCTTTTCGCTGATGCTCTTTCCCAGATCCTGAAAGCTCTCGCGGACATTAGGCGGATAGTCATACGCCTCGTTCGCGTACTGGCTTGTCGCAGCCAGCAGCTTCTGGTGCGTCTGCTTCAACGCATCAATGCGTGTCTCCAGCTCGACGTAATCATGTGGCAATTCCGTCTTCTCGCCTGCGTTACCCGTCTGCTCCTTGAACCATTGCTGGCTGCGAGTCGCAAATGGCGTGACGGAGGAGGAAAGGTTCTTGGTAAAGGCGTTGAACTTGTCCATGTTGAGGAAGTCAGGCGCGGAGAGGGAGGGTGACTTGTTCCACTGGGTGGACGGGAGGTATGCAGCGTATGCTTCGGCTTCGGCTTGAAACGCCAGTTTGGAAGCAAGGCGGTGTGAGTCTGGTAGAGGTCGTTGTTTGTGGTGAGTACTTGGATGCGATTGCCAGAGATACAGGTACTTAGATCTGAGACCCCACGATCACGTGACAGGTGGGAACGAAACTGGATAGGCAAACAGAAGAAGTCATGATTGGCCTTCGAGTGTGCTATCTAGAAGGGTTGTGCCGGATTCATCCACAGCTAGCGATCTTGTGGTTTGATTGAACTATCTATGAGAATTGTGTCGAGTTACTGTACAAGCTGGTGATCTTCTTGCCACCATTTGGCAGCTTGGCCCTCAGGATGGCTCCAGGATAACTCCTTGTGTCAATGCCATCATTCCAGTCGGGCTGATATGGCAACTGGTTGATGTTCAAATATATGTAGCCGTCGCTTCCCACGCTTCCTCCGTCTGGCCAGATGATCCTTGGGTCGCGGACGAGACCATGAGTTAAGCCATCGCTAGGATCAAAGTAGTATACCGCGTTGTGCTCCGGCATCAACTGGTAGATCAGACCGTTTGAGTCGGCTTCGAACCCATTGGCGTTTCCACCTCGTTGGCCGTGGTTCGAGACGTTTGAATGTGCAAAAACATCTGCGAGGGGATTGGTATCCCTTTCACGCAAATTTGCAGTCGGAATGGACCAGAGATAGTTTGTCGATAGAGGAGAGTAGTACAACCTCTCACCATCGGGGCTTAAAGCAATGCCGTCAAGACCTTCTTGTTGCCATCCAACGGGCATTCCCTTTTGACGGAGGTAGAACGGGTGACCTTGGTAGCTTGGAACGTCGTTGGCACCACGAAGAACCGATGAGTCTTGGTTCAGTCTTCGCCATGATTCTCCAGTTCCCAGATCACACATGATGAAGCCGGGTCTACCCTCATTTGAAGAATCCACAAGATATGCGATTCCTTGGCCGGAAGTGCCAGATAGATTTGGGTTGAAGTCGAAGCGCAGGTCGTTGAAGAAGCTGTCTGGAAAGTACACATCTGCTGGGAATGTGTATGTCTTGTATATTGTATTATTCGCAAGGGAGATTGCAATAAGTTTTGGGCCGCCAGGCTGGGCGTATGGCATCGACGGATCTCCCTGGGCGTTGTGAACTGTTGGTCTTCCAGTGTCTACAGCCCAGAGCGTCTCAGGTCTATCATGAGTCTCGGATGTGACATATATAGCTTGCACATTGATCAAGCCTGATGAGTTTCCAGATCCAAATGGAATGCCATTCCAGGTTGTATTCAGTTGGGAGGGTGGTAGATTGACCTCTGCAGACGGGTACGGGACTTCGTGCGTTTTGTTGACTACCACACCCAAGGTGTACTCGTAGTCACCGCGCGTGTAGGTAGTGAAGATGCGACCATCGGATGCGACCGCAATGCCTATCGGCCATTGGTCGTAGTAGTAATGAACCTCTTCAATCCCTGGACCGTAAGTGCCGTTGTCGACCCTCAACATCGTCTGCGAGTGATTCTGGTATGTGACTTGTGCTGTAACAATTGCTGCCAGCAACGCAAATGTCGTTAGATATGACAACATGATGCCTGTGTTCTTCGTATGGGCACGTTGTAAAGACAGAAACATGGAGAGTCAAGGAGGAAAGAGACGGACGTTCAAATGTCTACCTTTTTGGCCTTCGTCATCATAACTCACCATCAACGTGCCTTGCATGAAAGCCACCGGCTGATCGGCATCGTTCTCGCACACGTGTTCGGACATGCAGAGACAGCTGTGCAGAGTGACAGAGAGAAGAAGGCGATGGTGTGTGGTTGTGTTGAGGTCATCAAGCCGTTTCACTTTGACGTCGTTGATGTGGGGAAGCGGCATACTTGAGCCGCGTTGCAGTGCCGGTAGTTCTAGCGACGACTGGATCTGTAGTACGTCCTCTCCCTCGCTCGTCCTCCATCGACAGGGACTTGTTGTATTCCAGTCATTATAGAGCCCCAGTCGCTGGGTGTTCACGCTTCTCTCGAATCTCGGCACTTATGCTCATATGGAAGGGGATCGACTGCCGCAAGAGCACCACCAGTCCATACACCGCCGCCCACTCAATTTCGCTTATGTTGTGACCCATCGACGTGCTTATCACAGTACACATTGTCGTTAGAGTACGTTGATATGTAGATCAGGATCAATGTGTTCTTGAACTTCAATTTTTTTCCTTATAAAGCCCCTGCGGACTCTACGAGCTGAATGAGGCTGTGTCAACTGCGAGGAAAAACCAGTGACTCGGAAAGAAGCAAAAGAGTGCGCATCGTTACTACAGGATGGAGAGAGTGGCTGAGGTGTATATATTCAGGAAGAAACATGCTGTCGAAGCGAAAGGAGGATGTCAAGTTGGGGCGAGCAAGCGGACCGGACCTCTGTCCAAGCCAATTAAATGCACGGGATCGTCGAGAATCTCCTTCCTCCTTCCCTCGTTGCTATCCTATTCCTCTTCTCTTTGCTGCAAATGCCCGACAACATCAAAAGTTCATCCATTGGCGGCATCTTTGGCCCACCGTTGTATTATACCACGGTGGACCCTCGTGTCTGTGGTGCTGCACAACGTCCATCATGCTACTTGCCTTACGAACGGCCGGACTCGAGCGGTCTCTTCGGATATCGCACTCTTTCAGTAGCTTTTGCTGAAGTCAACAAACTCAACAGCAGGGTGACTTCATGTCGTGTGAGTCGGGTTTACGTGCTGAATACCCTTTCAATGCGGCATGATAATGTACTTTCTCATTACATGTCCTCACCACGCGCTGGACGTCCTAACTGGGCGGGCGCCGAGCTGATCGCTCTTTACGTTCATTTGTTTGATGCAGTACACAAGTCTGGTGAAACTTTGCACGAAATGTAACGACCCGCCGCAGCATTGAGCCAAAGTATTGCTTCAACGTCAAAAAATGGTGTTTTCTGCCTGGGGGTTTGGGGTCGTGACAGCAACCCTGTGACGACATCGTACGGATACGTACTTCAGTGCGGAAATTCAACATTGGCGCATGAGAGAACAATGACATCGGCAATTCTGACTTCCTATATCGCTTGACTGTGAGCAAATGGAAGCACACCAATATGGAAGTATGAACGACAGATATACCTCTGCTGGCACCAATATCGACTCGAAATTGCATGGCTTATTGTCCACGGACGAAAAGGCGTGGCACAGTTCCACTCTTGGACCACTAGAGAAATGGCCACAATCCTTGAAGTCATTCGCAACGACACTTGCAGCATTCACATACCCCGCAGCATTGCTTTGGGGCAATGAGTATGTGCTCATTCACAATACCGCATGGGTTGAGACGGTAGGAGGTACCTCAGCCCAGGGACAGCCCCGAAAGCATGCGTTCACCAAGGAGACTTTGGACATTTTACAGTCCGTAATTCAGCAAAGTGCTTTTCGAGTGTTGCAGGATTGCAGCCTCATAGACACGAACATCAGGACCAGTGATCATTGCGCCACCTTGAGCCCGCTGCATTCCCTTGGGGACGATCTGGAACGCGGTATCATGGTCCAACTTATGCCAAAATCGCTACGACCAACCTCTGATGGCGAGGAACAGCGATTGGCAGGATCTACAGGCGCTGACGCTGGTGGCCATGATCCCCCCGAGCTCGTTGAGGCGACCGACAAAGCGCCAATTGATGAGCATCCATTCTTCAAACGGTTTGCTGAAATGTTACCGTGTGGACTGGCTATACTTGACCGCAATGCACAAGCCATCTTCGTGAACAGACATTTTTACGACTTGACGACTCTGAAAGCTGGAGAGCAAAACTTCACATCCTGGCCGCAGTCCATACATGACGAGGACTACGATCGTGTCATGGGCGCCTATCAAGATGCATTCGGATCCCAAAGGCTACTCCGGACTGAGTTTCGCGCCAAGGGTGGCACACATCCGTGGCGACTTCTGCTGCTCACGCCGCTGGGAGACGAGAATCTGCAACACGTGAGCCTTCGTGAGTATGGCGGATTTGTCTGCTGCATCGTCGATATTAGCAATGAGAAGACTGCGGAAATCGCGGAGCGAAAATCAGCTAAGCAAGCTAGCGACCGGAAGGAGCAGCAAGAGCGCTTCATCGACATGATCTCTCACGAACTCCGGAATCCCCTATCGGCTATACTGCATTGCGCAGAGGACATAGGTGATATCGTCAAAAACAGTAGCAAGGGCGCCATTGACACGAAAAGCATCCGAGAATCTGTGGACATTATTCACCTTTGCGTCACCCACCAAAAGAAGATCGTCGATGATGTTCTATCCTTCTCAAAGCTCGATGCGTCTCTACTCTCTCTGGAACCAAAGCCCGCCGAACCGAAACGTCAGTTGCAGAACACATTGCAAATGTTTCAGCATGAGGTAGATTCCTACGTCCGATATGGCTGACTTTTATTGAGCTAATATATGACAGTTCCGCAAACAGCATCTCGAGTTTCAATACTCTGCCGACGATGTGTACAACCAGCATCGTGTAGATTGGGTCATGGCCGATGTGGCGCGAGTATCACAGGTTCTCATCAATCTCGTAAGTAATCAAGTTATAGAGACATCCAGTTTAGTCCATGAGAGTCTTTATTTTGGCTGACTTCGACTTATAGATGACAAATGCCATCAAGTTCACACAGCGTGGCAACGGCAAGAAGTCAATACAATGCTCAGTTGCTGCCAGTACTGAGAGACCTGCGTCTTACCCGCCGGACGTTGTTTTCTTTGAGAGCGGTGACCTGGCACGGAAAATGGATCTGACCGGCAAGCCGGAATGGGGTGATGGCGAGGCTCTGTACATCATGGTCGCGGTCAAGGACAATGGGTACGCAGCGCACTACATCAGCTGTGTTACAAATTTGCTGACTTGCATACAGCATTGGTATTAGCAAGGATGGTCAAAAGCGTCTATTTGAGCGATTTCAGCAAGCCACACCAAAGACAGAAGAGACTTACGGAGGCTCTGGGTTGGGGCTCAACATCAGCAGAAAAATCTGTCATCTTCACGGAGGCGAGATAGGCGTTTCGTCGAAAGAGGGCGAAGGGAGCACTTTTGGCTTCTTCTTCAAGGTGAGGAGGACGCAGCCACCGAAGGAAACGAATACCGAGCAGGCACAAGAAGAAAAGAATGGCGATGAAGAGCTTCGAAGCCAAATTCAACTCATTGGAAAGACCTCATCAGCAAAGCCAATTCGACGGTCATCAGCCCAGTCCCATGAAAGAAGCGAGACGCCTACGGAAAATAACCAGCAACCAAAACGACCCACCATAACAAAGAGGCACACGACCCGGGAGAGATCCACCCCTGCAACTGCTTCCACGTCCTCCGTAGCTGCAGACGAAGAACATGGTCGACCTGTCTATGAAACCCAGCGAGACAGCAAACCAATACATGTCCTACTGGTAGAAGACAACGCCATCAATCAAAAGATTCTGCATCGCAAACTAGAAGCCAAAGGCTTTGGTGTAACGACTGCAAACAACGGCAAAGAAGCTGTCGCTGCCGTAGAAGCAGCGGCGGATCATGCAGACAAAGACGCTTTCGATATCATCCTCATGGATCAGCAGATGCCGCTTCTGGATGGCAACGGTGCTACCAAAGCCATTCGTGAACTGGAACGCTCAGGTAATGCCAAACACATTCCCATTCTGGGCGTCACGGCGAATATAAGAAGCGACCAGCAAGATGAGATGATGGCGAGCGGCATGGACGGCGTGATCTCGAAGCCTTATACGGTTGAAGATATGGTCGAAAAACTCCATGGGCTGGCTGGTTCTTCCACGAGTCGATAAGGCGGGATTTTCATGATTGCCACGTAAGTGTATCATGCGGATGCCAGATTATCAGGGTCAAAGACGTTGATCTCGTGGAGGAGAGAAGAGGGAACGTAACGACGAGGCTGTTGACAATCACTCCCTTGTTTCTCGTCGAGCAAGCATAGCGTGTGGTGTTCCGATCAGCACATTGAGCGAAGTGTTGGCAGAATTTTGGAAAAAATGCTTCGGTATTTGAGACGTGACAACTGTACGATATGACGTGCGAGACAAAAAAACACCACAGGAAGAGATCGAGAAATAATAATCACGATTCCTCAAACCACTTCTGCTGTCAACCTCACCACTCATCACGACTGTCCAACCTCGCTCTTCGGAACCGCAGTATACCGCTTCCTCCTCTGCAATGCCTCTACAACAGCAACAACGCAAACGACGAGTCCAAGAATGAACATTGGGATCAGATTCCACCTCCATCCTCGCATGACTCGCAGATGCGAGCGGATATCGCTACGGTCACTGTCGCTTGCCAAAGGCAATTGGAGGACGGCCGCGAACCAATTCTCAGGCGTCCATTCGAGGAGTGGGTAGGCGACGTAGTCTGGGTACGGGTGATTGTCAAGGGACGCGGCGAGAGCTATGTCAATGGATTGTCCGTCGTGGTCGGCGGTCAGGACGAAAGTGTAGATCAGCGCTGAGAGAGTGAGGAGCATGGAGAGGATGGTCATCGTGAGCCAGAAGTGGTAGAAGTCTAAGCTCCATTTCCTCGTCTGCGAAGAGGTCGTGTGCGTAGTCTTGTGGCGTAGATAGAGTGCGAGGGCTCCGCCTATGCCAACCAGGATCCAGGCAGTGCCTGCGGCACCTGAATTGCAGGATACAAGTCAGCGTCTGTCTTGAGTGCTGGATTGGGCTTTTGCGCTCGATATTGACTTACCATTGCTGGTGTGGCCTTGGTCGACAAGGAGGTAATCGGGTTTCCCATGGAGAGGAAAAGTAGCGGAGTCGTAATCTATGAGGAAGTCTTGCCCAGCGCGGTCGTGGAGCCAGGCGACCATACTGGAGATGAATGAGAGCTCGATGATAGCATCGATGGTGAGAATGGCGAGCGCGGTATAGAGGCCAATAGTGAGTGGCTCCATTGTTGACGATGAAAAGATGTGGGTTAGGCGACTTCTGATCGGCTTATTTACCAACATAGAGGAGACGTTTGGCAGTAAGCTGTAGTGCTTTCTCAGTGTATGGCAAGCTTCGGTGTTACTCTGTTCGTGCGACTGTAACGAGGCTGGATGACCAGAGATTGGAAATCTGCAATGGGAGTGTCCCGGATTAAGGTGAAGCGAAGCTAGAGTAGTCAATCCTGTACAAGCAAATGGAATAAGTCATGCTACTAATACATGCTGAAGGAAAATGGAGAGGAATATGAAGGAGGAAGAACAAAAAAGTGCATCAGGTCAGCTTGAGTAAATCAGTAATACTAGCAGTGACGTGGGAGTAGTGCGTACAGCCCATGTGCAGACGTTTTTGGTGGCTGACAGAGACAGTCCCGCTGTGAAGCACGTTTGCCAAGCAAGTCGGAGCGGAAATACATGCGTATGAGGCACATCTATGTTCAATTGTACCTCCATCGTTTGCTGGTGCCGGGCTTGGGCGCCTTGAAAGTAAGCGAGCTGAAGTGCGCTGTTGATAGGAAATAAGACCAAAAATAGTCGTCCATCAGCCTGACAAGCCAGAACAAACAGACGAATACTACGTGCAGTAAGCAGCATGAGCCAGTATGAAAGAGGCTGTCGTCTTTCGTGCAGCTGCCGTGGTCGCGTGATGTCCATATGGATATATATTTGCAGCACATGTTTGCTGTTTTTCCCGTTGCTGCCGAAGTAGGAGAGCCGCGGAGGTCACTGTCGCCGCGGTCAGTCAGGCTTGTGGCACATTCACTGTTCCACCAGCAACATGCACCATGTCAGTCGATGGAAAGATCTGTGATTACATGCAGGCATTCCCGGTGGGATCGCAAAAAGGAGAGACGTGTGGTTGTCCTTATCTCCGCGAAGTTTCGGCGTTAAAAGCGGTGGCCCAAAATTGATCACGATTTTTGGACATGGTCCGAATTTGTCACCCTCGAGAAAAGTCGATGTGGATGCAATACATCACTTTCCTCACAGGGCTTTCCTCACTGCCACAACTATAGCATCGCAGAGCGACACAATGGCGGACGCTCTGATCACGTATCTGCGGCTCACATTGCCGTCGGAAGTTGCGCTCCAAGCAGAATCTTTCATTGAATTACTCGAACAAGGCGAATTCGAGAAATTGCTGCGATCCGACGAAGCCCGTGTGCTGTTCGGTCAAGACACAGGATCCGAGTTGTCTCATATCAGATACGATGAGTTTCCGAGCTGGAGCGATTTCATATTCCAGAGAATCGGAGCCTTCTGTGGAGATCGATCGCAGCCAGAGAGACAAGTGATCCTATTCTGCATTGGATATGCTGCCCTGCTGGCATTCGTACAGTCCAACGTAACCGGACCTCCTCTGGAGTTCCAGCCTTCTTCGTTGCTACTTCCCCACGCCATCACTCCGGAGCAAGATCGCAGACAGGCTATAAAGCGAGACTTGATTGCCGGCTTGATCGTCGATGGTATCGCCGCATACAAGTTGACACCAAACATTGAGCTGTTATGCTTTGCAGACGCTGTAATGACTTGTCCGCCAGTATTGAAGAATGTCAAAGCTGCGAGATGGGCCAAGATGAGGACCGCATTCTATCACCAAAGACTGCTCTCTGAGGTGTCCTCGACCCTACAAGATGTCATTTATGATGAGCTTGCATTGATCGAGGAAGATCTCAAGCTCGCCGAGAACAATCAAGCAAGTGTCGAAGCCGAATTTCTCCTCGAGCGAGCCACTATACATATTCACCACGGCTTGGACAAGCTTGCGCGAGCAGATTTGGACAGAGCTAAGAAGGATCGCGGTTTTGAATTTGCCTTGACAGGTCTACTTGGTAAGCGAACTAAATTTCAAGAAAACGATATCAGTCAACTGGTGGTGCTGGCAAAAAGTGCAGAAAATGGTGTAGAAGGGAGCCAAGCGAGCGCAAGCAACGAGAAGACCAGCGAGCAAAGTCAGCCAACGACCAAACCCACGAATCTTGATCTGAACGACGATACCTTGCTCGAGTCGATCTCATTCTCGGAAACACCAGCAGACTCAGCATCAACTGGCATACAGACCGAGGACTCTCTTCCGGCCATACTTAAAGCTCTCGATGCATCGGATCAGCCGCAGCTACAGCCACTCGATTCTTCGATACTACTCTTGTATGCCTCATCCATCACAAACACATCGGCACAGGATGGGTTAACCAGGGAAGAGACTGTGCCATACGCCACCCGTGTACTGGAAGGCGGTAGTTCGAACTGGCAGGTCTATACGCAAGCACTGCTCGTTCGTAGTCGTATTGAAGGGTACCGGTCAAGAACGATAGAACGTGGTCTGCTGCAGCTCCAAGCTCTCGTGGATCAAGTTATCGCGGACACGACAGGTGATGGCTCATCCAGCAAAGAGACTGCCGGCGCTGATGCACCTACGACTACTTTCCTCCCGAAGGCTAAAGAGTCTGAAAGCGCACCTGTCACCGAACGTCTGAGATACATATTCCAGCTGGCAACTCCAACGAGATGGGAGCTAGAAGCTGAGCTCGCCTCTCGCTGGGTATCGCTTGGCGGCCTGCGCTCTGCATTAGAGATATACGAACGCCTCGAGATGTGGGCAGAAGCTGCCTTGTGCTGGGCAGCGACGGAGCGTGAAGACAAGGCCAAGAGGATCGTTCGACGACAACTCTTCCATGCCACGATTCGTGGACCGGGTGTTTCAGAGAACGACGAAGAATGGACTGGATCAGCTCGAGATCCACCACCGCTCGACGCACCGCGATTATACTGCATCTTGGGAGATATCGACCAGTCTACCGAAATGTACGACAAAGCCTGGGAGGTCTCTGGCCAGCGTTACGCACGAGCTCAGCGATCCATCGGTCGAATACACTTTGCGGCAAGAGACTACGTCCGAGCCGCTGAAGCCTACAGCAGGAGCTTGAAAGTCAACCAACTCAATCACCAGAGCTGGTTTGCTCTCGGCTGCGCTCTTCTTGAACTTGCTCTGTTCGACAAAGCTGTCGAAGCTTTCTCCCGCTGTGTGCAACTCGATGAGTCCGACGCGGAAGCATGGAGCAATCTCGCCGCCGCGTTGCTACGAACAGATCCCGATACCGCAATCGCACAAACAAACAGCCACGCAGAAAACCCCAAGCTCGACGACGAAGAAGACGAGACACCTGTCGACAAAAGCAAATCCAGCGTCGCAGACCGAGAACAAGCACTTCGCCACGACGCTTTGCAAGCTCTCAAACGTGCCGCTTCTCTGAAGCACGACTCCTACCGCATCTGGGAGAACGTCCTCGTTGTCTCTGCCTCCCTCTCTCCACCCGACTACACTTCCATCCTCGCCGCCCAGCGCCAACTCATTCAGCTTCGCGGTCCTACCGATGGAGAGAAATGCGTCGACGTCGAGATTCTCGCGAACATAGTCAACCATATCATCTCCACAGCCGACACTTACGACCCTTCGAAACCCGGCCTGGAACGCATGGTGGTCAAGTTCATCGACGAGAGTGTCGTACCCTTGATCACGGGCTCGGCGGAGTTGTGGCGACTCATTGCGAAGCTCGCGCTGTGGCGGAGAAAACCTGGCGCAGCTCTTGACGCAGAAGAAAAGGCTTGGAGAGCGGTGACGAGTCAGCCGGGTTGGGAGACGGACAGTGAGAAGCGGTGGAATGAGGTCGTGGATGCGACGGTCAGGCTCTGCGATTCGTATGAGAGTCTTGGTCCACAAGAGAAGACGGAGGGCTTGGCTGCGGGTAGTGGAGAGGTGGTAATGAAGGATTGGAAGTTCAAGGCGAGGAGTGCTGTGAGGGGAATAATGGGGAGAGGCAAGGATAGCTGGGATGGCACGCATGGGTGGGACAGGTTAAAGGATGTGATGGAAGGATTGAAAGGATAGCGAGCTGTTTGATGATGCCGTTGATGCAACTCGATTCCAGCCTGGTGCGTTTAGTCATATACAGAATCGAAACAAGTCGTGAGAGGACAGGCACACCTAGGTCTCCAACGCTTGAGCTCTGATTGTTCACGACTCGCTTGCTAGATACGCGCGCAGTCGGACCATGACACTGCAACTCCCACCCTTCTTCGGCGGTACCGTGCTGCTATCTGCCTCTTCGACCCTAGCTGGCCATCGAGTCTCCAGTAACTCTCGCATGATCTCATCCACTGGTCTGGTATAGACAGAAGAGTAGACGAATTGATGATTCCGTGTGACTGCTGTGGTCGTCCATGACTTGTATATCAAGTGCGCGTGGCTTTGACCTGTGTCGTCCGTGTCTGTGACACCTTCGTACCATTCTTCGGGAGTGGTCTTAGGAGGGAGCAGCCTTGGTATTTTAGCCCGACTGGCGTGTCCGTGGCAATGCGCAAGGCTTGTGCGTGCCTTCGCGGCTGAGGAGGATTCGATCAGTGGGTCGGTCTCGCTCGCTGTGTGAATTGCCCAATCGTGACGACTGGGACCCACGTCCATCTTGCAGGCTTTCGCGGTTGGCTTGTATGGAGTGGACGATATCTTGGCCGTCGGCGGAATATAGCGCTCTAGGTGCTGTAGGACTTGGGGCGGCAATTCTGAGGTTTCTTGGAGGAAGCGAGATCGCAGGTTCTGTGGCACTTGCACCTTCACTGGGAATGGCGATGCTGAGCGTTGTGGAGAGTGAAGAGGGTCTGCAGTGTTGAGCGCTCTTGCATGTCGATGTGACTTCGTAGGAAGGCGCGAGTCTGCTGCCATGTGACTGGCAGTCAACATGGAAGCAGTCTTGGGCGTGGTGCAGGACATCGTGGAATGGCGAACAGCCAGGTGGTTCTTGACTGCAGCGTGTTATCGCAAAAGCATCGCCGCCCAGGTGTACGTCCAGTTTGCTAAGCAATCGAAGTATTGAGTGGTGGAAAGTTCTTCACGCACTGTCTCGATTGCCTCAGCTTCCCGCACCACCATCTCTGCTCCATCTCCAAGCCGGTTTCCCATTGCTTCACTCACTTAAGGTACGCGCTTCACCTTGGTGATAATGTCGCCTAGCAGATCCAGCATCGTCTGTCTTTCGGCCTCCTTGCGGGTTCTCTCCTCCTCAACCTCTCGCAATTCAGCCTCCAGTTCTCTAATTCTCTTCAATTGATCTGCCTCGCGACTACCCAGTCCCGGCAAGCTGTGTATGACATGCTCCATCTGCTGCTCCTTCACTACCAGATCTTGCGCCATCTCGTGCATGACAGCATTGAAGGTGTCTGGATGCTCGGGTCGCGGTTCGTCTCCGTCCTGTGCATCATTGTGAGTGGACACGATGGCGCCTGCTTGCTGAGCGGAATCGCCGTTGGTGTTTCCATTAGTGTTCGGCTGTTGTTGAGCGGACTGTGGCGCTTGGCTGGGCTGGCCCGGAATCTCGGCGAAGGGATGGCGGTAGTGGACGTAGTTCAGCGATGCGTACATCAGTGTGAGGAGCTGCTCCGGACCTTAGCATGAACTCCAAATGATATTGGAATTTGCATTTGTATACCTCGTCCAGGCAATCCTGCAGCTGTGTCAGTCGGTCCGCCATGATGTGCGAACCGCAGGTCGCATTGAAGGTGCGATCAAAAAGGTAGAGGATAACGCGCCAGTGGAGTGTCACATGTCGATGCTTGTCTAGTAGACGCGCAGTGAATGCGCAGCTTGCCTCACGAGAGCATATGATAGTGTATGCCTAGCGTGTGGAGATCAGCGCCAGGCCGAATCCGAAACTCAAGTCGCGACATGCGCAAACGGTCTCCGAGGACTATTCTTTAGGTTACTGTGTTTCTTTCTTTCACGCGCATGCCCTCCTACAACTCGGCGGCGCTCGCACTCGGGCGCGAACATGAGTAAATTACGACCATCCCCATGTTCAGCCGCCCTCATCTTCTCCGGCAATGCCTAACAGCACCACTACGACAGCGTTCCAGTCCTCCATGGAACCTTAGCACGCGACTATGTCCTCTACCTAACATCACTGTCGCCAATACCCGACAGTCGTCTATATCGCAGGTTGCGAGCCCTGTTGTGGCGCCAAAAAGGTCACGTAATCGGAGGTCCACAAGGGACGAGGTCAAAATCGTGACCACCAAAGAACAGAGCATTTCGCACAAGAGCAAGCACATGGTGGTGAAGAGCTCTACAAAGCCTAAGAGGAAAGCGATCAAAGGAGACGATGGAGCAATTCCCTCTTCTCAAGTCGTGGACGCTCCCAAAAGAAAAGGCAGGCCGCCAAAGAATTTAATTGGAGTGCCCGCAACAGTCGTGAGCGCGAAGGCCCGTGTGCCGAGAGGCACGCCTTACAAGATCTTGGTCAAGAGTCATTCGCGTACCAAGCTTCTGACAGCCTCTGCTAAGCATCACAATCTAAAGTCATTCGAGGAATGGGGCCAGAAGCACCATAAGTCGACCAGTAGCCACGTCTATCAGGGCACGTTGTTCGAATACCAAACGATGGAGACTTTCCAATTGTACAACTTCGAACTGGAACCTTGCGGTCGCCGTAACGATCTGGGCATCGACTTGATCGGTCACTGGAATCTCCCACCGAGAGTGATGCGGCCTAAGATCATTGTGCAGTGCAAGAAGTCAAAACCCACACCTGCGCATGTGCGCGAACTCGATGGCGCATACCAGGGCGCCCGCTCCGAGTACAATGGTGAGGCTGTGATGGCGTTCTTGTCGTCGAGTCACCCAGCTACTTCTGGTGTCCGCCATGCTCTACAGCGATCTGGAATGCCAATGGGGTTTGCGCAGGTCGACCCTGATGGCGATCTCCAGCAGTTTTTCTGGAACCAAGCAGCTGAGGAGGCATTTCTGACTGGCATGGTCGCTCATAAAACTTATGATAAAGCAAAGCCAGATATTCAGGATGGGCGCAGCGAGAGTACTGCTATAAAAGGACGAGTTACTTTATCCTATATGGGCGAAACATTTAGAAAGACGAGCGCTGCTGGAGAAGCCGTGTAATGTATGTATCTCTACATGTCCTAAGAACAAGTGCTATCAGTGCCTGGCAGCCATTACCACCCCAATTCGGTTGGGGCTCACCACACGCTGCTTTGGTGTGTTGAAGTTTGAGACGATGACAGAGTTATTCCTTTGCAGTCTCGAACGAGTCGTTGAACGTGGATTGGACCAGACGTCTCTTGGGTATCGTTATTCGGCAGTCCCAATTCCTCTGCAGGCTAAATGAGGCGTGGGGTTCAAGCAAGGGGCAGGCTCCACAAGCACGACAAAGGGTCCAGCGGATCGGCACCCAAGCCGTAGTATGAACCTTATTCTGTCGCCTACTTTCAGCTTTCACAATGTGCTGACAGGCACACCATTCTCCTCACTCACGTTCAAGCCCATCGAAAATGCAAATAATCCGTCCTGCTGGTAAGTACCATGTCGCAACATTTCCCCTTTCTAACACCAGAAGCTAACGAGCGCTCAATGGCAGGCTTCAACGAGCGACGATGCATAGCTCGAGATAGTCTAGCCCTCTATGGCTCGATTGTGACAGTAGGAGTCTACAGCAGCAGCTCAAATGCGGAACAAATCCTCTCCAAAGGTGACATCTTCAAGGCATTGAAGGACTGCATCGCACGACAACCGGTCCTCAGCACGGTCGTCCTAGGAGCCCACACAGAGCAACCGCAACTCGCTAGAGCAGCCTCGATCGACCTGAACAACCACGTTCAGATTCTGGACGCTGCTGGTGGAGACGATAAGAGCTTCCTTCAGTCGTTTCTGGAGCAGATTCACAACGAACCGCTGGATGATTACGAGAGACGGCCGCAATGGCGAGTCTATGTAGCTCCGCGACGTCCGTCATCTGCTGGCACTGTGCAGTGTTTCCGGCTCGCTTTCGCCAGCTCTCATGCGCTGTGCGATGGAGCTTCAGGAATGATCTTCCATAGAACATTCCTAGAAGCACTACGAGGCCTGGACACTCTTCCCTTCGACTCTAACTCGCACTACGAGACGTTGAAGCAACCGAAATTACTGCTGCCTCTCGAGCAGCTTGCGAACTTCACCGTATCGTGGTCATTTCTTCTGGGACCCTTGGTGGCAGAGTATTGTCCTCATTGGCTGACTTCTATGCTGGGATTCAGACCTGAGGAGAAGGATTCAGGAGACGTCTATCGCGCGTGGACGGGCTCCTTTGTCCGACCTGAACGATCTTCACCCAAACAACTTCCTCCTACGGCTGTAGGGTACATCTCTGTTCCACCAGAGCTGCTTGGAAGTGCACTCGCTGAATGCAGGAAGCACGGCGCACGCTTGACTGGGCTGCTAAACCATTTGGCCACACGGTCGCTTGCTCGAGCGCTGCTTTCCCAGGGCGAAAGCTATGGCAAATTCGTTGTAGATACTGCCCTTGACCTCCGAAGGGTGCTCCCTGAGGGTCAAGGCCAAATCGCAAATCTCGTGTCTGCTTACGTCGAGACTATCCACGCAGGGCCGAAGCAGCTCGATCGTGGCGAGGTATTGACGACAGAAGACTGGGCAGATATTGCACGATCCACACAGCAATTGGGCAAAGCTTCGCAAACGCTTGCAGACCAACCCATAGCGCTCCTGAAATATTTGACGGGATACAGGGATTGGACGATGAAGAACGCCAGCAATCCCGCAAAAGGCGCATTTGGGATGAGCAATATCGGGAACTTCGATCCGGTCCGTGATCCCGAGTCGGCGTGGTCCATTGACGATGTGATTTTCAGCCAGTCTGCAGACTGCACAAACGCTCCTTTAAATATCAACGTTGCCAGTGCAAAGGATGGCAATTTGTGGATTGTCTTGTCGTGGTGGCCCGGTATGCTCGGGGTGCAAGACGAGCGGAAGTTAGCCAGGGAGACTGGCGAGGATATCTTGCGGCAGCTGAAAGCCATCTGAGGCACACAGGCATGTCCGAGGCAGACATTATGATCTGAACGGGATAAGGCGAGGCTGGCCGCCTGTAATGTTTAGTGGGTTATGATCATTGCTCATGCTTCGTAAAGTGTGTCAGTATAGGGAGAATCCGTATGCAGCCGTGTGATATCAGGCGCAAGCGATGTGGTGATGTTCTCCTGTCTGCCGCTCAGCAGTCGATGAATGAATATTGAGATCAGTCTTGGAATGGGACGCACGCGTTGCACCGACGTGACTGTAGATGGTCAGCAGTGAGGACGACCTTGAGTTTGTACTCGACAGACGAGAGATACGGAAGCGCGGAAGACGTTCATAAGGATCCGTATGTTGTAACCTTCGTGCAACAAGCTTTCACACAACCACTAATGTCCTGCTACGATCAGGCTCCAATACCAGCGTCAATAGTGAGAACACAGACAAGTCCATCCGTGCTGCGTAGCTTGTTGGCCCTGAAGTTCTTGACGCAATGTGAGCCGTTGCCGACGTCTGTTTGCCCACCACAATCCAGCTTTGTCGCATTGCGTTCAGAAATTTAGAGGGTGCTATGGCCAGCTGCGACATGCCCAATCCTGGCTGAGATGAAGGTATAGTCAGGGTGTCGAACACGAACATCTCAACGCCAATAACACAGCACAGAACTGTACTCAGAGAGCGCTTCGAGTCTCTCCTTGTTCGATCGAGGTCCTTTCCGAATCTCGTACGCTGCAATGACAGCTTTCGATAAGTCTCCGAACGTTATCCCGTCGTTGTAATAGCGACGATGATAAATTGTCAAATGGTTGCCCACAGGGATCACGCAGGTGGTCGTTGGAGGTTGCGAGATCAACATACGGTCCCACAGAGGACGAGTCTCTTGCAGAGAGTCTTGCCACAACGGCCAGATGTCGATGCGCGCAGCGACTGTATTGTCGCGATAGCCAGTCTTCTGTTGGAACCAAATCGGCGTGAGCGGATTTTTAACGCGCTCACTATCGTCATCGCGTTCCAGAAATAGCATCTTTCTGAGTGTCTTGGAGTACGTGACTGTCTCGAAGAACTTCTGACTGACGCGGCGACATCGCACGATATCGGCGACGGGAAGCTGGATCAAGATGTGCTCGACCAGTTCTCCAACGCCGAGAACACGATCGGCAGCGGACGGGGAATGGTGATCAAGAGGAAGAAGAGGAATTGCAGCGAACAATGAGACCTGCTCTGCGACGATACATGTATCCATGGCTCTGCCTCCGAAGCTCGGTTGTTGACCCAAGTGACTTGGTGACGTACTCGCGATCGGAAGGAGGAAGCTTGGAAGTGAGGGAGCAAGGAAGCAGGTGCTTGGCTGCCACCTGCAAGCATGTGGTGGTCCGTGCCCTGTAGTGCGAATCTGAGCGGACTTGAATCTTTCCATGCTCAAGCACACGACCATCCATCACCATAAGAGAATTCACATATAACAGCACGACCACTATCACTGCACACGCGCTTGCAGGTCAATCTCATCGGCAAATCACAAAAAGTGCGCCTCCACCATGACGTCCACAATCGGCATCCCGATCAAGCTACTCAACGAGGCCACTGTAAGTGATATATGTCCAGACGCTCAACTCAAAGCCAGCGTGCGCTTACACATGAGGTCCTGATAGCTGACGTCGCGCTCTCTAGGGCCATCAAGTAACGGTTGAGATCGACTCCGGCCAGACATACCGTGGAAAGCTCATCGAAGCTGAAGACAACATGAACTGCCAACTCGAGAACATCAACGTGACCCAGCGCGACGGTCGCGTCACTCATCTGGACCGTGTCTATATTCGTGGCTCACACGTGCGACTCTTCATCGTGCCGGACATGCTGCGAAATGCTCCTATGTTCAGATCGAAGGGTGCAAGAGGTCGGGGTGTGGGTCTTGCTCGAGGACGGGCTACGGTGAATCGCGCAAGAGGACAGCGTGGAGGGAGATAAGATGCTGTTGTAGGACGTGGTGAACACTATGGATCACGCGCCTTGGGCAATGGAACAGTGGAGGCAGGGTATAACTCGCGCACAGAAGACTTCCTAGTCTCTAGCGACATGCTGCTTGGTGGCTGCTGGACCGTGACTGATCCTGTCGTGAGAACATGCATAGCGGTACCAGATGATCAAGCGAGGCGTTCGGAGCGTCAGGAAGGATCTTGTCTGGAAAAGGCTACGGCTTCGGCATGGGTACAAACTCCCATCTGCCCTTATATTGCGTAGCGGAGCAGCGAAGACGACCGCTGGAAGAGCGGCCAGAACGACAAGACGGAACTTGAACCCATAAATTCATGTGTACGTCTGGTTTCGCATCTTAACATATCCAAAATATAGAGCCTCGCCCTTGCTCCCACGTGATGTCGCAAGGCCAAAGCAAGGTCGAATGTGTCCCGCACTTCGACTTCACCATTCCTCGCTCCCCTCGCGCGATAGACACGATGTAGCCACCACTACCCCACCATCTGCACGATGCATACTACACACTCACGGCGAATTCTGGTCCTCGGCGCGCGCGAGGCCGGCTCTTTGGACATCGTCAAAGGTTTTGACCCGACTCCATATTCCAATGCTCTCCATCATCTGACACACCAAAGGCCTGACAGGATCCGCACCTCAACCCGACATCAACGGCACCACAGCAGGTCTCACTCATGAATGGAACGTCCAGACGGCCTACTACAGCGCCAAAATACCCATCTGGATCGACGAAGTCTCCGACATTGAGCCTTGGAAGACCGAATTCCTCAAGGACGAAGCCGCGGAAGTGGTAGAAGCTGTAGGAGCATGGATCTACTGCTTCAACAAGAGCAAAGATGGCGGCATCAGTCCCGAGACGGAAGAGACAATCAAGGGCATCGAAGAGGTCGTGCAGCAACATGCTGCAGGATCCGACGTGGTGCTGCTGGCAGTGGCCAGGATGAGCGGCACAGAGACACAAGAGCCGATGAGACGGGAGGACTATGAGGACGTGTGCATACAGTATGGGTTCGAGTACATTGATTACGGCGCTTCGGGCAAGAACGAATTTGGAGAGAAACAAGGATTTGAGCGGCTGAAGGAGGCTCTGGAAGCTAACGAGTGGGCTGGCACCGCTGACGACGACGAGGATCTGGATTTCCTAGACGGTCCAAATCTAGACTTGGACAATGACTCCGTCGGAGGCTTCGATCGAGAGGAAGCAGAAATGACCGCCGAGCTGTTCGGCATGAAGGCTGCGCTGAACTCTGAAGACGGCGAGCTTGATTCTGAGCCAGCGACGGAGGAGTTGGTGGATTCGACACAATCTGCGGGTCAGGTCGAGGATCTCGATAAGATGCTAGGCAAGCTATTGGCCATCAAAGAGCAGAGTGCTGGTCTGCCTGAACAGCAGCGAAAGCGAATGGCAGCGCAGGCCGTCCGTGACATTATGAAGGAGAATCCAAGCATATGATCTTCGATCTCAAGACTGCAAGTTGTAGCTTCATCGTCTTCGATGTGTCTGTCAACATACTGAGCGGGCTGATGTGGATGAAAACAGTCAAGATGACCTCGTTTCAGAAGCGCGAATTTTCCGATCTTCTATATCTGGGTCGACTACGCTTCTCTATCTCTATCGGAAATGCTCTACGGCGCCATCAAGACCACCTCGACTGAGATGCGCAGGAGTTGTTCACATTAGCCAACCATCATGCTCTATCCAGACCGGCTTGCTTATGCCTGCACCAAGGTGTAACCCGAAACCGTGAAGACGGCGTTCGAACCCGTAAAAGCCTCTGTCCCTGCTCCGGCGGTCAGGAGGTACTGGCTACTGGAGGAACCCTGGTTGTAGATGAGATAGTCGAAGAAGTGCATCATGTCGCCCGCAAAGTTGGGCTCTTCGTACCAAGCCACGAATGAGAAGACCGTCCAGTCCCCGTTCCATCTGCACAATGAGTAAGCTAACATACTCCGGATAGAGATATTGATATGTCGTTCCACTCACCCCTTGTACAGATTGAACGAGATGCCGTCGATTACAGTGACCGCGATCGCTATTGGCGTGCCATCGGATGCCTGGTTTCGTCGCTATCAGCAAAATGATCATTCCTCCGGCACGAGACAATGTGGTCTCACGTAGTGATCAGAGATCGGACTAGTATCTCCTAACGCCGCCAACCAGACCATGACCTCGAGCTCTCTGCCACCATATGCGACCGACGACGTGAACAGGTCATAGGCGACATTGGCAACCAGATCATCTCCGCTGTAGCTCCACGAGATCATCGACGGCAGGGAAGAAATGGACGCGAGCTGCTGGGAGTCGATATCGGCGATGGCGTTGGAGTACGATTTGACTTTGCCTGTACCGCCATTCCACGACCAGCTGTGGAGGAAGAAGAAGAGAAGCACGTCAGATACTGTAATTTTTTCCACTTTCCGCGAACCAGTGGGGCAGGAGAAGAGGCAGGGAGAGAGGGTCTACTTCGTGGTCCATGATAGCACGCCATTGGTGAGACTGCGGACGGAGAAGCATTGGCCGCCTGAGGATGCGGCTTCTGCGTTCCACACGTTCTGTTGCACTTGGTAGGCGCCGATGGTCTGGGTGCCGTCGTGGGGACAGTCTCGCTTCGTGTTCATGGGGTGGGCAAGCGAGAGGGGTATCAAGAGCGCCGGGAGGATGGTGATGAGGACTCTCATCTTGGATGTCTTGGTGGTGGAAAGGTCCTTGAAGGAGAGTATGTCAGCCTGGTGTTGAGCCAAGATGGTGCAAATGTATCCGAGAGGCTGAAGTTGATGTCCAATTGAAGGAGACAAGAAAGTTCGAGGCTTGATCAAGTAGAAATTCTGGTGGGCATGAATTGCCGCAGGCTCTCACATGTGCCGCGCTAGTGTCAAAAACAAGTGCCTCCACGTGCTTGGACTTCAGGAAACCCTGTGGGCAAAATATCCATGCACAATATCAAAGTTTCATGATGCATAGGATAAATCGACAGCGTCATCAGCCGGTTGAAAAGCACTGTTTCTGTAGCTCATGCCAATAGTGTTCCATTCGAGGGACTACTTACTCCATAGACACAAGATGAGGTGGCTGACTTTCTTGACCCGTTCTCACCCAATCCAGTACATCGCCAGACGACTGAGGATGCATTTCTACGTCGACCAATGTCTTCGAGGCCGGTGTACACAGACGATCCTTGTCACTTCTGACCCCTAGAGGTGTTCCAACTCTTCCTTCCTACTCCATTCTCCAACCAGTGCACGCGAAGAGCGACCTTTCGTTGAGCATGCGCAATAACGGAAGCAATTTATGGTCTGGTGTTTGCCACAGCACCAGCATTTAATGAAGATCGCTTTGGAGTCGGCTCTCATGACACTGTCGGACTCCCTTATCCGAATCAGGCTAGAGAGCGCTGTTTCTCTTTGTCGGCGGTGCCGTACGGCGCGGTCACATGCATATGAGTGAATTGCTCGTGGCGCAAAAGCATTGTGTGGTTGAGACAAGGTCGTTGACAAGGTCGTTGACGAGCTCATGATACCCAGTAGACCACTGAGAGGTTTTGTCAAGGGGTCGTGTTCCGTCAGGAAATCGTGTTCGGCGTCGCTACCATGAAGGATGTCCTCTCTTTAGGATCGATGCTCTACGCAATGCGTTATATCGTAGTCATCAGCCGTGGTTTCTCATTCTTTCTGGTTGTCCTTCTCGGCAACGGCTATGGCTTGAGCAACTGCTTCGATTCCTTCCAGCTCGTCGCGGCCGACCCTCCTGCCAGCAGCGACCGTTGTGCCTCCGGCTGAATCTGGTTCGATGCCCTTTCTCTCCAGTGCGCGGCGACTTTGGTTAGCCAAATATCGTCTCCTCCTACCTTCAGCCGAGTCTTCATCATCGCGTCTGGCGTTGCGCGCAGTCGGAATCGTCGCCATTGCATCCTTGAGCTGCACAAGCAGTTGCTGCAACGCTGGTATCTGCTCCAGCGCGGCTTGAGTATCCTGTGTCAGATTCTGCGATTGAGCGCCCAACCTCGATCTCAAGAACGCAAGGGGCGCCTCATTGCCAGCTTCTTCTCCGTTTGCTCCTGCCCCAATCAGCGCACTCAACTGCGACAAGACCGCCGCATTCTTCGTCTCCTCCACCCTGAGCATGGTATTCAGCTTCGCAGTCTCATGAAGCTTGCGCCTCTGCATCTGCACCTGTTCAGGCGTAGGCACATCCTCAACCCTCACCACATCCACACCCTCATAATGCTCCAACCGCACCCAATCCGCCAGATCCTCCTCGTCATGATGCCCCACGGCCAGGATATTCCTCAGCGTGTAGATTTCAAATTTGTCAAAATCCTTGTCGACGGTCGCGTTCAGTAGACTCTCGAGTTTGACGATGCCGTTGTCGATCTCGTTCGTCTTCAGGTCTGCGAGGGCTTCGCGACGCGCGGCATCGCTCGGGAGAGCTTGTGCGGTCGCGGCGTCGAGCTGGAAGCCCAGCTGCTCTGCTGTGGTACCGCCGAAGCCCTCTTCGATGGCGTTGACGGCGCGGAAGACGAGCTCGTTGACCGTGTTGATGATGTCGTCGAGGAGGGTGAGTGGAGTATATCTGAAGTGTTCGGTCAAGAGAGCCGTCGTGGTCTGAGCCGCCGCCATGACTTTGTGGAGCTTGTTACTTTTCACCTCGTTGGCCCCCGTAAGGTCTTGGTGGTGTATCACATGGTGGGGGCGTTGTAAATAAAGCGCGTCGTCAGGGACGCGAAGTAAATACGAGAGCGCCCACAGACATACTCTGCCAACCTCAGGCATCCAGAAACAGAGCCAATGAAATGGGACATGAAAAATCGTATGTTGAAGTGCTCTAACCTCCTACTGGCTCGAATGAGTATGGTCTAATGAATGAGGTAGTTTTGCTGTGCCCTGAACTTGATGGTTGTTGGCACTGCCCACTCGTCGAGCTTTTGCTCGGTCAGTGAATGCTTTTTGTGGATGCTATTACTTTGATTATTCTAAGTGTATGTACTCGGTGAATGAAGGCCAGCTTGAAAGCGCCGTCGCTAAACCGCGATTGCCTTTTGACTGTTGGTCCTGAGGTTGTGTCGATTCGAGTTTTTTTCTGGAATTACCGCCCCTTCTTCCCTGCCTCGAGCCTCTGTACCACTGCAATAGCAGAAGCGGTTTGTACTGCGCTCTGATAGATGAGAGCTAGTATAATTGTTAGTGCACGGTTGACTACCGGCTGGGGAATGGAGAACTTACCTCCGGGAATGACGATCCAGAAAAAGTTCATGAGGAAAAAGTAGAACCAAAAGTAGAAAGCCTCCGGTCTCGAGTATGAAACTCCCATCACGTAGTGATCGAAGAGACTTGTCGCGTAATACAGCACATCGCCATAGAACTGTCCCATAGACACGATCATCTGCAACGGGTAACGCATCGGATGACGATACATGATCATTGCCGCGACAATGAGGCAGCCGGGACCCCAGCAGACAGCCGTGACAGTCTCCATGCACAGCACGAAAGGATTATTCGTCAGGTACCGCGAATCCGAGAAGGCGTATTCCTTCCACATCTGGCCGATGAGGGTCTGCTTGCTGCCCAGAGTCGCGTAGTTGACGGCGTAATAGCCCTCGAAGAAGAGGTGGATCGCTCCAGAAAGGACGAACCACATGATGGTGATGAGTTCATTGCCGGTCAGTTTCGGCTGGACTCTCTTGGCCACGACGTATGTCGCAGAGAAGAGGATCGTACAGGCGCCGAAGAAGACTCCAAGTAGTGCTGGAACGCTCCATTCGTTTGCTGCATAGCCTGCAATGTATGAGCCCACCGGGTAGTATGGGTTGAGGACTTGTTCTGCGATGCGTGTCGCGTTCCCTGCGACTTCCATGACGGATGGTTCTGTTGTTCGCAGGATAAGGTGGGAGGTTATCGTGTCGATGATCCTTGGAGTCAAGAAGCCAAATTGATGTTTATATGCAAGGATCAAGATGTTTGTGGAGGAAGTGGTGATGATGTCGACGTGTGCGCATGTACCTGCGTCAATTGACGAGCCGCCAAAACAAATCTGGCATAGTCTGTCGGAGCAGTCGCCGTTCACCTCTCACGTGCAAGTAGCAATACGTTGCAGCCCAATCAATACGCTAGATCAGCAATCTTCAAGAAACCAAGATCTACTGCAAACTTTGATCTGGAGGCAATGCGAGATTTCAAATCCATTGAGATATAGTTAGGCATATCAGAGCACAATCTCTTTTTGAGGACAGCGACAAGTAATGCAAGCCACTGCACTGGCTTTCAGTAGTGATCATATCAAGTACAGAGCTTGAAGAGGACTGCATATCGTCGTAAGAAAGTGTCATCGTGAACAAAAAAGTTTTCATCGAGCGTCTGACCATCAGACGTCGAAGCGAATGTCGACAGCTCTTCGCAGTTGCCAATTCATTCTCAATCCACATCGGAGGCCAACCAACTCCTCGCCAAAATGCAAGATAAAACCAATCAATGATAAGCCTAAGCAATCTGATCAACCTTGACCTCAGAAGCGGCAGCAGATGGAAGTTCACCGGCAAATGAGGTAGGCGGGCTGGTCAAAGGCGAATGCGTGCTTGCAGAAAGACCACCTCCAAGGTCAGATATTTGTCGTTCTATGGGTCACGATTAGCCAGGCTCAATCGCATGAGTGTCCGGAGTAGGCAAACGAACCCAATTCCCTGATACGAAGTTTCAGCATCTGATTCTCCCGTGTCAACATCTGGGTCTCTGCCTGGTAGAATGCACTCTCGTCTCGCGTGCCGCCCAGCAAGAAGTCTTCTGTCAGTGGCCCGAGACTTCCCGACTGAGGTCGCAAGGCTGGTGAGTTTCCTGCCATGCGTCAGTGCATAATATTAATCCGGATGAGAAAGAAATGGCCCTCACCTCTGCTGTTGCCTTGTGCCGACATCCTTGTCGATGACTGACGAGACAAGGAATGCGGGCGGTTGAAATGCCCATGAGATAAGGAGACCGAGCGTGGAGAAGACTGCTCAGTCATTGCCGTACTGGCAGGGGTGGCTAATGCTGAATGTGGAAAGTTGGTATGTTCCGAAGACGTAGGTGATGACTCTTGGAGGTTCTGATTTTGCCTCTGGATCGCGGCCAGCTGATCTTGTTGCATGCGTATCATCTGCAGTAAACGGTTCACTTGTGCTTCCTGTTCATTCTCCAACTCTTGATGAAGCTCGCCCAGGCTTGGATGTCGAGAATGGTGGGGATCTGCGGCCGCCAGCGCGATCGATCTTCTATTCAGTCGCGGGCTTCCGGCATTGCCAGATTGGGTCGTCTGAAGCTCGCCAGGAGCAGGTATTGCGGGATCGTTGAGATTGGTGAGATTGTTCATCAACGACGATCGACGTCGCTCGAGACTGGGTGACGGACGACTGGGAGAACGATGGAGGCCTGCATTGATTGTGGCAGCTGCCTGTAGCGAGGACAAAGCTGGGGATCGCGGGGAGGGTGGACTAGGGCGAGAAGGGTCTGCGGCATTGATTGATATCCTTCGCGGACGCAGCGAAAGTGGAGAGGTGGGCATGGAAACGGGCCTCGAGGTGGGCAGAGTGTTGAGATCGGGTGCCATTTCGGATGGCGACAGAGGTGGAGGGGCAGGTCAGCAGTCGTCGCTGTGGGTGCTTTGGGTGTGGGATGGTTGCACGGATGCTAGGTTTGCTGTGAGCAGCGGACAGTAGTGGTCAATCGTAGAAGCAGCAAGCGATGCAAAAGGACGTCAGTTGATGGAACAATGGACTGAAGTGGGTAGGCGAGATGGAGGGGTTCCCGTCGCGCGCCAGGCCGATCCCGAAGCCGTGGAACGGGATCCTTTGGTTGCCGGCGCGCATGCGATCAGCAAGCACAGCAAAGCCGCACCATCTTAATGTTGGCCGCCGCCGACTGCATGCAGCACGCGCATCTTGCTACTGTAGCCTCGATGTACCTCCTCACGCCAAGAAGCAGAGTCTGCTAGGTTACTGATGATGATGATGATGATGATGATGATGATGGAGGTGGAGGAGGAGGAGAAGAGAGTTGGGCGTAAGTCACACTCTCCTCCTTAATTGCTGGATGGCGGGGACCCCTGACAGACCCCTGCAAACGGCCGTTGAGGATGCTGGGATGGTATTATCGACTGTTGGCTGCGCCGCCGCGCCACACCAACACACTACACGGGTCTTCGCGAGCACATCGACACACGAGCACAACGCGACAGTCAAGCAGTCATCACAGATACACCACAGTCGTCTCTGCTGTGCGGTGGTGCTGCTGCTGGTCACCAGGCGCGACTTACAAGGCGATCAGCCCTGGAGATATCACGACAACCTTATGCTAGTAGTACAGCTGCAGTTGGTTACAGCTACTCCCGGTAGTACATGCACTTTACTGTCCGTGCTACTGCCCGCTACTGCCCTCATCATGCAACATGGCCGCCTCAATCACACCGACCAACCGAGCGCATTCGAGACCGTCTTCACCACTGCAGCATGCCCTCCTGCGCAAGCAATGCTTCTCCTGGTAATCATCTACGCTTTGCACGTCTTGCTGCACCCTTTTGGCCCTGTCGTCTTGCGAGGTCTTCGTCCCCCGAAGCAGTTGACTCCTCTCCTACGACCTACGGTAGCAGCACTACTCACCGGGCACTGTAGACGATACAGCTTGAAGGCCCTGTTTTCCTTAGCATCAGGTATCATTTCCGACTAATAACACAACAGACAGCGCGCCGCCAGTCCCGTCTCTGCCAGAATCCTCCCTCACTCCCTCCCACAACTCCCATACAGCCCCATCGGGAATGGCGTTCAGCGGCGAACGCTGATCCGCTAGCGCGACCTTCCGCCCATTGGGTCCGTCCGCTTTTAAGCTCGCGTAGTCTACCGCTCCTTCGGTGCTGGGGGGGCAATCGCTCGACATATTCACCTGCCACCTCCTCGCTCCCATGCCCTGTCTAGTCTTGGTCCAACTTCATTATACACTCGCAGGCCAGCTTCCTCCGTCTGCAACCTCTGTACCACCCCGCCAGGTCCAAGTGCTGTTGCACGTCCATGTCTGCCAACGATCTCCTGGGTTGAATGGCCTCGGCTCTTCAGTCTGGTTGAAGCAAGCCACTGCCGAGATCGAACCCTCCACAGCTCTTATGTACACTGCTGGTTCCCGGGTTGTACGTACCGGCCAGGCACACGTACCGCGAACCGCGAACCGCGAACCATCCCGCTTGCTTCTGCGAACGCGCCGCAGTGTCGTGCTAGGCTCGCAGCCCTATACTATGACATGGATGAGCCTGCAGTCCCACATGACGAGGCTCCCTCAGACTCCCATTGCCACGATGGCCCCGACAACAGCTTACCTGACTTGTCACGATCGCGGACAAACTTGGACGAACCGCTTGCCCCTGGCTTGAAGAAAAGCAAGAGCCAACGAACGCGTCCGACTGAGCTTCTCGAACAACAACATGCAGCGCCGCGCGCCCCGTTGAGGTCTCCCGCTCGCCAGCCTGAAGTCGTGCGGCCACGACCCTCCAAGATGTCGCTCTTCAGTCTCTTCAGCAAGCCAAAGGTTGAAAAGCTGCGTGGTTATGCCGAACAGGGTCTCGATGTTCCAGCTGGCTCGCCGCAGCGTGTCTTGTCGACCAGTGAGGCGACGGCAGCTCCCGGAAAGGACGTCGCTGTCCGAGTAGAGCATGTCGATGTCGAACGAGACCAGTCACGGCCTACCACCTCGAGATCATATAGTGCAAGGGCAGCCAGATTCATGTCCAAGGAGCCGTTGCCCCCTGCCACCTCAAGCACCGCGAACGATCGAAAGCCCCGAGCATTCGATCCTCCACCTTTATTCCAGGTGTGGCCACAGACCACTAAACATGGCATATTCGAAGTACCCTCGACAGTGTTAGAGACAGTCTTGCAGAAGCCGAAGTCTCGCACCAATACAGTCCTATTCACGCCGGCCGGTGAGACGCCTTCTCTCAACGTCCCCAGCAACAGAGACAGTATGGAGTCCAGGATGACCGTAAAGACAACAATTCGTCACACAAGATCAACTAGCAATCTTGCTCTGCTGCCATCGCCCAAAAAGCTCTTCGTCTTGACGACTTCCGGTCACCTTCTGCAATACGCCGAGAACGGACACAACGAGAGACTGCCCGAGAAGATTCTTCGACTCGGCAAAGATTCTGCTGCCTACGCATCTGATCTAGTGCCTGGCAAGCATCATGTCCTGCAAGTCGCGCAAGCTGTTGACCAAAACGGCGTTATTGTGGGCGATTCCCAATCGCTATTTTCGAGACTCACTATGCGTGCACAGCCCAAGAGAATTTCATCGAGCTTTCTGATTGTCATGCCAAACGCTGAAGAAATGGGTATATGGATGAGAGTCATCAGAAAAGAGATCGAGCTCCAGGGCGGTCGTCGATTACACTCGGATTCAGATACAAGACCAAAGACTGGAAAGCCCGTACTCGATCTGAAGAAAACGCCCAGTGTGAGCCATCGGTACCAGATCAAGAGAGATCCCAACGGCCCTTCCAATGTTGGCTCTCCAACATCGGAAACCTTTCCAATTCCATCCCCACTTGCAGGTGACGAATCTGTGCCCCAGAAAGTCGAAGAAGCACCGTCACCTGGGCGCGAAGCAGAAGCGCAGCCACAGGACTTGACGACCGCGACCAGACCTCGCGCGTCGTCCGATACACCATCGACCAATTCGTCCGCAGCCGTGTCAGTGAATCAACACCAGCTCGACAATCTTCGCAATAGCACACGCATTTCACGTACATCCACTGTTGCAACCAGTGTGACTGCAGCATCTCGCACAAATTCGATGGCATCTTCGCCATCGGACCAACCGAATGAGGCCTACGATTCTGGAAATAATCCCGTTCCTACCTTGTCATCGTACCGCAGTCTGTCATCTTTCACACTCGCCAAGCGTAGATCTGCCGCACCATTGTTTCTAAAAGATCCTCCTCGTCCCGATACTACCACTTTCCTCTCCTTCCAACGGGACTCAATGCAAGAAACGGTCCACTCTCCGGTGGTCGGACACTCTTCACCCATTCCCGAACCCAAGTCACCGAAGAACAACCGACTTTCTACAGCGCAAAGCGCTCCCAATCTCAAGTCCATTGCAGAGCCGGACGGGGCCATTCCTCCTCCCTTACCGCTTAGCACCCCGTCAGAGGAAAGGCCTCAATCATTCCTTGCGGATCTGCCTGACCCAATCACGTGGGCAAACAAGCATTCTCCCAATCGCAGAAGCTCGATGGTCCCATTCCCACCACTCTTGGAGACTCAAGCAACGGAGTTTCACCAGCCTGGCTCGAAGCTATCTAACGCTCGACCTCCATTCACATCGCGGTCCCTTAGAAAGAACAGCAATTCATTCAGCATACCTCTGCGAGTGAATCCGATCAAACTAGCGTCCCCAAAGACTCCAGATCGCCCCACGTTCGGCGAGCAAGAAGAACGCGTCAGCTCGCCAGTCCCGGCGGTCACCGTTCTTAAGGCAAAAGTTGATATTGTGAAAAGGACGACCATTGATGCTTCTTATATTCCCCCTCGAAAGTCATCTACCTCCGGTTCGCCGCCTGAAGACCTGCCGACCAAGCGTAGCACGTCGAGGTTATCCCTTTTCCCAGCTGCAACATCGATGCCACCACTTCCTATTTCGGCTCAGAAGAACATGCGCACGCGCTCGCCATCAGCAGCATCGATACCCACTTCCAGTCCTAGTCCGGCTTTGCCAAACAGCACAAGGCTTGCTCGACCTGCTAGCTTGCAAGTACGTTCTGACCACGCACCTTTTCTGTCCTCAATGCGTAGGATCGAAACAGAGGCGCCCGTGCGATCGGTCACGACTGTGCCTATTCGCAGCCTCAAACCATCGCGATCCGCAGGCAATATGGTCGTTCGAGCTGCAGCTCCGCCGGCGACCGACCAGTTCAACTTCTTCAATATCAAGGCAACAGGCGATGGAGAGGCGTCCGATCAGGTTGCGCCACTCGTTGACTCTCTTCAATCGCCATTGCTCCCGGGACACATGGCCCGACAAACATCTGGAACAAGAATGGGGCCTCGAATTCGAGCATCTATGCCAGACATAAATCTTACAGCCTTGGGGCCACCTGTCCCGCCTCCATCCACACCTCTGCCTGCGCCACCGTGCGTTGCTCAACAAGCACGCCTCTCCGTTATCACAGCTGGAACGCCTATCGGCGTAGCGATCGGAGGAGCACTCCACGAAGTTCGAGCCGAGAGCCCAACGAAACCGCAATTGACCATGGGTCTCGGGATTCAGGTTGGCGGCAATTCATGAACCACGTCACATGATCTTGTACGATACTCATGTTCATTTCGTCTAATGTCTTTGTATACACATCTCTTGCCTTGTTGTGATGGACGAGGCTTGTCGGTCACTCGTCGATCCCTTTTTGTATCTGGATATCGGGCCTTATCATCGACATTTCCTTTGTTGAGTGTGTGTTAGAGAAAGGAGAGCCCAGAGACTTTCATGTCTGTGACGACCTTAGCGGCCTGAAAGTCTGTTATTTGAAAACGGCAATTTTTGTGATTGGAAATGATACCCCACTGTCTTAGAGCGAAGAGGAGAAGCACGCGCAAATACAGGGAGGAGAGCAGAATAAGAAAGCGACGATCATCGTCTGGTTGTTTGTACTTAAGTGTGTAGGACTGCATGTATGAGAGCTGGCATGAGAGATGAGGCAGATGCCCCCTGTGGTGATGACCGTCTCTCGATCCTTCTGATGATGATGCTAATGTAGAGCTGACGTCGCAAGGGACTTTCGAGGCAAGTACTCGCGGCCGTTGAAGTGACCATCCATCGTCTTTGGCAAGCAAGCAGGCTATATTGCTGACAGATAAAACGCCGTCGCTACGACATTCTTCGCTGCTTTGTGGGTTTCCCCTCCAGACTCTGCGGCTCGGCTTCTAAGCAATCGCTATCCTACCGAGCACATTACATATCGCTTTGACAAGAACCCCGCGAGTCTATAAGTTTGGCTGGGAGAGCTCGCCACAGCGTCAAACGGTGCGTCGCCAGCAAGCCCACAACAGCACAAGAAAAGGCACGCAACGCAGTCTACCGGCTCGAGAGCAGCTTGACATAGGAAAATCCAAAGACCAAGCAGATCACAATCACCGACCTGGCAGGAAATGGCGAACTAGTCCATTGCTATCGCAGCTACAGGTCCGGCAGATATAGTGTTCCAGCATCCTTCTGAGAGAGTCGACATTCGAGGAATCAACGTGCAGGCTTCGCCTTCCAAGTCCAGCTCGGATGACAGCCAGAAGGAGGACCTCTCTGATAATCACAAGCACGGCATAGTCCATCTCCAATTCCATGGAATAGCAGTCGGAGACTTCTCACTCGCTGATATCAAAAGCCTCTCAACTTTCCCGGGCTGGACCGACGGCCTGGTTTTCACCTTCTCACACCACCTTACGACTCTTTCGGCTGCTAATTTTCTCGCGAGATGGATGCAGCGTTACATCGAGCGGCACACTCATGTGCCTCTGCCACGGCCCGAGTGCTTCGACAAGTGCATCTATGTGTTTGTGGCTTGTCACCAGCTGCGCTTGAGGAGAGAGATCCGAGGGTCAGCGATCAGAGATGCGATCATGTGGTACACTCAGCATACGCGCCTTGCCCCGCACGAGTTCTGCATGATCTTGGATCTGTGCTCGTTCGGTACGATCTTGGTACATCTCGCCAAGCTCAAGACGAAAGCGTGGTATCGGGAAGACCACGGGTCTTTTGCATGGTGGAAGATCTCGAGCTATGTGTCACGCAGTGGGGACACCATCTGGAAGCCGTCGCTCGTGTATGCAGATTGATCTGAAGTGCTGTAAGCCTTTCTCGATCTTCTCCTGGTGAGTGATTGACTCGGCTGCGGGAAGATATGAGATATTTGGACTCGGAACCACCATTTGTAGAGTGATCAAGCATATGGATTATCGTCTTCGAAGCGAGGTTGCCAGAGGCCTTTTCTCTCCTTCGCCTTCAACTGTATGCCCCTCAAGAAACCATAAATGGTCCGTAGAGTTGGTGCTGGAACTCCGACTCTCTCCGCCTCTCTCAGAGGTTCGCCGATAATGTTCTCCATCTCAATGAAATTTCCCTGTTTCCACAGTCAGTCCACATCCACAGCACATGCCCTCGGACGCTCGACTCACCTTAGCAGCATCTTGTCCCATGGACGGCACAAAAGCAGTATCAGTCGGATCCACACGAATCAGCAGATCGTCAATTCCCTCCGGCAACACAACGCCCACCCCTCTCGCGATCGCGATAATCTCCAGCATCGCAGGCCGAATCAAGTCATCGATGACGACCCTGGACATTCTCATCCTCGCCGTGTCCATCCCCAGCACCGCCGACACGGAATTGAACGACGAGTTGTACACCAGTTTCCGCCATCGCGTGAATTTCACATCCTCGTCAAACGTCCAATTCACCTTACCGCAAGCCATGTACAACTCGATGAAATCTCTCGCTGCTTTCGCCGCTCGGTCGCCAGAGACATTCGTCTGCTGCCCGGGAAATGGACCGAGTCTGACGGTATCAGAGTCGTCGTGCCGGATCACACCGTGCGATACTTCGGTGGCGCCGATCAGGGAGATCCCCGACAGGACAACATTCTGCGGAAATTTCTCGATGACCGGCTTCTCGATGTTCAGCCCATTCTGCAGCATGATGACGGTCGTGTACCCGGGTGTGATGGCCGGCGAGATGATTTCCAGGACATCCGGGCTCACATCGGGGATATTCTTGGTGGAGACGACGAGGTATGCAAAGGGTTCGACGATTCCGATGGCTTTGTTATTGTTGTTGTTGTTGTCTTCTGCGTGGACGTTCGGGACGGTAGGGAGGATGTGTGTGGGGCGGAAACCGACGATACCAGTCCCATGTTCAAGGGAGTCGATGGAGAAGCCTGATTTCTTGACTGTGGCGTAGTTGGATCGACAGACTGCTGTGACTTCGGCTCGGCCGCCGCTTTCCAAGGCGTATGCTGCCATTGTGCCGACGCCGCCGGAGCCGATGAGCAGGACTCTTGTCTTGTGTGTCGAGCCCATGTTGTTATGGGTATGGCTAGCAGGAGGCACTAATATCGTTGGAGCTGTACTGTACGTTGAGTAAATGAGTAGTGCATTGTTGTCTAGAAGCACATGAAGTTGAACGGCAAGCAAGCTTGCCCTATCAATCCCCGGCTCCAGCTCAAAACAGGCAACCAGACGAGAGAGCTCCCTGGCACGAAGTGCTGTGGTACTGCTCGCAGTCGCATTGCCCCCAGCTCACTGAATAAACTGGTACAACCCCATATGGAGACGACTAAAATGCTGGCGTTTGCTGTAATCCCTTCACTGGACGCTGTCTGTGTACAAAGGCTACAGGCATCGAACCTCATCCCTGAACGCGGACCATCATATTTTGACGTCTTGACATGCGTTCTATTCTGTAGCCGGTCACGACAATCTCACAACTTGATGTATTGTGGACTGAGCAACATTACGACTATTCTGCCTCTGCCTTTCCCTCCGCCTGCGCCTCTGCTTTTGCTTTACGCTTTGCGAGCCTCCTTTGCTTGTGCTTCGGCCAGTCCTCCACTACTTCAGTGATCTGGGCCTTCGTGTTCGTCGTGGCGGGCGCATCACGCGGCGTCTTCGCAATGGCGGTCTGTCCCAGATGAGGCGGAACTTCCAAGCCTCCTTTCAAGAAGAAGTCCCGTCCTACCTGCGAGGCCCACCTCTCGTGGGCGAACAGTCCGCTCCTACCGCCACTTTTGTACACGAGCTTGGTGGATATGATCTTCATATGCTTATCCACAGCTTTACACATGTCGTATATTGTAAGCGCTGTTGCGGAAGCAGCAGTCAAGGCTTCCATCTCAACACCAGTGGGTCCCATACATTCTACTTGTGCCAGGATATACAGCGCACGCTGCTTCGAATGTATTGGATTCCATTGAGGAGCGGACGCTTTCACATCGATCGATACTTTGCTTAGTGCGATTGGGTGGCAAAGTGGTATGAGGTCTGCCGTTCGCTTGGCCGCCATGATGCCAGCGATTCTCGCAACGCCAAGAACGTCTCCTTTCTCGTTTTTGTTCTCGACAATGAGCTGAAGTGGCTCCGGACCAGAAAATTGAACGCTACATAACGCGATCGCTACCCGCTTGGTAGCCTCTTTTCTACCGACATCCACCATGTGTGCCTCGCCTGAGGAGTTGACATGAGTGAGAAATTTTCGACTTTGGTCCTCGTCTTTGTGGACTTCATCACGGTCGGCACTCTGGAGGTTTCTCAACTTTGGTGACTGTTCCGTCCCTAGAGATTGAGGACTATGGCCAGGTACAAGGATTGAATCAATGGAGGTTTGATCCTCTCGACCTAGACCCCAACGCTCCAGCTTTGCTGCTTGTGCACCATGGACGCTATCACCAGTGCTGCTCGAGGGCGACCGTTGCGCTTTGAAGGGATCAGGCCGCCGCATTGACCTCGTTGATGCGGGGGATATCAGCGGTGGTGATTGTGACGTGTGCTTCCTGATTTGCATCGAGGCTGGTTTGTTTGCTGACTGGTCGTTGGGCGATGTCTTATACGGCTCTACCTTCGCGATCGTAGCGCCAGGCGGCTCTTTCCCTTGAGCATCATGAGAGCGCTCGTTGATTTTCGTGGTCGGGCTGGTCCCATTTCGAACGAAAAAGCTACTGTCGCTGCTCGGCTGTGTGTCAGGCTCTTCTTTGACAGCGATGTCCGGGACAGGAGCGGGCGCTAGAGCCTCAAGCTCTCGCGGTCTGCTATATCTGGGAGTGGAAGGTTGGTCGAATAGACTGCTCAAGCTTTGGAAGACAGTAGTAGATGCCGGTCGTGATCGCACATCTTCAGCAGAAGGTCGAGTGGTGCCTTCCCGCGGAGGGGAATCGTTGGTATCGGTCCCGCGATTCATAGAATAGTACCGAGCCTGCGTAGCTGCATAGCTTGATGAGGGAAGTAGATGTGAGGGTACCCGAGACCAGGCGTGCGTTGGCGACTCGAATGTTCTTGACGAATGATTGAAGCGAGTACGGCTAAATCGTTTACTCTCACCTGACAACAAAATATCAGCGACGTCCAAAAGCAAGCAAAAAGTAAGAAAGAGAAAGTGAAGCAGTCATGAACCGTGACTTCATTGCGTCGTGATAAGCAAGAAACTGCGCCGCTCTCATGCAGAACATGCAAAAATTGTTCCTGCGCCATGTGATGATAAAGTAGACCTACCCACCAATCAAGATCATTGGCCGATTCTTCATGTTTTCCAGCTCGCCCATGCCGGCGTGTGCAGCCTTCTTGCGCTTTACCGCGGCGCCAATGACATTGAGAAGCTCTCGCTCCTTGCTGATCCAGCCCTCTTCAGCGTCATGGCGCAAGCCGTTCTGTTTTCTGTGGTCCACTTCAATACGTCTTATTGCTTCGAAAGCTGCTTCGTCCATTGGCTCGCCGTGGTGGTCTTTTCTCAACAGATCACGAAGACTAACCTCGGTGTTGCCGTGCAGGCAAACCTTGAGATTACCATCGGAAGTTATGCGTAGCCTGTTGCAGGTTCCGCAGAAATTGTGGGTCATGCTGGTGATGAAGCCCACCTTTCCCTTGAAACCGGGTACTTGCCATGTCTTCGACGTATCGTTCTTCGCTCCCTTCAAGCGACTGATGGGGTACTTGGTTCGGATAAGGTCCAGCATCTCCGAGTAAGGCAACATTTTTTTTTCAGACCATTTGTTCCCCCCGAACGGCATGTACTCAATGAAGCGAACCTCGATATCCTGGTCCCGGGTCATTTCAACAAACGGCAAGATTTGATGATCGTTCAAACCGCGCATTGCAACACAGTTGACCTTGAGTTTGATGCCAGCTCCGAGCTTGTTCATTTCGAGCACTTTGCTGATGCTTTTCATCACGGCGTCAAAGCCTTGTCTTCTAGTCAAAAGCACGAACTCGTGTGGGTCCAGAGTGTCCAGACTGATGTTGACTCCAGTCAGGCCTGCTTCGACCATTTCGTCTAGCTTTCTATGTAGGGAAATGCCATTCGTCGTCAGAGCAATCTCTTTCAGTCCATTACGTCGCAGACTACCGAGCTGCTGCATAAGTGGTATGATGTCCTTCCTTACCGTGGGCTCCCCACCAGTCAACCTGATCTTATTCACTCCTTGGTCGACGAACAGGGCGCTCAAATAATGGATCTCCGCAGTAGTGAGAATGTCCTTGTTCGGCGACAACTGTATCCCTTCCTCTGGCATACAGTATAGACACCGCAAATTACAGCGTTCTGTGAGAGATATGCGAAGGTAGTCATGCTGGCGATCGAAGGTATCGGTGAGGAAGCTGGAGAAAGGCTTTGCTTCGCGCAATATCTGCTTGCGGTCTGTCCTCACAGGAACATCAGGGACGGATGGAGGTATGAAGGGTTCAGGTTCGTGGTGCTCGACCGCAGCCGCAGTGGCGATGCTTCGCCGCGAGTGTTGCGCCTGAGGCCATCTTGTCCTTTGCAGCGCTCTCGGCAGCGCTCGTGACGCGGTGGACGCGCTCATTTGGGAAGTATATTATGTGCAGTAAGAACGAAGCATTGCGACTCCATCAAACCCAAGACGGCCGCAATAAAAGAAAGAAGTGGAGAAGGTGTGGTAAGCAAAGCATCGGACGTATGCGAAGGAGATTGTCGACACTGAACGTACAGCCAGACGTCAAAACTGCGCACGGGCCACCTCTTGCGGTCAGCTCCGGTCCATCTCATGCTTGACATGTGATATGCCCTCCATGTGCGGCATTCTCTCAGGCTTCCAGCACTTTGTTCTCCTCAGATCTACACAATACTGAAGGGCAGGACAATCGGCAAATTATATGACACATGGTGATGTCAGGAGATAGCACGAGAATCTCTTCTTTGATGCTGTAAGGTATCTCGAACAAGCTCAATCTACCATGCCAACCGGAATATCTACCACCAACCCTTCTTCTTTGGCTTCTCGTCTTCAGCCTCCGAGTCCGTGTCAGTGTCCGTCTCACTTTCGTCTTCTTGATCCTCGTCGTCAGTGCCGCTCTCGTAGTCACTCTCTTCAGGCTCGACAGCCTTCTTCGATCTGCGAGGTTTGTTTGGGTCAGCTGTCGGCTGTCCCTTGAGAGCCGCCATCTGGCCAGCAATGGAGTCTGCAACGTAATTGTCAGTTCGAGTGCTTCCCAGTCTACCAGGCAGCTGAGCTCACCTTCTTCAGGCTCCGAAATGTCATCGTCGTCGTCCACTTCTACAGCCTTGCTAGCATCTTCGATGTTGAGGATAGCCTCTTGCTTGTGATCAAACCCAACATAGCTGTCGCAGACAAGCTGCATCTGAAATTTGTACTCTCCAACCTGCGGTGGCGCTGCAAACTGCATCTTTAGGGTGACGACATTGAACGTGGGCTTGCCTTCACTATCGAAGGGCTGCTTGTCGAATGCCATGAAGGAGAATGGTGGCACTGCGATCTTACCCTGTCTAGGGTCCGCAAGAAACATATGCCACTTCGGTGATCGATCTCGTGCGAAATATGGTGCGTGTGCGAGTGGAACGTGGTGTTGCTCAGGCTCTATCTTCTGCGCCTTGAGATCTCCGTCTGCGGGATCAATGTCGAGGAGGTCCTTCTCATCTATAGGTGGAATGCTCGAAGCTGGCGTTCCCGGAGGAATGAAGCGAGCTTTGACGACGTACTGCACGAGTGACGAAGGAATGATATACTTCTCGCCCTGAACTTTAAAGAAAGCCTTCTCAACCTTGAGAAGGGGAAGCTGTCGGGCCACACTCTCGGCGACTTGAAGGCGGTCGTTTGTCAGGCCCGCTGCTTGAGCGAGAGCTTGCCGTTGCTCCGCAGGAAGTGCCATGAAAGATTGAATGCTCATGTGTTCCTTTTGGTCGATCGCTGCTAATTCGATCTCGCGAATGATGCTTGGCGTGAAATGAGGTAGTTGAAGCAAGGGTGCTCGTCCGCCTACTGTCGGCGGCACCGCCTGCACAAGGCTTTGGCTCAATTCGTAGGAGGACATAACCGGCTTGGTGAAGCCGTGAGCAAGGCCAATAGACACGAAAGCCTCGTTCATTTGCAGCGCAGTCGGTGGTAGTTCGTACTTCTCTGCTTCGAGTACTTTATCGTCGAGGTCCGTGCGAGTAAGATATGCCCAGAGTAAAGCAAGTGTCTTGCGTCGTGCTGGATCTTCCATATCTCGCAGCTTCTTTTTGTCTTTTGCAAGCATCAAAGCGCTACTCTGTTCGGAAGAGGCAAGCCTGCTCTCAACCTTTCCAAGCCCACTGTCGGCCTTTGTCCCATGCAGTATGTCCTTGAACTCCAGAGCGCTGCTGACAGTCGCTACCACATCATTTGTGTCCATGCGGTCGTTGAATTCCCTGAACATGTTGCCAGCACTGGTGACTAGCACGCGCTCTCTGGTCTTGCTGCGCATACCATACCACCAGGAGCCAACAAAAAATGGCAAGACGATACCAAGCAGCATGCCGTAGAATGCAAGCACGTACTTGCCGTTACCATCGGCAATCAAGAATTGGGGTAGCGCGATACCGAAGCTCGTGCTCTGTTTCCCATCAGGGTTTCCATATTGCTCCCAGTTGTTTCTGATCTCCTCATCCGTCAGCGCTTTGTAGGCCTTGACGATGTCCACCCAGTCGTTGTTCACGGTCTCCGCTGTCTCGTTGAGCGCTGGGTTCGGCTTGCGCTTGTCGGGGTGCATGGTGACAGCGAATCGCTTGTAGCGCGAATTCACCTGCTTCTCGGTCGAGCCATAAGGCAAGTTGAGAATGCTGTAGGGATCCCAGACCGTCGGCGCAGTTCGTGCAGTGACGACAATGAGGTAGATCATATATGCTATCAACAGCCAGCCGGTGGCAGCAGTGAGCATACGCTTGAAGCGAAGCTCCTTACGCTTCTGCTTCGCCCGCTGAGCATCGATGAGGTCGGCATCGTCTGGCTTGAAGGACGAGTTGATGTGGCCTGCCTTGGCTTGTATCGACGTGTCCGTGGGTGCCCGCAGCAGTGAGAAGGTAAGCGGGAGCGTTACTATGGAGGAGACAATGAGGACGAAGTAGGGGTAGAATTCCGCATTGGCGTCGTAGTTGTATTCGTTGGACATGGTGGGCTGTCCGGGTCGGTGTGGTCTGGTCTAGGCCAGTAACGTCGAGGGAATCCAGGTCGATTATATCATGTCGCTAGGCGTGTGCTCGATATGGCGCGAAGTCATACAAAGTCGCGGCGTATGGAGTGTGAGCGTATGTCGGGAGTTGGAAAGGAACGTGCCAGCGAGCGTGCTAATGTTGGCGATATGCGTCAAGTCTTTTGAGGACACCTGGAGTCTCGACGTTAATAGTACATTGACGCAGGAATCCCTACAAGCCTGAGGCATCAAAAAATGATGGTCCGAGATTCTCACAAGCGTCTGGAAAGCGCGTCTTCCCAACCACCACACGACACCACCCAGCATCACGCAAACATCTCGATCGCACCGCGCAAATATCGCAAACGTACATCGACTTCTGTTCTCGACTCATATTGGTCACGCGATCACGTCCACGGCAGTAGCGCATCTCTCGCGACCGCGTACATCGTGGTCAGGAGGCTGGACCAGCGATTGAGCTTGTCCGCACGCAGCTCGACGCGATCACCATGGACTCCACTTTCGCCGATGAGGACGCGCGCGCCCCCGGCGAGGGCTCAGACGAGCTTATACAGGCCGAGAACGAGGCCGCTGAAACCAAACAAGAGACTCACAACCAGGACACGTCAATGGTAGAGGACGCAGAAGACACGAGCATCAAGCAACAGCCAGGAGAAGGAGACGCCGCTCCCGTGTCCGACAACCCCCTCGATGCACCCGATGCGCCTGCGCCCGAGAATGCCGAAGATGTGGCCGAGGACGAGGAAATGGCAGACACCAAAGACGGTACACCAGCTGGCGAAGCTGCGACAGCCGTCACCAAGGCCGCCGCTGAGCAGTCTGCACGATCGCATCTGATCGACCAGAATCATGCTATCATTCTGCCATCCTACAGCGCGTGGTTCGACATGCATCAGATCCACAACCTGGAGCGCAAAGCCTTGCCCGAGTTCTTCAATAATCGAAACAGGAGCAAGACGCCAGCCGTGTACAAGGACTACAGAGACTTCATGGTGAACACTTACAGGCTAAACCCCGCCGAGTATCTCACTGTCACGGCATGCCGAAGGAACCTTGCCGGCGATGTCTGCGCGATCATGAGAGTCCATGCGTTTCTGGAGCAATGGGGACTTATCAACTATCAGGTGCGGCAGATGACGATAGATTGAGGAGGCACAAATACTGACGAAACGCAGATTGACCCGGACACACGACCTTCAAACATTGGTCCGCCGTTTACTGGCCATTTCCGTATAACCGCCGATACGCCTCGCGGTCTTCAACCACATCAGCCAGCTCCTGGCAGCACTGTGACCCCAGGCAAGCCCCATGCAGGGACCGATCGATTGGCTTCAGCTGGCAAAGCCGACCTGAACCTGGACGTCCGGAGGAATATCTACGACGACAAGGGCAAAGATGTAACCCCTGCGGCGACAGAAAGCGGAGCTAATGGAGAGGCTGCCAAGACTCTAGAGGATAGTTTGAAACAGGATGGTCGCCAATATTTCTGCTACTCTTGTGGCAAGGATTGCAGCCGGATTCGCTGGCACAACTCGAAGAACCCACCAACAAGCGCGTCAACACCGAAACCGAGCAAAGATCAGCGGTATGACCTCTGCCCACAATGTTACCAGGAAGGACGTTTCCCAACGTCGACAACATCCGCAGACTACGTGAAGCTCGAAAACAGCAATTACAGCAGCGTTGGCGATAAAGAGAATTCTTGGACGGACTCGGAGCTGCTACTTCTATTGGAGGGTCTTGAAATGTTCGATGATAATTGGGAGCAAGTTGCCGACCACGTGGGCTCAAGAACGAGGGAGGAGTGTGTGCTCAAATTCCTGCAACTGGAGATCGAGGACAAGTACCTTGAGGAAACGCCAGCGGTCAATGGAAGTGGCGGCGCTGTGTCTGACCTCGCATATCTCTCTGGTGGTCGCCTGCCATTCAGTCAATCTGACAATCCGGTCATGTCTGTAATGGGCTTCTTAGCAGGTCTAGCGGATCCAGCGACAACAGCAAAAGCAGCGGGCAAGAGCGTTGAGGAGATGCGCAAGACTCTCAAGCAGCGAATAGAAAAGGAAGCCGAATCTGGCGTCGACAAGGAGAAAGAAGGCGATTCACTAGCTCAACCAGAGCAGGTGAAAGGGGAAGAGCAAGGCGACAGCATGGATGTCGACGATACTACTTCGCTGGCGACTCGCGAGCCACCCACCTCGAATGACCTGCCAACGACTGCGCTGTCGCTCACAGCGGCTCGATCGGCGGCATTGGCATCACATACCGAACGACAGCTCACAAACCAGGTGTCGGCAGCTGTTAATCTGCAGTTGCAGAAGTTAGAGCTCAAGCTGCAGCAATTCAGCGAAATGGAGGCTCTACTACAGGCTGAGCGGCGCGAGGTAGAGCGCATGAGACAACGCTTGTTCCTGGACCGGCTACAGTTCCGGAAGCGTGTCAGAGAGACTGAAAGCCAGTTCGCTGCCATGAAGATCAAGAACCCGGCGGGCGAGAAGCTCTCGATGAGTGGCGCCGATGGCAAGGTTGCTGGCGAAGGCGCTGAGCCACACCAGGAGGGCAGTGAGGGTTTCATGAAGCACGAGATATAGATCCGAGGTTCGGAAGGGCGTGAAATCGGGGAAATGGGGGAGTTTCGGGACGCCCAAAAGAGAGGCAACGGCGCAATCGGTAACAGTAATTACTGGTCTGCGAGGTTGACCGCAGGGAAAACATCTTTCTTGGCCGGTCCTATTGATCAATGGGCTGGTATGTAGGACTATCATGCAAGACTTGCAGAATACTCGTGTTTGTCTCACACGCTTTACAGAATCCCCAGATCGACAATATACCATATGGCACGATGGTGAAAGGGCGCCATGTGACAAAAAGTCTTCTAGTTCCCCCTTAGCGGCACATAGCCTGAAACCGCAAGAGCTCAACCGTGCCCAGCGACACTCATCTCCTTTTTGCGCGAGAAAACAACAACTTACTCACCTCCAAGAAGAAGAAGAAGAAGAAGAAGAAGAAGAAATAGACTGCTTGTGTTCCCCCAAGCCTGCCTTGCCACAAAGGGAAATGGAAAAGAAAAGAAAAAAAAAAGACCACATGTTACGTAAGATCAAACCTCAGAAAAGAGGTTTTCCTTTTCGTGAGGTTATTATGTCCGCCAGTCACGGAATCTCGAGATTTTTGGGCCCTCTGATGTGTATCGAATATATATTGCACCTCACTTTCACCTCACTTTCACCTCACCTCACCTCACCTCTCTCATCTCTAGAGAGGTGAAAAGAATCTCGAAATCTACCCTGGTACCAACGGCGAACGGCGCAACAGTCACGAGGAAAATACCGAATGTGAGAAGGAGACATGTTTCCATCTGTTATGTACGCCTCTCTCTCTCTCCATATCATGGCCTTAGCAGCAGCCTTTCGACCTGATCGACCTCCCGGACGATTACTGGGTCCGCGCCTGCGTGTACCAAAAAACTCCGGACTTCACACTACCCAGAGAAGCGCCTGAGCCTCCTCACACTTTTCGGTTCGCTAGTCAACTGTCGAATCATCAATGCTCTCTCAAGTATAGCTTCTCATGGCGTCCATGTAGCCCGTTCCTCCCTTCAAGTCTCGATCGAAGCTCTCGGCCACGTCCAGAACCCTCCGGATATGGCTCATCGTCAACTTCTTGCCTTCGTTCAACGCGAGCGCCTGTGCAGTTCGCACCATGTTCTTGATCTGTCGTCCGTTGACACGATGACGAGATAGAACAGTAAAGTCCTCCTCGCTGAAATCAGCCACTTGCGTGCCCTCCTGCGCACGTACCATGTTGATGAAGTTCTTCCAGACTTCCTTCTTGGCCTTGGGCGTCAACTCGTCGTAACGGAGAGCGACTTGGATTCTGCTCTGGAAAGCCTCGTCGAACGTCCCCACGCGGTTCGTTGTGAGCATCAAGATCCCTTGAAAGTATTCGAGCAATCGCAGGAAGATGGACACCAGGGCATTCCTGTGTATGTCGTGAACCTCGCGCTTCTCTAGGAACACATCCGCCTCGTCCAGCAGCAGAAGAGCACCCCATGAGTGAGCAATATCAAGAATCTTCTGCAGCTCCGTCTCAAGGCGTGCGGGGTCGGTGCCGAGCTCTCCGGCTGATACCATGTAGAGTGGGCAACGCAAAAGCTCGGAGATGCCCTCGGCTGTCAACGTCTTGCCTGTGCCAGGTGGCCCGTGCAAGACGAAGACGAGACCTCTGCCTTTGCCCTGAACGACGTCGTCGATCGTCTTCGCAGCGTGGAATTTGTGGCTCTCCACGAGTGCGCGGACCGTGTTCTTCTTGTCTCCTTCCAGTACCAGCGACTCGAATGCCTTGTCGTTGTACTCAATGTCATGCACACCAGACAGAGTGAATTCGAGCCACTGCTTCTCGGAGAAGGCGAACCCCAGGACAACCTAAAACGAAGGGCAGAAGGTAAGCATACGTCTAGGACAAACAAACGCATAACAGGTCCTCGGAATTGACTCACTGGACTATGGAGTAGAAGCTGCTCTTCGGTGTAGCTTCGCTTCTTGATGTCTGAGTTGTCGATCTTGTCGAGCATCTCCTGCCTCTTCGGCTCACCATTTTCATCAACCTCGACAGCCACATACTGAGGATTGTCAGTGTCTTCTCCCACCCACTTGTACTTGTATTTCGGCACTGTGTCCTGGTCGGGGTTGTCATTTTCGAGGGCCTCGTTTCCGCCCAGCGCGTCAGCGTCGTCAGAGTCGTCTCCGCAGCACGAGCAGTCATCGTCGTCACCTTCGCTGTCATCGATGAGATTATCGGCTTCCTTGGGTTTGATGATCGATATCGGATAGTTCGCGTTGATCCTCCGGAATGTTGCAGGGTCGATCATCACTCGACCATTGATGTTGATCTTGAGGACTTGCTTCTTCCTCTTCATGAACGCCAGGCCCTTGTGGAACTTGTATTGCATACCGTCCATGGCGACAAAAGCCTGACCGCGTTCGATGATCTGCTTCTTGACACCCTCAGGATCTTTGTGGTATCTCAGAGGATATGTTGCCAGGCTGGTGATCTTTCGTGGACCCTTGAAGGAGTCGACATCGACTTCAAAATCGCCATAACCAAAACCTTTGCCATCGTACTCCATGTACTTGCCTTCGATGCAGTACCATTCTCCACGCATCATGGTTGAGAACTTGTTGGCATAGTCAACCTTGAAGCATCGAGGTTCATCCCAGACACCGTAACAAGATGATATTGCAATGTCATTAGGTTTGAAGAGTGCCCAAAGGAGATCGAAGCTAGTCTGGAGTCAACAAGAGTTCAACACTTTGAAGAGCATGCGGCACGTACGTGATATTTCCTGCCTCGAGTAGAGGGTATAAGGTCTTCTTTGTGTCGGCGTAGTCTTCGTCGATGTAAGCGACCAGGATCTTACAAAGCGCTCTCTGTTGCTCCAATTTCTTGGCCACTTTCTTTTTCTTTTCTGCCTTAATCTTGGCCTTGAGTGTCTTCTTGTAATATGTCCTCAACTCCCCCAGATAGAGAAAGAGCAGATTTGGATCCACCACTGGCTCCTCCGCCTCCAGACTGACAGACTTGCACTCCTTCATGACGATCTGCAGCACAGCGCGGAGCTGCTTTGACTTGACGTCAATGACGGTGTTCTGGTACTTGTTCTCCCAATCGAATCGTCTACGGACCAGAAAAGCGAACTCGGCAAATTCACCCTCTTCATCCTCGGCGCTCTCCTTGAGCTTGTAGTTGTGGATGTCGGAGTCCCACAGCTGGTCAACGCGCTTGAAGTCCAGTGAGTCGCTCTTGCGCCTGGACTTGCTCTTCACACTCTTCGGAGAGGATTTTGTGCTCGATCGTCTACGCTTGGCCTTTGGCGACTTGGGGATTGCTCGCATGACCGCGAGCTTCTCCATGAGTGCCTTCACCTGCGTCTCAATTGCGTTTGCGTCCTCATCATCCTCGGAGTCATCATCTGTACCGGAAGCGACCTGCTTCTTTGACTTCTTCACGGCCTTCTTCTTCTTACGAATCGGCTCGTCTTCTGAAGAGCTCTCGCTGTCTTCGCTCTCTGTGTCTTCCGTTTCGCTGTCCGTCTCGACAACCTTCTTGCTCTTTTTGCGCTTCTTGTCTTTTGATTTCTTGCCTGACTGTGCTCTTGACTTCTTCTTCCGTGGTTCATCTTCTGACGAGCTCTCGTCGGTGCTGGAATCATCCGAGTCACTCACGTCCTCGTCATCACTGTCAGAGTCACTGTCGTCTCGAGCAGATTTGCGATTGTGCGACTTCTTGATAGCCTTTGATTTCTTCTTCTTGTGTTTCGACTTTGACTTCTGACATTTGACCTTCTTCTTGGAGACCTTGGCTGGTTCGCTCGAGGGTACCGCTGTGTTGGTCTCTGGCGCCTGCTCCTCGGCAAGACCAGAGGCTTCTTCCTTGAGCGTCTCGTCCATCTTGGGATTGATGTTGGTGCGAAGGGTGTTGATTGTGACAGAAGGCACGCGCTGAGGAGTGCTAGACGTCGAAGGTGCCGAGGCGGGGGTTGAGGGCTCGCGTACGGAGGCTGAAGTAGTAGCAGTAATAGTGGTTGGTGGCGAAGGTGGTGGTGACGTGTCAGTGGCTTGTTTGCTCATATGTGCAGTAAAGGGTTGGAAGCGAGCATAGAACAACGGATAATGTACGCAGATGGAGACTGGCTGTTGGTGGATGTCTCACAGAGCGAGTGGTGGTGGCTCTGGCGCGGCTTAGCTTGTGACAGGGAGCAAGTGAATCACAAGGAAAGGAAGTGAGAGTGATGAATGGGGGAGATGTATGTACTGCGCAGAGGGGATACCGGTGAAGAAGTACATGTAGATAATGTATGGGATGATGTAGTTGAGTGCTGCTCATGTGCGTACTAGGAGACGCATCATCACCGCCGGGGAGGGCGGTGACTCGATGAGAGGCAGGCGCGGCAGGCAGACGCGCGTGTAAAGGAGGGAGTGAGGCCGGTGGAGCTGGAACTAGCAATACCTGACAGGTACGCAGGCGCAAGGCGCAGGCGTAGTCGCAGGCAATGATGCTGCCACATGTAGTTATCGTAATATGGCCGATGTAAGTATGCGTGGTATCATGTACTGTATGCACTTACGCTGCGGTACCCGGCACGGCCAGTGCAACTGGATGATGCCTGTGCAGTCGAGACATGATTTGCACATGTATGTTCCCCTACTACATGTACTTGCGGAGAGGCAGACCCGCCCGCTCGCCCTGCATTATTGTCGGCGCTCGCTGCGGTGAGCACCTGCAGCACTTCAGTGGATCCACGCACAACGGGTGGACGGGCGGCGGCGGCGGCGGCGTCTGCGATCCTTTGGTTCGCAGGCAGAGCTGCCGCAGACGCATCTTCTTGCACGCTGCTTGGCTGCATCGCTGGGCCCGTGTGGGCTGCGTCTGTGACTCGCCCTCATTCGGTTAGAGAGGTATACATCGTCTCATGGCGCATCGATGGGTTGGGTAATTCAGCGGTGCGGCCGGACCTGGAGGACCAATTGTACTGTGAGTCACCACCTCCCTCTCATCACTCGAGCTGACCCTGACATGTGAAGGGCATTGCACGGCGATAGCGGAATGATCGTTCGTGGGATTCACACTGTCGGTCCAGCTTTTGTATATTTTTTGATCAAAGTAACAAGGTACGGTGATATAACCTTGGAAGGCAAGAAGGAAAAAGGGACAAAGACTTGCGAAATGGTCGCTGGGTAAAGTTGTGGTGAGGGAACGTCACATATCTTTGATATGTACATGTACATCTGCCCTCGAACAATTCTGACTCGACATTCGTTCGCAGCAGACTTCCACCGCCCGACAAGCATCTGCTCTTCACGCCTGCATGTCCTTTGGTAAGACACTCGTACCACTAGCTTTTCCCAGAAGAACAACGTAGAACCTCCTCTATACAGCACTGTATTCAGGCTCAAATCCCTTCAACGCCCGCTCACGACTTGTTTCCCGGGCTGTCACCATCACCATACCCTTATCGCCGTACAGGTAAGTGCATGCATGCATGCATCTACTACTTTCGCACGCTCATGTACAGCCTGATCACCGCTACCGAATACCGCATTGATATTGCTCCAGAATACCTCCATGATAGTGATACAGTAGCTTCGCGCGCTAAAGAGCCACGTGGAGCGCCTCGACATCGAACACGTTCGCTATCATGTCAGATCTCCTGAATTCATGTGATCCTTCTCTCGTCTGTTTCACCCTAGATAGCTCCAGCTGGCTCCGGCATCCATGGGAAAGAATGGGCAACATGTCTAAACACGAGCTTGAGCCTCACCAGCCGAGGCCCCAACCAATTTGCCAGTCTGAAGCGCAATCGTCCTGTGACGCCTGCCATCAGCAGTGAGTCTTCGGTGCTGTCTTATCAATTTCCAATCCATGAATTTCGCTCCAGCAACTGATCCCCTTCGCTCGCACAAGCAACAGGAAATGCGTCGCGGAAGCAGGCCAGCAGTATCTGTGTCCCTATGCTGCAGCAATGTACCTACCTCAAAGCGCCGCAACCCTGGAAATGAATCCTGGGAGCCAGTGATGTCACCGCAGACGCCCAGCTCCCCAGCCAAACGGAGTAGAGTCATTCATATCGGACCCGGCTCTGGGGTCGATGAGTCCAACACCCTGCCCGGTCCTTCCTTGTAGGTGCTGAAGCGTGCCCTCGGCCTGCAAATTGCCAATTCCGAGTACATCAGTCCGAACGCACATCCCATAAGACATCATGCCGAGCACAACTCTGATGGTGACGGCGACCACGATGCTGGCACATATCTGGGCTCTGTACATCCGCCAGTAGCCTGCAGAGTCATTTCATAGACCGTGAAATCACTCATCACGACAGATGATCGCCTGGATGTAGACGAGATCGAGGGGACTGCTCGTGGTCATGGACCGCGACTTGTAGAGCTGTCCTTCCGGATCGTCCATCCTGCGCCACCAATAGTACACAAAGATGTATTTCTGGGGAAGTATGCGCATTCTTTTCCGCAAAGTCTCGGAATTGCTTCTCTCGCCGCTGTGTATTTGCTCGCATCGACCTATTGAGGCTACAGCAAGTCGCTCGCACAAGCCCCGTGAATCGATACCCAGCACATGCAGAAGCTGGCATCTATGTGCGCTGCAGAATACCACGCGGATACCTAAGCTCTCTACCATGCAGACTTGCTTGCTGTTATCTCAATACCAAAGAGCTTCCGTGGGTGCTGACCCGAGTGGTCAGCGTGACCGTCTCAGCGTACAGCTACTCCCATTCTCCTACTCTCGTGCTGCATCTTGACTGCTCGCATTGGGACATACCAAGACGGCGAGATTGGTCTGAGACGATGCACATCTCGGGCACTGTATATGCAAGATTCATGGTCCGCAATATTGGAGAGCAGATCCCCCACTCATCAGGCCAGACAACTGCGATGTTCGCGATCGTAAGTCATGACGACTTTCCAGAGCAGGTCAAGCAGGGCGTATCCGGTCTCGAGTTCGTACATTGGTGGGATATACATCTATGCGATTCGCGAAGGAGACTACGATTCTCATCAAGGGGGCCCTTTCTCCTTCAGGAAAAACGTTTGCGTCTGACCCCGACGGCATGAATACTTTTTGATACGCTCCGCTAAATTGAGACACATTGCCAAAGCCGACACTTGCAACCCAGCTACTTCTGCAAACTTTCCAAGAGTCCATTCCCGTCCGTCTTCGTCTGGACCGCCTTGAACAGACTGCCGTCCGCACTCTCAAGACCCTTCTCAGCGCGCTCAAAAGCCTCCTCACTCCTATCGGTCAGAGTAGCCAGATCCTCATCGCTCAACAAGCCTTTGCCTTCTGCAACATCAATCCGCTCGCCATCATCTCTCCCCAACAATTTCTGGAGCTCAGCAAAATCCGCGCCGCCGCCGCCGCCGCCTTCGCCGCGCGAGTTTCGAAATCTTCCTTTCTGGATGACCAATTTCTCCAGTCTTCGTTTACTATCAGCCTTCTCGAGCAACATCTGCTCGACCGTGCCTTTCGTGGCAAATCGGTATACGATGACCGGCCTCGTCTGTCCAATGCGATGAGCTCGATCCTGAGCCTGTAGATCTTGCTGAGGGTTCCAGTCGCTGTCAAACAGCAAGACAGTATCCGCGGCTGCGAGGTTGATACCTTGGCCTCCAGCACGCGTCGATAGCAGGAAGATGTTGACTTGGCTCTTTGGGTCGTTGAAGTCTAGAATTTGCTGCTGTCGATCGGCCTGCGCGACGGAGCCGTCGATACGGGAAGTTGGCCATTGGCGCAGTTCGCGGCAGTATGTGTCCAAAAGATCGAGCTGTGTTTTGAATTGGGAGAAGATGAGGACTTTGTGGCCTTTGCTGAGCAATTCGGGAAGCAATCGATCCAAGAGCAACATCTTTCCTGACTCGGTGACCAACGTCTCGTCGACAGGTGTATTGTCGTCGAGGTCGAAAGGGTAGTAGAAGTTGTGTGGGGAGTTGCAGCATTGTCGAAGCTGCATGATGGGATTTTGCAGCTTCTTCTGAGCAATCTCTCGTTTGGCGATCGTAAGAGTTTTTGCGCGCTCTGTCTGTTCTTCGTCATCGTCAGATGGCTCTTCTGCTGGAGACGATGGGCCTTCTTCGAGCTGCTTGAAATACTGGGCATCCGACACTTCCTCATATTGTTGAGTCTTCTTGGCTTTTCGGGATCTACCTGCGTTGCTACCGCTGGTGGCTGGAGTGGAAGCACGACTCGACTTTGCACTTTTATTCGGTGTTGTAGCATTACCAGCAGCCTTGCGCTTCAGACTGCTGCTCCTCACGCTTGCAGGAGTGCTGGCGCCGCTCAGGCTTTCAACAACCTTGTTCTCCAGGTAAGCTCGGCTGTTGCCCTCCAGAATTTCATGGTATAGCTCTCGCTGAGTCTGTGTTAGCGGCGCATACAGGACATACTCTCTTTTCTTTGGCAGAGAGGTCTCGACATCTGCTTTGACACGCCGCAGCAAGAATGGCTTCAAAATCGCATGTAAACTCGCGACCAGATTCTTCTGCCGTTCCTCAGAGAGGATCTGCTCGTAGCCATTCTTCTCCTTCAGTGCACCAAAATCGAACCAAGCCTCGAAGGATTCCAGTTTATCGAAGATGCTTGGCATAAGGAAGTGTAGAAGAGACCACAGTTCAGTCAAATTGTTCTGCAGTGGCGTTCCAGTGATCAAGAGGCGATTGGAGGATTCATAGGATTGCAGTTCTCGAATCAAGCGACAATTCAAGTTCTTGATGCGATGACCCTCATCGATGATGATGAACTTCCATCCATAGTGTGCAAGGAATTTCCTGTCGTTCATACAGATTTCGTAGCTGGTGCACACGACTGGAAAGTCCTCGGCGCCTGGATTGCGCAACTTCTTACGTCGGATCTCTTCGCGTTCTTGCTTGGTGCCATGGTACAGGACTACAGGAATCTTGGGCGTCCACTTCCTGAACTCAGCTACCCAATTACTGGTGGTGCTCAGCGGAGCTGCAATCAAGAAGGGACCATGGACACCTTTCTCCTTGAGGAATGCCAGGAAGGATATCGTCTGGATCGTCTTTCCAAGCCCCATCTCATCAGCCAGAATCCCATTGAGTCCATTCTCGTAAAGTGAAGTGAGCCAGTCAAGTCCTTCCAGCTGATATGTCCTCATCAAGCCTCCAGTAACGAGTCCTGGCTGCTTAGCAGACCTCAAATCCTGCATGCCAATGTCACTTGGCTTGACATCCGCGTCTTTGGTCTCTTGTGCAAGTGCCTCAGAGATCGATGCCTTCCCAGCTTTGGACGCAACGTCCTCCTTCTTCATATAGTCCGAGATCTTGCTGCCGCCTTTACCCTTTGTGGTCTTGCTCCTACTTGGCAAATCCTTCTTCGGCGAAGTCGTGTCTCCCGTCTCGTCTGCAGCTGCAGCTGCTCTGGTAGCTCTCTTCTGGCTTGCCTGAGCGGCTTGCTCTGCCTTCTCTTCCTTCTTCTGCGCACGCTTCTTGCTCTTCTCATCTTTCGCTTCGTCCGCCTCCTCTTGCGCTGTCATCTGCTGCAACATAATGGCCGAATATAGCTTGCTCTGGCTCAGCAGATACTCTAGCGCTTTATACTTGCTGTCGACCACATCTTTGCCGCCCTTGATGTCTTTGTCGCGTGCGGCAGCCATCTGGCGATCTCGTTTCTCGTCTTGTTTCCTTCGTGCTTCGGCCATCTTCGCCTCCTCCTCTTCCATCTTGCTTGTAGTCCCGCCATCCTCTGGAGAGGTAGGTGGAGTGGACACTGCGGACTGCGCTACCTCGGACGACATGATTTTGATGTTCTATGATATATATTGTGATACGCAATGCGCAGAAACAGATCGCAAATCGCAAATGAAAGGCGGCCCAGCAGCGAAAGGAGGAGCTCAAAGACAAGAAAATCATGCCGTCATTGGGGCGCGCCTTTTCACGCGTTAATCTTGGGTTTCCGATCGTCGCGCGTCGCGATTCGCCTTGAGCCAATCAGTGTGTTCGGTAAATTCGCGGAGATCTCGCCCCCAAGATTGCGCTTGCCTCGCGCTTAATTCACTTTTGTGCCAGCTGCTCCTCAAGTGAATGAACATGGCAGCCACGTGCGGAGAATCTCACGGCGACAGCCATTGCCGTTGCCAGTGTTCCAATGATTGTGCCTTCTTAGTCGCGCTTAGACTCCTCATGCGCAGACTCTGCGTCGAAATGGCGGCTCTTCACATGCTTCGTAGGTTATATTCACATTCAGATACATGCGCTAGCAAAAGTTTCGTATTGAAGCATGCACGATAATTCGCGCTTGTATTGCATTTTGAATTATGGCACAGCCCGAACAGATTCTGGGGCGTAGTCGACGCAAGAAACGACGGACTACTAAAGCACAAGAAGCACATGAAGCTGGCGAGCAGGTTCCTGGCCTTGCTTCGTCCACGTCTCCATCTCTTTCGCCGTCTTCAACTCTGCAATCTCAGCTCGAACTCGAGTCACCTTTGCCTGCGCGCGCTCAAGACGCACTCCGTACAGTCAAGAGACGGGCTGCCATGCAGAAGTCCAGCGCTGGGTCTAAACAACTCGCACTGCCACGGACGACTCAAGACAAGCGGAAGCTCGATCGTGGCTTTTTCCATGCGCCAAGCGGTACCACGATACCGACCTTCGGAGAGGATACTTTCACCATCTACCTATGGCCTTATCCGAAGCCTAAGAACTTTACTCGGCTTGATCCAGTCCAGCGGAAGTGGAAAGATAACACTGACCAGCCTGGCAATGATCCACTCCTCTTCCCCGACTCGGAACTTGCAGACGGTTGGGTCGACTTCGCTGGGTTCTTCGATGACCCTCCAAGGGAAGTGAACGCGCATGCGTACACTATCGCGAGTGCATTCGTTTCCCGTGCCAAGCGCGCATATATCGCTGGCAATTGTTGGCTGCAGTTCGAGATCGAGGAGGAGGGAATCGACAGTATGGCTGAGGTGAAAAAAGAGCCCGACCCAAGAAAGCGCAAGCAGATGATGAACGAAGCGCTTGACAATGGTCTCAGACTGGCAATTTTCTCTCAGCTGAAGCCAAGGCTGTGCAGAGAGATCTGGTCCCAGCCATATCGCCCGCGAGGGGTTGCTACTAGCGAGGCTGCGGCGAACTCAGAGCGGCGGAGGACAATACTCGAGAACACCCTCGAGCAGACGGTGGAGCACTGGGAATCGCGTGGAGGCCGGGAGGGTGAAGTATTTCCAGTACCAGTCTTCAAGGAGGACCCTGGCAGATGAATTCATCAGATTTCGAGATAGCAAGAGCACTGGTTTTCAGCCGAGTATGGACATCTGGCAGTCCCAGAGATGATGTAGAGTCGTATCCCGGCTCTCACCGCGAGCGATGGGACATAGCCCAAGGCCGGGCCAACGAGGTCGTCCAATCAGCATCGAATCGTGATATTATATGGCAGATGACGCTGGTGTCATGGACCTCAGTTTGCTTGGAAAACGCCATGCCCTTCATTGCCCAATGCAACATAATCTTCAAAGCCTTGCATAGGAATCCTGGACCACTCCATCGCGAACGGATCCAGGTCACCGAAAGACATAGGATTGAACTCGTCGAGCGCTTGGTATTGCGACAAGTCCATCGTCGACTCAAGTGGAAAAGCTGGTAGAAGGTCGGGCGGCGCGATTGTGGGTGGACATTCTGCCTGAGCGTAAGACGGAGAGTATGCCGGCGAGCTCCCATTATCGAATGCTTTTACGATGATGTCGATCGAAGACTGAATTCCTGGACAACCTTTGCGAATGCTATAGAGTGCACGCAGATAGGTGTTGACCGCTCGTTGTGAACCCTCGACGCCGTCTTGCATGTCCAGAACCGTCACCGTCGCCGCTGTGTATGCGCAGTAGGCCAGCAAATAGTAGACGTAGGACAGACCCCATGAAGTCTCGAGAAGGACCAAGAGACCTTCAACGGCTTCTGCTGCCTCACGACAGATGGAAAGGCACCCTGGACTTTGCCGAAACGGCCGATGCAGCAGAATCATGGCAGCGTAATAAAGCGCGTTCAGCGTGAGTATATGTGGTGGTGGGCACTCCCGGCCAAAGGGATCCACCACCAGATGCCTTGGCGACTCTGTCTTCCATTGTTCCAGTCTTTGCCTGGTTTGTGCGACGAAGGCAAGCGGCTCCATGGGCTTGTTGACGTAAATCGTCAACAAGATATCGTTGACTATCATCATCAGCTTACAGAGGTCGACGAAACAGGATCCAGAATGTGAAATCATGGTGCTGGCCGGTGGTGCTATGTCTTCCTGTCCAGCGTCGAAGTACGGCTTCCATACACTGTTTTCCGCAAGCTCGTCTGTTATACTGGGTGCGAAACAGGGCGGACTTGGGAGACTTGGGGTACGTCCAAGATAGAGACTGACCTGATCCAAACGATACGTTAATGGTCAACAAGCTCCCAGGGCGGGATGTGTCTCTGTCTGGACTTACTGCTTTGTCCCATGCGAAACATGACCATGCCAACTGCTCAGTGACGCTACGACGAACAGGGTCTGGATCGTCGCAGCGAGCTTTGCCAAAGATGCCTATGGTCTTCGTGACAGCCATGCGGAAAGCCATGCCCGAGTACAGCCAGCCTTGGGACAAGCAGCCTCTTCCTAGCTCAAACGCAGACAAATAGAGCAGACTTTGTACCGTCGGGATAGACGGTTCCTCGTGCAAAGTCTGCCCCAGCAGGAGCCGGACTCTGCCGAGCAGATCGTTCTGGAGCTGTTGGTGTGTATAGCGGGTTGCGTGGAGACATAGGCAAGCTATGAGGAGAGGTGACGAAAATGGTCCCCCAGACGCTGAGTCGCGCAAAAAGTAAGGACGTATGGTAAAACAGAAGGCTGCATGAATCCAGACACTATTGGTCCGCAGGAGATGGGCAACGGTAGCGGCAGGAAGGTTCAAATGCACAGCGCTTGCCTGAGCGGCTGCATTCTCCCAGAACATCAACTGTTCTTCGGTCCAAGGGAGGCTGTTGTGCAAGGGTCGCTCAGTCAATGTGCTTCTGATTTCTGGACTGACTGCAGGGGGTTCGACGGAGGACGTAGACTGATAGGAAACGCCGCCGTTGCCACCAACAACAACGATAGACTGTGAAGAGCCTGGTGTCGGTACATGCTCTGATGCCGAGGCGGACGAGTTTCGTTGCAGTGGAAGATCGCCATGAAAATCGCCGTCTTCTGGATTGACGGCGTGTGGTGGCTGGGCCGCAGCAAGTCTCCGCTCGAGGTCCTCTATTCGTGCCTGCATGGCCAGTACCTGCTGCTAATCAACATAACGATGGCATAGATATGCGAGCTCTTTGAAGAACTATGCCTGCGAGGGCTAATTGATATGTTCGAAAAGCAAAGCGACATACCTGAGACATTGGGGGTGGCTTGTCGTACTGGCATGGCTATGGAGCAAGTCAGCATGGTTCTTGATCCGTCTCTGGGAATTCACTGACTTCTCCATATGCTTCGCATATACGACATTCAGGCTGCTGTCCATCGCACTTCACCTTCCGAGATCTGCATTGCGAACAGGTTAATTTATAGTCCTTGCCGTCTCGTTGTCGACGTCCCTGCTTTGTCGTGGGAGGCATCTTGCTGCTGTGTTGCAATGTTGCTATGTGATCGCTTAGATGTCAATGAGCTGGGGGTTCCAATGCATATAAGTCCGATGGCTCAGAGCATACAAGCCGTACAAACGTGCGAGACCGGACGCCACTGCAACCAGACTAAAGTCATCAGCCTAGCCTTTTGGTACTAGTATTCGTGATTTCTTATTCAGCTCGCAATTGGAGCTGACCTATTGGGCGGCTACTGCCGGCTGCTGACGTCGAGTGCATATAGGGCGCTCATAGTTCGCACTACTGAAGGATGTCCACGCGGTAAGGGATGCAGATGCTCGAGCCAAAAACCATCTTTATTCTTCACCAACGCGTGGCGCTGAAGACACGCGGCAGCTTCCTTCGTCGACATTGTGTTGCAGGGCTGCGCTAGGACTAGAAAGGCTTGCGAAATGCTTGTTTTGGAATTTCGGGGCTACGGAGATATTGCTAGTGAGAATCCCATGGATAGCTTGAAGACTGGAACAACAAGGAGTATTGGTATCTGCTCAGTTCAGCGGACGATGCTTTGCACTCGCCACACCGCCCGGCGATAACAAGTCCAACGCAATTCCGACGGCTGCCAATCCGCTCTTTTCCTGATTCTCAGCTGTCGACGCTCCGACGTGCGGTGTGACGACGACCCGCGGATGCGTGAGTAAAGTATCACCGTACGCCTCCAGACTGGGTGGCTCATGCACCACTGCGTCCAACCCAGCTCCAAATAGACGCCTGGTATTGAGAGCATCGAGGAGCGCAGCTTCGTCGACAATGCCACCTCGAGAGCAGTTGAGCAAGATTGATCCTTCCTTCATGGTTGCCATCTGCTTATGAGACAACAGGTTTTCGGTTGATCTGCTCAACGGGACATGGAGGCTGACCACATCAACGATGCGCAGCAATTCTTCCAAAGTCTGCACTCTCTGAAATCTGTCGTGAGGCATTTCATCTGACCATGCACTGTCTGAAGCATACGGGTCAAAAGCAACGACGGGGCCTGCCATCGCCCCGATCCATTTCTTTGCAACCTCGACCCCAATGTTGCCCATACCAACCACCCCCAGAGTCTTTCCGAAAAGACTCTTTCCCAGCATCTGGCTTCGGACGACTTTCTCCCCACCTCGAATCAATCGATCAAACTCGCAGATCCTCCTGGAGACACAAAATGCGAGCGCAATGGTCAGTTCTGCCACAGCTTCGCTGTTCAGGGCAGGCGTATTGAACACTTTGATACCCTTTTCCTGAGCTGCCTCTAGATCGATATTGTCAACGCCGACCCCTTGCTTGACGATGTACTTGAGATTGGATCCTGCCTGCGCCAGAACTTCTGCTGAGATACGCGTGTCGCTGCGCACGAGAACGGCTGTCGCTGATTGAGGCCATTGGGGCTTTCGTGGGTCATCTGGTAGGACCACATTGACGACTTCACTTTCCCGCAATTTGGAAAGGGCTGATTGATGGTACGGATCGATCACAAAGACGAACGGTTTGTCTACCATTGTGGCTGTCGGGAACGCGAATGCTCGACCGCGGACTTTGACTATTCTGGGTGCTTGATAAAGTAAGTGCGCAACTGGTATTGAGACGCACCTGAAACTTTCCGCGGGCTCAATCCGTTTTCCCCGTTGGGTCGGACTATACCTCCTAGGATGTGATGTTCTTTGTCGGTGGCTTTCCGAGGAACAACATTTAGCCTCGGAAATTCACCGACACGCTCTCACGTCCTCGAAATATCTCAGGTCCCTGATGATGCAATTCCAACGCGTTTCTGGTTGTTGAGAGAGGTGATGCGTGCACATGAGCATTCTGCAAGTTGTAGACTGATGCGAGACCGACGGAAAACGTCCAGGCGCTCGATCTTGGCTAACGCGAATGTTTCTGGTTTGCGTTCAAACCATCGTCTTCTCCTCCATCTCCTGCGCCTTCGTGATTAGTCGCCTAGTTGCATCTCTCTTCATCGGCACCTCTTCATCGAATTTTCCATTGCGTTTCCACTCCTCCTCGCCTCCTAGATATCGATAGACCACTCTCGAGTCTAGTCCCTTGCAGTGCTCATGAACACTCGCCCCCTCATATACTTTCAACCCATCGTCGCCCAACGCAAGCTGCGCGTCCACTCTCTTCGCGGCGTCGACCGCCAGACCGAAATCCTTCTTCATCAGCTCAACCTTGAAACCGCCCTTGTATCCCTTGCTCGCGGGAGCCTCTGGGCATAAGCCAGGCACGGGGCACCAATCGTCACAAATGGCGCTCTGTGCTGTGCTGGTATGAAAGACGTTTGCCAGGACGCGTGGGTCCATACCCGAACGGACACCTATGTTCATTGCCTCCGACACGGCGATAGCGATCAGACCCGAGCAATAATTGTTGCAGAGCTTCGCTGTCAGACCGAGACTGGGACCTCCGCAGGAAATGATATTCTTGCCCACTAGGCTCAGCAAGCGCGTCAGGAGCGGTCCATCAGGATTGTGGGCGTCAATTCCCAGCATCATCGTCAGTGTCCCTTTCTCAGCACCGAGTACTCCGCCAGACACTGGTGCGTCGTAGAACCTTGCCAAAGGATGCAATCTAAAGCAAGCATCACGAACTGCGAGAGAGGTGGCCGTGTCAATCGTGCTGCAGTCAATCAGAAGTTTGGAGCCAAGGTCACTTTGCAGTACGCCGAGTGCGTCGTCCAGGTAGACGGATTTCACATGGGCACCCTCAGGAACCATTGAAAAAATGATGTCCTGGACCAATGAGTCAAGTGTCAATGCTGTTCAGTCTCCTTCATTTCGTCACCAAAGCGAAGGTATACAGGGAAAGCAGTCGACTTACGGACTTATCTGCAACATCCTTACTGCTTGTACAACTTTGTGCTCTCCCACTCCCTTCATCCACGAACTGGGCAACGTTTTCTGGCAGCACATCGTAAACATAAAGCGTCGTGTCTGGCGTGGTCTTGCTCAATAGATTCCGAGCCATCGGAGTGCCCATGAGGCCAAGGCCAATGAAGCCGATTGACTTAGGAATGTCGCCCATGATGGAAGTGCTTCGCTAGAGTATTCACGAAATAGTGAAAAACTGTCGTGAGCTCATCTGTAACACGGGAAGGCGTCACGTGGTCATGATCGAGAGTGGGGTACCGCGGGAAGGGTACAAAGCTCGAGCGGGTCGAAGAAGATTGCAGTGTTATGAGAGGGGTGATCCCTCGCTTTAATCAAAATCGTCAATCATTGTCGTGTCTTCCTGTATATACACGCGTCGCTCTTCACTCGTGGCATTCCGCTCTGTCGTGCTGCCTCCGGTCCCTCTTGGTGTCTCGACAGCCTTCATTACGGCTTCACCATCCTCAGGGCCAAGAACCTCATCCAGAACGTTGTGCGCAGCTTCACAAGCTTGATCGTCAATGCCGTGCTCATAAGCTAATTGGTCACTGAAAGCGACTCGTGTGAGGCTGATCAGGAATCTATGATAGCCACCATGGACCGCATGGATCCTTTGGATGATCGTTGACGGGTCTTGCACAGTCCGGAAGACGTGATAGACGAGTCGGGTACTCCTGTTCACGGTGTCCGCGATCAGATCATGTACGATACCTTCCGGCGAGGATTTCGTCATTCCTAGCGATGGCCGCACACGATGCAGCCTCGCTACCTGAGCGTCTAGGAATCGAACCAATCTACCAATGGCAGTGCGATGCTGTGTCAGGAGCATTGTGCAATGGTCGGACATGCACATTGTCTTCATGACTTTTAGGACCTCGATTCTCACTTCCAGGATTTCTTGCTCGGAGTATGCGGGTTCATCTTGAGGCGCTTGCGGTGTCTCGAAGAGCATATTAGTCAGGTGATCGACCATGCCTCTTTCGTGCTGCACCTGGGACTCTGGATTCTCGACGACCACGCCGAAGCTCGTAGCTCTGGCGGATGTTCCTAGTATTTGCAACATGGACAGTATCTGGGTTATGGGCTGCGCTTTGTTGAGCATGACCAGAACGAAGTGCATGTCGATCTCCTTCCAAAACACCTCTGTGCACTCAAGAGACAGTGTGGCAGCTTGGCAGATTTCGTACAGTAGGTCAAGTATATCTTCCACGACCAATTCGTTGGAAAGTTTCTCAAATCCGTCGCGATCAATCGTAGCTGCAAAGTTTCGATTTGTGGACGCTCGAACGATATTCCTGGCAACCAGATCGATAGACGTGGTGCACAGCGATACAGCTTGACCAAGAGACCGAACTTTGCTCGATGGTGGCTCTGAAAGCCACGCCAAACGGAGCAGCCCCAATATTAGGTACAAAGGTACAAAGTGTTTTTCTTGCAGGCATCGTGACCAGAAGTCGAGCATGATTTGTGCAAGAGCTGTTGGCAGATCATCGTCCTTGGCGCCGCGGACACGGGCGATCTGATCAAGCAATAGAGATGCGATTGTCTTCTGTGGTTTGGATGGAAACGAGTGCTTGGCCAACGTTTCCAAGCTTCTTTCATGGCCTTCATATGGGCGATGATCCAGAATAAGCTGCAGATACTGATACTTCGTGTCGTCTGCGATGATCTGGTTTACGATGGTGGGCTCAACGGAGGCGACTGTTTGCTCGGAACTTTCGTGACGAGTGGCATTTGTAGGTCGTGTGAAGGACAGTTCTGGAGCCGGACTGTCGTTGACAGGCCTCTTCCTCTTGGCACCTGCCTTCGGTGTCAAGTCTTTTGCCCTGTCCTTGCTCTTGCTTGGGCTGACAAAGTGCACCTCGGCGTCGTCGAAGCCATCTCCACGTGATGCTCTCTTACTCTTCTGTGGCGTTGCCGTTTGTGTGGACAGCCCAGCTCGCGACGAGCGAGAGACGCCATTGGTCCTCTTCGCACGCTCGGCTTCTTGAGCCAAGTCGTGTTGTAAAAAGCGATTGTTCGTCTCCATCTTCTCGCGCTCTTTCCTCTGAGACTCCAATTCCACCTTGTGCTTTGCCGTCTCGTCTGCATGCAAGCGTTGCATGACAGAAATGCGTGCCTCGTAGTTCTTGCTGCTCTGCTCATGGTTGCTGCGCACGATCGATATTTCGCCCTGCTTCGCGCGTGCCTCTTCCCGTGCTTCATGCTCAGCCTGCCGCAATCGAGCCTGTTCAGCCTCCAGCTCAGCAATTCTCGCTTGCAGACTCGAAATGTCCAAGGACTCATTCTGCTGCCGCACGGGAGCTCGCTGCAACCGACCGAACGTCTGGCTACCTAGCTCAGCATCTGCAGCGGCATAGGCAGCCTCAGTCTCCGGATCGAGATCGTGCTTGGCGGCATAGCCATTGGTATGGCGGACAGTGCAAGTAGATGGCGCCTTGGTTGCAGATTGGATGACCATAGAAGGCTCATCCAAATCAACGACGTCCTCATCGTCGAAGCCATAATCAGAGGAGGGAGGCTCAGGAGCACTGGCGGGAGGAGCGCCGGGCTGAAGTTGGTGTTGTATGAGCCTACGTGGAAGCATCAGCCCATACAGATCTTGATGACTCTGATCTACACTACAAGGACATACGGATTCCGAGTTGAATGTGGAGGTCGCCAGGGCAGATTCCGATTTGAGGCACTGCCGGCTCTGTTGAGACTGGTGTAGGCCACCAAGTTCCGCAAGGGAGGCGCAGCGGCAGCAGCAGCAGAACGAGGACGCTGGGATTGGAACTGGCCGGTCCGCTGCGTAGAAGTGAGGACGGCCTGCTGCTCGAGTTGCTCGAGAGTGTTGGCGGGGATTGTGTCGAGGTCATCATCGGAGAAGAAGTCTTCCTCGTCCTCCATGATTGTTGTTGCATTCGCCGCACCGCCCCATGGCGGACGCGTGCATCGGACGAGAGGTGGTGGCGGATAGTGAGGAGAGCGACGGCGAGGTGGCAGATGGCAGACTCACCACAGCTTGCGATAAGGTAGTATAGTATTTGTTTGCGCACCCAATGCTTTCACGTGAATGTACCGTGCACTAGTCAGATTGGTGCGAAACCAGTGGCTGATGTGCTCATCGTGCATGCCCGGGATCCTGATTCCTCTCGTCTCTGCCATAGAATTCACGCGACGAATAACGCTTCCTACGTTCACCAGCCCAGCACATCACGCTCACGTTGCCCCGACGCATTCCGACACGACACATCTCGATATGAGCAGCGCGAGGCTCTATTGCTGCGGCTGTTGAAGACCATCACCACCCATCGGGCACGACCACAACCACGACCCTTGCAACTTACGCGGCTTACCACGCTTTCTCATTCTCGTCCTGCCCCCGATACCTCGATCCTTTCCTGCGCACAGCGTCTGCTTAGCCACTTGCACCCTCACCAGCTTCCCTCAGCAAATATCGTGCAGCGGGTCAATCACCGCAACGCCGTCCAAGCATGACGAAGTCGAAGAAAGACGTCAAGTTCAACCACCGCGAGCGAAGGCTGAGCAAGAGCAGTATGTCGGACTTCAACTACGACTCCCCCAACGACGACAGGAGTCCGACACGCAGCAGCGCTAAAAGTCCTACGCACAACGGCACCCTGAAAAAGTTGCGAGAGGAAGATGATCGACCAGCCATAGAGCGCAGAGATACCACCGCTAGTGGCTGGGCCACGGAGAATGAAGATGAGAAGGTATATCTTCATATTTTGCAAGAATAACAGACACAATTGCTGACAGCGGCTTGCAGCCCAAGGAACCAGAAATATCCGAATTCGAAAAGAAAAAACAGACCTTCATCACCCGTTCCATATGGACCTTTGTCATGATTGGCATCTTCTTTGGATCAATGTTCGCGGGGCACATCTACATCATAATCGTGGTCACTGCAGTTCAGATCATCTCATTCAAGGAGGTCATCGCCATCTCCAATGTTCCCAGCAGAGCAAGGTCGTTGCGATTCACGAAAACGCTCAACTGGTACTTCCTTGGCACGACGATGTACTTCCTCTACGGCGAAAGCGTCATCTATTACTTCAAACACATCGTCTTGATTGATAGAGTGCTTCTGCCATTCGCGACACATCATCGATTTATCAGCTTTATGCTTTATGTGATTGGTGAGTACAGCAACCAAACTGCAGCACGATACCATCAGGCTTACATTGCGAGTAGGCTTCGTCTTCTTCGTTGGCTCCTTGCAGAAAGGACATTACAAATTTCAATTCACGCAGTTTGCTTGGACGCACATGGCTCTCTACCTGATCGTCGTACAGGCACACTTCATCATGAACAATATCTTCGAAGGCATGATCTGGTTTTTCTTGCCTGTGAGCTTGGTCATCATCAACGATATCTTCGCATACATCTGCGGTATTACGTTTGGAAAGACACAACTCATCAAGATCTCGCCGAAGAAGACTGTTGAGGGTAAGTTCACAACATCTCTGTCTCACTCATCGTGCTGATAAAACAAATGTCAGGTTTCGTGGGCGCATGGATCTGCACCATCATCATCGGCTTCTTCTTCACCAACCTCCTGATGCGAAGCAAGTACTTCATCTGTCCCGTCAACGATCTGGGTGCGAACATCTTCACAGGCCTGGAGTGCGAACCAAATCCCGTCTTCATCCCTCATACCTACCAGATTCCAGTCATTCCTCATACATGGACGTTCCTTCCCACCACAATTACAATCAATCCGATGCAATTCCACATCCTAGCCATGGCAACTTTCGCCTCGTTGATTGCGCCTTTTGGTGGCTTCTTCGCCTCCGGTCTCAAGCGAACGTTCAACATCAAGGATTTTGGAGATTCCATTCCGGGACACGGCGGAATGACGGATCGAATGGACTGTCAATTCATCATGGGCTTCTTCTCGTTCATGTATTACCAGAGCTTCATCGCGGTGCACAAGGCAAGCGTGGGGAGCATAATTGAGACGGCGATAACCGGTCTGACGCCTGAGGAGCAAGTAGCAGTCGTCAAGGGCCTGACGCAGCACCTTTACAACCAAGGCGTGGTTGGTGCGGATATCGTGAAGTACCTGGCGACAGAACTCAAGACAGGACTCGTGAAGCGGTAGCGTTGCTAAGTAGTCTGGCAGCACCTGGTTGGAGACATGTCGAGCGTACGGAGCGGAGTAGGACGACGTGGGTCTACGGACACGGACTAGTGGTCGAATCATTTGTATGTAACAGACTAGCAACGCAGTACTTCCCGCCATATCCTGCAATTCTATGAACATGAGCTGACGATATCTAGCATATGCGTATCTTTGTTAAGAATTCCGTGGACACTTACCGTGGCATCATTGGCTTGCATCTTGAGTCAGCAGAGCACATGAATGTACTGCAGCTACCTCCATGCTAGTGCAGTCCAGGCATGCAATTGCGGGGTAGTGGTACCCTGGGGAAAGAGACACTAGTAGCAGTACGAGCGGTGCTAGTACAAGTACTAGCAAATAGCTCTCTCCACTGCTGAGGCTCCAGGCCATTGTTTTCGTTGTCGCTGCTGCTTCAATTGTGGACACGGCCCGACTGGAAGAAGCAGGTTGGACTCCTCAACTCACACTCCTCTCTTGCTTGTACACCTCATACCATACCACCCATCGCATACCAACCCAGCATGGCCACCACTGCTACTCCAGCTACCCGTGAGCGGAAGCTCTCAACCTCCGCCCCCATCACGGACTTTCAGGTACGCATGATACTGTGGCAGAGGCATTTGCTGTTCCGCTGATCAGCATAGGGTCCCATCGGTCCAGCTGGCATTTCAAGACCCAAGCACAAGAGAACCGTGACCGGCTTCGGGCCGAGTGAGATCAAGAGCATTGAGGCCAGCATTCCTGAGCCTCAGAGAGCAGCGTTAGTAGACAAGATATCTGAGACGTGGAGAACCATGTGCTGACCGCAATCGTGCTTTCAGGTGGAAGAAATACGTTCGTGTCCCCAGACCGGTTCGATGCGAAATGAAGCTGCTGAACGGACACTGACGCACTGCTCAGAGTGCATCCGAGTTCAAGACCAAGGAAGAATTCGATGTAGAGGTGGTCAAGCACATCGAGACCACTTTGGCAAGATCGCTGTTCAACTGCGATGAAGCGTAGGCCCTGAAAGCTCTGGTCTACATAGCACAGAGCACAAGCTGAAATGTCCCAGGGCGGCATATGCTGGAACGGCTTTGGCCTTCCGTGATCGTTTGGTCATCGAATGGAATCGGACACAGCAGAACCAAACCTTGGCAGATCCCAAGCGAGTCTACTGTAAGCTCAATGCTATGGAATGCTGAAATCAAGCTCATGGTTCGCAGATCTGTCGTTGGAGTTTCTTATGGGCAGGGCGCTCGACAATGCAATGCTCAATACCGGAATGAAGGATGTTGCAAGTGGTAAGTTTCGGATTCGTTCGAGGCATGCGCACCGCTGATCACATTTCATAGATGGCATCCAGGAACTGGGCTTCCGTATGGAAGACATCATTTCTCAAGAGCGCGACGCTGCTCTCGGAAATGGAGGTCTCGGTCGTCTCGCGGCTTGTTTCCTTGACTCACTCGCAACGCTCAACTATCCCGCGTGGGGATATGCTCTACGTTACCGCTACGGTATCTTCAAGCAAGAAATCATTGATGGCTACCAGGTCGAAATTCCTGACTACTGGCTGGACTTCAACCCGTGGGAGTTTCCTCGACATGACGTAACTGTGGACGTTCAGTTCTACGGCAACGTCAGAAACTACACTGATGATGCTGGTAAGAAGGTGAGCGTGTGGGAGAATGGTGAAATAGTCAGGGCTGTGGCCTACGACGCTCCTATCCCAGGATTTGGCACCAAGACGACAAACAACCTCCGCTTGTGGTCGAGCAAGGCGTCCCATGGCGAGTTCGACTTCACCAAGTTCAATTCTGGCGAGTATGAAGCGTCCGTCGCAGATCAGCAGCGAGCAGAAACCATCTCGGCCGTCTTATATCCAAACGACAACCTGGAACGTGGTAAAGAACTCCGCTTGAAGCAGCAATACTTCTGGTGCGCAGCTTCTCTCTTCGACATTGTCCGGCGCTTCAAGAAGTCCAAGAAGGCTTGGACAGAGTTCCCAAATCAAGTGGCCATCCAACTGAATGATACTCATCCAACTTTGGCCATTCCAGAACTGCAGCGAATTCTGATCGATCAAGAAGGTCTGGATTGGGATGAGGCCTGGTCCATCGTCCAGAAGACGTTTGGCTACACCAACCATACCGTACTGCCTGAAGTAAGTTTTGAGACACGCGGATATATGTAGTTGAATTGCTGACTTTTATCCAGGCTCTTGAGAAGTGGTCGGTACCTCTAATTCAGCACCTCCTACCCCGTCATCTACAGATCATTTACGATATCAACTTGCACTTCTTGCAATTTGTCGAGCGCAATTTCCCCAAAGACCGTGAGATGCTCGGTCGTGTGTCGATCATCGAGGAGTCCCAGCCCAAGATGGTGCGTATGGCCTACCTGGCTGTCATTGGCAGCCACAAGGTCAATGGTGTGGCCGAGCTGCATTCAGACCTCATCAAGACGACCATCTTCAAGGATTTCGTCAAGATCTATGGTCCGGACAAGTTTACCAACGTCACAAACGGTATCACTCCACGGAGATGGTTGCACCAAGCCAATCCTCGCTTGTCGGAGCTCATTGCAAGCAAGCTTGGTGGTTATGATTATTTGAAGGACCTGACAATGCTGCATAAGCTTGAGTCGTATGTCGATGACAAGGCTTTCCGCAAGGAGTTCCAGGAGATCAAGTACGCCAACAAGCTTCGCTTAGCGAAGTATATCAAAGAGAACAACGGCATTTCCGTCAATCCAGCCAGCTTGTTCGACATCCAGGTGAAGCGTATACACGAATACAAGCGTCAACAGCTCAACATCTTCGGTGTGATTCACCGATACTTGGAGCTGAAGGAGATGTCTCCTGAACAGCGCAACAAGATACAGCCCCGTGTGAGCATTTTCGGTGGCAAAGCTGCGCCGGGTTACTGGATGGCCAAGACGGTCATCCACCTGATTAATCAGGTCAGCAAGGTCGTCAATGCTGACAAGGACATTGGGGACTTGCTCAAGGTCGTATTCCTGGAGGACTACAATGTTTCCAAGGCAGAGATCATTTGCCCTGCTAGTGACATCTCGGAGCACATTTCCACCGCTGGCACTGAAGCGTCTGGAACGTCAAACATGAAGTTCGTCCTCAACGGTGGTCTGATCATCGGTACCTGCGATGGCGCCAACATCGAGATCACCCGTGAAGTTGGAGACGACAATATCTTCCTCTTCGGCAACTTGTCTGAAGACGTTGAGGACCTCCGACACTCACACTTCTACGGCGACTTCAAGCTTGACCCTTCTCTCGAACAGGTCTTCGAGACGATCAGAAAGGGCACTTTCGGTGACGCCGGCCAATTCTCAGCTCTTGTCAACTCGATCGTTGACCACGGCGATTACTATCTCGTCTCCGACGACTTCAAGAGCTACATCGATACGCAGAAGCTCATCGATGAGGCTTACAAGAACCAAGAAGAGTGGTTGACCAAGACCATTACAAGTGTGTCGAGAATGGGCTTCTTCAGCAGTGATCGATGCATTGACGAGTATGCTGAGATGATCTGGAACGTCGAGCCAGTGAAGCCTGCCGCGAATGGAGCGTGAGCGCTCACTGCATACATGAGACAGTCATGAGACATGAGCCTTCGATGACATAAAAGTTATGAAAGAATTCTTCTGCTAGTGGAATAGTAGTGAATGGATAGTGGAAACGACTGACCGTGTAACGGAAGCTGCAATGAGGCGTCCTTCATGTATCGCCATTACTGCGCTCCAACCATCGGCACGGCTTTCGCAACGACTGACGTATCCTCATGCGCCATCTGCGCCTTTCTTTCGCGAGTAATTGGTGCCAACCCACATGAACAGTCATGTGTCGCGCCGCTCCCGTTGCCTGCTCCGCATTGCCTCGCAAACGGCACGTGTTGGCCTGGCTGCGTCTATAGTATACGAGGTGTAGTGCAGGTCTTACTGCAGGTATGTGTCGCCAAGTCTTTTGCAGTACGTCGATGGTCAGCCGTCACTTGAGGAGCAGGAGCTGCTTTGATTCTTGCTGTGCCTGTCGCGCAATACCGAGCGTTGCATTCGTAGGGAGCCGATTCTCTTCTCCTACCACAAACAGTCGATGTCTCATGAGTGTTTTCGCGTCTGATCAGGCTTTGATTCTTGCCAATAAGTAAAATTCCAACGTCAGGTCGTCGTGACAGCCTGAATCTTGAAGTTGATGCGTGGATAGTGTAATCGCAGAACGCCATTTCCGTCGGGCACTTCTCTCTCGATGACGACCTCATCCCTCGAGAGGCCGACGAGCCGGCCTTCATCCACATGGGTGAAACCAAAATCCGCTGGGCCGACTGTCACGCGCTGTCCCTTCTTCAGTGCCAGAACGTCGCGCTCGTCGAAATGCACGATACATTCCGCTGCTCTCTCGGTGAAATCACTGGCAAGAATCCTCTGTACGATATTGTCCTCCATTTCGGCTCCTTCGTCGATCTCACTCCCACCTGTGTTGGCTTGCGCCGCAGCGTCTGCGGCAGCTCTGAAACGCTTCACCCACGCGTGGACGTTGGGAAACTCAGCTGGGCCGAGAGCGTCATCCATATCCGACGTCGCATCCTCCAACTGGTTCCTCATGTCATCGCTCATGTTGACAGCCCAGTCGAAGACCCAGCCAGCATGGATTTCAGCCAGGCCAGGTTTGTCGGTGCTCAGGAGCCACTCTCGCCCATCAGAGAGCATTTTCTCGACGAGTGAGAAATAAAGTCGCAACTGACTTATGCACCACGATCGATCTTTCTGCAGAGCTTCGCGTGTGAAAGCGCCACCAGATCCGTCGAAGCGATCTTTCATCCAGACGTCGTCCTGAACCAGTGGAGCACTGACGGGAATGCAGCCGCTTGTACGCCAGAACGGTCCACCGTCGATGACAAACTCCTCCAACATGTCCTCCACGGCAGCGCTAAAGCCGTCGTTTGCGCCGAGATGTCCGTCCGGGAAAAAGCTCTCGAGTTTCCTCAATATCAGTCGGGTATCAATGTAGAGATCTCGTCCGATTGCCATAACAGGAATGCGGCGATAGTTTACACCAAGCCTGGACTGCAGAAGGGGACGAGGCATGTTCGGCGGTACTCGTATCTGAGAGTAAGGAAGGCCTCGAATATTGAGGTATCGGACCATCCGTCGACCAAAAACGGACTCGGGAAAATTGAAGAGAATTATCTCGCCTTCATGGCCATTCGGTAGCGCCTTGGATATCGCCATTGTGGGAGCGGATGTCGCGAGGTGCTTACTCTTCGCGGAGACCACGGCGTGTATTGAGGCAGTTGTTCTGTGTCTGAGCGTGCACTACTTGTGTGTTGGCGGAATTATGGGAAACGCAATGAGAGCTCAAGCTGATGTGGGGACTTGCTATCTTCCGAGGTAATTAGAAGTGCGACAACGCGAGGACGAGTATTCCATGACTACAGTATATCGTTTGCGTTTTCGACAATAACGAACGGCGACCAGATGAGGGTGCTACAGAAATGTCTCCGAAGACATCTGAGGTGTTGTTGGTACCACCTTTGAAACAGCTTTCAGCAGTCCATTTCGTGCCTAATTGTTGCTACCAATCTGGCTGAGATGGCTGAGATGACAATTCTCCATCGCCTGACCGGCAGATGACTGTCGACAAAGGCGCCGGTCCTAGAGCCCTAGTATAGTCAAGAAGCTGCTCGAAGACTACTCCATCCTTGATGGATACCAGTTGCGAGAAAGCCACGGCACTTGTCAGCGTTTGGAAGGTCTCCGTATCGCCGTGACATGCTCGAATGGATAGAGCCATGCTGGAGAAGATCCGCCGTCAAACAGGCTTCACATCCAGAAAGCTGAGAGCTGACCAGTATCGCACTCTTGAAGCTGCCGAAAGGACGCGTCATCGTGGCTTTCGTACAGGCGATAGAGTACGATCGAGAGCATTGTGCAGTGACTGTAACAGACATCCATATCTCTGTGCATCGTGCACCTGATCACATTCCCGGAATAGTAGCTTGATGTTGGGATTGCCACAGCATCCGACAGCTACCCCACAAAGCTCTTAGGTTGCCTTCAACTCGGAACAGGATGGAATCTTGGCTCGAAGAGACGTCATGTCGCTGAGGCGGGCAACTCCTGTCTTCGTGGTCGGTCGGTTTCGATACCGCTGACCGCAGCTTGTTGGCCATGAGGGCATTGCCAGCACGGCTTCCGTTGGGAAGACCGAGCTCCTCGGATATCCAGTGCCCAGTGTCGCATAGCTGGTACAAGTCGATACCTGTGTGCATGCCGGCAGTCTGGAAGGTATAAACCAGGTCCTCTGTGGCTAAATTACCCTTGGCTCCTGGACAATACGGGCATCCTCCGAGTCCAGCGATACTGCTGTCAAATACCCGAATGCCATGGTGGAATGCCTGCCAAACGTTGGCCAGCGCTTGACCGTATGTATCATGAAAATGTACAGCGAGGACAGAGGACGGAACATCAGCGTCGTACAAGGCCGAGAGCAAGGCCGTGACATGGAGGGGACTTCCGACGCCCAGGGTATCTCCTAGGCTGACCTGGTAGCAGCCAAGATGGAGCAGTTGTTGGACCACTTGCACAACCTTGTTCGGCTCCGTGGGGCCGTCAAAAGGGTCGGCAAATACGCAACTGACATAGCCGCGAACTTTCACATTCGCCGCATGTGCCTCTCTAGTGATGTCTGCAGCGCGGAAGAGGCTCTCCTCGACTGTGCAATTGATATTGGCCTTGCTGAAGCCATCAGAGGCGCTAACAAAGACGGCAACTTCGCGAACGCCGTGGGACAGAGCGATGCGTAAGCCCTTGAGGTTTGGGACTAGGACTGGAAGGTTCAGCATATCATTCTTGTCGCAGTCGGCCAGAAGCGCCTGTACAGAGTCGCATGCCAGCAGCTCACGGCAATCGGCTAGCTGTGGTACCGCTCTAGGCGACACCACCGACGTGAGCTCGATGTCAGTCAGTCCGGTCGCACGCAGTCGAGATATCAATTCCACTTTTGTGCGCGTGGGAATAGGTGCTTGCACGTTCTGTAGGCCGTCTCGCGCTCCAACCTCCACGATGGTGACTCTGTCGTCCTTAACGGCCTGCAGCGAAGACAGAGAGGAATGGCTTGAGTATCTGGGTTCCATCCTGAAGGCTTTCTTCACATCGACATGCGTGTACAAGTGGCTGTTGTTGTGCTAGTAGATGTGATGTGAGACGACGTCTTTTTCATGCCAGTCTCCTTGAGGAATTCGATGCATGTATGTTGCAGTCGCGGAGCGGATGCGCCGCACACCTTAGGTACTGTCTCCGACCCGTGTCCAAGGCATGTGGTCATGACCGCATCCAGCGGCAAGCGGATGCCGTTTTCGCTGGATCACGAATGTCCGTTGGGGTGTGTGAGGATGGTCGTCCGGACTCCGACACGAAGAAGGCAGCGGAGACAGCCTTCGGCTCCACGAATCGAGCCTTTCGTCGTGGGGGACGGGACGGGAAGGGAAGGGACTTGGAGAAAGACGATAAGCCCGCCGGTACTCACGACACATTGCTGGAACATTGACAGTGTCACAAGTACATAATGTAATAGTTTGGACGGTCGTCATCATACATCCACCCCGACTCCATCGCTTGCCAATGAATCCCAGCTGAACTATACTACAGTCTCATCCACACCTCGAGCAGTCTCAGTCTCAGTCACCAGATCCGTGCCTCCCATCGCTGTACGTGCTATCCTGCAGCATCTGCGAAGGCTGAGGCGTCATTTCCCTCAGCAGTTCCTTGAGCTCCTTCATCTCCTCTCGTAATTTCTGCACTTCACTCAAGGTCGCATCCACCGTCACATTTGGACAGCTTGCCTCGACACGCTTGCTCCACCCGCTACCTTCGACGTCCATTTCCTGCTCCAATTGCTCCCATTCTTCAATGGTGTCGTCATCCTCTTCTCGCCTGCTCCGGTTAAATCGAACCTTCCGAGCTGTCCTTGTCTCCAACAAAGCCGTAACGCATAGTAGTGGGCTGTAGATGACACCCATCACAAGGTCGTTGAGACGCTCGTATCTCGCTTTGGGCATCCACCACTCAAACGGTAGTATCAGGCCAAAGATCTCGATCAGGTTGAATGGGGCGATAAACACATTCTCATCTGGCGCCCGTACGAACTGCATTGTTTTCTGCGCAAAGAGAGCCAGGTACTCGTCTATGGCATTGTCGTAGATATCTTCATAGGCCGAATTGTACAATGCGATCAGGATATTCAGGAGAATGACGATGATCACAAAGTTGTAAATGTAGTAAAGGATGAGGCCGAATGGGGGTGCAAAATTTCCCCAGTCGTCGAAGTTTGGATCGCCCATAATCGCTGTGAGCATGGCCTTGATGATGAACTGGGCGGCAGTTATGTTCTCGTCGACTTGATCCATACCGATGAAAGCTTGAAAGAAGCCAATGAGCACAACGATGAGTAGTGCGAAGAAAATGAGCGACTCCTTCATCATAACCTTCAGTACTACCAGCATAGCCCCAAAGAAGCGGAAACCATCGAGATATAGCAGTAAGCGCATCCAGAACATGGGAGCCGAGAAGGCAAGGAAGTTGTAGCTGAGCGTATTGTACTTGGTCCTTTCTTCCGTATTCCAGTCGTGGCCCAGAGCCACCACACGTAGGACGAACGAGACTGACAGGAGAGTGTAGAGTGTCGAGTTGAAGATGTTCCAGAAGCCAAAGTAGAATCTACCAATTTTAAAGAACTTGGAAGCTTCGTCGCAGATAAAGCCCAGCGTAAAGATGTAGAGCAAACCTTCGACGACGTCTAGCTCGCCGCCAGGGTTGATTGTGTTGATTGCGCCCGTATACAGCGCCAGATAGATTAGGCTGATCAGCACTTGCAGCGAATTCTGGTACTGGGGAACACGCATGCGATCCGGGTCAAAGTGGTCCCAGTAGCTTGTAGATGTCTTCAGTTTGTAATCGGTAAAACGACTCGGATCGTCTTCGTCTTGCACGAGCCAGCCACGCCACAGGTGATTGATGCATTTCTGATACCCCGAGCTGCCGATGACCCTCACGGCGTGCAAGTCCACAGCCTTCTCAATGGCATTGGTAGGCTTAGTATCTTCGCCATCGATGACAATGCTGTATCGCTTCAAAAGCACCTCCTGCATAAGATAGTGCATGTCGTCTTCCTCCTCGATTATGTGCTTAGCCAAAACTTCACACCCAGTCGCACGTAGCTCGTGCAGATCAGCGTCCCAAAGCTCCATCATAGCCTGTTTCTTGAACCAGTGCTTCACAATCAAGAGGCAGTAGACCACGCAGGCGCCATGGTCATCGTCAGAACCAGACACCTTGCCGGCAGACTTGGCGGTCTTGATGACAGCATCGGTAATGACGTTGCTGTGAGGGTTCGTGACCCTATCTTCTGGCAATTCGCAAGGAATGACCTGTTCGAGCTGATACTTGAGGCGAAGCGCTGTCAAAGTGACTTGTTTGGCTGGGATCGCGGAGGTGATTTGCGCTTCATGGTGGCGCGGGAGGAGGGAGGTGAATTCATCGTGCAGATGTCGGCGGCCGTCGTCCTTCCACTCAAAGAGCTTGCCCCAGTTGACCATTATGTTGGTATGTACTTCTTCCAATTTCTCTACCGGTGCTTGGGCTCGAGCTTCCACCAAGCTCTACAGTCCAAACTGTATAGTGACTGGATACCTGCTAGCGAGGCATTCAGGAACGGAGTAGGAGGCGGAGAAAGGAGCGAAAAGAGATGTGGAGTGGCAGAGAGAATAGATATGGAGTGGAGAAGTTCTTGGTTGAAACCGGTTTACTCACACAAGCTCCTGCCACAACAGCCACTAGACTGCAGACGGATCCCAATCGCTTCAAGCTGTGGCTTGGCCGAGCGTCATCCCGGTGCAGAGCCGCCTCGCGTGTCGTGGGCGTGGCTGGTGAAAGTGTCACGTCTCCACCATTCTAGGCGCGCGCATCCCCATGCTCGCCGTGGTCCGTCTTATTCACTCGATTGTCACAGCTGCCGTCCCTCCATACGCGGCCCTGACCAGTTATTCTATGCCGCCCAGGAAGAGACAGCGCCAGTCTCAGGCAGGCTCTCCCGCCCCGGACACACGCGCAAAATCGTCCAGCCCAGCAACCGATGCTGCCGCCGCCGACAACGATACTGCGATCCTCAACGATCCATGGACTGACGATGAGGAGATTGGCTTATTCAAGGGCTTGATGCGCTGGAAGCCCACTGGCATCCACAAGAACTTCCATCTGTTAGCTCTCCACGCCTGGCTGCTGGAGAACAACTACATTCACCCCAGACATGAGCACACACGCCCAAAGGGCATCTGGGACAAGCTCAGCACGCTCTACGACCTCGCCGCGCTAGACGCCAGAGAGGATGCGCGGCAGCTTGACTCACTGCATACTACAGCTGACCATCAAGATGATCATGACGGGGACGGCGACGATGCAGACGTCTACAGCGTGGCCGCCAATAAGATCGAGAATGACGAATTTGACTTGTCTGCAATTGGCGATGGTTTCGATGAAATGATGTGGAAGGCACGCTTGGCCCCAGAAGACGACGAAAGTGATGCAGAGTTGCCCGAGCTGAATCTTGCGCAAGAGCCGCCCGTGAGATTCACGCCAAGCTTTAGTATCGAACCAACTGATGCAGCCACTCCCGGCTCGCGGCGAGGCAAAGCCGCTTCCACGAGGGCGCGAGGCGGAAGGGGTGGGACGAAGACGACTACGAGAAGGAGCACGAGGAATACAGAAAGCGTACAAGACAAAGAGGAAGGAGACGATGAGGCGGAAGGTGACGATGACGGTGAGGAAGAAGAGTCAGGTGACGAAGAAGAAGATGAGGAGCAGGAGAGTGAGGAGGGAGAACCAGAACCGAGACGGGGCCGTTCGAGAGCGAAGCCTGCCGGGCGAGGAAGAGGCCGTGGGCGTGGAAGAGGGAGGTGAACCATGAACAGAATACATGGGCGTACTGGCGATGCATGCCGGCGCATGACAGCCGACGTTTTGAGAAGAGCAAACGCCCTGCTGGCCTGTCCTGGCTTGTGGGAATAAGGAAGAGATCGATTGACTCCATGTTGGAACACAACTGTACTTGGCACGTCTATTGGTTCGAGGCTATGCTACAGACATGCTTACGAGCTGCTACCGCCATACGCAGCGATTGCCATGTTGATGCCTGTACAGATCCGAGGTCAGCATACGTCCGAGAAAAACGACTCCCTAGCGGACGATGAAACGAACCATTTTGAAGCGCTGTAAGATCTTTGATTCCCTGCGTGAATCTAATCAAAGGGATAGAAGGTTAGCATATGTCTAAGACAACCGGATGCCTTACGGCCTTTGGATCGACGAACGCAGATGAATCCAGCTTGCCAGCAAGCGCATTCCCAAGATTGCCCTGATCTAGTCTCACGGCGTACAGATTGGCAAGAACGACGGGCGCAAGGCCGCCAAATGTCGCATTTTGTTTGATGGTGTCCGTCAGAGTCTGGTTGGCAGTGGCTGTGACCGTGTCGACGCTCTTGATTATCGTCGCGCTGTCGCTGGCAGAGAATTTCGATGCTGCGTTGACGTCTGCCGTGGTTTTTATGATGATGTTGTCGACTGCGACGGTGTCTACGCCGACCTGAAGCGCCTGGGAGATTCCTGTAATGCCAGCTTGGACTTTCTTGACGTCGGTGTCGAGAGTCTGGAGGTTTGTGTTCAAGGTCTGGAAATCGGCGACGATCGTGTTCACGTCAACCGCTGCTACCAGAGTCGCAGCGGAGACGAGCGCGAGGATGAATGAACGCATGATTGTTGTCTACCACTGTGAACAAGCAAGAGATCTGAATAATTGCGCGAGTGCGATGGTGAGGAAGAAGGGACAATGCAGAGAGTCGTAAGAAGAGTTGCTCCAGTATGTACGCTGCATACTATGCTTCGCACGACATGAAGGGGTGGACTGTCAGTCGCCTGTCACATGGAGGCGGTTGAGCAGCATTGCCTCACTTGCTTCACTCCATAGGCTGTAAAGGTCGTCGCCGAGGAACAGAGCTTCGGTGCGGTGTTTTCTAAGCTTTTGTGGCGTTCTGGGGCCCCACGCGACGTTTCGAGCTTTGGGAATGGTTGCGGAGACATCGACAATTTCCATACAATTGATCTGCATGATCATCAGCTAGCACTGCTCGAGGACGAACCAGAGCACTGGAATGCCTCCGAGCGGAACGACCCTGAGAAGCCGCACCTCCTCGACGGCGCAGATCAGCCCAAAAGGGTTACACTTGCTTCCGGTGCCTCGAATGCTTGGAAACGGCAGATGTGCCGAGTCATGTCACATGCACTCATACACACACAGCACATGTCAGAAACGCACCCAACCATGTCACTGCAGGACGCCGGCCTCAAAGCAGATTATGCAGTACAACCGAGCTGTAGTTGGGTCCGAGGCATCATGACATGGACATGGCGATCACATCCCACCTGCACACGCCGAAGGATGGCACGCCTAGTTGAACGAATACTACCTTGAGATTTCTCTTTCTCCTTGGTACCGCTGTTGACCACTCATTCCACCCTCTCATCGCTCCGACCATCATCTCAACCTTCGCGATGCGGCACTCCAGTATTGTTGCTCTTGCTCTGGCAGCGGTCAGCCAAGCAGCCGCTCAATCGTCGTCGAGTGCGCAGGTCCTCTTGCCGTTTACATGCTGGAAATGTCATTGACCAATTGTCACAGTCAGTCAGACGACCTTCGATAACATCATTCAATATACGCGCTTCTCTCGGGCTTCGTACGCCGTCCAGGGCTGCACAACGCCTCCAAACAGCTCAGTTGTGCTCCAGACCGTTGATGACGCAGTCAACGACGGGCATGCGACCATTCTGAGATGGGACTCTGCAAAGCAGATTATTCTGGCATTCCGTGGAACCGATACACCTGCAAACTGGAACTCAGACCTGGACTTCATCGGAACAAAGCTGAACAGTGAGTGCATCACGCAATGACGTGACTAAGGTGGAGAAGCTGACTTTCAATCCTACAGTCTCTGGCACAAGTTGCTCGAACTGTAACGTCCACGAGGGTTTCCAAAAAGTGTACAATGGTCTTGCATCCCAGGTTCTCGCCGGTGTGAAGTCTGCAATGGCCGCAAATCCAAGCTACACCCTTGTTCTGACTGGCCACTCTCTGGGCGGCGCCCTCGCTTCTCTCGCCACTGCAGCCCTGGGCGCCAACGGAGTGAAGATTGCCTACACCTACACCTACGGCGAGCCACGCAATGGCGACTCGAACTTCAGCAAATACGTCTACCAATTCGTTCCGCTGGCCAATTACTATCGTGTAACGCACGCCAACGATGGCGTCCCGCAGGTTCCCCCATCTCTCCTCGGATTCCAGCATCATGGCAATGAGTACTGGCAGAAGGCAACTGGATACAACAACACTGCCTCCACTACTGTCATCTGCCCGCCGCCAGCCTCTAACTTTGGTGAGAACACCAGCTGCAATCTTGGACAGAGCAATGATATTTTCATCAACCATGCACACGTTACCTATAGTAACGATGTCATTGGCAATGTGCTGCACATTCATGACTGTGGCGCTCCTTATCCTTAGGGGGATAGTGACGCAGAATAAAAGAAGTCGTAACGTCAATGAAATGTTTACACCGCACACGTCTTGGCCCGGCTCTGTCTTGCTATCAGATTTTTCCTTCTGTAAGAGTTGACGATCTTGACATTTGGCAGATTGTGCATAATGCAAAGGGACAGATCTCGGGCACTCCGCCGGCAAGAATGCACCATCGTCGCCACCGAAGTCTTGCGCAATGCCTGGCAGAAAATGCTATGATGAAAAATGCTATGATGCAAAATGCTATGATGGAAAATGCTTTGACGTAGGTAGAACATATAATATACGCAGAACACAGGACCTGTCGCACTCTTCGAAAGCTATGTATATTACGCTCGCTGGATTGTAAGGCCTTGGTGCTTGCATACAACGCCAAATCCCCACCATCATCGATGAGCGACGTTTTCCGAGTAGACTCGCAGGATGAAATTGAGTGGGGAATATACATATTCGACTTGCGGTCATGTCGCCCAAAAGGCGATGGAGTCGACGATGACATGTCGTGGCCCGAATGGCTCGGCGCTTTCTGGTGTATGGTCGGCTGTGGACATCATACGGGGTTACCGATCGACTTGATCGCACTCTGTGTGTATATTGGAGCAGTAGACTGTGCAACGTATGTCCTATGAGCCATCGCGTTTTGAGGTGCCTCCATAGTCGCTGATGAGTACAGGCGTCTTGTGTAACCGGTATTATATGCATCTGTTGTGGTGTCGAGAATTATGCCTGGGTTCCGATAGGTAAATGACTGAATACACCTTCGAAGCGAAGTTTTATTCTTCCTCTAGCATGTGCAATGGCTGTCGGTAGCCATACGGTAGGGGTGCCGACGCCACATGATGAAGTTCTTGAGGCGAGACGGCACTGTCGGCACTGCCTTGTCGTTTTGCCGCAGGCGGAGCGCGTCTGCGTCGAGAGTTGCGAGCGGAGCTCTCCCAGCCCTGCGGGTACTGAGGTGTCACGGCACCGCTGAGCTTCCTGGAAAGTTGCGATCCGTTGTTCTTGACTTTGTCAAGGTTGTTGGTCGACTCGTTGGATGAGACAGAGCTCGAAGTGCTCTGTCGGGACAGATTGGAAGACTTCTGCTTTGTATTGTTTTCGGGTTTGGATTGGTGGCGCTGCTTTGCCAGGACCTTGACATTGCTCACCATATCGATGAAGGAAACCATGGTGACGATGATAATGGTGACGATGTGTGAGATCTAAGTTATAAAGTGTGGGATTCGGTGCAGCGATACTTGGGCCAGGTCAGGGAGAAGGATCAATAAGGCAGGGAAACAAGATCAAAATGATTTGCAGTGCAGCGGGAGAGCAGCACACCTTTTGAACGGGAAGTGGTACATATCTCCTAGGACTGACAGGCGACGATTATCAAACCTGTTTGCGGACTGATAAGATGATAGGCACTCACTACTGTTTATAGGACCCAGAGACAAGCCGTTGCTCGATCGCAATTGCGCGTCTAAGCAGTTCTCATTCCCATTGGTACTCCGGCGACAAGACAAGGCAGTGGACGAACAATTCTCAACAAGCTGGGGCCAAGGTGGGACTAAAAGGCCAATAAGGGGGCTCGCTGGGCTCGAGCAAGCAGAAATGTGCGTGTTCAGACTTCTCAACATTCCACAATAAACCCACACTACCCTCCAAGAGTCGATGGTGGTGTGGGTTTTGCACGTTTGCACAGTCGTGAGATGCTTTGCGCCGACAGCAAGCGTCCCGTCCGGCTTGCGTCAGAATGGAGCTCGTGAGGTATTTTCTGCGCAGAATGCCACCCAATTGGACGCTGCTTATGATAAGGGCAAGTCGACAACGCCGCGATACATACGGGAAGAGATGTCGAAGCGCTTGATGAAGATGTTCCCGGTGTCGATGCTTGGAATAGGAGAGTGAGGTTGAGCAGTCAGCCAGTACCACAGGATACAACATGGAAGTAAGTACAGCCCTGAAATGTGACGCTGGTAGCGCGTGGCCCACCGATCCACCGCCACGTCCCGAAGTTGCCTCTGGTTCCCAAAACCTGGTCGTCTCTTGCGCGAAGTATGGCATCATGCTATCCGATCGCCGTCGAATACATCATATCTCTCTCTTCTATGATACGCAAGGACCAGCCTCATCCTCGTCTGCTGCCACAGTCCCACTTAGCGGCCACCTCCTCCGATGCCTTGAACACTGCATTCCTATTTGGCTCACTCGTCCACCGCTGCTTCGCTTCATGCCACAATACCGATGCTGCCGATCAATGATCAGCATTATGGCTTGGCAATTCAAGCATCAAACGCAGAATGCTTATTATCTGCATCACGAATGATCGGCGCTCCGCTGGTCTGCAACACTTCGTCACTCAACCTCAACTGTGTTTGCGCCTGATTGGGAACATCTTCGAGGCTTTAAGCACGTTTGCGGCATGTTTATGCTTTGATTAGAAGCGTTGGGCATTACTGTTCGCATATACCGCCTCGGGGTAGGTGGAAAACGAAAGGAAATAGGGGGTTTCCCTTCTTTCTATGCCCCACCTGTTTCACTTGTGGTATAATTGACTGAAAGCTTATTGGGGACTTTCTGACTCGAGCCCCATCGCTGAGGAATAACCGAATCGAAGGCAGGCTCACCCTTGATCGACCGATCAGCATATTACGGACAGAGTTGGCACTGAGTCATCATGGGCCAAGCCCAAAAGTCATCTTTGATCTGAAGAAAAAGAAAACAAATTATCTATGGTACAAGCCTGTCGATAGTGAAGGCGGGAGATCTGCCTCGCCAGTTCCCCACTCGCTCTCAGTCGCCCCAAGGACGAGCTCCAGATTTCCTCCGTTCAAAAAGAAATTGTGATCGATCCAGTTCTTCGTGTACGTCTTCCCATTGAGCTTCGCAGACTGCACATACATCTTGGTATAGCTGGGGTCAAAATTGACATTTCGGATCGTGGCCGTCTTCCCTGTTTGCGGATTCTTGATTGATATCGAGGGAAAGTAGGGTGGAATGATAAAATACACCGACTGACCAGCAGAAGGGAAGATGCCAAGCATGCTGAAGAACACGAAGGTTCCCATGGAGCCACTGTCGTCGTTCCCTGGTATGCCAGTTATTGTGTCGTTGAACATGCTGGGGATGTATCGGTGCGTTTCCTTAGCAGAGAGGCCGGGACGACCAGCGAAGTGGTAGAGAAACGCTGTAAGAAATGCCTGTTCATCACCCATGTACAGTACACCACTGTTGTGGAGCATATGCAGGCGTTCTAGGTACGCTTCGCGGCCGCCCAGGGCTGCAACCAAACCTGCCATATCGCCTGGAACGTAGAAAAGGTAAAGCCATGGAGAGCCTTCATATGTCTCGTGCCCGCCGGCATTGAGATAGCAGCCATCGAAGTCATTGAGTGCAGAACATAGTGTGGCGTTCTGATAACCGAATGTACCATTTGCCCAGCGTGGTTGTGGAAAGCCCTTGAAGCCCATCGACTCGTTCTCCCAATCAATGACGTTCTTCCAGTTATTGGCTCGCCCGGCATACTTCTCATAGTCTTCCCGATTGCCGAGCCCGTCTGCCATCTGCGCTATGACGAAGTCGTTGTATGCGTATTCAACGGTTCGGGAGATGGATCGTGTTCGAAGTCCACCAGAGTCGTTGTCGTGGTAAGGGATATAACCGAGTTTCTTCCAATTCGTAAGCCCTCCCCTTCCTTCGATATCCCAGTCCTTGGGCTCTTCCTCTGCATCCTGGACGATTGCAGCATACGCCTTTGTCCAGTTGACGCCATCGAGCTTCTTCATATACGAGTCCACGAGGACTACGTCGGCATTGGAGCCTCCCTGCGTGAATCCTTTGCAAAATGACATTCGACAGTCTGGCAACCATCCCTCGAACTTATAGACATCAAGCAAGGACCGAACCATGCGCGATTGTGATAGCGTATCAACAAGCATGTAAAATGGATGGACGCCGCGGAAGGTGTCCCAGATACAGTACCAACTGTCGTAATATGGCTCAGGCGAGTCCCACAATAGCTGGTTTTCTCCAGTGTAGTCCTGCGGGTTGATGAAGGCTCGGTAAACTCCGCTCCAGAAATTACGCAGAAGGGACTCATCAACGCCCACAGAGTCTATAGTGATAGGCTCAAGCTTCTTCCTCCATGTTGTCTCTGCATCTTTCACAAGGCGATCAAAATCCCAATCTGGAATTTCTCGTTCTGCATTTCCACAGGCTCGTTCAATGCTCAGCCAAGACAGCCCCACTCTGGCCATGATAGAGTCACCGACCTTTACTCCTGCGAACTTGGTATATGCTCCCTGTCTCGCTCCATTGTACGTAGCGGCCGATGCTGTAGTCGTGAGACCAGGAAAACTGGTATCATTGAAGACACCGACTTCTTGTACTTGCGCCCCTGTGAAGTCCACACACGTGTACGCCTGATAGTTGCCTTTGCCAAACGAGGGATTGAACGTGCCTTCGCCAGAAATACGGCCTGATGTGGCGTTGACATACAGAGTTCGAGGACCATTTGATCCTGGCAAGTCGGATCCGTCCATTGTAATTACAGGGTCCAGAGCCGTGTCTTTCGTAAAGGTGAAGTTGAAAAGCGTTGCGCGCTCTGCAGCTGCCATCTCGGCAGTCACCCCCGAATCTAGGGCAATCGCGAAATAGCCAGGTCTTGCTACGACAGACCCGTTGACAGATAGGGTGGGGCGAACACTCTTGCGCAGCATGCATGCGTCGATAGCTGGACAAGATGGATGTATGAACAGTGGGAAATTGCCGAGAGAGGACGCTCCGCCAGTGCCAGAATCATGGAGGCTCGAAAAGCCCATCACCGGCGATTGGTTTGATGCAAAGCCCGCATGATTTTCTCGGACGACATCTGCAACAGCCTTGGCCATTCCAAATGGTAGCGTGGCCCCAGCAAAGACATGGCCGCCAGGTCCTGTGCCAATCAGCGGGTCGATGAATTGTAGGACATCTTCCGGTTCGGTTTGTCCTGCGAAAGCATTGATAACGATCAGAGCGACCGAAAGTGCGACGAACATGCCCGATATGATGAATAACCAGATCCAGAAGTTGCGTGATATTTGTCGAATTCCTGCCTTTGGATTTGTGAGAAATCCACGGACTGATGGCAAGCCGACTAGCCAGCGCCTCCTGCCATTTCCTGCCTCGATGGATGCATCTTCGTCTGCAGGCTCTCCGTTCTCCAAGAGCCTGTACGACTGGGCAGGCGCCATCTGTGATACAGGGGTAGCCTTGGCTGTACACGGGAGCACAACAATTTGCAAATCCCTGAAACACCCTGGGACGAGCCGGAACGAAATATCAAGAAGAACAGGCAGGCCCAGGGCAGATAGCCACGGTGTCTTGACAGACACAGCGGCACAGATCCTAAAAAGCCAGCACTTCCCTGAGAGGCGTGAATGAGGCGCAAAGCACGGCACCTCCGGAGATGCAAAGCCGGGGCGTTCTCTTGGCGATGTCCATCGTCGTCGCCGTTGATGTACCTAGACATACCACTTCTGACTTGAGCAGATCGTTGCGGCATATCGCTCTCATGTTACTGTTGAGAACGAGAGCAAGATGCAGGCAAGGTTACGTGCAGTGGCACGCAGGCACCCCATGCAAACTGTGAACCTTGTTTGTTGGAGGTGCTATTAGAGTTTTGAGGTCCCCACTCCCACTCTCGCTCGTGCCCTTGTCGTCGGGTTTCGGGATTCACTCCTATGAATTCTCAAGGTTTCCAAAACGTTGCGAGGATAATCGATACCAGCGTCTCCCAAAGATGACATGCGGCACTCAAGAACAGCAATTGACCCGTTATGGCAATGTTTGTGTCCCATCTGGTCTCAGCCGCATCCTTTGAGAAATTCTGCAGCACTCGCTCTCCATCATAGTCGGCCGCGCGCTCTGCAACGCGTTAGCACTCGACTCGCGAACGTGCGAAGCGCCTCCCAGGACCATCAAGATGGACTGAAGCACCAGAGCAACGTGGTTTTCATGCCGCGGCGACCACAGAGTAATGCTCAAAGACGACCAAAAGTGCAACACGAGCCAGAAGTAATCCATCTTGAAAAGGAGTCGACGCCCTTCCTTTACGGTCGTCTTGGCATTGCAGCCGTCGATGGCAGGACCCAACAGTGCCGCGATATCGCGGAGTATCTGGTCAGAGAGAGGAGAGAAAAGCCGAATCTACAACTGTACAACGCCCTGATCGCCAGTAACGTCTCGCCTGAAGCCGGTGCTGCATGGCGTGTGAGCGAGCTGCTAGAAGAGATGGACAAAGATGGCATACAGCCGGATGCAGGCACCTGTCACGCGGCTCTGAAGGTGCTGGCCGTTCATGTGGACCACTTGCTTAGGACAGACATTCTGGAATATATGCAGAGAAGATGGTTCGCCTTGTCTGAGGAAGGAGCACACAATGTTGTTGCGGGACTGCTCCGTGAAGGACTTTTCGAGCAAGCACTGCACAGGCTCGAAGAAATGCAAGGCAGAATTGGAGTTGATAATTGGCTCTACGACATGATGGTGTATGTCTTCTGCGACGCGGGTGAGATTGAAGAGGCATACCGAATACTGCAGTCACGACACCTTGCTGGCGAGCTGATCGACCGTAGTCTGTGGTATTATCTGTTGGACAAAAGTAGCGAGGCCCGACATCACGATGCGACTTCTCTAGTCTGGACGAACCAGGTCGAGCTGGGATATCTTAATCCCTCTTCAGGTGTATGTCTGAATGTACTTGCGACTGCCGCTCGCGCTGCAGATGCTGCCATGGGCACTGAGGTCTTTGCGCACCTCAGTAAGCGTGGGACTGCTTTCCAGCCTATCCACTACGAGCTCCTGATCTCGACCTACCTTGCAACAGACCCTCCCGATCTCACACGCGCGATCAGCATTCTCACTATCATGCCTCTCGAGAAGCTGGAACCGACCAATGCGGAAACACGACCGCTGTACGAATACATGCGCGACAAGCCTGCACTTGTCGGCGAAGCCTTTGCCCTTGTTCGAGACCTTCACTCGCAAGGGCGCAATATCCCAATCGCGCTCCTGAATCTGCTAATCGAATGCTATGTTGAACAGCGAAACCTTCCAGCGGCCATGAATGTCTACAAGCTTATTCATACATTCAACCCAACGGACCAAGGATTGCAAAAGTCTTTTGCGAACATTGAAACCTTCAACCTGTTGTTGAAGGGCTGCAGAGTTGCTGAGCCTCCGGACGAACAGCAAGCATCATTTCTCGTTTCTGAATTGCTTGCTTTACGAGTGACACCAACGTCCATGACGTACGATCGGCTAATATTGGTCTTCGTCGCAGCTGCACAAGTTCATCGAGAAAGGGCGGTTGTTGCGGATGCGGATCCTCAGTCAGCGGAATCAGCACAGGTGGAGGGAATGAAGCTGGTCGACTGGGCTTTCCGTCATTTTGTCGACATGCAACCGCTGGGCTGGATGCCGCGATTCGGGACGCTCGAGAAACTTGCCACACAGCTCGCACAATTTGGCGACGAGCGATGCTGGGATGTTCTGCAAGTATCTGAGGACTCGGGCGAAAGGGTAGAAGGTTATGCGGCGAAGGGGAAATGGGTGAGGAAGAACGTGGAGATAGCTTGGATTGAGTTCGAGCGAAACGCTAGGCCTTCCAACCGCGACAATGGAGATGGTCCCGTTGCAGCGATTGCAAACCATTAATTGCAGACAGCCGCTCATACTTCAATGTTTCGCTTACGGTCTTGCGTTCCACAAGGGCCATGTGTCGCTAAGCGTCACAGATCCACAATTTCTAACATGCCTGTCCCGAGACCCGGGTAACTCATGAGGGTCAATGATTGACAGCCTGGATTTGCGAACGACACCTCGGGCCACTAAGCTGTGCCACTTTTTTCTCTTTGTATCAGATGATCTTATCAAATGCCAAGGCTGGACAAGTCCGCCAAGTACTGGTCGAAGAAAGCTGTTGTCATGGTTGGTGAAGATGTCAAACAAGCTCTGACTTGGCGGCACAGAATTGTTCCATTGTACGAAAACTTGCCGCCGCTCGCGGAGGAGCACGTGTTTTGCTAGCCATTGAGAAGATCTTGGGCACTTGGCGACGAGAAGCGCATTTCCCGCGAAGCAATGTGGCTGAGGCTGACGCGCATAAATAAGCGGCAGCTGCGCGCTACAAAGAATCTGATAAGATCAAGATCTTTCGACTGGCATGTGAAGACGCAGCGTGCGATCGGATCACGACAGCGAAACCCTTCACTGCACCTTCCTTGACGTCGTTCGTCGCCATCTGGTCGCTCTTACTTTCGCAATCACCACGTGCTTCTACCTCGTTATCCTCTTCCGCCTCGACATCTGCTCTCTTTTGTCTCATCAACCCGTCGACCGTCTTCGCCATGACAACACAGAATTACGAGGGCGACTTCAAGAGTCCAGAGATTAGCTTGCCGCAAGGCTCTAGTGAAGAACGCTCTGGCTCTCGCGCAAGCAAACTCACCGATGACACCAGCGCTGGTGTGAAGCGTATTGAGGCTTTGACTAAGCACATCACCCTTCAGGACCGCGTCTTCTTCTGGATTGCCATTTTCGTCTTGTCGTATGTCTACACACTGGACAATGTTCTTCGCTACGTCTATCAGGTATGCCCTTCCGTCAGACGTGTACACATGTCTCATACTTACCACAACTCCTTCTAGCCAACCGCTACGGCAAGCTACGCATCGCACTCACTTCTCTCAACCGTGGCCACTGTCAGAGCCGTAATTGCTGTCGCATGGCAGCCCACTGCTGCTAAGGCTTGCGATGTCTTTGGCAGAGTCGAGTTGCTTTGCTTCACTGTCATCTTCTACATCGCTGGCACGCTCGTCGAGACGTTCGCCAAAAATGTGGGGACCTTCGCGACCGGAGCTATTCTGTACCAGATTGGCTGGACAGGTGTTGTTCTTCTTGTCGAGGTTCTGGTCGCCGATTTCACCACTCTCCGGTCGAGACTCTTCTTCTCATATCTCCCGGTTGCGCCTTACTTGATTAACACTTGGGTCAGCGGCAATATCGGTGCGGCTGTACTGGCGACCACTTCATGGCGCTGGGGCATCGGCATGTGGGCGATCATCTACCCAGTCGTGGTTCTTCCTGTCGTTGTGTGCTTGATGATCATACATCGCAGAGCGAAGCGATCGAATGATCTCTCGGCATACAAGACACCGTACCAAATGCATGGCGCGAAAGGCTTGTTCGTTAGTCTATTTTGGCAGTTGGACATCATTGGAATCATCCTCCTAACCGCAATGCTGGGCTGCATTCTAGTGCCTTTCACTCTGGTGAGCAATGATCTGGAAATATCGATATTTGAAGGCTGCGCTGATCTGAACGCTCGAGCAGGCTGGCAATGGACAAGGCTGGGTCCAAGCACATATTCTCACACCGATCATCGTCGGAGTCTTACTGATTCCTGCTTGGGTGGTGTGGGAATCCAAGTCGTTACACCCACTCGTGCCGTTCAGGGTACGCACTCTGCATGCGTCGACTGTCCTTGTGGTTTTGCTGATTTTCGCTTTCCTAGCTCCTGAAAGATCGCGCCGTGTGGGGTGCTCTCGGCATGGCATGCATGTACAACTTGGTCTGGACCTTACAGGGCGACTACCTGTACACTGTCACCATCGTCGCGTTCAACCAGACCGTGCTCAGCGCAACCAGAATCACGGGCCTATTCACCTTCTGCTCTGTGCTCACAGGAATCATCACCGGAGTTGTCGTCTACTTCGTACGACGTCTCAAGCCTTTCATATTGGCTGGGACGACGCTCTACCTTGTCGCTTTCGGTTTGCTCATCCGGTTCCGAGGTGGTAGTGGGAGCGGCGATTATTCTGGTCTGATTGGCGCCCAAGTTTTGCTGGGTATTGCTGGAGGGTTGTTCCCATACCCAGGACTCGCTTCCATCCAAGCAGCAACTCGACATGAGCACGTTGCGGTGATCACCGGGTTGTATCTAGCAACCTACAACGTCGGCTCTGCGATCGGAAATGCGATTTCGGGAGCCATTTGGAGTGAGTCAAATTAAGGGCCATGTCGGGCCTCCTGATATCTTGCAAGTATGCTAACGATCTGCCTTTGAAATAGGACAAGTCTTGCCAGGATCGCTTTCGCAGCAGCTCTCGCAGGTCTCGAACAATGCGACTCTCCCAAGCGCTGCATTTGGTGATCCTTTCACGTTCGTGGTGGAATACCCTGCTGGGACCACAGAGAATGCAGCCGCTGTCGTCGCCTACCGTCATACCCAGAGACTGCTGTGCATCACCGGTATCTGTCTTTGTGTTCCTCTGATCGCGTTCAGCATGTGCTTGAGGAACCCCTACCTTACCAGCACACAGTCATTGCCCAATGCTGAGAAAGGCAGCTCTGAGGATATTAGCGACCACAGCGGGGAGAGTAAACAAGGTTGAGTAGAAAGTAATGACTGAACGGCACACGACCGATGGCTGTCCTTTGCAGCTAGGACCTGAGCATCATGGGCTGATGGTGACTCCACGGTCTCGAGCCTCGCGTTGTGATACCATGCAAAGTAGAATAAGGAGAGCCATGGGAACGTGTATGTAGATCCTCCAGTAGAAGATATCTCACATTGATGCCTCAGGCTGCATGACCCGGTTGCGAAGCTACCAGTAAAGTTCAGAGTCTAGCCGATGATGCCAGGACACGTCGCGTCGCGCACGCTGTTCCTCGATTCCATCTGGTTGCAGCAGCATCAATAGGGAAATGCTGTAGCCATGGCCTCGAAACGGCTCATCAAAGAGCTCGACGCCTTTCGACGCGAGTCATCGTCTGCGGTGGCCCAGCTTGAGCCTCGAAGCGACGATGACCTCTTCAACCTTGTCGCGGTCTTGAGAGGGCCAGAGGGAACGGCATATGAAGGTAAGCATTCAGATGACGTACCTATAATATGACCATGATGCGGTGTTAGCATATGCGTTCGCATACTCACAGACTCATGCAGGCGGCCGTTGGACCATGTCAATCCAGATCCCACCTCAGTACCCCAACAACCCTCCCGAAATCCGCTTCTCGACGCCGATCTGCCATCCCAACGTCAACTGGAAGACTGGAGAGATCTGTCTTGATCTGTTGAAGACGGCGTGGACGCCCACATATGGCATTGTGAGCACGCTAGAGGCCGTGCAGCAACTGTTGAGCGCTGGAGGAGAGCCGGATAGCCCGCTGAACATTGACATTGCGAAGCTGCTGCGAGCAGGGGACTTGGTGGGAGCGGAGGCGCTGGTCAGGTTTTATACGCAGTTATTGGCGGTGCCGCGGAGATGACGGCTCAGTGTGACGGAGACAGCATGTCTCGGTCTCCACACAGAGATTATGCATTCCGTGACGGCGTGGGTGCTTGAGAGCTATCTCGAATGATCGCAAGCGCTGTATATCTGAAATGTCTGCATTCTGTCAAATTCCATAATGCGTGCTGGTGCGAGAGCAGATCGATGTATATGATATGTACAAAATGCAGTCGATCCTGCCGTTAGTAATGGCATTCCCAACCAGATCACCTCATCTCTCCCGCTCAAATTCTCTGGCGGTGTCGAATCAGTTTCGCTTGCGCCGAGCAAAGTCACTCCGAAGGACAATCTGTCGTTCGCGGCACTTAGGTATGTTGAGGCTGACACGGCAACGCCATGCGAGTAAAGAACATTGCCGAAATGCGCATGGTGTCCAGATCTACCATTCAGCGCGATGGGAAAGCAGGCGAGGTCTGGGGCGGAACAAGAGCTTATATCAGAGAGGTAGGCGACATCTAGGAATAATAGGTGTTGCGGAATCACGATCACGGCTCCATGAAGTACGAAACATAAAGATGAACTGATTGATTACCGTGACGATGATCTAATGGTGGCGGAATCTGCACTTTCGATACGCTTCTCCATAGACCGCTTACATCTTCGCTGCTGCTTTCGATGTGATCATACCCCGATCTTCGCAGTGTAGTCGTGATAACGAAAGGCTGGGTCTCTAACGCACACTGTCTCAATGGTTTTGGATCACAACTTTCTGTTCCATGATCGTATCGATCACTCTCAAGTCCTAAGATCACATCTTCTTGCCTCTTCTCGTCGAACTCGGGGTATGCATACGCCCCCACAAGACCACTGTCCAAACGCCATGTCCGATTGCCATGCCCATTTGCATATCCCTTGAATCATTGCCAGTCGACGCTCCCATCATTGAAACAAATCAAAACCACATCTATCATCTACTTCGCTTGGTAGGCTTGTCGTAGACGCCATTTGAATAATTGATGACAGCTGCCGCAGCAAGCGGCCACCCAAGCACTGCCGCCAGACCGGCAAAGTAGACAATGCCGGTGCGGCCAAGCTTCCTGGCGTAGACTGACCAGAGTATGGCGCGTGGTCCAAGATTGGCGGGCTTGCGAGCAATAGGATGTGCTTTGGCGGCTGCGTGCTATGAAGGATCAGCATTGATGTTCACGGATTGTGTATGGGAAGGTAACACACTTCTTGACCAGCTTGAGCAGCTAAGTTGACATTGTCATATGAGGCAATGTTGTTCATGTTGACGGCTTTGGCAGCTTCGCGATTCTGATGTGGCTACTGTTGTCTTTGGTTGTAAAATGAGGTGCCTGTGAAGGGGTAGTGTGATATGAGGGACGGACATCGTGTCTGAGAGGAGTGCCTTGCTTTATCATTTCAAGGAGCCTGCCGCATGAATGTCGCAGAAAAATCCTTCGTCGTCAGACGAAGCGTCGATTAGGAGCCTCACGGAGAGGTAAGCCGCGACATGAGCTTCGATCTTACCCTAGCAGGGTTCTCAAGGGCACACGAGCAAGCGAGCGGTACCTTGCCAGGGTTTACAAGTAATAACTCAGTATCTCCAGAACGCGATCTGTCGACATGTCAGGAGATACCGGGTTGATCCGGTCTGCAGGTCTTGCGGGCTTCTCCCCGATGACTAAAACCGCCGGTCCTTCTTGCGGAAATATTCCACATCTCGCTCAAGAGCCGCATTGGCCAGGGACCAGTGATGTCGCCGTGAAAGGCGTACACATGCAAATGGAAGTGTAGGTGAATGCTGTGACGTGAGGCAGGCAATTGCCACGTGATGATAGCAGAGGGTCCGACTAGCTCATGGTCCGTGCACTCATGCGCCTTCCCGAGAAGGACCCACCTTGAATTGGAGGAATTGGAAGACTACTGATGCAACTCAGCCGATACAATCAACATTGGCGACAAACCTCCTACCTCGACCATTCCACCACACCCTACACTCTCGCTCTGTACCCGTACAGACACGCCCCACTGCACCAATGCAGGCTCGACACATTCCGAGCTTGCCACAAAGACTCGCCCAAATGCCTGATCGTTGAGCGCTCGACCCCTCCTTCACCCATCTGGCGCCGAACCACGCGCCGCCCGTTATGGCCGCCATGGAGCGGCGCAAAAAACGTATGCCACATGGTCGTGGAAAACAGAGCTTAGGGAGCTAATCTGTATCAAGGCGATCTGAAAGAGCAGAATACACGAGCTTGGAATGGAGAGAAAGGTATACACTTTCATTTTGGTCAGTATGATAGGACTAAACCTACGGCAGACGTCTTCCAGCTGCAAGGCTCGCTTGACTCGAATCTGAAGAAGAATACGGCTTTTATCAAGCGCATGCGCACAGCAATATCTGCTGCCAACCTGCCCACCTTCCTTCAAGAAATCCGCTCGCTTTCGTTACACAAATACCTTACCGAAATCATTTCCGCCTGCTACGAAGGACTTACGAAATTGAAAGTCGCCAGCGATATTGCTGCTGGAGTCGAAATCACCAGCGCGCTACATCAGCGATTTGGACCGGAAGAGTTTACCTCTTTCCTTGCATGGTACATCGGGCGCGGCTTGGCCACACCAGACAGAGCTCAGTTGAAAGCTCTCGCTGCAGATGTAAGAGAGAGAGAAGAGAAAGACCGTATTGCGAGACAGCGGGTACTTCTGAGGGTTGCAACTGAGCTCTGGCTAGTAGGCGTACTCAAAAGCTTGGAGGATGTTGCGAAACCCGAGGAGATTGGCAAGTCCAAGAGCGCGGATATCGTTTCCAAGGCGAAGGTCAATGGCGCTCGGGTGGATACAGCTGATCCAGAGCCTTTTCCACTGGAAGTCCTCAAGGATATGCTCGGCCAGGACCGTGAGCATACTAATTTGCCATTGGTCGTATTGTTCGTCAAGACATTCGCGTGGGACATTCTAGGTTCAAAGCCGAAGAAAGCGGAAGGCCGACAGAAAGTTGCTGAAGATGGAGCCATTGCCTCTGTCAATGGGCATGCGGAGTCCGCTACGTCTACCGAGAACGATGATGGAGCTGTGCCGGACCCTCCACTCACTTCACCTATGTTGCAGGAGCGATTCAAGAACATCCTTACACGATATTTTGAAGATGTCAAGGCGCATCTTGTCCGAGATCAGCAACGCCTGACGACGCAGGGAAAGCGCAACGCTGAAGCATATGTCAAGTCTGGCGAGGTCTTCGAGGATCGCCAAACAAACCATGAGAAGGCATTGAAAGCTCAAGAGAAGCTAATCGCAAGCGCTCAGACTCTTGCGGAAGCACTAGGCGCTGAAATGCCCGATCTATCCGAGAAGGACACAGTCGTAGGAGGTTCGGAAGGCAGCATCGGACTTGTCAAGACTGGCGAGTATCTACGCGGTCAAGCTGAAGGTGCCGGGATCTGGGAAGACGAAGACGAGCGTCGGTTCTACGAGAACTTGGTTGACCTAAAGGACCGCGTACCTGGCATTCTGCTTGACGATGGCAAGAAAAAGAAGCCGGAGAACGATGAACAAGTTGGCAAGAAGGCCGAGGACTCTGCCGACTCCAAGGACAAAGCAGCCGAACTTGATGACAATTCGACCGCCATAGCAAACAAGACTGTCGGCGCTCAAGTCGATGCACTCCTGGCGAGATTACACGAACTCACCACCAAGGATCAAGTCGACCAATTCGCAATAGATTTCTGCTTCCTCAACTCCAAAGCATCCCGCAATCGACTGCTCAAATCGATCGAAGAGATACCCAAAGGCAGGACTGACCTACTGCCGCTCTACGCTCGGCTGATTGCCACTCTTGGACGTTACCTACACGACGTTCCACAAACCATCATCTCGTATCTAGACGACGAATTCCGTAGCCTGCAGCGGCGAAAGTCTAAAGATTTTCTCGGTCAGGTCCGAATGGTCAATATTCGATACATTGCAGAGTTGACCAAGTTCGGTGTCGTTCCGGAACATGTCATCTTTCACTGTCTGAAGGTGAGCTTGGACGACTTCTCCAGAATGAACATTGAAATCATCGGAAACCTCCTTGAGAATTGCGGTCGCTATCTCTTGCGAAACCCAGAGACGTCCCCCCGTATGACGTCCTTTCTCGAGACTTTGCAACGCAAGAAGACGGCACAGCATCTTGGCCAGCAAGAGCGAATGCTTGTTGAGAATGCCATCTACTATGTGAATCCTCCCGAGCGTGCAGCTATACAACAGAAGGAGCGCACGACACTGGACTTGTACGTTCGCAAGCTGATCTACGTCGATCTCAGTAAAAAGTCACTGGACAAAATTATCAAGCAAGTTCGCAAGCTTCACTGGGAGGAGAACGAGGTCGTCGTTATCCTGCGTAAGATATTCGTCAAGCCTGGCAAAATAAAGTTTGGCAACATCTATCTTCTGGCCATGATGCTAGCGGCAATATACCGCTTTCATACCGACTTTGCAATTACAGTACTGGACGAAGTCCTTGAAAGGGTCACCGTCGGCCTCGAGATCAACGATTTCAAGTTTAACCAGCGCCGCATTGCAGAAGTCAAGTATCTTGGCGAGCTTTACATGTACCGCATCGTGGACTCACAGCTGGTGTTGGACACTCTGTACAAGGTGCTCAATTACGGCCATGAAGGCGGCTATGCTCAGCCTGGGAGAATCAATCCATCTGATCTGCCAGATGACTACTTTCGCATTCGACTTGCATGCGCACTTCTTGAGACCTGTGGCCATTGCTTCGAAAAAGGTGTCTTGAAGAAGAAGCTGGACTTCTATCTCTCTTTCCTTCAGTATTACATCAACACCAAGGAACCACTACCAATGGACATTGAGTTTGTGATTCAAGATACATACAGCCTTTTACGCCCGCAGTGGAAGCTAGTTCTTGACGACTTGCAGGAGTCGAGCCGTGTATTTGCCGAGGCGTGCAAACAGAATTACCAGGACGCTGCGTCAGGCAGGACACCTGAGCCGGAAGAGCCCGAGGAGAACGAGGCCGACGGACACATGTCCGATGATGGTCATGGAGACGGCGATGATGATATTGTCGCAGATGCCGACGCCGACGCCGCGCACATCAAATCCGACAGCGACGAAGCACAAGGACAAGGTGACGATGAGAGAAATGCTAACGACTCTGAAGAAGAAGAGGAGCACATTGTGGTCACTCGTCCAGAAGATCAGAGAGACCCAGAAGCTGACGCGGAGTTCGATCGCGAACTCGCAAAAATGATGGCAGAGAGCGTGGAATCACGCAAATTCGACCGCAAGCCAATGTTTGACGTGCCGCTCCCGATGCGTCGTACTGTACGCGATGCGACGACGACGACGACCATTTCTGAAGATGATGGCGGCGAAGCTCCTCAGCCAGTGCCGACAAATGGTACCGGCATGATGAAATTCGCACTGCTTAGCAAGAAGGGCAATCGCCAACAGGTCCGCAGTTGCGTATCATTTGCTCGAAGTCTATTTACTGACATTGACGCAGACCCGCTCCATCGATCTTCCGTCTGATTCGACATTTGCAGTGGCTATGCGCACACAGCAGCAGGCAGAGAAGGCCGAGCAGCAACGCATCAAGAACTTAGTGCTCAACTATGAACTGACCGATGATCAGCAAGATGGTGAACCCCCCGCCTTTCAATACGTGCAGTCTGCCAACAAAAACTCTGTTCGTCTCGTCGGCACAGGTACACTCAACAAAGGCCTGCAGCTGCGTGGTGGTCGATCTCAACGCTCGAGCACCCACGAGGAGAACGAGTCCCCTCCCCTGCGCTGTGCTTCTTCTGAATTTGAAACGACTGAACCAACTCTTCGACATGACTCCTTTACTGACGAGACAGAAGGCGGCTTCGAGGCCTTGCACAGTGGACCGCGACTTGACAAGGCGGGCAATACCCGCAGCAAGCAACGCGCAAGAAAGCTGCAATTGGGAGACATTGACTGGTATGGCAACAACCGCTCTCCTTCTGCTGCTACTTACACTCCTCTTGAACGTCGAGAGGGCGAGCAATCGCTTGATCCATTTGTTGTCGACAATAGACAATTGGCAAGTGGTCATGATGGCTCTGGCTCTTTTCGACGTGGAGGACATCGCCAAAAGTCGACGAAAGGCTGACCGACTGCTTTTTTGCGCTGTCACAGGACATAACGACATTTGACGAGACAGTAGACTGTCATCAGCGATTGATCATGATGCCATCGCGCATCGAACCAACGGTAGAGGGCACATCATTGATGTCCTTGCTGACCTTCCCGAGCCTATGGCCAACGACGCCACGCTCTCCTCATCGACGATTCGAGTATACGATCCGACCACCACCGAAGCAGGCTTGAAACGGCCTTGGAGTACAATGCGGGACGAATCACGCCATGGTCTCGTTGGCCAGTCGTGCATGGTGGGAATTGTGGCGAGAATATGATGCATGTATCGGAGAGCAGTGTTTCTGCACTGGCGACAAGGGATAATCAGTGTTATGTGGAGGCTCTCTAGCTCCAGCATGTTCATTTTGCGTCAAGTGAAAGCGAAGGTCACAGAGCACTAGTTGCAGTCACTCATTAACAGCTTTTTCTTGGGTCACAGAATGAAATATTTGCACTTCGCCATAATGCACATTTCTGATTCTCAGGTCGCAGTGCAGCTCCAGCTCCAGTTCCGGCACAGTTATGGTGTCTTCATACCAATCAAAATGGTTCACAACACCACTCTCCACAGTGCCTTGGTTTACAGGGTCGTTACGGTCGTCGTCTCATCGTGTGCTGCCTTTCCTCCCCTCAAACCCCTGGTGTGTCGACTCGCAAGCGACGTCAAGAAGTTTACTTCGCTGTGCTCAAATACCCCATTCCCTGCGCACTTGCAGATGAGTTGATAATCTGCGCATGCTGCTCTCGCTTCATATCTTGCATCTTCCAGCTCTGCTTGCGATCTAGCCCAGGTCTACCAAAGTCTTTGTCCGCAGCAATGCCGGACGCGGGAGTCTGATTAGCCGCAGCAACTGCTTCGGCGTAGTTGTTGGTAGAGGTGCTTTGAAGATGCTGCAAGGTGATTAGTCAATGGTAAGATTGGAGGGGGCGAAGTAGGAAAGTGGTAGGTACGGGTTTCTCGCTGGCGTCTTCGTGGTCGTGAGAGGCGGAAGAGGGTGTTCCGGTGGGTTTCTCGGATGGAGTGATGAGCGTGCGGGTCGCGAGGGTGCTGGCTTTGGGGTAGGAGTAGGTGGAAGCCATGAGTGCTAGGTGGTTTGTTGTTGCTGGGATAAGCGGAGACTGTGACGCTCTGGCGAAGATTGGCTGCTTGTAGTAGTGACGCTGAAGGCTCTGATGGCTGTGGTGAAGATTCGAGTACAAGTCGCTGCTTGGTGAAGAGAGATACGGAGAGGTATGGAGAGGTCGATGTAGTGGTGAAGAAGAAGAAGAAGAGGTGACGTTGAGGTCGCTGTTCTTTGCTTAATGTGAGTACGTTCCTCTCCTACCTTGGCAATATCGCTAAGCTCCATGACGAGCTCCTGCCTGATGGAATAGAATGCAGTGCGACTGCTGGGATGCGTTCAGCGGGACGTGGTTGCTTGAGGTTGGGAGCAAGGGAGCTGTTGTCGTGGAGGGGCGGGGAAGCATTCAGGCCATTACTTACCTTACTAGTACGGTAGGGTGAATGTCGTCGATGAGGCACGTGCAAGACTTTGAACGTTGCTGCTAATTCACACAAGTATACATTTATCAAAATCAGGAAGAAGATGGTATAGACTCTGTTATAGTTGGAATCACGGTATAGCATGTTCTTTGGAGATTGCGAGAAGCTAGATACTACCAAACAGAACCTACTCAAGAATGCTCAATGCTGTTGACTATTGCTTGTGAGATCGTTGTCGTTTCCTTCTACTCGCCACACCTGTGTAGATCTAAGGGGATAGATCCAGGGTGAAGCTCAAGATTGGTGAAAATGGCAGACTCTTCTGCATTGTGACAGGCCTTACGTCCCACCTCCCACATTCTCAACAAAAGCATTCCCCACTATCTTAGTCCCGCATACGTGCTCCGACTACGAATCCGCTTCCCATATCGAAAGAAGACATACGGCAGAGGTGCAAGCCCAAGAGTGATCATCGCTAGTAGGACAGGTGCATACGTCTCCGGGAGGAACAGCACAATAGACAGCCACTGAACGCCGGCCCATATCAGGAGGACCCCAAACGTCCAGCGCCTGCCCAGCAATTAGTCCTGGCACGCTGCAGCCATTAGACATGGGGCTATGAGATGTCTACCAGCTGGTGTAGTAGCAAATGGAATTTTCGATCACAGAGCCCAGCTTAGGGCCCAGGCTGAAGTTTGTGTGAGTAAATGCTGAGTTTAGGCAAAGGTGGGATTAGTGACATACAACGGACTGGCTGTATAAATCATCACCGGCTTCTGCAATTTGGATACGGGAAACAGATCGCCCACTGTCCCTCCAGCGATACTTAGGAACGTGGCTCCTGCAGATTCATCGAAGAAGCGCGCAATGATGAGGGTTTGGATGTTGTTCGTGACCGCGCATGGAATGATCCAGATGAAAAAATGCCATGGCAGCAATGTAGATGGGTCGGCGGCCATAGAACTACACAACAGTCAGCGATTGAAGGCTACCAATAGGCAAGGGACTGCAGCATACTTCGCTGAAAGGTCCTAGAAGCATGGGACTGAGTGCAAGACCGACGACAAAACATACTCACTCCGAGTGTGGCAACGGTGCTTGAGACATGATAATCGCCTTCAACTTGGTCCAATGTGCCAGTGTACAGGCTTGAAGTGCATGCCACGCATAAGCTCGTCGAGGACACTAGGAAAACAATGGCCCATTTTCGCCCATTAGGCAAGCTTCTGGCGCTTCTTGGATCATCATCGCCTTCGAATTCGACTTCGAATGCGTAGTCGAAGATCTTCTCCATGTGAGTAGATGCCGCCAGGATAGCGGCAGACACCATTCCCCAACATTGAAGCCATAAGGTCCTTCCTTCGCGAAGAGTATGGCTCGATCGAAAACATCAATTGCGCAAGGCACGGCACTTAGTCGAACGCAATCCCTTGGACGTGTCTGGCATCAATTTAGGACTACAGGCCACATTTCGGAATCTTCGTTTACGGCTTGCCAGGGGCCATGTCCAAGCTCACCAACCCCTAGTGCGACTCTGCTATGTATATTAGATGAATCTATGCCGTGACTGTGAAGAATCGTTTCAACAAAGGCCTCGTGCACACCACCTGGAAAGCTGGGGTTCAATGGCGTGAGTGAGTGTGTAAAGGAGAAAGCAGTTCGGCTTCGTCGCCTGCATAGCCAACGTCAGCCACTGCCGCTTTCCCGCCTGGCGCGCACAAGCCGTTGTTAACGGTCATTGCCTGGGCAGCCTTCACCCCAACCCCTCCCACCTGTTTCCTCCCAGCACTTCACAACAACTCCGTGTTTGCTGCTGCAGATGGCGCGCAAACGGCCGCACCGATCATGACCAAGTCGTGTGCACTGCCTGTCTGGCCCCAGCGCTGCTGACCGTGATGACAGCAGCGGAACAGCGTCAAGTTTCCCGTCGTGGAGGGAGCGGTGAAGTGAAGTTGGACTCGAATGTGAATGCGCTGCGACCTCGCGTATGCTTATGCACTCCACCTTGACTACTACTACTACTACTTCACCAACAGACTGCTTCGCACACTCTGGCAGAAACGGGAACTATGCACCCGCAGGACATGTACATGTTCATGTACTATCTGCCCACCACCCATCCACACCTCATCAGGTAAGGCTGCCCATCGCCAACCCACGAGCCATTGCCGAGTTGGTGCCCAGCCTGCTGCAACCTCCTCTTTCCCTCTCTCGCTATTCTCCCGTCGTGCATGCGCCTTCTGCCGGTCGCTGACGGCAGAAGAGTATCATAAAGGCTGTTGACCTTCCCAGCCGACTTCATGCCACTGGAGACTTGCACGTACTCAGTCACAGCCTGTCACTTCGCTACGACTAACACCCAGCATTCGAATCACACTCTTGGTATCGGCCTCAGCAACAATGGTGCACCTGCCGCCCTCGCCCGCTCTAAGCAACTGCGACTCGCTCGATGGAATCGATGACCTCGAGGCATATCTCGGCGAGCAAGGCAGTCTCTCACACCTTCCCACGCCACCTCTCAACTCGAAGAAAAGTTCAACTATAGAGGTTGCCGAGGTCGAGGACGGTGCAGGTGACGATGGAGAGGACTTGGTTCACTGTACGTGCCACATTCCTGAACATTCTGCGGGCAACGAAATTGACAGAACTCAGACGATCATATTGCCCTCGCTCTTACTGAAGAAGCCAGCCTAGATGTCGCTCCAATGCCAAATGACATCGACAGCGTGCTGAGCATCCTGATCTCAGCTGACTTACCGCTCGTCATCGTGGCTCTGGCCTTCAACATTCTCTCGGCGCTGCATTCACGGGAGGCCTACACCGGCCGATACACCGACTTTCCGCCTGATTTACTGGTCGTCACCGCCCTCAGCCTTGCAGTGACTTGCACATACGACTCCCCTCCCACTACGCTATTCTGGTCGCGGCAAATATGCCGAGAGTCATGGACTAAGAACCGCATTGAGAAGTCCATGATGAAAGTACTCGACTCGCTCGACTACCGTCTCCATCGATTCACACTGCCAGCCAAGCTGGAAGACGGACTCGCAGCACTATCAACATTGCCGGAGAGCAGAACACAGACGTCGAATGACATTAAGCCTACATCTGGGAGAGGAAATCTAAGACTTGTCATCGAGAGTCCCTCTGCTGTCTGGGACCATGGCCAGGTGACCCCAGAGCAAACACCGCCATGCGACGCAGTCTTCCCGGTAGACGCTCTCCAACGTACGCGGTTCTTGCCTCTCCTGTGACTTCAGGTATCATGTTATCTTCGAGGATACATCCGATAGCCTCACAGTTGTAGCGCTTGTGCTCGGGACCATTTCAGCAACGCGAAGATGGCCAGCCGTGCTCATATACGGCAATCTGCATGATTTTCGGCATTCTCGCGGCACTCGTCTTCGATGGCCTGTGTGTCTTCGGCGTTGATGATGTGCTCTGAGGCCACAGGCTTCCCGCCAATCTGCTAGGTCGAGGCGTCGATACCATTGCCTGGAAGGGAGTGCAGGGACAGAGTCTAAGAACCAAACAGTAGCAGGTTCTGAAGCAATGAGATTCCCGAATGATTGGCTCCCCGGCTGGAAACATCAATCGTCAGTATGTTGCGTCTCCTACGTCAGATCCACAATTCCAGGATGTGTGTATGGTGCTGTTGATGAACGGGCTGATGGATGCGCCTCAACGCAGGTGCATTTCAAGGATAAGACTGTTCTGCTTTCGACCTAATATATGCCCGATCGGATCGTTTATCTTCAGTACGGACGAAGGAGATGACGCCGATGCGGTATCTGACTGTGAGGACGAGTTCTTGCTGCGATCAAGCTCGGAAAGGCAGATAAACGGCGACTGTTACGTGCAGATTGTCCTGGATTCAACAAGATGTAATAAAATACGTCTGACGAAGCAGGACTGAATTCGCGTGTACTGATCGCTCCCAGGGCGAAACAAATACACATTGATCAGTGGAACGATACAGCGTAATCCGAGGCAGGTAGGAGGTTCGCTACTATGATGGTAACGGTGATGCACGTAGACTTCATGGGGAGGTGAATGTGCACGAACATACATGTATGCAGCCCCTTCCCCCGTCCAATCCCGTTGAACGGAGTAGATTCCGCGCCGTGCCTGCCGGAATGATGTCCAGTATCTCAGGCCTGCCACTTGCCTATCTCGGCCATTGGCGAGACGGACCAGTAGGGACCTGTTCCTTCTCAACAGCACGCATCGTCGCAACGTCAATACATGCACCACTCGACATGCATCTCCTTCCCCTTCCTTATTGCGAGCCAGCCAGGTAAAAAATACGGTCAACTCGTCATCTCCGCCTTTTCGGTACTTCCAGTTGCTCTATCTCTCTTTGTTTGCTTCACAACGACGCCTACCAAACCACGCTTCGATTGATTGCCCAATGCCGCGTGGCTTGCCCACCTGAGCCCGACCCTCTTGCGGTGATCAGGCCGCCTGCTACAACGACCGCGAGCTGGAAGGGAAGACAATACACAAGTCACATACCTTATCTGTGCCTCCTAACGACTACACGAATTCAAGCCTCCACGTCCTTCAAGATGCGATCACTTTCCTTCACAGACCACCGCACCCGGCGCATCCTCTCCTCGGTAGCTGCCACCCTGATCGCATTGAGCTGTGGCACCAACTACGGCTTCTCAGCATGGGCTCCTCAATTTGCGTCTCGCCTCGACCTCACCGCGACACAAACGAACCTTATCGGTAACTTTGGAAATATTGGCATGTACGCCATGGGCATCCCAGGAGGAATACTCATAGACTCCAAAGGCCCACGATGGGGAGTACTTATGGGGTGTGTCTGTTTGGCATTGGGATACTTCTCCTTGAAGAGTGCGTATGATGGAGGACCTGGCACGATGGGAATGCCATCGCTATGCCTCTTTGCTCTCTTGACGGGAGTGGGAGGTTGTACGGCTTTCAGCGCGGCGATCAAAGCCAGTGCAAACAATTGGCCTAGAAATAGAGGGACGGCTACGGCGTTTCCGCTCAGTGCATTCGGTCTAAGTGCTTTCTTTTACACATCGAGCGCCGCGATCATATATCCGGGAGACACAAGTGGATATCTTACCCTACTGGCTTGGGGAACTACTGCTATGACTTTCTTTGGGATGGTCTTCCTTCAAATCGTACCGGAGCCGAGAGTCGATGGAGCTGGAGCGTATGGCGTTGTGCCGGAGGATGATCAATCGACTCTTAAGAGGGATGGTGCTGTTCCACAGAGTCAGCGACTTCGCCGCGCCAGCCATCACAGCCACCGTACACGACAGAGCAGACCAACAAGCAAAAGCAGCATCCGCAGTGAGGCTCCATCTGAAGTATCATCCCTTGTCGCTTCATCTGAGTCAGACGATGATCTACCAGGTGACATTATCGGGTCAATGCCAGAGCCGAAGAATCCCTTCCATGCGCACCACAATCGCCCTGAGATTACTGGTTGGGAACTAGTTAAGACTCCAAAATTCTGGCAACTCTTTCTCATGCTTGGCCTCCTTTGCGGTGTCGGACTGATGACTATCAACAACATAGGCAACAACGCCCGAGCCCTCTGGCATTACTACGACGACTCTGCTTCAAAGGACTTTATCCTCAAGCGACAACTGACCCATGTCGGCATTCTTTCCTTCTGTTCATTTCTCGGACGCCTGATCTCCGGTATCGGTTCGGATTTCCTCATCAACCGACACGCCTCGCGGTTCTGGACACTCGTAGTTTCCGCTTGCGTTTTCACCGTGGCCCAGGTTATAGGACTGTACTTACAGAACCCGTACCACCTCTTCTGGCTCTCTGGTCTCACAGGTCTGGCCTATGGTATGCTCTTTGGTGTCTACCCTGCCCTAGTGGCTGACGCCTTCGGCCCCACAGGCCTGGGAATCAACTGGGGGTGCATGACTTGGGCTCCCGTCCTATCCGGCTTCCTATACAACTTGGCGTATGGGATGATTCTAGACCGTCATTCCGTCTTCGAAGGTCATCCGGGCGATCAGAATGGTGGGGAGAGAAGCTGTAACGAGGGACGGGAATGCTATGCTAGTGCCTACTGGGTTACTCTGGGAAGTAGTCTGGTAGGCGTGGGATGGAGTTTATGGTGTATTCAACAGGAACGCTACGAGATGCTTAGAGAGCTCAGAGAGGGGAGGAGAGAGCGGGAGGCGTGATTTTGCTATCTTTTGCCGATCTTCTGATATCGTGTGCTGCTTTTGAGCGAGAGGGCGTTTATGAGCTGGTGGAGCCCGATTAGACGATGTAGAGAAGAGTATCGGCACAGCGATTGAATAGTCGACTCTATAAACAATCAATAGAAATGGCATGAACCTACGTGAATGACTGTCTCAAGAGCAACTACAATAGTTATGGTTCGATGCTCTATCCTTACATATGAATCACATGCAAGACACTTCGAGCGCTCTCGAGCGCATGTGCCTTTTGACTACGACTCATCTATATTTCGAAAACCCTCCAGCATCTGCACACTCTCTGACTCAACACAATTCTGTCCGGTACGATCCGATACTACAAACCGACAGCATCATGCCCGAGTACAAACCCGGCCCCACAACCCTCTCCGATCGAGCAAATTACACCCCTGAAGAGAAGGCTTCCAATATGGAGTCTCGAGACATTCGCGATTTGTTCTACAGCAGACGCAATACGATCCTCGTCGACAATAACGACGACAACAACAACAACAAGAAGCAGGAAGATAGAAGAGTGTCGAGACCGGCAGCCACCGTCGAAGTTGACGTGCGACTGCGAGAGCGGCTCATGCAGCGTATGTATTGAAAACTTTGCGTGGGTTAGTGGCAGGGGAGTTCGTTGGGGAGACTGACGAGAGTCGTCACAGAAATTAGGGATTTCGCAAAGCCTTCTGCACAGACCGACATGACTGACGAGACGAAGACGACCGAGAAGACGAAGGACAGGGCTGATAGTCCTGTGAGGAAGGGGCTGTGAAGTCTTGATAGATTGCTACCAGAACGTCGGCTTAAGTTGAAGGCATCGTAGGCGATAGAAGGCTTCGTATGCCTTCTAGCAGTGCAAAGTTGTTCTTCCACTATGCCACCTCTGATAGATGACAAACTGCTATCGATCGATCGATCGAACGAAGGCAGCAGACAGGCTGACAGAGATAATCCGGTCATGAATCATGACAAGTCCATCTCTTCAGCACCCTGGCCCTTATTTTGTCTGTCTTCGACACGCTTCTTGGTGGCAGCCTTTGCATCCTCAATCCACTTGTCGTACGTCCCGTCCTTGATTTTCGACCCAGCAACTCCCTTCATGAGCTCACCGATGAAACCAACAAAGTTATGTCTCCGCAATGCATTTTCATATCTCCAATCTTTCCTCTTTTGCTCCTCTCTCGCCAGCCATTCCTGGTCGCCCACCTCCCTCGCCCGCTCGCGCAGATCTTCACACATTGCGAGCAAGTTGAAACGGATCTCCGTCTGTGGGTATCGTTCTATTCTGCGCTGAAGCACCGGGATGATGGCGTCAGCGAAGATTTCGGGTGGGCAGGCTCCTGCGTCACCATGTCTGATAGGTGCGGGTTGGAGTCCGTCGAGCTCGTAAAGGGTGCTATTGATGCTGGTGTAGGCGATGAAGTGGTAGACGTCGTCATCGGCGGTCGCCATACGGGTCTCGTCGGAGACGAAGGGTGATGAGCGGGCGAATGAATTGTGTGTCTCTCGAATATGGTCACTAAGAATGAAGGTTTGAAGGTAAGCAAGTGTCTTAGGCATGAGGTGGCTTTGCGCCTTCGCTTTACTTACGAATTGGACAGAGCTTCGCCGCGGTACTAGTCTTTGATCAGTATTGCAAGATTATGCGTTCTTTGGCTTGATCTTACTTCTGCAGGGAAGTCGCCAGTGAACTCCTTGAATCCTCTCAAAGTCTCGCCGATATCCACACCTCCCTTATCTTGCGAGCCATCTTTATTGAGCAGCACACTCAGTAGGGCTTGTGTACCGCACGCATTCTGAATGGTCTGCGCGGCAAACCATACTGGCTTCTCGTCTTCTGATGCAGGAGGTTCTAAGGCCGCGTAGTCGAATTCGCCATCGAGCGGGGCGTCTCGTTTCGGCTTTTCGTCTGTCGGATACCTGAAGAGGAATATGACGCCGATGGGGTTTAGCTGCTGTAGTGATTCTGCGTCCAGCGATATGAGCTCTTCAAACTGAATCTTCTGAACGCCGAGCGATTCGATGAGGTATGTGAAAACGCCCTAGCAAACAGCTCGCGGTTAGCTACGAGGTGCAGGATGTGGTGGTAGAGGCGTGGGAGGCGAACGGACGGCGTCTGATTCGATAGTATTCCATCCGCCGGACATCTTCTCGTGTGATGTCTGATATGTGGTGTGTTTCTGTGGTGCGGCAAATGCACGTGTTGTCGCGTGGCAGTAGGTAAGTGAATGTTCCTGGTAGGATCGCCGCCGCAGCAAGCATGTGAGACAACGACTAGCGCTATGAGGAGCTCTGACCAGGTCGCGTGCGCGCCTTCCACGTCAGCCAAGACCGCGCGCGCTAAGGCCGATCGTTTGGTCGTGGATGGAGCTTGCTGCAGTGTCTTGTGCCAACTTCCTGCCGCAACACTCACTCTCCCATTCGCACTCGCACTCTCCTGCAACTCTTCATCAGCCACCCAGTGAGCCACAGGAACATCATCCACTGTACATCTGCTCCAACTCATCGACGCTTCTTTGTCTGCAGTGTCTTCCTCCCTCGACTTGGAGTTCCTACAACGCCCAAACAGCTCCGCCAACCTTATCAAGACCGACTCCAATACCAACAACATGTCTTACGCAGATATGGCCGCCAAGGGCCCCAAGCAGACCGATGCGGAGGTTTGTACTTTTCATGCATTCTTCAATGGACTGCCGTACTGATAGTTCACATAGAAGTATGTGGTTCTAGGCTGCCCAGCCACCTCTCAACATCATCTTACCAGCTTCTAACGTAACTTCATCAGGATGCCTGACGCGGTCCCCGAGATAATGCACGAGGACAGCGGTGTCCACTCGCTCGAATCGCTCAACTCCGTCAACGAGCACGTACAATCTCTGCCTTCGCAGAGCTCCTATGCCGATCAGCAGCTTGCGGAAGAGCGCTCTGCAGAGGCTCGCAGCGAAGCCAGGCGCGCCGCGGATGAGGTGTCGCAAGATGCCAAAGACTTCATGCAGCATGCTGAAGCAGATGCGCAACGGCTGGAGAAGGAGGCTTCCGGCAAATTCGACAAATTCAAGGGCGAGGCCAAGCAGACCAAGAGCCAGGTTAGTAAGACCGTGAAGGAAGAAGCCAGCAAGGCGAAGAAGAACGCCAAGGCGACTGAGGACTGGGCGGACAAGAACAAGGGTAACCCGGTCGTTATTGGTAACGCTGTTGTCATCGCCGCTCTCGGTGCGTTGCTGGGTACTAGCGCATACAGAATGCACAAGGCGAACACTCTTACATGGAATGTCGTTGCCGCATGGACAGGTGCTGTTGGCTTGTTCGCGGTCGGGGACTACTATGTGTCGCAGTACGTCAGAACATTCGCAGATGGCTCATGATTGAAAGCTAACAAATGACAGATACTTCTTCAAGAAGTACCCACCAAAGAACTAACCTTGCGATACCTGCTGAAACGGCTGAGATTGATGAGTAATGAACGATCTGGAGAGACACGCGTAGACTGTGGGATGTCCATGGCACGTTGTAAACACGACGGTGCCCCAATCGCATGTTGATACACCTTATACCAGGACTCTCGACTCCTCGTATCAGGGCTTATTATGTTTGCGTTAGGTAGCTCGGGCGTCAGCAGGTCCTGTTGTATAATACTACCTTGGTCACAATGAGTGATTCACCAAATGGTCAGTAATGCTGAGAACGACTGAATTCTCTACGATCACATCATACCACTCGGCATACACACACGCCTCGACATAGAAGATTCACACTGCAAAAAGCACGCACCGGAGGTCTGCAATCATGTCTTCGAGTCGACTGAGTACTCTGACAAGCCTTTCGAGGTCGACAGCGATCAGTCTAGGAAGCGCCTTCTCCGCATGCATGACAGAGCAATCATTCTCTCATGATAAAATATCTGCTTTGACTCTCACCATCGATTCTCGCAAATTGATCCTTATTAGCCCTGCAGCGATGGTTTTGCGGTACGTGAACGTGCGGAGCCGTCAATGATGTTCGCCATGGCAAACTAGCGAAGTCATGTTCGAAGACGTTGCCCAGTAAATCAGGAGAGGCGGACGGTGTATGCCCAAGTCATATCTCAAGGACTGATGTCTACATGACGGATAGCTTGAGGAGTTGGCTCTTGCATACTGGTCAATCTTGTTAATTTCCAGGATTCGTCCGAGGGACGGCTGCATCGTGAGGACACTATTGCAATGCCCGGGCGATGACTTTTGATCTTGAGGACGCAATTATACTGTGGACGGCAAGAGATTGGAATGCCATACCGAATCTCGAGATTTGAGTACTGTCGACCCAGCAAGGAGTTCAGCGAGGCTTTCATTGAGGCTGTCGCTTATATTGGCCATTGCCGAAGAGGCCGGAGGTTATGGCTTCGGATCAGGCTGCATAGCAATATGAGCAGAGATGGTTATCGTCATCTATTGCTTGCTCTCTAACCTGATCCGAGCAGGACGACAGTCACGAAAAGCCGAATTCCCCGCGCACTCGCGCCTTCCCTTCATGGTCTGGCAATCGTTCTCGCTATGCGATCCTCCGTGCGATCCTCCACGCGCGAGATTACTGTATCAGTCAGGATCGATCGTGACACCAGACTTCAGCCACCGGGCCGACAAAAAGCTGCGTATTTTCTTATGCCCCTCTTGTTCACCAACACGAACAAGCCTACCCCATTTGAAGCTGTACGATAATGCAATGTCGGCAGCACGCTCAAAGACTTCCTCAACACCTTCCCCGGTTTTTGCGGAGCAATACAGCAGGGACTGCGCCATGAGTTTATGCTGCATGGCAAGGGCGGCATAATGGCCAATCAAAGTGTTGTCGTCCCTTGCGAGCTCGACAGTGCGCTCAGCGTTGCTCCTTAGATCCGCTTGACAGCCAACAAGAATGACGGGCACTCTCTTACAAAAGCGTTCGAGCTCGGGCATAAATCTCAGCTCGATCTCTTCCAGAGTGTGCGGAGTGCCGATGTCAAAACAGACGACAATGCAATGAGCATTAGGATAAGCCCCCAATCTGTAGAAATCGTAGTGCTCTACACAGCACCAGCTTCAGGGGGGTCCCTTTCACGTAGAGACTTGTTTCGTAGCTGTCCGCGGCGATTGTTGGTCGTATCTCTGTTTCAGGATAATCGCCGCGACTTCCTCTGTGTAGAAGTGCCGTTTTTCCTGCTCCTGGAGGCCCAATGACAACGACCTTGCGCTTCGCCTCCCGTGGCGTAGGAGCGGACGAAGACACTGCTCCAGAGTCCTCTGCTATAAAGGCGGCGCTTGGATTGGTGCAGTCTTGTGTGCTGTTGTTGAGATCGTGGAATGGCTTTTCAAGTACCATGGCCAGATTTGCTGCGTCGAGCGGACTCGAACATGAGATGTATACCTTCGGGGGAGTATTGGTAGCTGACACAGACTGCAATGCATTTACTTTTGGGCTTGCCTTGCCCTTGCGTTTCACCTCGAAGTTACGTTGTAATTGCCTCGAAACGGCTCCCCACTTTGCGTTGTGATCAAAGCTCCGAGAACATCTTTGCAATATGTCCAACCAATTGTGAACCTCGTCGGGATCATCGAATCTGAGATAGACCGAGTTGATACTGCCAGGGAGTAATATTTCGACGCAGCACCAGTCTTCTTCCTCGCGACGCCGGATGCTGGCCGCGAAGAGATGACAAATCAATACTTCGGGCGATACTGGTATGGCACTACGAACAGGACAACACGTCAGACTGTCCGAACCTTGAGGTATGAAACACCATGCTTCGACCCATGGGGAGTCAGGGTTATGTCGGAAAGCAATATGTCCACCGATGGAATACAGAGGCATGTCACGACTCGGGCCCGATGCTGTCTCTAGATGCTTGGGGCAATCGGAGGCTTTGTTGGACGATGCGTTGTCTCCGAGATCGGTACTCCCCTCTCGCCTTCGTACATGGTGTGAGTTGGAGTCGCTCGTATCCGGTTTTTCCGTCGGAGGTGCCTGGATATCTGACCTTGTAGCTATGTCTGGCTTTGGGGGCTGTGGTAATGATCTTCCCGATGATGCATTTTCGCCAACTGTCTCCTGTTTGCGGTCTTGCTTCGGGCTTGGACTAGATTCAGTCGTTCGTGATGAGGAAGACCGAGTCAAGCATGTCACTGTTCTGAACTCCACGTTGTCTTCATTGAATTCTGCGCCATCCACTATGAAGTGTTCCTCATTCATGACGGCAGAGACGATTTGGGCTTGTGGCAGCGGCACAGCTCTTGCGACTGGTTTCCTGTGGAGTTTGTGTGGATCACGTAGAGTGTGTCTCGGTGACGAATTCTCCGACGTGACATCTGATGTGTCCGGTGAATTCTTGTCCATCGGTGTCTCTGTTGCTGTCGCTGCCTTCGTCGATTCCTGCCTGACCTCGTTGCACAAGCTGTTGATCGTGGACGGAGCCGGTCCTCGTCCTTCATGGATATGTGAGGCAGTAGCATACGAACTGGCAGTCGGCGAAGCATCCAGACTGATCGTCACACCATTCCCATTGTCTGTGACAGCGAGTGTAGATACCTCGTTGGCCCATGCGGTCTCGTCTGGAGGCAGTGTATTGCCGGCGAGCTCACGGTCGATCTTCAGGAGCATCACCTTGTATGCCTCCCTATCATCTACATCCTCAGCACAAAGCTCTACGAGCAGTACGAGGCAGTCTCGAACACGGGTCGTGTCTCCAGCTTTTCGGAAGCCTTTGAGGGCTCTACGGGCATGGAGTTGCGCTTCGAGAACATCGCCTCGCCCTTCCAACAGCTTCGCGAGGTGGAGAACATCCTGCAGGAAGGCGGCATCTTTCTTTCCAAAAGCTCTCTCTCGGATGGTCATCCGCTGTTGCAGCATTCTTTGGGCGTCAGGTAGATTGCTTTGGCTTTCGTACATCTCGAATAGTAAGCTAACAACTTCCACCTGCCTCGAGAAATGGGGTGCGGCAACCTTCTTATCTGTACGTATGGCTGTCATGCGTGCCATACAATTCTTGAGCATTTTTTCGGCAGCTTTAAGATCACCCGCAGCAAGTTTGTGCTTGCCATCCTCCAGCAAGATGCAAGTGATCTCTGCGTCGAGATCGGAGTCTGAATCGGAGCTTTCTTCATTCTCGCTGAACCCTGGAATGTCAGCTATGGACTGAGGAGGTGCCTGAGAGTCGGCCTCGCTGTACTCGTAGATCGTTTTCGAGTTAATCCAGCGTCGAATGGCCAGGTTCTCGACCGGGAAACAGTCTCCAAAGTCTGACGCAGGTACGCCCAAAGCAGCAGCATCGCCTTGCTGGTTCGCGACTATCGTAGATGTGGACGAAACAATGCTAGCAGCAGATTTTACGCATTCTCTTAAATTGTGCATGCCGATCACCTCTGTGTCGTCCTGCGGACCCTGAACCAAAGATCTCAGGGCCTCTATCCTCTGATTTATGTCCGCTGCAATCCTACGGACATCTTGGTGTAGGTCGCTCAGGTTGGGAAGGACTTGATCCGCTGCCTGCTGATATGACACCTGGTTCCACAGAATAATGGTCTGAAGAGATAGCTGAAGGCCATCCCGATAAGACTGAACATGAACGCGGAAGCTGGACAGCTTGTCCTGAGCCATATTGAGGCGGAGCTGTTTCCTAGGCCCATCCATGAACGATTTCGATTTGTTGATGTCCGTGATCTGCTCCGAAAGTCGAGTGAGCATGCTTTTGCCATCGTTGATGCTTCTTGCTAGATTCTTCCAGTGAGACGCGATGTGTCCTGTGCCAGAGCCGTGCTCTGCTGGAATGTGCTCGAAGGTATCTCGCATTGACTCCAGGATATGGCTGAGGCTCTCAACATCGTGTTCAAGATCTGCGACCGTCTTGTTGACGACTGGAACATCGGCGTGAAACTGCTTGAGCTCAACACTTACGGTCCACGCTACACGAAGAAGTGCCAATACGCCTGTGGTAATGCTGAGCGGGTCCGGCATTTTAGTATTGCGCCGGGAGGCATGCGAGTCGGCGGTCGCTGTGTGCGTGTCGGTTCCCTAGCATCCAGCGTTTCGCTGTAACTACCTGGAGCAGCCGTTCACCTGTTTTCAGAGCACTTGGCTCGAGCCCGCAGATACTGGTGAAATGGTCTCCGCACAGGCGAGGCTGAGGCTCAGACGCTGCATAATGGCTTGAAGCTGCATGCACTGCGTCGCCATGGCCTGAGGCCGTCAGCCTTGCGTGAGGATCCATCCCGCTTCTTGTGTACAAGAAGTACAGTCACATGCACCATGCAATAGCAATGTCTCTAGGCTGATTGTACAGTATAGTTGTAGTGCGCTTCTTAGTGGAAGGTGAGGGGAAAGTGTGAAAGAGGTCGAGGCTTTGAAGTGGTGGCTACTGAACGTTTCGGCCTCTATGAGGCCACCAAATTTCACGCCTGAGGCACCCTCAAGAACATCAGGGATTAGCACAAACGTACATAGTGTAATGCTCTTATGCTGTCGACTTCAATGTCGATATTCGATTAGGCTATTTCGAAATATCACTGGGTATTTGGCATCTCAAAAACCTGCACTCTTCCCTCATCGTCCCAGAAGGATAATATACACAGGCGTACTTTTCTTCGTTACTTCATCACGCACCACCATCTTTCGTGCTACTAGCTGGCGCGGTGTTACTTTCGTCTCCGTTCGTTCCAGAATCTGTTCTCGATTTTTTCCGTACTGGCCCCTCTGACTCCATTTCCGAGAGGATCCTTTCCAGACCTGCCGCGCGAGCGGTGGCTGCGGCGAGGTCGGCGTGGAGCTGACGGAGCTGATCGTCCTTCGCGGTTTCGTTACGTCGTGCTGTTTGTTCGCTGGATTCAAGCTCCGCTACCCGACCTCTGAATAAGTCGTTGATCACTTCCAGCTCGCTGACTCTGGTGCTCAAAGAATTGTTCTGTTTGACGAGCACCTCGTAGCTCTGGGCTTGCTCCGTTTGATGTGAGGACCCGTTCAACGTGCTAGGCGCTGGGCTGGGATTGCGCAACGCGAAGGAAGGTAGGCTCGGACTGGCAAAAGTATCCGATGGTAATGACACAGTATCAAAGAAATGCTGGGGAGCGATGTTCGGGTTCTGTTGCTGCGACAGCGCCGGTGTGTTGCTACGAGATCCAGAACCTGGGGACGGCAATCTAGGCTGTTGCTCTCCCAAGCCTAACGGCAGGCCGTGGGTGTGTACTTCGGCGTGTGATGCATCCGAATATGAAACAGAGTGTCCATTCGTATGCATCAATCCATCTTGTCCGCCGTGGCTGTCCCTTTTCTTTGGCTGTGCCGTCTTCACTCGGTTTCTGCTCTTGATTACATCTGTCTTGAGGCTGATTGGTCGAGGTCGGCCATGGAGCTTGAGAAAGAGGCCGCAGGCGTTACAGAGGACGCTCCCAGACTCGTCGCGGCGCCACAGAGGAGTCGTGCTGGTCTGGCAGTTCCCACACACAGGCTAAGGAGCAGATGGTGTTAGCAGAAGACTCTACATTGGATGGATCCAGCTCAACGATGCCGATGTAGAGACTATAGAGCATGCGACCACTACGCCTGCATTCGCACGAGAGAAGCGTGATATTCCGACATTACGAGTTGCTGTGCCCTGCATGGTGGAAGGCTGATGAGCCGGGCTGGGCTGGGCTGGACAAGGCAGCAGCAGTGCGGTGCTGATAAGAGCTGCGATAAAGCGGGCAAAAGATGGGGGTCCGGCTTCTGCTGCTGGCTGAATTCGCGACGAGGAAACGACAGAACTTACAGGCGAGTTCTGGGTGGTGCCTCCGGCGGTGGCTGCTGGGGCGAATTGCGCAGAAGCCATGTTGCTGTGAGCGCTCGGAGTCGAGGAGCGTGTACTGGAGAAATGGAAAGTCAGTCAAAAAGTTGTCGAGTGCCGGGCAAGAGCTGCGAGATAGGACTGAAACACTAAGCCACAGCCGGCAGCTCCAGGGTTTGCAGATGGGAGCTGATCGCCCACTTCGCAGAGATTGTATAGATGTGGTAGAGCATGCGAAGATGATGTGCTTGTGTGGTGTTGGTGTGCTTCTCCACGTACCTGTCGTCGCTGTTGCTTCGAGGCGGTGGGTTCATAGCGGGAGCATTGGCTGCAATCGACGCCAATGCTGAAAGCGCAGGAAGTTGCAGCTCGTCGTTGCGCTCGGCGCCGGCACGATTCACACTGCCAAAGGAGGGGTGGAGATGTTCGTTGGGAGGGTGTGGTGGAGTGTGCGATTTCGCGCGACTTGAGGGTGGATCGGCAAAGATGGAAGGTGGGCGCTGAAAGGTCTGATGCGGCGCGTTTGGAGCAGCGTATTGGAGCATCGAGTTGTCGTTGCTTAGATATGGAGAAGGGTCGTGATGTGAATGACAAGAAGAGTTGCAAAGGGTCCAATGTACACCTCGTGTCGTCTCGTGTCGTCTCGTCTGGTCTTCGGGATCTGAGATTTGGAGGGGAGACGCGCACAGGATTTCGGCGTATCAGGGGATTAGGATTACTGTCGAAAGCAAGGAAGAAATCGAGCTTCTCCGAGAGATGCTGCGATTAGTCGAGGAGATAAAAAACAGCAGCAACCGACTCTCGAGATAGCAGAACAATGATGATGTTTACCGGACGATGGAAGGCACTGGTATAGCTGGGTAGTAGAAATCGCAGAGCCCCCTATCGCAATCGCGTATCAAACGTCAGTGCGCCATTGGAATCGCAGGAAATGTGCAAGCTTGCAGATTGCAGCGTTGCGGGAGGCGTCCGGCGCGCGCCATCATTGCCCGAGGGAAATGACGTGCAGCTGGCTGTTGCAATCGCCCACACACCACCCAACGGCCATTCTTCGATCTGATCGGTATGATGAATTCACCCAAAAAGGCGGCACGATCAATCAATGGGTCAATCAAGTAATAAGTCGCCTACATCAGGAATTGGGAGTAGTATCGTCTCGAAAAGGTGTCGCTGCTGGAAGCACTCTGTGACTGGATAGCAGTAGCAGCCCACTCCCTGCTTGGCCTCGATGAAAACCTGGGGCGGCGAGCGTGGAAGACAGCGCCGTTCAGACACCAGCAGCAGCTCTCCCTGTCCCGCAGATCCTTCATTCCGTGCTCCCTCCGCACTTCTCGTGGCAATTTGATGTGCCCAAGGGGACGTCCGCTAACGACCCTCGTGAGTATGACTCCAGGCCAGGTGAGATGTCGTTGCAACACGTGTTGCAGTTCCTCAGTGACAGTGAGGTTCCAGCCTCAAGAAATTGTCATATTCTGCGCACAGACTGAAGCTCCAAGTTGTAGATCGAGCTACGGGACGGGACGCAGAGCCGCCTCCTCTATAGGGCTGTCACCTCCAACAACTTGCTTGTGATCTTGGAAGCTCCCGTCCTGCTTGCTTCCCGCTACTTGTTGCTTCGTTCACACACACAACCTCTTTTCACATGACTTGTATTGCTGAAAATGCCGTCGAAAAGGCCGCCGACCTCTGGATATGCCCGCATAGCCCAGGCCGAGGAGGAAGAGGAAGATCAGTACTCAGACACCGAGGACCCCTTCAGTGACCCTGCCATCGCCATTTCCTCCCCTGGCACCGAGTATGCAGCCATACAACCGCGACGCCGCGAATCCATCCGCATTCATAGTGGCGCAGACACACCGACACGACCCGGGCGAAGGCGGCGAGCTAACAGTGGAGTCGATATCAAGGCCATCAACGCGAGGTTGGAGCGCTGGGCGGATGAGATAAAGGAACGTTTCAAGCGGAGGCGTGTAAGAGGCAAGAGCAGTGAGGAGGAGCAATTGGAAATACACCACTCTGTCTTTCAGGCTCCAGACTGGATACGACCGGCGACCAAAGAGACGCTCGACAATGGCTACGAAGACACACCCGATCGTCTGTCGAAACTGGCATTTGATGACCTGGTAGAGTCTGTGCGGACCGCGATCGAGCTGGGCATGCATCCCAAGCTCATCACGCAAGGAAGCAGTGGCTCATATTTTGCGCGGAACAGCGGAGGTAAAGTGGTGGGAGTATTCAAACCCAAGGACGAGGAGCCATACGCGAGCAAGAACCCCAAATGGACCAAGTGGATACACCGAAATCTGTTCCCCTTCGCCTTTGGTAGAGCGATGCTCATCCCCAATCTGAGCTATGTTTCCGAGGCTGCCGCTTATGTACTGGATGTACAATTACGCACCAATCTGGTACCCTATACCGACGTAGTTGGGCTGAGCAGCAAGAGCTTTCATTACGACTGGATGGACCGCAGAGCATACTACAGAAAAGGGAGAGCGTTTCCGGAGAAGCTGGGGTCGTTCCAGGTCTTCCTCAAAGGCTTCAAAGGGGCGACCGAGTTCTTGCGAGAACATCCTTGGCCAGACCAAAGTACTGGATCTGCAGCCCGACCTGCGCAGAAAAGGAGGAAGCGGTGGGACCAGAACTGTAGACCAACGTCCGCGACAGCAAGTAAGGGTGATTATGACTCTGAAGAGGAGGAAAGCGGGCAGGGGTCAGGGTCGCAAAGTCGGGATGGAAACATATTTTGGACACAGGAGCTGCAACAAAGTTTTAGAGAAGAGCTGGAAAAGCTAGTGATACTGGATTATGTGATGCGCAATACAGATCGAGGCACAGACAACTGGATGATTCGGGTAGACCGGGAGAAAGCACAGGCCACAATCGTCAAGGAACCACCAAAAGCGAATGGTCATAACGATGCGGATGAGGGGTATAACAGACGAAACGAGAGTATGTCGACGATCCCGGTGAACGACACAGAAGTCGAAGCCGTGCCAAGGGTCGGAGCCATTGATAACAGCCTTTCGTGGCCGTGGAAGCATCCAGATGCGTGGCGAAGCTATCCTTTCGGCTGGCTCTTCCTACCTGTCAGCTTGATCGGACGGCCATTTTCCGAAAAGACCAGACGGCATTTCCTGCAATTACTCACGTCAAAAGAGTGGTGGAGCGATACCCAGGTCAAATTAAGGAGATGCTTCGAGATCGATGTTGATTTCCAGGAGAAGATGTTCGCTCGGCAGATGGCCGTGATGAAAGGTCAAGCCTGGAACGTCGTCGAGACACTCAAGACACCCGACCATGGCCCACTGGAGCTCACACGACGCAACCGTGTCTTGGTGTGGGACGACGTGGTCGAGATTCCAGTTGCGGTACCTCTTCCTCGCGCTTCAGAAGAGATGCGCCGCCGTGCCCTTGCAGCCAATAACACGGAAGCCAACAAGCGCATCAACACAGCTCTCCCTATACCGCCCAAGGACATTGTCGAAGAAGACGAGGAGATGGATATCTCTGCTGCGTTGAATTCCTCTTCGGTGCCCGACGGCGACCTCCTCGGTCTCACAGGCTCTTCCCTACCCGGAGACGCGACGCAGAATCGATTCAATCTCTCCCGCGAAAACTCAACACAAGATGTTCACTCCCCACCACAACCGACCAAAGAGCTCAGACTCAACACAGGCGCACGACCTGGTGCGTACCGCAGTCGAACGGGTGGACACGGTCATAGGATGAGCCACGACCTACCTCGATCGACATGGGGCAACTCACCACGGGTGACAGGAGGCAGGAGATTCAGTCTGACATTCGGCGGCGGCGGCGGAGCAAGGAGGAATAGCTTCGATGATGATGGAGATCTGGGTTATGCAGCTGCGGCGGATCATGAGAGTAGTATGCGCAAGGTGATTGTGGAGAGGTTGGAGATGGTGAAGAGTAAGCCACCAGTGTTTAGTTGGTGTTGAATGAGCGTGTCTTCTCTGCGTTGTATAGATATGAGCACGACTGGGGCATGCGAAGCACTATACATGATTCTTGTAAGGTACGAAGAGTATGACGCGAAGTCTGCGAGGCAGAAGAGACCCTGTTTGTCTCGCTCCCCATACTACTTTCCATGACATTGAATTTCCTCCCTGGGTCATACGGTTGAGTCATGAGAGACTGACGTCAATCTGTACAGGTGTCCCGAAGGACTTTGATGCCGAATGTATTGCCTGTGGGCCTTGGTCCCGGGAACAGAGCATCGGAAGTCTGGCGCATGTCCTCGTTGAGTTCACTACTCCTCGAGATGCAAGCATGTTCGGAAAGATCAACATGGCCCGACTTCTCTTTCGACATCCAGGGCGGTCTGGACAAGCCGGTGAAATCTTTGGCTACCGAGAGTTTCGAGGTTTTCGCGCGACGGCTGCTCGCATCTCAGCAGCATTCACCAACGCCGAACCAGATGCTGCGCGACGTGCACGACCTTCTGTCGTAAGACGCCGGCCAGCGCGGCCCATTCTCCGACGCCTCCCGACGCACTGGATCGACCCACATACAGCGCCAGGGCGGCGACAAAGATGGCAGCGCCGGTCCACCGTGCCGGCCGACGGTAGCGGATTGCGAGCGCTTGAGCGCGCTGACCCAAGGCTTGCAATCTTTCCTGCCGCCGGATCTGCGAGGCCTGCTTGTCGAAAAGCTCTTCGCCGTACTCAAGACTCTGCTTGGCTAGGTTATGTGGATCTCGCGTAGTCTTCAGCACACTGTGTGAACTGATCTGCGTCCAGGTCCAATGAGGTAGCCGCTCTGGCGGATATTGCTTGAATAGTGTCTGTGTTCTGCGGATAAGTCCCTCGAGGTCTAGTGGTTTGGGCAGCTTGGATAGGATAGAATGGAGCATTTCGGGCTCGTCATGATCAATTTCCAGCAGTTCTTTCTTGCGTGACATGACGATCTGCAAGTCATCGTTAGTCTGTGTGACATGGATCCGGTGATACGGATCTGACGTACCGTTGCGAAAAGATAAACAGGCACAGCAGCTTCGCTGGCCAAGAGGTAGTCGAATAGTCTGGCAATGTCTCCATATTCCTCGATGTCATGAGCATACAAGGTCAGCGTGGCAGCCAATGCGAAGAACGGTGTTGGGCGGGCTGCACCAGATAGATGCTGATGTAGGTCAGGATCTGCAGCGTAGAGAATGGCGGGAATGAGACGAAGGTGTGCTTCTGCAGCTGTCAAAGTGGGAAGCATGAAATCTCTGATGCGAAGTAGAGATAAACGAGTGATGGCTGACCCCGCCAGATCGGCGCCCAGAACTAGGAGCAGCACTTGGACAATATCATGATAGCCCTGAAAATAACACAGTTTCGGGTGCTGTCTCAAGACCGCTGTGATCACATCGGAGAGTTCAGCTTTGCGTTGATCTAGACGTGCTGGAGATTCGTCTAACGAGGAAGCGGTCAGCGAAGTGGAAAGCAGTAATAGAGAAGCGAGATGCATTGGTCTCACTTTCGGGGTAGTACACAAAGGAGCGATTAACGTCCAGCTGAACCTGATCTTCATCTCGATGCCTAGGCAACGCACGCCAGTCGTTGTTCTCGCTAATTTCACCATGATGGACATGATTGTCGCAACCTAGCAGTATGGGCCCTAGTCGAGAGGCACTGTTTAGCGATAGGACGATCAATGTAGGTAGCGGAACGATGAAGAGGGCATACATGCTGTTCGCCTGAGCTCATCGTCCACCAAGCCGCCATCAGACGACGCTAAGCGTATCAAGGCGGGAAGATCGAGATCAAAGGAGGCAGACTCAATGCGAGTAATCTTGGCTCTGTCATGCTCCGACAGGGTGATCCTCTTGTCGGTCGAATCAGGTGCAAGTGGGGAGAGGACTTGGCGGGTCGTTGGAGGGGCATGTTGTTGCGTGGCGACATCCATGTGCTTGGATGCGGCTATTGTGTCGTGTGCTTCTACTGGCACAGAAGTGGCGAATGCGCTAGCACTGGACTCAAGTTCGGCCTGAGGTGTAGAGTGCATGGCGATGGTGCTCTGCGAGTCCATGTCTGTGTGTTGAACGAATGGAGGGCGGCTTCACACTGGACATGTTGCGGGCGGCGTGTGAATCTCACGGACAGTGGAGTACTGGTGATAGTCGTCCATGTATGCAGCAGCACGGCGGTACGATGCTGCAGACTGGCTACCAGACCCACGGGTAGTTGCGTGAGGCTTGGTGGTGATGGGAGATGTAATGGGTAACAAGACCACCCCTGTACCCGCTGGACAGGAGGTGCTGTCATGTTGCAGAGGGGCGCTAGGACGGTTGTGGAAGTGGCACCTTCCCGCACTCACAACCTCCATCTTGAAATCATCAACACCTCAAGCACCCTCAACGAAGACGAAACGAAGACGGAACGAGGGCCTCACGAAGACGTCCCGGCTCTCAGGATAGTGCGCGCTGGTTGAAGTGTTGACCAGCGATATCACTACATACCACGGCACGTCTCGCTTGCAGCTACGACGTCCCGCTGCATCTCGGTCGTTCCAGGGTATCATCCACCTATCCACCTATCCACCTCGCCACCCATCCACGTCCCGGACCCCATTTCGACCCAGCAGCTGACGTCGTGGCTCTTCTGTATCATTGGTAGCCGGGACAGGATTGCCTGTGGTTGTTGGTACGTAGTCTCGATCTCACAGCAAGGGGCAGGCGCAAGGGCAAGCGCGATCCTGGGCGACTACGGTTACCACTGCTCTTCACACAGCAGTGCCAGCCGCCTGGTGGGATTTTGACCTGTCATTTTCTGACCACCACTCGCTTCACTACCTCCTGCATGCGCCTTTCTGCCACGTCCGGACTTTAAGCAATCGCATTCACTGCGGCCGACTGCAAGGGTTTTCTGATGGTGGCACAACTTATTACTGGACTCTTCCGCCGCGCTGTAGTCACCACAGCTCTGCTTTTGGGCCGATCATTGCGACCAGTCCCGCCCGATTTGTCCTCGTTGCTGTCCACCCCACACTGAGAGGTAGTCGAGACGCCTTGCTTGCTGCCTGTGCGATTGTGCGGATCCTGTTCCCCCGACCCTGTCATACGCCGTCTCCCGCGAGAGTGCGAACGCATGCCCATCTAAGCTGCCGTCTGGACCTCTGGTACTGGCCACTGCCATAGAGACCGACCTTGAGGGCTGCACCTCTTCGTCCATATCGTCATTACTGCGCTGTCCCTCCTTGGTCACCGTCCCAGAACGCCATCTGCTGTGGCTTCGATAGCTGGTCCCGTGCAACGCAGACGAGGAACAATGCACAACCACCTGAAGCCCTGACATGCTTACGTATCCTTTTAGCTGCCTGCACAGCAATCGCGTGTGAGTAAACGGCACAGCCCAGAGACTGTGTTGTACTTTCCTGCTTTAGACAACGGACTACCCACTACGACTGTCTCTGCTTTCGCAGCTAATAGCTTGTACATATTCGTACACGGCGTTGCAGCATCTCCTTGTCGACAGCATCGTTTTTTTTTTATCGTTCACCCACCCCTGTGCTCGTCCACGTGATGGCATTGGAGGCCTCTAGTAAGTCGTCTTTCGGACTCTACACCAAGACTGTCCTCCGCAGCCCCGTGATACGCTGGATATTGCATGCTCAGATCCGCTGCCGCTCTTGCAATGACGTCGTTTTCATCGGCGAAGATTTCATTGAAGTCAAAGAGGTTGGAAAAGACCGACATCTTCTAAACATCGCCGTGAAGAACGACTTCGATGGCCATATCCGAGCAGCTGCCGTGTTCGACAACGAAGACGATAGTACTGAAGATGACTTTTTGGTGAAGCTAGAGAAGGAACGAGCAGGATCCAGCAGAGAAGATTGTGCGCCACAGACTCTGGTTATATCATTGGACTCGAACGACTTGGTGTTTATCTCCCTCCAGACCGGAGAAGATGGTTCACCAATCTTTGCGCAGCAATCAGTGCCTATGCCCACGTGGGATCGCACACTCTTCCAGCCAGGCGAATATCTTGCCGTCAATCACGATTCCCGAGCGCTAGCAGTAGCAGCGAATCAGGGAAATGTCATCGTATATGCAATCAAGCCGAAAGATCAAATTCGGAGCGAGATGGAAAGTCACTCGCAAGTTTGGTGCCCAGTGTCATCACAGCGTCCACTGAAGATCGAGGGTGTAATCCAGCAAATGGACTTCTTGATGCCTCCCTCTGATGACAATGACGGCGATCATGTCGTTCTATTGCTCATAGTCACAGATCAGCAACGAACGAAAGCTGTGCGCGTCGAGTGGTATCACTCGACCGGGTTACAAAATGCACAAACACTTCCCGGCCTGTCCCTGGAGTCAGCCACACAAGTGTCAAGTCTACTTGTCCCTCTCCCAGACTCTTCATTTCTCTTGGCAATGGGCGGCGAGGTGAAGCGGTGGAGACACATTCTTTCCGGCTGCGCGACAGGTTCAGTCGTGCACATTACGCCCAAACTTACTTCCAAGTTTCCTGGTATTTCCGCGCATGGGCCGGCCTGGGCAGGATGGACTCGTCCTCGGCGGAACAAAGCTGCGAAAAGGATCAACGATAATATCTATCTTGCGCGAGAAGATGGTTACGTCTTTTGGCTCAACATGTCTGCAAGTGGGGGTGTGTCGAGTGTGTTAGCTGCTGATTTGGAGTGCCATGTCGGATCTGCCTTCGCCTCTCTCGGTGAAGAGCATGGTCCAGATATTCTTGCGGTCGCAGGTGAGACCAGTAGCGGAAGGGTCATCTCTATTGGGCAGTGGCCAAGTATGCGCCGCTTAGAGGAGTTGAGTCGTGCAGCAACGATGGATCCCGAGACGATAGAAATACTACCAAATTGGGCTTCAACGACAGACTTGAGCAGCACGGTTCAGCCACGCTCGGATCACATCCGAAGGAATCATACGGAAAATGTGTTTGTCACTTCTGGTCGCCAACCATTCGGCACAATAACGGAGTTGCGCCAGGGCCTGGAACTCTCCCTCTCGGTACGCATACCGTTGGAGGGCATGCGCAATGTTACGGACATCTGGACTTTGCCGAACAGGTCCGATGGTTCAATATTGGCTGTACTTTCAATGCCTGACACGACAAGGCTGCTCTCGGTCTCGGCCGATTTCGATGACAACTTCGAAGAAATCGAGGCTGATGCGACATCAGCTTTACAATTGGAGCAGAGAACTCTTACCGCTGGTATCAGCGCGACTGGTGAACTCGTTCAAGTGACGCCGAGAGGCTTCTGCGTTTCGAGCTCCTTGTTTGCCAATTTCGAAGACACTTGGAAGGAGACCATGAACGACGATGTCATCATTGTGGCGGCGTCCATCATCCCTGAGAGCTCGTTCCTTGTCGTCGCTGTATGTCAGGACGCCTCGCACGGTATTCGTGGCTACCGTCTACCTTCGGCGGATACAGATGGCGACATCGAGCAGGTTTTCGAGGTCGCCATGGATAGCCGGCCACTTGCTTTATACGCCCTCGCTGTCGAAGGTACCATCACCGTTGTCGCATCGACAGAGAATGGTGAAGCATTCTTGTTGGCATGGCGTGTCGCAACGCAAAGTCTGTCGACAGACTCGACGTCATTGTCCACTTCCACCGATGACGCTGTGCTCTGTGACAGCTTAGTGATTCTTGAAGCAGTCCAAGATGGCGACGACTGTCCAAGCCACCTTGCTGTTTACGGTCTTCGAGACGGAAAATTAGTCACCTCTGAGATTCTGACTGCTGCCAAACCAATTTTCGGTCGAAGACATGAGCTCAGCATTGGCGAGAGCTCGATCAAACTTGTGCAGATCCATAGTGACAGAGCATCTGTCTGTGCCATGACCGGCGCGAGCACGTACATGCTGACATGGAATGGCACGAACCCTCACAACCTTGAGGTTGACAATATATGGGCCACCGACAAGTACCAACCCGAATTCGAGCAAGGCCAAGTAATTGCGTGCTCACAATTACCAGCCGCCTCCCTCTTGTCTTCGTGCGCTGCAGCTGGATCACTGGTGATGATCACATGCGAAGGCTTCCTCGTCGGCCGACTTGACCAGCTACGTACTACTGTGCCACGACAGATTCCGGTCAGCGGGACACCTAATCGCCTCATATACGCTGATAGCATCAAAAGCTATGTCTGCTCCTCCCTGGTCGCAGAAGCGCGTATGGTTGCTTCGCCGAAGGTTCACTCGGCGCCGCAAGAGAAGAGGCAAATTTGGCCTGTCATCGACTTCATACCACGTCAAGGCTTGCGCTCGTCGCATTCTCATCACATGCAGCCTGGCGCGAGAGTCCATGCGCTCCTCCAATGGTCTTATAGACAAGGCAACGACAAGAGCTATTCTTTCGTGCTCGTTGCTGGGAGCTACCTAAGACGCGCTGGCACTCGCCGAGGACGGGTAACGTTCTTGCAATGTAGCCTCCAGCATGGTGAGGTCGCCGAAGCAAAAGAGGTACGGCAGGAATTCTTCGATGGCGATGTCTACGCTTTGACCCTTTATGACGAGGCCACGTACATTGCATGTGCCGGTGAGCGTGTTTACATGTATAGATACACAGCCGACGGGGGACGCTGGACTCAAGTATGCCTGCCCTTCAGATTGGCGAGCGCGGGAATCCATGCCACGACCGAGACGGACCACGGCGGGCGGAAGGTCATCGTCATCTCGACTTTGCGCGATTCTGTCGTGACGCTGAGACTGCACGACTCGCAGACAAAGAATGGCAGCTTAGAAAAGGCCACTCTCGTACCAGTAGCCATGGGACCGCGGGTCGACACTTTGCTGAACCATCTAGTACTACCCACAGATTTGGCGCCATACAGACGCGACAGTATTGATCAATTCGTTCTCATGACGACAAAGTATGGTCAGCTTGTAGGAATGGAGATTCCGAAGACTAAAGAAGATATCCCAGCTCATCATCGAGTGGGAAGGATCGTCCTCGAGGCCAAACTCCCTCGGTCCCTGATCCGACCCATGCGCTCCCGACCCGCAGAGCGCAAGGGCAATCCACCGGAAGGAGTTGTCGCAGAACGCATCAGGGCTATCGCAACAGATGGCGCCATGATCAGCGCAGTGCTGATAGACATAGACATGTGGAGACGGCTGTCATGGCTTCAAAGGCTTATCGAGTGGAGCGAAGAGCTGTCACCGTACTCTTTCCAGTCACCGGCTTACCAAAGGGACACCGAAGAACAATGCGGCAGGGACGTAGTCCAACCATATGGTTTCGCTTCCGACCCTCCTAGCTTCATGATCTTGAACACCGACAATAGCGAGCTGAACGATATGCACATTGACGGAGATGTGCTCTCGCGAGTCTTGTCAAAGCGAGGGGTAGATGCCGTGAAGAGAGTCTTGCATGATTTGATGCGGCAAGACGACGAGACGAGCCGGTTCTTGAAAATGCATTGGGAAGGCGAGCTACTGGCTTTGGAGCAGACCATTGAAGTGGTTCGTAAGCTAGAAAGGTGGATGTGACGAGTAGAGAGAAAAAGCTGGACATAGCTTGGGGCAGGCATATATTATGAAGGGAATTACTATCGAAGATACCCAAGCATGATGGGAGAACGAAACGTTACGAAGGAATGGCAGATCGGGGAGGATCTCCTTGTAGCAACAGATAAAGTTACATCTCAGCCTCTACGTCTTTCTACGCCAATATCTCATGTCGAAAAGAGGACAAGCGATATGCAGCTGTCCTGTGACAGGCGAGGAATGTTCCTGCTCCTATCACTCGATCAGCTATCGCTCTTCCCATTCGCCCGCTTCCGCTCTCTCGCAGACAGCCTTCAACGTGTTCCCAGCCCAGACAAAGTCCTCCTTGTCCAGGTATACCTGCGCCGACAATCTCACCCAGAACTTGTCATCATGCAATAAAATCGCCATGAAAGTCTCGTACTCGTCAACAAGGACTTTGGATATCCATCTGAGTACCGAATCGGTCAGCATGTCTCTCGATCTAAAACTAGCAACAGACATGGCTTGATGATACTAACTGTGCCTTGTCCACGGCAGTCGCGTAATCTCCGGAGTACCTCAGTGGAAGACGAACGTTGGCGAAAGCGCATCGCGTCAGAGTGTGTGTTGAGTTGTCCATGATTTCGGTTCCGAGGATTTGGGAGACGATCTCGCCGGCTTGCTGGGCGAGGTCGATGTTGTATTGCATGACTGCTTGTTCGCCGCGCTGGGAATTGTAAGTGAGCTTGGAGCGCCAGCGGACAGCGGCGGGAAGGGAGAGATAGGGAGCGTTGTCGAGCGTGCCGACAAATTCGAAGTTGGTGACGAATTCACTCTTGGATGTTGGAGGGAGAGGGTTGTTAATCATGGCGCCGTCCTTGGGGACCTGTTGAATGGTGCAGCATCAGCGGATGAGCTGATCGGACTGGTCAGTGAGTTGAATGTGCTACTCACGAATCCGTGACTGGTAGGGAGTGTTGAGCGCATCAGAGCCTGGTTCCGGACTGGAACGTAGAAAACTGCGCAACCTCGTGGGACGTGCAACCACTTGTGACAATTGGAAATGTAGAAGTCGGGATCGAGTTTGGCCATGTCGAGAGGGATCTGACCAATACTGTGGGCACCGTCGATGCAGCTGAGGACGTTGTGTGTCTTGCAGACTTCTGTCAAGTGCTCGAATGGCATACGCACGCCGGGCATCGATGCGATAGTGTCGAAGATGGCGATCTTGGGATTCTTACCATCCGCTTTCACAGCCTTTCATGAGAATAGTGTCAGTGACCATCCGTGCAATCTAGACAGGGGCCGCGGACCTTGATTGTCCTCTCGAACGCTTCCACCAAGTCGGAGTCTTCACACGGATAAGTGTAATCGACCTGTCTCGACTCGACCGGCGTCGTCTCCACGAGATACTCGACAGTCTTGTGGCAAGCGCCGTAGATGGTCGCAAAGTATATGATCACATCCCCAGATGCATAAGACAAGTTCCTGAGGACAGTGTTGACGCCAGTCGTGGCATTAGGAACGAAGACGCACGTCTCGACGGGAGCGTTCAGCACTTTGGCAACAACTTCGCGTGCTTCATCCAGCTTCTTCGGGTATTCGTATCTTCGCGACGGTTAGTATCTAGCACTCGAAGACAGGGACTTCGAGAGAGATATAGAGACCGAATGAACCAATCCGGCCTGGCTTCGCACTGATCTTGGAAGTAGCGCAGCACGTTCTTAATGGCGAGTGGGAAAGTGCCGAAGCTTCCTATATACATCAATGAGATATCATCATGAAACATATCAGACTGCATTACCGTGATTCAGATTTATATACTCTTTCGCAAAGCCAAAGTGCTTCGCAGCTTCTTTGCCACATTCGATGGTCCCAGTGGCATCGATATCGGCAAAGGGACCAGAGGCTTTCGTCGCGCGAATGACCATATTCGTGTTCAGGAGGGTTGGACGATGTAAAGAGGAAGAGGGCGGAGCTTTCTGAACGAAGATCGTTGTGAAGTTCTGTTTGCTTCATGTTAGTCATGGCTCGTCATGGCTCCGCTGATAGCAGGGACTGACTGAGTCACTAAGCGCCGGAGCTCCTGCTAAAGCTCTAGTGGTAAGGCTGATATGGTAAGGTAGAACACTTTTACCTTGAATATGAATATGCCTGGGAAGAAGGATTACGCCATGCACACAGGACGTGCATGCCCGAGACGGATTGGCTTCCGAGGTTATAAGCTACGGACATACCAGAAATCTTGATATCACTTTCACATCCTGCTTCCATTGTCGAGCTTACAATTGTATCATAGAACGTAACAATCGCGCGATAAGTTCGACACTTCTCGACCCCAACCAAGACAAAGACATCGACAGCAACAAATTTCATCCTCGTGAGAGCTCGTCTCGTCGACGTGGCTCAAGCATCCATCTCAAGTCCTTATGCTCAAGGCGTATATTATGCTCAATTTTCGACCATAAACTTCACACGAGATCTCGAGCTACACGTCTGATTCGTCCCAAGACGGTGGCGCAGGCTCCAAGTCCTCGCGGTCCAACGAAGGATTGAGACGTTTCTCAACGACCAGTGCTTGCATTCAGTGTAAAAGGCGCAGGATCCGGTGTGATGACAAACAGCCATGCAGGCAGTGTCTGTGATACCACAAGTCAGAGAGTCGCATCTATGCCAAACCAGCTTTGAGTGTGGTGCCGTCAGAGCAGTGAGTCCTTCGTTGTATTTGCTTGCACGAAAAGATTGTGCTGAGTAGTAGCACTCAGGCTTTTTGAAAGTCTCAGGACTGCTCGCAATGGCTCATGCGTGACCAGCACACGCCATGGCACTGGAAAACTGGATTATGCCATGATTGTCTCCCAGCCGTTTTCGATCATGACATCTACCCAGTAGACATTCTGTTGTTCGCTGTCGATCCGATTCCATGTCTCTTTTATGATATCCAGACAGACACGGAGAGGTTTGGGCGGTATCTGCCGACAGAAGGTGGTCAAGCGGTCCACGACAAACTTACGCATCATCGCAACCTCTGCGAATGTGCTGTTGACGGTAGGTTTATCATCGAAGGCGGTCAAATGCGATGTTTCGTCTGCCTTTGCCGGGCTTCCGCAAGCCAGTTCGCTCGCAAATACAACCAGCAGAAAAGGCTGGAAATCTATTGTCCCTGATCCCGAAGGTATCATCTCCAGCTGGCGTAGTGCTTCCATGGAAAAGTTCCGAAGCCATTGGTCGTGGTCAGTGGCATTTAGTGTTGGAGAGAATGGTGCTTGTGCCAGATCAGCAATGATATCGTGCTCAACGAACCTCTCATTGTTTAGGCGATCGGATAATAGATCTGGAAAGACTCGGTAGAGCTGCAGCAGGCCCGCATAACGATGTAACTCTGCGATGGTGGTGATATGCCACACTGGTGTTGCATTATCTTCAGTATTGACAACATCCTTGTCTTCCGGATGTTGCGAGGCAAGCAGCCGGCGTTCGAGCTCGCGAGCTTGCATTAGATCTTGACCCATCTGCTCAATATATGATTGGGTTACAAACTTTTGGTTTCGTGAGCGCAGCCGATTGCGTCTGACTAGACGCCCGATGTCTGCAATGATCTTCAAGGTGTTTCCTCCAACTCCCGTCCAGGGGTGAATCTCTTTCTTAGATGGAGTCAATTCCACAACTGGCACCGAGCTGAACGGCCTTTGAACGACTGCGGAATCGGTAGTGAAAGAGAGGAACATTTCCCAAAGGATCATCGCCTCTGAAAAGAAACGATAGTCGCTGTCCAGCTTTCCAGCAGACGCCAGTGCTGTGAGACGAGACCTCATGGTGTCGTAAGACGATAGACCCAGGTCACTCGCGACATGCCAATTGCTGGTAGGCCCGGACATGATTAACGCCAAATTAACATCGTAACTGTTGTCTGAATCGGCCTGCACGAGGTCAAGGCACTGTTGCCGAAGAGATATGCCAAGTTCAGCGAAGGAAGGATGCACTTCTGCTAGGTATGCGGCAGCCATAGATTGTGCAGCGAGATTGACAGCCAAGGAATGGCTATACAGCGAGGATACGGCCGTCCGGAAAGGGTTCTTGTGATTATCGAATGTCGAGTACACGCCAGGAACGACCTTGAAGTAGTACGATATGAGCTCGTATTGTGGATGGGTTATTGACGCTGGCAGTCGCGGCTCAGTTTCTCGTCTCCGCACACCTAATGCCTGAAGCATTGGCTGTTGCATGCTGTTCTGACTCTGTAACAGCGGTAGCGCGGACAGACTGATCTCGGGTTCGAAGATGTCGTCCGTGGCATTCCAGAAGGGCTCGCTAGTCTCCGTAATTGGCACTCCAGGGAAGGCGTTGTCATCATTGGCGATCGGAGGGACGGCATGGCTTATCGTTGCTGTAGTTGCTGGTGGAAGGCCGAGTTCGAGCCAGTCATACTCATTTCCAGCGGAGCCCATTCCACTGCATGATGCAGCATTACTCTCCTGCGCTCCCAATTCATGTTTCGTGATCCACTTGAGTTGCGTAGCGTAGCCTGGACATTTCATTCCCAAGCGTTCACATCGGCCACAATTGGGCTGTGGCGGTCTCCGGTCAGCGATAGTCGAGCACAACGTCAGCTAAGGACTGACATACCTTGGCCTCGTCGCACTTGATGTGCTGTGCCTTGCATCGTACACATCCGCCGCGAGACTTCTTCACACTGCGTCGGGTCCCTGTTCCAGGCATGGCGTCGGCTCATTCAGGGCGGCTGTGTCTTGATCAGGATCGCTATTTCCAAGCCGCATCGATGCATGCTGCGAGTGTCACCACAAAGAATGTTGTTCACTCCGGGGAGATAAGCAATGGCAGGCGATGACTGATGAGAGAAGTGAAAGGTACGGACGAGATTGGAAGTTAGTTACGGGCCGTATGTCGTTTCCCGGTTGGGATAGTGTGATTGTTTTCGCCAAGAAGAGAAGGTGCAAGCCGCGCATGAGAGGCAAACGAAGTGAAGGCACATATATGTAGTCAGTGGTATACACTGAGGTAGCCTGATCGGTACACGCAGAAGGCAAAGGTGCAAGGCGGGTAACATATGAGAGGCTTAATTTCATTCTCATAGATTCGTGCACTCCGACCCAATCTGGCAGTCTTCAGTGCCCAGCCCAATTGGCTTCGTTCTGTCCACACCGTCCCTGCTCGAATGCATCGATACTCCCTTCCTCGATGATGTTGTTGTTGTAAGGCTGGATATTTGTCCCCAGCGTCCTTCGCAGTCGTAACAAAATGTACGCAAAGTCTATGAATCTGCTGTGTCCCGCTATGGTATTAGTTGCGTTGTATATGCTGTAGTCAGAAACGCAGCAGTCGCCCATGAGTGCCTCTGAGCATTATCACGTTCTTCTGACAGCGCTAATAACACCCGCAGATATCAAGAGAGTACTAGGTCCTAGAGGCCAGCACTAAATTCGCTTGAAGGTATGAAGATGCTGGATAGATGCTGCGCAAGCATATGCGTACCCAGAGCCTGGAGTACGGATGGATCCATACTTTCCCATGATGAGACCCTATCCGTTCGCTATTGAATGCAACACTCCCTCTCCTCCGATGTCCCTTATTTACTTGACTCCTCCTCTGTAAACGCTTTGTACCCATCTGCATCCATAAGCTTCTGCACCTCCTCCGGCGCGCTCACTTTAATCTTCGCCAACCATCCATCTGCCTCGGGCGATTTGTTGATAGTACCCGGCTTCTCCTCCAACGCGGCATTCGCTTCGATGATGGTGCCAGAAATCGGTGTCATGATATCCGAGGCAGATTTGACGGACTCGACGGCGCCGATGGATTCGCCCGCGCCGATATCCAGGTCGACGGTGGGCAGTTCGACGTATACGACGTCGCCGAGAGCATGGGCGGCGTATTCTGAGATGCCTATGGTGCCTGGTCGTGGGTAAGTGGATGTTTGGGAGGAAGTTTATGGGGGGTGAGTTACCAATGGTACCGTCTTCGGAGAGCTCGACCCATTCATGGTCCTCGGTGTAGCGTTTCTCCCAAGCTGTTCAACAGTCAACATCGAAGCCCCGTTGAGATTCTCTCCTCGTCGGTCAATTCCGCGATGTAGCCGTACCCTTTGCGCCGGCGGTGAAAGCTCGAATGGCGGGCTGGAATGTTTGTCTTTGCGCTCGCAGGCGGAGGTACTGTGGTCGGCTGCATCGCGTGAGAGAGCGCACAGCAGTGCGACCAAGTACTGAAGCTGCCATTGTGTTGTGTGAGAAAATGTGAAAAAAGTAGAAACTATGAAGACGAGTCCTTATGGAGGAGCTCTGAGCAGCTCCCTCACAAGGGAAACTGGCCGAGACACTGACGATAAGATAGCCGCGTCTTGGCCCAGCCCCCAAGGAACTCTTCGCAACTTCAGGGCATCGCATCCCGTCTCCGTTCACACATCCCCCATCACACGGCCACACAACCATGCTATACGAACTCATAGGCGTGGTATGCGATCCTCCAATACAACACCTTTTCAACTTACTAACCACCACCAGGTCCGCCCCGGCCGCAGCATCAACGAAATCAAAGAGTCCGTCCCTAACCATCAGCACACCACACCATCCCTCACCTCCCATCCTAACCCAAAATCCCACAGAATAACTCGCACAACCGGCAATATCATCCTCACCGCCGGCGGCGTAGTCCGCGGAATCACCAACTGGGGCACCTTCATGCTGCCCAAACCCGCACGAAAACAAGGCGCAACCTACCGCGAAGGCCACTATTTCATCCTCAGATTCGACTCGAGCGCGAAGACACAACATGCCGTGCGACGGACGCTGGGTCTCGACCCGCGCATGATCAGGTACAGTGTCGTGCAGATGGGCAGCAAGCTGGAGGAGATCAAGGATGTGGCCGGACAGGCTGATTGGAATGGTGTTAATAAAAGTGGAGAGATCTGAATGAGCGCGAGAATGGAGTCATTGGGAGCACGAATCTGGTGACCAAGCATCACTGCACTTGAGGCGGTTCTGTACAAGATTGAGAGCATGGCATTGGGTGGCGTTGGGCTGAATGGGTGCATTTGAAGGGCGAACTAGGCGCCGCCTGTAAGATATGCGAAGGGGTATGATGTAGGGCCTCCAAAACGGCCTTGCACCGGGCGAAAGATCGCGAGAACGCTGAGGCTAGGCGTCGGAGACTTTGCCCTTGGGGAAATCCCAACCTTGATTGAAGTGACATGCAGGTGAAAGCAGAGCCACAGTCTTCGATCACGTCAATTATTCATTATATACTTCTGGGATATGCTCCTCAGCGAGAGAGCTCGCTCTAGCTTCGCGCGCGATGAAGGACCGGAACAGTGTATATACAGCTGGGGAAACATTCCTTCAATTTCCCGAGAAGGTCCCAATTAATGCCCATGCCATGCAGAAAAGGCGCTTGTGATGCAGAAAGGTCATGATGCTACTGCGAGATACGTTGTCTCGTCTATTGGTATTGTCGCTGTCAAAATCCAAAACACTCCAGGGTCCAGAGGCTCCTGCTTAAGGCCGTTTCTTGCCTTTAGAGGAAGGGGATGGATCCGGTCCAGTAATGTATCGCGCCAGACTCGCCAGCGAGTCCAGGCCATTTGAGAGGTGGATGAGGAAGAGCCACGAGCACAGCGCATTGACGGCGTAGTGCATTCGGAAGGCGTACGTCACACCGTATGCGGCGGCGTATACGGCGAAACAAAACATTAGAATGTTGGTGACGTGGCGCATACTATCGATGAAGGTCAGTCTATGTAAGGACGCGAGAATAACGACTTCACTGACCGACTCGTGATTCTTGGTATCATGCTCTTCATACTCATCGTCTCGACCAGTAAGATATAACCGAGTACCGAGAGGAGATTGTGGTGTGTCGAAAATGGTGTCAGCCAACGCACCGCAAGATTTTGCACCCATACAACCAACACAGGCATGTTGATCGGGAGTATCCAAAGCATGAGGACCAGTATCGAGTGTGTATAGTTGTAGAAGTTGTAACTCTGTGACGTTTGGGTCTTCTGTGCACTTTCGAGTGCCCTAACACACGTGGCTATCTGGATTACGCAGAGAACTAGGTATGCAAATTGGTAAGGGATGACAGTAATGACCATCAGTACCAGCACGCCAGTGGTCAAGATTCGCTGATTCGTGGACTTGGGAACGGTAGTCTGACTTCTGCTGGATTTTGTTAGTCCACGACCTGCATGAATGTTCGTCTCAAATGTATACCGTGAGTCCTCGGCGACCGGCCGCTGAGCCCAAACCTTGATGGAGGTCAAGATAAGCGCAAAGACATGTGTTATGACGAGCACAGCATAATTCATAGTGATGCAGATACCGACGCTGATGATGGCGAACAACGGTACCAAAAACCAGAAAAATGGGTCTGAAGTGCCTAGCATCAGGTCATTGACAGTGAAGTCAATCGTCTGTGCGGACGTCCCGGTCGACGTGCTCAACAGATTCCTTGTCCATATGCTGTGACTTGACTTCGACACTGCAATGGCAAAGAATGTCAAAGCGACAAAGATAGCTGGGAGCGAAGTGCGAATGCACTGGTCCATGCTCTGGGTGAAGCTCATGAAGATCGCCGTCGTATCGTAAACCTTGAATTGTTTGCGCAGCACAAGAGCAACTACGAGGAGCGGAAAGGCCGCGAAGACCGGGCGGTACCGCATCACCAGCTTGCCAGCACTGCCGAGCATGTCCACCTTGAGAGACACTTCTATCGTTGAGTTGCAAGTTGGATCGGTCCAGAACTGTAGTGATAGGCCTTCTGTAGCACCGCCGCCTAGGAGCGGAGGCGGCATGTAAGGTGAAAGGCCATGCACGTTAATGTTGCCCTCTTTCACATTGACGAAGTACTTCGATTCGTATGGCTCAGCAATATACTGACGCATCAACGGTGCAAAGCTCTCGCTGTACTTTTGGCATGCCTTCCTGTTGACGTCGAAGCGGTATGCGAATAACGTGGAATGCACTTCTGGAATCTTCAGCTCTGTCATCATGGGCCGCTTTGCTGGGAGTTTGACTTTCATTCCGCCCATCAAAATTTGGTGATGGCCTTTGCTCACTTTTATGGAAGAGTCTGCGGCATTGCTGAACTCTGCCATGACCCAGCCAGGCATTGATTCCTTGGCCTTTTCCAAGATAGCAATGAATTGGTAGTCGGCAATGTCAGATAAATCGTATTGCAAGTACGAGAACGGTCGCGCATCGTCGAAAGCATTCACTGATGTGTTGGTCGATGCCGGCAATAGCGACACGTCCGGTGCGGCATTCTTGCAGGCGAGCCTTGTAGAACTGCTAGAGCCACCTGAAGGGTCGAGATTCATTGCGTAGGACAGTACGGAGAAGCCCGTCGGGGCTGGGAAGACGCTGCACAAGAGCACAGACAACACGCCGTCGTTATCCGGAGCTTCCAAGGCCTGATCTGTGAGCATCGTGAACTTGCTGCCCTTAACGAAAGGCTGGGCAGGAACCGGCATGATGTGGGTCTTGGTGGCACCTGTATGTCCCAACTCCCGCAACACGAGCCTTTGACCGTGCGACATGATAGACGTGGCGTCGTGCTCCAAGGTCAAGAAGAAGTTGGGCTCTTCTCCGAGAAGTCCTTTCTCCACTACCGGCTCCATGCCAGTCAGAAGGCGCTTCCTGAATGCTCGTGTCCGCTCAGGTCGACTCCGAGTTTGCGAAGACCGCCGAACATCGATCACGTCGAAGAGCGCTCTTACCAGTGCTTTCCGAAACTGGTCACACCACATGATAGCTAAATGGTCCATTCCTGTCCAAACATTGGGAATACTCGACGTGAATACCGTGAAACCGTGTGTATCAGGCACCAGAGATGTCAGACTGGTATACTCGGAAGGAATCATTGTGTCGAGGCCGCCTCCAGCAACCGAAACCAAAGTCACATCATCCAGTGGGTTCTTGCCGGCTAGCAGTCCCGAGTAAGACTCCCTCCAAAACGTGTTGACGTCGTTGTACGTCTCGACCATGGCAGGATCAAAAGATATCGGAGGCCTGGCATGTGGGGCCGAGAGCGTGATGATGGTATTAATTGTGTTCTCTTGGTAATTTGGCATTCGAAGCATTGTTCTCGCAACCACGCCGCCCATGGAATGGCCCAGAATAATCACAGACTTCGGATCTGGAAGACCTGGTTCGCGTAAAGAGCGCTGAGGCTGGTGGTATAATGCTAGGATGTAGGCCACTGCTTCGTTGAGATACTCTGCCTGATCCAAAAGCGTTTGGCCATGGAATGCGATAAGCTCCTCGTTGAAGTCGACTGTGAAGAAATCCAGCGGTCTCTTCCCGTCTGCGATGGCGTCCATGCTTCCTCGAAGATCATCATGGAAATGGTGGGCTGCTTCTGCCGCCAAGGGCCGCACCTGCTTATAACTTCCAGCATTTCCAGGAATGAACAGAACTGGTATTCCCTTTACTCGGACATCTTCATCCACGCCACCCTCACGATACAGATACAAGGAGTATTTGCTGGCGAAGCGAGTGTGCTCTGTATCGAAATCGGCGAAACGACTGAACATTGGTATCATGTAGGACATCCTGCATCCCTTTGGATCTTGCTGTTGATGGAGGAAGGAGTGTACTATGCTGAGGAGTAGTAAAATGGCGCTGATGCTGGTCGCGAGCGTCAGGAATGAACACCGCCATGGCGATCGCAGTCGTGCTGGGTGTTGGCGCGAAGTGTCGGGTATGGATGTGGGGACCTCTTTGGGAGTGAGAGGTGGGACCTGGCCTTCGAGCGGGTTGTTCTCAAGCGCGGGAGGCGATATTGGAGCTCTCGACCAAGCGGTGTTGTTGGCGACTGTAGCTGTTCTTGTACTGCGATGATCCGCAGCTGGCGATATGCTCAATTCTCTGCTCTGTCTTCGCTCCTGTATGCGCAATGATTGTCTAGCGCTTCCGCGGCCATTATTGCCGGTGTCCCGTGCGGTCATCTCCCCGGAGCCTGCTCTTCTACTGCTACTACCATCCGCTCTATGATTGTCCTTGTGATCGGGAGGGAAAGCGCAGGTTGTCTCCTCATCTTCGCGGGAACAAGACCGTCTCTGCATGGGGTGCACGCGCACAGTAGGGCATGCGGGACGTGGTGCTATAGCGACAGACAGGGTTGGCGGCGGAGACGAGGGGTGGAGTGGAGTGGAGTGGAGTTGAGCGGAGTGGAGTGGAGTGGTCTGTGGGCTAGAAAGACGGAGGGGTGGTGGGTGAGCGGCGCAGATGAAGTAGAGAGCGTATAATCGGGGTGGCAGGGCAGTAGGCGGTTTGTAGATGAGCAGCAGCAGCAGCAGCAGCAGCAGCAGTAGTTCTCCGGACGGCCCCAAGCAGGATTGGCGAAGGAGCTTTCCCCAAGCAGTAATCTCGACCCACACAGCGCAATCGACGTGCATGCGGCTTCCACAACAACGTGCATCTACGTACATAATCAGACGTGCATGGTGCACAATATCGTTACAACTTGTCATGGCTCTGCATCCAGCTACTGTACCACGCATTCACGTGTTCGTCGAGTCTCGATCATCGTATAACGTTGTCACTACACACGACGCGCAAATCATGGGAAACCGTCTCGAGAGCTTAATTTCCAGGCTTTTATTAGCCGGCGCATGGGACCGATGAGATAGGTAAGATGAGCCAACATTCCCTGCTTTTCTGCCCTTTCATCAACCCGAACGAGCGGACTGGCCCCACGATAACAACCACAAGCCGCATCGTGCTAGATTGCATCTCACCTACATTCTGCAAGCCGCAACTCTGTTCGACTGTGCTTTCGATGGAAAGTGGCAAGCTACGTGGGCGATAGTATCACCGCCAAGGCCACTGCCACGCAAGCTGCACCAACGGCAGACTTCAGCCATACAAAGCTTGGCTGCATAATATGTGCAACGACATCTCTGCCGTGTGTGCAGCTCCAGTCGAGCAGTTTAGCTGTAACAGCATGTTTCACGTCCTGGCAATCCTCGTGCCGCAGAGCCGTCCACCCGAGCAGAAGGCTCCGAAGAAGAATGTTGTGTGCTGTAATGGTGCTTGAGCCTGGAGGCCGGATTTGCTCCACATCCCGCAAGCCGCACCATGCCGTCAAGGCACATGGCAAACATCTGCTCATGCCAATAGCCGCTCATTCACATTCTCGCCCACCTGCCAAGAGGGCTCAGAATGTCGATATTCCCTCAGTGTGGCGACAACAGGGCGTCTGGATTGCGGAGCTCGTTGCATTGAAGCCAGAGCAGAGGCAGGCGTAGGATCGAGCTGCTGGGGCACTCTTTCCTGCGCATCTGATAGCTTCCGCGGATTCAAACCAGTAGCATATCTGATTGGCTCGAATTCTTTCGCACGACAGTCATTGGAGGTGAACAGTCAACAATGCTGAGAGAGACCACTTCTATGGCTTACCCACTTATCGGTCCGACTCCGATAGCCGCCTGCCTCTCTCGCCACTTGCCTACTTTCAATGCCTGCTTCTCTGCTTTGCTCCTCTGCCTGAGCCTACGACTCAGCCATCCCTGAGCTCCGTGTTGCATCTTGGTGATTCGATCTGCTGCTTGACCTTTGGTGAGACTGCCATGCAACAGCTTCTCCCCGTCATCGCGAAACTTGTTGAGGTACTTCAACTGTCCTTCGGAAGCCCACGATCTCCGCCAATATGCTGTAGTCGTGATGAAGTCGTGCGGAAAGGTTTCCGAGGCGAATGTATCGGCACCATGGACAGCATCTTCGAATTTCAAGGCCGTGCCAATCTTCCGCGCCTTAGCAAAAGGACTCTTCGACAGAGCGGATTTTGGTAGCCGAGGAACATACATCATCACGTATTGCTCGTCTTCGTGCTCGATCCTAACGTACGATCCATCCCGATTGGATAGGATATATTTGCTTTCGTCGGTCTGCACCCACGTATAGCGAGAAATGGTTCGGATGTGACGTTCCGCAGCGGTGTCCGCGATCAGGTCATTGACGTTGTCGTAATCAGTGAAACTGACATGGCCTTTAAGCTGGGGGATTGTCCCTTGGCCTACCGCAGCCAGTGCGTCTGCTGTTCGCCTTTGCTCGATTTTCTTTCGCTCACGTAAATCTTTCACTTGCGCATAGTTCGCTGCATCAATAACAGCGTCAGGATCCAGACCAAACAAGGTCGGCGTGGTGACAATGCCTGCCTCGAGCGAAGAGACCATGTCGATAATGTGGCAGTTCTCCTTTCCTGTGTGCTTACGAAGACCTCGTCCAATCATCTGTACCAGCAGATTGCGTGACTTAGTAGGCCGAGCCAGAACTATGCAGTCGATATTCGGGATATCGGTGCCCTCGGTGAAAATACTGCAGTTCAATAGTACTGGGAACTCTCCAGCTTTGAATCCAGCGAGTCGTTCCTGGCGCTCTCTGGTGGGAGTGTCCCCAGTGATAAAGCGAGCATCAATTCCGTGTCGTCGAAACATTCCGGTCAATGCCGCGACGTGGGCTAGATCAACACAAAAGACTAGAGTTGAGCGACGCTCGCCTGCCTTTTCTAACCACGCTCGGACTGTGATAGTATTGATTTCGTCGCGGTTGACGACTTTTGATAAGGTTCCGATTTGAAAATCGCCGCTGCTTGTTTCTTTCACTCTGGATAAGTCAGCGCCAGTGCTTACGGTCGTGAATATGGGAGCTGCAAGCCAGTCGTCTTCAACCATCTCGACAAAGTCCCTTTTCAATGATCAGCACACTCGACTACAGCAATTCCACAGGTGGTGCCCGCCTTACTTATGATACACAATATGGTCAATGGCGGCACCGAGTTGCAGACCATCGTGTCGTGATAAGGTAGCAGTCACGCCAACAAGCGCTGTATCCCCTCGGTTCTGCTTGTCACCAAGCTGGAAATGCTTGAGGACTTCCAGATAGCTGCTTGCCGCGATGTGGTGAGCCTCATCCACGAGCAGAAGCTTGAAACGGCTGGAATCAAATTTCGAGAGCCGAAACGGGGAACGTGCGAGTGTAGCTACGGACGCCACGGTGATGTCCGCGAGGCCCGTCGCTTGTCTTTCGGCCATCTCGACCTCGACAACCTTGTCTGGATACAGAGCCTCGCAATGCCGTGCAGCCTGCTCAATGAGCTCGTGTCGGTGGGCAAGTATAAGCGTCTGCGTGGCATCCGGGGTCGGACATGGCACACGATCGATGAGATGGCTGAATATGACTGTCTTGCCACTTCCCGTGGCAAGGGATATGCCCAGTCTCTTCTCGCCTCGCTCGAGATAGTCGAGGACAGCTTGGATACACGCTTCTTGGTATGGACGTAGCTGCACCTTTGTGGAAGCGGCCTGCAAGAGTCGTGGTCTGGTGCTGAAGATTCGCCAACATTGCGTGGCTGCAAGAGATGGCGATCGAGAGAACACGCACGTCCGGGAGAAAAGTCCATAACGAGCGCGCGAGCGCACAAAAATCCCGGAGCCTACATACTGCAGCGCGTTGGGGGACAGCCGCATGTATGTATATTGATGCCCTGAACTGGCGAGGAGATGACTCTGGTGGCTGGATGAGTGAGTAAATAGTAATGTGAGGTCTGTCAATGGAAACGTGCGGCATTGACCTTAGTCTCCCTCGCCCGTTGTCCAGGCCCGCTAGCGCGAACACCAGTCGTCACTTCCACCAGCTGTTCACATCTAAATTTGGTTTTGAAAGTTCATTCCTCAGTCGAACAACCACACCAATATCCTCTCCTCGTACGACACCTTTGCCAATCATGGCGCAACCCATGCAGCCACCGCCTGGCATGCAGCAGCCAACGCCGGAACAAATCAGACAAATGCAGGCGCAAGTCGAAGCTGAGGCTCGGAAAGCTGGCATGACAGTCCCACAATACGTCGAGAAGATGAAGGCACAGATGATGGCACAGGCTCAGGCACAACAGAAACTGCAGCAGCAGCAGCGAGCTCATGCACACGGTCCTCAGGGAGCGCAGCCCGGTCAGCAAGTTCCCATAGCACCAGGACCGCCTAAGCCAGAAGCCATCGCCGTCGCCAACTTCCTCCGTGGTCAAGACCTCAAGATGCGCACATGCATCTTCAACCAACAAAGAAAAGATATGTTCAAAGTCAAGAGAGCAATCCGCGCACTACAGTCAGATGCATATACAAAAGCGCAGAAGAAGAATCCCTTGCTTCCAGAGGTCAAAGATCGAGTGACGGCAGAGAACTGCTTCAAGCTATTGCCAATGTCATTACTTGCACTACGTGTCAGCAAGATTGATCCGCATGAGGGGCATGACCATGGCAAGAAGAAGCGAGTGAAGGGATTGTGGACGGTCAAAGTGGAGCAACAGCAAGAAGCGAGCGATGACTTCTACTATGTCATGCTATATGAGGGTTCCCAGTGGAAGGTATGCGCAATTCCCCCCAAGTGCTGCTGCACGACAGGCGAGACGCGACGCTTGCGTTCTTAGTCGTTGAGCAGGCCTATATAATGCCGAACTTACCCTTTGCTGACACGTTACAGAACAAGCTGTACGCTGTTGGAGCTCTCGCACTCATCCTCGCAGTGGTCTTCTTCCCTGTCTGGCCCTTGAAGCTACGGATTGGAGTCTGGTATCTCAGTATGGGCATGCTGGGTCTCTTGGGTCTCTTCTTCGCCATGGCAATCTTCCGCCTCATACTCTTCCTCATCACATACTTCGCAGTCCCGCCCGGTCTGTGGCTGTATCCCAATTTATTCGAAGACGTTGGCTTTTTCGATTCCTTCAAGCCTGTCTGGGCATGGCACGAAGACGAAAAGGCCATGAAGATGCGAAAGAAGGCCGAGCGTGAGCGCAAGAAAGCCCGAAGGGAAGCCAGGGCGAGTGGTGAAACGAAAGAGTCGAAGAAGGCGGCCAAAGCAGCAGGAAAGGCGGCCAAGGTTGAACAACAAACTCAACCGATCCCTCCTGCCTCCGGCAATATGAGTGCTTCCGGGAATGATAGCGCGCCACCCAGCGCGAGCGTTCAGCAGAGAAATCTTACCGCGCGAGTCGAAGAGGTTGAAGATGACTGAATAAGGTACAAGGACAGCAAGGCGTTGGGGTGATTGTATCAACATTTTTTGAGAGCGCGAGAGAGGCGGTATTGGGTCGACATGCATCTCTGTTGCAAATGAAATCGGCAGAAACAGCATTGTCCAAAGTCCTTCATTCAATTTTTCAGGCGTTAAGACGGATCGGACTTCCCACGTGGGACGATCATGTGCGTCGATCTGATTTCCTCAGCAGTAGACACCCTCGCACATGCACGGCAGCAACCATGGCGAAATCGCCATTGGCTAGCCCAGACAAACATGCGACAACATGGCTGCTTTGTCAGGAACCATGACATTGCTCACTGTGATTACAAGGAGTCGGCTGTACATGTGACTTCGTCGTTGCGGCAAGGGAGACTCGGTATGTCCAGCGGCAGTGATCGGCGGTCGGTAAGTAGCAAAGGGAGCCAGTCAGCCTCGGCCCAAGTGAGCTACGCCGACGAGAAGCAGAGTGATAATAATCCAGCTCATCTACCATCTCTCTGCCTCCCATCCATCTCTGTTCTACATCGAGTTCCTCAAACACATCCAAAATGGCTGCACAAAGACTCTCCTCCATCGTTTCGCAGCTGACGCCAGGCCAGAAGCCTGTGGACCAGATGTGAGTTGCATTTGCGATCGCCACGTTCCAATGTTCCCCGCAGCTTTCCGTGGCAGAGCAGAACAGAGCGTAATGAGACACGATGGCTGACAGCGAGACGACAACAACAGCCTCTCCAAGAATCCCGATGATATCGTCATCACCCTCGCGGTGCGCACGCCGCTGGCCAAGGCCCGCAAGGGAGGCCTGAAGGACACGCCGCTGGATGGCATGGTTTACAAGATCCTCGACCAGGTCGTCAAGAGGTCGAGACTGGACCCTCAGATGGTCGAGGATATCTGCTTGGGCAATGTGAGTTGCGCATATCCCATCTGCCAGCTCGCAACATGCATACTGAACATCGCGACTGCCAGGTCTCCGATGCCAAGGCTGCCTACTATGTCCGCGCCGCCGCTCTCGCCGCTGGCTTCCCCAACACCACCGCCGCCTCCTCGGTCAACCGCTTCTGCTCCTCCGGCCTGAAGGCCGTCCAGGACATCGCCTCTCAGATTCAGACCGGTGCCATCGAGATCGGTGTCGCCGTTGGCGCCGAGCACATGAGCTCTGGTGGTGACCGCCTGACTCGTCCTTTCGTCGATGACATCCTCGAGAGCAACCAAGATGCCCGTGACTGCTTGCAGCCCATGGGCCAGACTTCCGAGAATGTCGGCGCCGACTTCAACATCTCGCGTGAGATGCAGGATCGCTACGCCGCAGAGTCATACCGCCGTGCTGAGATCGCTCAGAAGGCCGGCTGGTTCGACGACGAGATTGCGCCCATCACTGTCAAGGTTGACGGCAAGGAGGTCACACTCACCAAGGACGAGGGTCCAAGATGGGGTACCACCTTCGAATCGCTGCAGAAGATCCGACCTGCCTTCCCCGACTACGGCGATAAGTCTACCGGTGGAAACAGCTCTCAGGTCACCGATGGTGCCGCTGCAATCCTGCTCATGAAGCGCTCCAAGGCTCTCGAACTCAACCAGCCCATCCTCGCCAAGTACGTCGGATCCACCGTCGCTGGTCTCGCTCCCCGAATCATGGGTATCGGTCCCTCTATTGCCGTGCCCAAGCTCCTCACCAAGTACAATCTCTCCATCGACGACATCGAGCTCTTCGAGCTCAACGAGGCCTTTGCCAGCATGGCTTGCTACTGCCGTGACACTCTCAAGATCGACTGGCAGAAGATGAACGTGCGTGGAGGTGCCATTGCTCTTGGTCACCCTCTGGGCTGCACGGGCGCGAGACAAATCGTCACTGGCCTCAGCGAGTGCAGAAGGCAGAAGAAGAAGATCCTCGTGACCACCATGTGTATTGGTACTGGACAGGGCATGGCAGGTCTCTTCGTCAACGAGCAAAATGTGTAGAGAATTTGTACTTGTGGTGTAAATATGCCATTTCTGATAAGTAAAGATACTATTTCTGACAAGAACCTTGACTACCACTCCGTACTGCTCACTACGAACATTCTGTCCAGTGGCCTCTGCTGCCAGCTCTCTCTATCGAAACATCTTGCCGCCCCTACAACACTGCCATTGATCAGAAATCCCACTTGGGAATCTTCATTGTGCCCTTCTCATTCAGATGCTTATGCAAATCGAACGCATTCCAAAGCATATGCGGCTCATGGCCCCACCCCTTCTTCAGACACTCATACTCAGCCTTGTCGAAATACTCCTTCAAAATCTCATAGTACTCCGGATGCGCACACTTCTTGATGATCTCCCTCGCCCTCTCCTTCGGCGACATACCTCTGACATCCGCACACCCTTGCTCCGTCACCACCACGTCCAGATCGTGTTCCGTCTGGTCCACGTGCGTGCACATGGGCACGATGCACGAGACGCCGTGCGGGTCGCTCTTGGTGGGGCGGGTCGAGGGCGTGTGCATGATGGAGTACTTGGAGGAGCGCAGGAAGTCTGCGGACCCGCCGAGACCGTTGAGCATGCGGGAGCCCATCACGCAGGTGGAATTGGCGTGCGCGTAGATGTCTACTTCTACGGGTGTGTTCATGCCGATCACACCTAGGCGACGGATGATCTCGGGGGAATTAGAGACTTGTTGACTGCGGAGGAGTAGTTTCGGTGAATATGTCTCCCAATTCTCGTAAAAGCGTTTGAAGCCATCGGGGCTGAAGCGGATTGAGGTTGCGGTGGCAAAGTCGAGATTACCGGAATCGAAGAGATCGAGGAAGGAGTCCTGCAGGACTTCGGTCCACACCTTGAGATTCTTGAAATTCGCTCCACCGCTCGCCAGGCCGCCGACTACGGCGTTTGCGATGTTCCCGATTCCAGATTGGATTGGAAGGAGGTTCTCAGGTAGGCGTCCATGTTTGACTTCATGCTGGAGGAACTCGATCAGGTGGCCCGCGATGGCTCGGCTGGCGTCGTCTTCCGGTGCATTGGGTTGCGTCTGGTCTGGATAATCGCTCTCGACAATGGCCACTACTCTCTCGGGGTCCACGGGGATGTGTGGGGTGCCAATTCGGTCTTCTGGAGCCATGATCAGGTATGGTTTTCTCCTGGGAGGAAGGTCTGTCATTGTGATGTCGTGAAGACCTTCGAAGCTCGGTGCTGCGGTGTTGACCTCAATGATAATCTTATCCGCCATCTGAATTATCTCAGGTGACGCTCCAACACTGGCGCCTGGGATGATACCTCCATCCTCAGTTATGGCCGAAGCCTCAACCACTGCCACGTCCAAACGGTTATTTTCCTTATGCTTCGTGTAAAACTGTTGGCGCAATGGGTTAGTGCCCGTCGGGAACCAGTGGTCCATATGATCCTTCATGCTGACTTACTCCGTACATGAGATCAACAGGAAACATAGACAAGTGCTTATCGAAGAAGTTGATCTGGCCATTGTTGATTCCCTTTGCGATTTCTTTCCCAACCTGATGAGGAGCACGTCTCTCGATCATGTTGTTCCTAGCCCATCGATTCTCCGTTTCAGATCCGCTTGAAGCCCCGACAAAGAGGTTGTACTTGAGCTTCCCCTGAAGCCCATTCCGCTCGACATGCTCGGCCAGGGCTGTGGGGATTCGCTTGGGGTAGCCTACACCTAGTTCGTGTGAAAGAGTCGAGATAAGCAAGTATTGTAGACGTAGGTTGGCTCCTCGCCTTCGTCTTGCATACCTGTGAAGCCGGACCAGCCGACATATGTGTTGTGTGGGAACAAATCAATAAGGTCTTCTGCCTTAGCGAGCTTATTCAGGTAAGAAGGCCGCCTTACGCGACTCTTCAGGAGTGCGGATGCCGCCATGTCTTTTGTCAATAGATCGGTTTGATATGGAATGTATATGAGCAAGTAGACGAAAAGGAAGATACCTAGGAAAGGTAGAGAATCCTCAGTGCCCGCTCACCTACGGTGCACGTTACGACCATGTGCGTGGCCCCGTGGGAATACAGCGGAAGGCCAGGGTAGGTGAGGTATGACATACATGCACATGTAGCATTGGATCTCGGACGTCTCTCGGTGAGCCAATTCGAACGCGGACTTATCGCGGATAGAGCCACATATATGCCTCAGGCCACAAATTCACACTGACACGTGCATGTCGGTGATGCGGAGCCGATCAATGAAGACATGCCTGCATTGAGTTTCCCTTCCATGTTGTTCGCGATGCACAACAGGAACACAACAAACTGGGACGTTTCACAAACCCCAGGCACATGCATATAGACGATAAGTACATCAGGTATATCAGCCGCCGCGTTTTCTAACTCCTCCTTCTCCTGTCTCGTCTTACGCTCTCCCGTCAACGTCCTATCATCCATCATTCACAGCTACAGCACGACCAAGTATGGCTTCTATAGGCGCCCTCTGGTGGATGACACCACTCCAGGCCGTGGCAACCATAGCAGGCGGCCTCAACTGCGGTATGCATCTGCCCCATATCATCTCTACCAGCTATTGATCCATTCCATTTGCAGGTGCCTCCGGCCTGCAATCCGTTCTCGTCCTGCCTGTGCTCCAGCACCCCTCTGTCTCAGCCGACCAGTCCGGCGTCTACATCCGCGATCTGCTCAACCGCTCCGATCGGCTCTTCCCCCGGGTCAACGCTCTCAGCGAGGTCATAAATCTCGCGTTGGCCGTGACGTGCTACATTAAGCGTCACGACAACCCTGCAGCTGCGGCCAAGTGGCCCCTCCTTGCTGCTGCTTTCGCTTGCAATATTGGGATTACAGTCTATACTCTGATTGTCATGGTGCCAAGAAACAATGGCTTGCGGACCACGGCTTTGAAGCTGGAGAAGGACAAGCTGGACACCACAGCTGAGAAGGACTTCAGAGAGCTCCAGAAGGGATGGCCCGCAAGGGCGCATGGTCAGTATAGTTGGGTCGAAGGCATTGAGTATCGATCGTTGTAGCTGACAATGCGGACAGTGAGAGCCGGCATCATGTTTCTTGCTACAAGCCTTGGCATGTACACGCTTTTCCTGGACGGCAAGTACTACGCATAATACGGAGGCATATAAGACCATATTTGAAAGAGACTGCCCACTGCCGCTTGCAATCAATACAAATCATTACATTCTGCTTTTGAGCTACTGTCTCACGAAGAATCCTGTTTGTGTTCGGGGTATAACCATTCCCTTGCGCCAAACTTGAGTATCTCCCCAATGTTGAAAGGCCGTAAACCCGACCTAGCCGTGACTCCCGCACGCAAAAGAATCTTGGCAGTGTAGCACCCCTACAACAATCCAATGACAGCCAAACCCATACCGCCAATCGCGGCAGCTGCCAACAGTGGTCCCGAAGTGGGCGCAGCGCCGTTGGTAGTTGACGAGGCAGCGGCGGAGGCTTTCGAAGCGATGTTCGAGGTCTCAGAGGCAATGGCGGCAGTGGCGGAGCTCAGCGCATCAGACAGAGAAGCGCGAGCAGAGCCGGTGGCAGTCGCGTAGGCGCGAGTGATGGAGGCTATCTCATCGGAGGCCGCGCTCTGGGCTGCAAGGACGCTGGCTTCGGCGGCGGAGATGATGCTGCTCTGGGCGCCCTGGTGTGGATTGTCAGTCTGTCCCTAGAGACCAGCAGAAAGTGGATGACCCTGCTAGCATCGTGATCTTGCAATACATACCTGAGCGGCAGTCGCAATAGACAGTGCAACAGAGTTAATGCTGGACAGTTCCTCTGGTGTGTACGAGGAGGCAGCCGAAGAGATTGCAGCCAATGCAGAGGTGTATACGGACTCGCCAATCGCACTCGCAGATGCGAGACCAGCAGAGATCTGGCTCTCCACGGAGTCGCCTTGAGCGGCGGCGAAGGCACTGAGGCCGCAGAGAACAATGGCGGAGGTACGCATGGCGTTGATCAGTCGTTTAGTTCTGGATCTTGAAGATGCTGCTATTCTGTGATGTGTTTCTGTTCTGTCTTGGTTTCGCACGAAGAGAAGGTGGTAACGAGCGTGGTGGCGGTAATGTAAAGTAAGGAATGACAACTGACGATCAACGCAGATCGGAGCAGGGGCGCGCCTGCCCTCAAGTACGCCTGCTGTTTGGGCACGCGTGTTTGGGGTAGCGTGGAAATGAGATGCACATGATCTTGGGGAAATACGAGCTTGTCATCACTAGTCAGGTACAAGTGTCTGCGCCAGAGTCTATCCTGGTCTAGCGCCAGGCACAACAGCGACGACCTCGGGAGTGCTAGTGCCATGTGAGTAAGCAGGGCTATGTAAAGCCACGCTTGATTGTATCCATGATAATCCATCAGACAAATGACGAGGAGAAGAACAGATAGATAGAGCAGATGCCTTTTGTATATCGAAGGGCACGCCGTGTTGCTGTGTGGCTTGGACAGGAGGAAATTTGACAGCTTCCAGACCCCGCACGTTACGCATATGATGCTCGAATATGACGATGCCCGCATTCTCGATGCTCTTCAAGTCATTGGGTAGTAGTAGCTGCGCTGATGTGACGAGCTGAGGGGAAGGGAATCGAAGATACCTACAGATGTTCAATTTGAGCTGATGAGGATGCCGAACGAACGTAGCTTCTTGCTAATCGTCCCCCTTCTTCAGTTCAGCAGTGCGGTCGACCCAGATTGGACCGACGATCCTCATGATGTGGTAGCAACGAGGCCCAAACACGGCTGCATTTCGTCAGCCACGCCGAGCATTCTCGTGCTTCCTCGTACTATCAAATGTAATGCTCGTACAGTTCTCCCGTAGTCTGCCTGCGTAGCATCTCGTCAGGTAAGGTCAATCACTTCTCGGACTGGAACGACCTTTGATGTTCTGGCCTGTGCAGGCGCTTCTGGAATGGCAGGAGTGCGATATGCTGTAAAGACACGCGCTTGCAGAGCTGCCATCCGGCGCTCGCGCAGTGTCGTGGCGTCAATTGATTTGCCAGGCTGCATATCCGGAACATGAGAGTGGCTAATGGTGGCAAGTGCTGCACTTGGGATGCCAACCGAAGACAGGATTTTTTCTGCGCGCGGGATTGCATGATCCGCTTTGAGATCACCGCAGAGCTGTATTGTAGGAGCATTAAGTGTACTGGCACTCTCTGTGGGTGGTGGCAGCGGGCAGGATGCTTTTGAAGTTCTATATCGACGATTGTCGCCTGCTGCAAGCGGAGGATCGGGGCTTGATAACACCAGTAGTCCTACTGAGTTTTCGTCTTCGCTGTCCTCACCTAAATCAATAACCTTGGCACGCTTCGCAGATGCCGCAACGGGCAGGATCGATGCGAATGCAGAAATATCGAGATATTTAAATTGCGAAGGCGAAGGACTTGATGACTTTTCTTCGGCTTCCTTAGACTTCCGTGCCCTTTTCTTGCTTGGTCTTGAGTCCTCGGGTGTGTCTTTTGGCGGCCTTCCACGCTTTTTGGGCATGCTGGAAATTGATGTGTCAATTCCATTCTTCTCCTGCGAGCAAGGACGACCCAACGATGCTTCATCGGAAGTGCCGATTCGCGAGGGCTGGTCGATATCGATAGTATTGGCTGTTGCTTGAGTGGATGCGTCGACATCGATGCCGGACTTCTTTGCACGTCTCTTCGGCGATGGTGGCGTCTCGTATGAACCTTCGGGGAGCCCGTGGGATAAGAAGCAGCGAGGTAGCTCACACTCCACTTTGTCGTTAGGATTATATGGAGTGCCGTCCTTAGCAGCGAAGTTTGTCCAGTCCTCATCGTCAGGTTGAGTCGAGAGATCAATGCCGACGAGCAAAGCTGCAGCGTAGACAATCTTGGCTTCTGACCTTGCAGGGGCTTCCCCTCCATCTGCAGTCTTTCCCTTCGGGTTCTTTGTCCTTTTCATCTGGACCCTGTATCTGAGGTTATCGTTTCTCTGTTCCTGTGTGGTTGCATCAACAAGTCTGCGAACGAGAAAAGTCGGTGCGATGTGTTTAAGGTACTCGCGGGTTGTGAAGTTGTAGAATTGTCGCAACTCCGCCCTGAGTTCAGTCTCATTGACTGTGCGTTCCCAACCGCCTCGAAGCCGCCATAAGTTACGACATTGCTCATCCGATGATACCTTAGGATGACGGTATCCTTCCAGCACCTTCCACTTAGGAAAATCTGGAGGCACCTCTACATCTTTGCGGCATTCGCGGAGAGTCCAGACAAGGGACTTTCTCCACGCTTGAAGGTCATTCGGCGTTTCGACATTGGTCATTGCCCTGGCGAGACCGTATCTACGCTTGCAAACGCTCTTTGCTGTGGTAGGACCACAACCTCTCAGGCCATCGTCGTAGTCTCCGCCTGATATCAGGGCAAAAACGACGAGACTCTCGGCGTCAAGATCCAGTTTCTCCAGGACGTTCGACGCTCGATAGATTCTGACATGATCCTTGATAGCTTTTTGTTTTACCTTGTGCTGCTTGATCAGGACTGTGCAGCCATTCATGAAGCTGTCAGCATCATCGCTCCATACAGCGTCCACGATTCCCAGCTGCTGTAGTCGCGCACATTCTGCTTCGGCCTCTCCGGGAGCTTGATGATAAGGCACCTGCAGCATGTCAAACATGCGATGCAGCATTTTGATGACAGCATATTTCACTTTGCCGCCTCCACGTCCTTTGCGGCGAGTCTTGCCTGGCTTGCTCATGCCGTCCCAGACAAAGAGTAATTGGATGTTCAGTCGCCAGAGGCGCAGGATACGCCACAAAATAGTCTTCTCGATCGGATTCGCAGCTGGCTCTCCCTCACGGATTTTTTCTACTTGCGCATCGGTCAGATTGGTGAAGCGCCATGTTGCCTCGTCGACAGCAATGCGCAATGGCCGGCCATGTTGTTTGAAATGTGCCGATGCGTAGTCCGCGATATGGCGGATGTCACCCTCTCCCAGAACGTCCCACAAGCTAGAGTGTTGGTGTTCAGTGTCATATATGCGAATGGCATGAGGGAGGACATGAATCTCACCCTGGAATGCCCATCACGCAGGGTCTCGCGATTCTTGTGCCTCTGGATATGACGACTATGACAACGAGTAACAAAAGTGAGGTCAATGAGCAGACTCGCGTAGAAGTGGACTGTGTGGGTAGGGGAAGCTAGCGGTTTCCCATTTGATGCAGATGCAATACGCATACGCGAGGTGCAGTGGAAGGAAGCGCGGACGCGTGAGGCGTGTATGGCAAGCGCCTGCTATAAGCCTAATTTGGGAAGAAGTGAAAGTCTATCGCGGTCGCACGTGCTTACTGTAAGGTTGGATTAATCACTGTGAACCCTTTTTTCTCACCATGGCGAACACACCGCTCTGCATGTTTCCATTATCAGACAGGACCGCGAGCGATTGACTGCCATCTCGTGTGAGCCGGCTGTTGCCCGCGCCGGCCCGTGCGACTCATCGAAAGACTGGTACTGGGCCATATTTGATAATCCGGAGGGCGGCGGTCGAAGCGGGCGGGTAGAACGGCAGAGCTGCGTCTGCAGGATAAAGGCGCGGAGCTGGCCGCGAAGCAACGAGTTGTTCCCGCAATACTCTAGTGATTGATGGTTATATGGTAATATCAGCAATCAAGTCCACCGAGAGCTGAATGCGGATCGTTGACTTCTGCGATGATGAAGTGGAGAGGAAGCCTGCAAAATGGAACAAAGACGCTCGCTCTCAATATCCGCTACGTCACTGATAATTGCCGTACATTCTAGTGGCAGTAGTATGCGCCGTTCAGTGCCGACTAGCCGTTACGCTGCCTCTATATCCAAGATGTTTTCGCCGTCCGGCCAGGTAAGATCTCGTGCTGACCCTTGCCTACCTTTCCTCTCTCGAGTCACACGATGGACTCAAGCCGGACTTCGATGAGCCACGTCCCGGAGGAAAAAGTGGAAGAAAAGTCTGATCCAGATGTTGCTGGCGACGAGTATGGTCCGACACAGGGCCAAGAAGTTGATCTAGAAAAGAATGACCCGGTCCGTAAGCCGCAGCGCACATTATCCAGGTCTAAAACGAACCAGAATCGAGATGAAGCCTATATCGTCAAGTGGGAGGAGAATGATCCTGCTAATCCGAGAAACTTTTCAACCACTCATAAAATCTGCATCACTTTACTGCTTGGCTTCATGGCGCTCACAGGATCTTTGGGGAGCTCCATCATCGCTCCCGCCGAGCCAGTGATCTCGCAGTACATCGGCGTCTCGGAAGAAGTCACAGTGCTCGTGGTCGCCCTCTACGTCCTTGGTTTCGCGTTTGGACCCATGGCTTGGGCACCCATAAGTGAGGTTTATGGCCGGAAATGGAGCATGCTTCCTGCAATGACGGCTCTAGGCCTCTTCTCGATCGGCACGGCAGTCAGCAAGAACGCTCCAAGCGTCTTCCTCACGAGATTCTTTGGAGGTCTGTTTGGCAGTGCACCTATCAGCAACGTTTCCGCTGCCTTGGGAGACATGTTTGAGCCCAAGGCACGAGGTGTTGCAGTCACATTCTATGCGGTCATGGTCGTGGGAGGACCTTCCATCGGTCCCATCATTGGAAGCGCACTCACCGTCAAAAAGAGTCTTGGCTGGCGATGGACGGAATACATCGAAGCCATCTACACGCTTTCGGTCGTCGCCTTGGCTTTCTTCCTTCTGCCTGAGCTCTACGGTCCTGTATTGCTGAAACGAAAAGCCAAGCAGATGCGCAAGGAGACCAATGATCAAAGATATTGGCACCCACACGAGTCTGAAAAGATGAATCCAAGTAACATTCTGACGAAATACTTCTCTCGTCCGCTGCGCATGTTGACAACGGAGCCCATGGTTACTTGCATTGCGATATACGCTTCATTTGTCTACGGCATACTGTACATGACTCTACAGATTTTTCCAGTGGTATACTCCGAGCTACGGGGCTACAGCCTGGTCGTCTCGACACTGCCGTTCTTGGCTGTGCTGGTAAGTGTTGTCAGGATCCACTTTGACAGATCGAAATCTAATACGACCCCGTAGATTGGCGTCTTCTGCGCTGTGCTGATCAATCTCGCAAATCAAGGCCACTACGCCAGAGCGATGGATAAGAATGGTGGACGTGCTGTGCCTGAAGCACGCCTGCCTCCAATGCTCGTGGGCGGCGTGCTGTTTACGACTGGGCTGGTAAGCATGAGTCAGGGCATTCTCGGAGTGTGGCCGATACTGACACAGCATAGTTCTGGTTTGGCTGGACAGCCGACCCTCAATACCACTGGAGCATACCAACCGTTGCCGCTGGTTTCATCGGCGCCGGTTTCAATACGTAAGCACGATCCCGTGAACAGCTTGTCGCGTCTTAAGACACCCACTAACGGTTCCATCTTTCAAGGATATTCCAGCAGTGTATCAACTATCTGGTCGATACCTACGCTCTGTACGCCGCGAGTGCTGTATCAGCCAATACATTCCTCCGCTCGCTTTTCGCTTGTGGACTACCTCTTGCCGCAGGGCCTATGTTCCGAAGCATGGGGACGGGTCCAGCTGCCAGCGTACTGGGAGCGGTCTCATGTCTTGGACTCCCGGTACCGCTGATTTTCATGCGGTATGGCTTGGCGTTGCGAAAGAAGTCAAAATTTGCCCCAGTATCGAAGGATTAAGTTCGGCCTGGGTCATATACATGCTATTGGCGAAAGCCACTTATCCTGCACCTAGACTTCTTATCGTCGTGGACAGCAATGTCCACAGCGACCGATCGACCGTCACATCTAGCGGCGACATGGCTTGGTGCCGATGTCTTGCCTGTTGTGCAACGTGGAGCGCTCACTCGCACGATCTCCTGCGTGTCCTTCTCACGACCTTACAACTCCCTTCAACATAGCGGTGTGGAAAAACGACGGTGCGGTTCGCCTCGTGGAGACCAAATATGACAAATGGCGGCTCGAAAATTTGACATTTGAGGCCCATTCCAGTGTATGCATATCGAGCAAACATTGTAGCACCACATGAATCGGCGCGGCGCTTCAAGGACGCACCAGAGACGTGGAGAGCTCTATTATCGATGTATCATCCAGGGTATAGACACTCCCAAGAAGCCCCTGAAAAGTGCTCACCATCTTTGACCAGAACTCACCGAGAGACGACCTTGCGGCTGTCGTCGCCTCGACACTTTAGGCTTTTCTCGCTTTAGATAGAGCTTTAACAGCACTCAGGTGATGTTTACGGGGAGCTTTGTGATGTCGATTCATATGGCTGAGTCTGTCTTGTTTTTGACGCTCAGTTTGAGGTCTGGCAATTTAGCAATATAGCAGCGGCTTGGGAGGCATTGGCTGGGTCGGCGAGTATTGTCCAAGCTGTTGCTGTCAAGACCAAATTGAGGGTGCTTTCGACGCTCAATGGAAGCGAGCATGCTCCGTGAAAAGCATTGCAAATATGGTTGCCTCGTCCTTCGGCGCTGCCGTTGCCTGGAGAGTGGGTAGGACTGTGGAAGTTCTCTGGCTCGCTACCAGAACAACATGTTCAGGTCCGATGTACAATGTTGAGGTCTCTATAACTACTCTGGCCATGGCTGTTCTGTCGGTTGCAATGCTTGCATCAGTGACGAGGGTAGAATGTGCATTTGCAAAGGCATGATCCGCAAGGTGACTGAGCCATCCGCGTTGCTGACGGCGGAAATAGATTCGAGGGATGGTTGATCTGTAGGAGCGAGCCTGGCCTTGGAAGCTAGATCGATAAAATCACACCAAAGTTCGGGTGCCGCCTATGCACCATGGTTGAGACCATGATGTAAACGTCGCGTGCGTGTTGTCTTTGTCGATGCTGCTGTTCCAGCTTTCACGAACAGATACCCGTGTTGGAAAGTATCTTCGATCTTTCTTGTTTCAGCGAGAATTCCTTGATCGTGAGGCAATGAAGGAGGCCAGCACTGGTCTTGAGATGCGCAAGTCCACGCAACACACCCAACGTGCGGCATACGATACTCATCGCATGACAGGAGGCCTCGCCTCCTTGCTCCATTTGACTCGGCTGCACAACCACTCGACTGCCTCCTTGACGCCCGTCCCAGTCAACGCACTGAGTGGTAGTACCCTGCTATCTCTCACATTCTGTCCCTTCTCGCCCTCAAAGACCTTTCTCACCAAGCCCTCCTTGATCCGCACCACCTCGACGCAATCCTCACGGTCCTGTTTATTGGCGAGGACGAGCACGGGGACACCCTCGGCATGCTCGTTTTGTAGCACATCTTCCAGCACCAGCTTGCACTCACCCAATCGACCTTCCTCTTCTTCTTTTGAGTCTCCGCTGCCCAAGCGCTCCAGGTCCGCGTCGCCAACATCAGTACTGTCGATCACGAAGACAATGGCGTGACAGCTGCTGTAATACGACTGCCAGAGGCCGCGTAGCGAGTGTTGACCACCCACGTCCCAAATGCGCAGGTAGAGGTCGGGGAGGTCGACAAGACTGACATTCTGGCCGACGGTCGGGACGGTCTTGAGGTTGGCCTGGTAGTCTGTGTTGTACAGGGTCTTGATCTGTTCCAGGAGCGTCGTCTTTCCCGCGTTGTCCAGACCGAGTAGCAAGATAGAATACTCTTCCTTGCTGGTTGCATGCAAGTACAACGACTTGACGAGATGATACATTTCGGCTACAGCTACAGCGTCTCACGCTGGTACATATCGTGAGTGGCGCACGATCTCGAGCAGATGGCAGAGAGAACGAGGCAGTCATTTCGCTTCCGAGCTCGAAACACACAGAACGTGAGGCTGGGAGGAGGATCGATACATGCCTGAGGCATAAGATCTTGGCGCCGGCAATCCCCGCAGCCCGCACAGCGACAAGAAATCCGCCATCTGCACCTCATCGTCGCTCTTGACCGCACATCCACCCACACATCACACATCCGCAAATATGGCGCCAGCAGCAACCGGTGGCAAGAAGCAAAAGAAGAAGTGGTCCAAGGGCAAGGGTACGACTCAGCCGCTCCCCCCTCGAGAAAAACACACACACACACATGCGACCTGGATCGAGATTACACATTGTACTGACACGATGCCAACCTGAACAGTCAAGGACAAGGCCCAGCACGCCGTCGTGCTCGACAAGGCCACCAACGAGAAGCTGCAGAAGGATGTCCAAGCATACCGCCTCGTCACCGTTGCTATCCTCGTCGACCGTCTCAAGATCAATGGCTCGCTAGCCCGCAAGGCCCTTATCGACCTCGAGGAGAAGGGTGTCATCAAGCAGGTCGTATCACACAGCGCTTGCAAGGTGTACAGTATGTGAAATGCGCCGAGGACAACATGAGAATGCAGGTCGGATACTGATGATTCATCGCAGCGAGAGCGGTCGGTGGCGGCGACTAAACAGGTCGGAATTCTTTCTTCGCTTTTTGGTGTGAAAAGAGATTGAAGGAACGGTTCTCTGTCTGCATGATATCTACGGCGCAATTACGGATGAAGGCATTTGCGAGGACGCGCAAGAAGATGAGCGATGAGCACAGTGCAACTCGACGGAGGCATTTGAACCCGGGGTTGAGAGGAATTGTGTGCGCTCGCCATAGCGACGTCTAGTCAGCAGCAACGAAGCGAAAACCTGCCAACTGTCACGACCACAAAATCGTATGATTCGACTTTCACGAAATCACACCAAAAAGATCAATATGTCGGTGCCACATTTTGTAATTGAGGTAAGATCTCGTCACTCTCACTCAACCTCTTGTAACGCGATCACGCATTCGGCACTCCGTCATCAACATCACATCTTATCGAACACGGCCGTCCCCGTGATAGTCTTTTTAGGGTGTCCGTGATATCTCGCATCATCTTTATCAGTCAGATCACCAGCATCATCTTCGTCATCATAGACATATTCGCTAGCGCCCATGAACATGCTCTTGTCGACTTCAGCTCCGACCATGTCGAAGCTGCTTGCACTCGAGCTTGCGCCTGGGCTCTCAGATCTTGTCGCCAGCGACAGAGGTGTTGCAATAAATGTCTCAGGAGGGGGAGCAGTTGCGTCTGCGCGTACTTGGCCAACCCACAATTTACCTCCGTTGGAAGCATTTATGCGAGATACCTCACGCTCTTGGAGAGAATACCTCGCGTCGTCTACTCCGAGAGTGCGTTTGTGCCATTCGCCGAGGAACATGCCCTCAGGATCGTGCTCATTGCGGATTCTGAGCCATTGCGTCAGGCCATCGCCGAGTTTCTCCTGGAGGTACGAGGCTGAGGTGTAAGAGAAGTTCTTGGCGTAGTGTGGTTTTGCGTCCATCTCTTGCATGAGCCACTCGAAGGCTTCGTAGTATCTCCTCCAGCAAGGCGGATCGCTTAGATACGGTCGGTACAGCGTGGCATTCAGGTAGAGAGTCGGTCCATCCAATACAGTGTTGTCGAGGAATGGCCGGCATGGAGTGGCAGAAGTATCCGAAACTCGGACTTCGATGGGACAGTGGACGTATAGACCTTTCACACTGAACGGGATACCGCCACCTCCTGGCTCGCCATTGATCCATGCCGAAAGTCGTAATATGGCCTCTGGCCCTTTGCTCAGAGGTAGGGCCCATTCGTTGACGAATTGTGAGTATAGACAGTTCATCAAAAGTCCTGTTTGAAGTGGCTCGATGGCGGTGGTCTTTGTGTGTGGCGAGAAGCCATATTGCATTCCAAAGACGAACCACTCCACCCAGGGTAGAATCGAAGGGATGTAATTCGATAACCAGAGCAGGTTGTGGTATGTATAGTAGCCAACAGAACCGCCATACCAGCCTCCCGTCGCTGCTCGTAGTGGTTTGTCCGTTTTCTCTGCTGACCAGACGATCGCTCGCTTCATGTATGGCATCCACCAGACTCGCGTATATTCTTTCTGAGTCCACAGCGAAGTCCCCCAGGTGTCGAGGATTTGCTTCAGAGGCACGAGCGTTTGCTCCCATTCAATATTCACAGCATCAATCATTTCGAACTCGACTTCGACAATAATGCCAATGGCACCCAAAGAGACCAGTCCAGCCTTGAACAGATCCGCATTCTGCTCTTTCGAACAATGTACCGCTTGCCCATTTGCCAACACAATTCGCAGACTCCGCACGCTTTCCGACAACAGGCCATGCTTCAACGACGATCCATGTGTCGCTGTCGCAATGGCTCCCACAATACTCTGTTCATTGATGCTGCCCAGATTCGGCATCGTCAGGCCATGTCGGTTCGCCTCTTGATTGAGATCCCGCAACCTGATGCCGCCCTCCACGAGCAAAGTCTTCTTCTGCTTGTCCACTTTCAGCACCCGACTGAAGTTATCCAAATTGACCATCCATGAGCTCGAGCACGTCAGATCGCTCGGCGAGTGCCCACATCCAACCACCACCAGTCGACGACGACATCTTCTCGCGAGCGTGACAACCTTCTGGACTTCCTCGAGCGTCTGCGGTTTGATGTAGAGTTCAGGCCGCGACTGAAACGTCTTTGCCCAGGTGTGATGGACGTGGTTTGCGACAGCGCGGAAGGAGATGTGAGGATCTATTCGAGAGACCTCTTCGTCCAGCTTTCGCTTGTCCATGCTTGCTTCGCGACTGCCGGGAGGAAGCAGCGGAGGAGCCGAGGCGGGCAGGCGGGATATCGTGGCTCGACGCTGTATGCAACGTGGGGTATCTGGGCGGGCATGCAAGGGACTCGTTGTCACCCGCACCTGCTGTAGTCTGAAACGGATGTCATGGTGAGCAGGTCATGTGAATATACGAACGCTGCAGCAGTGGAGCCATCAGGTAGAGGATGGAGCTAGAGATATCGTCAGATGACAATTGTGGTTACAGCCTGCAGAGCCGAGCATGCATCATGGAGCTTCGGCTCTCGGAGGAAGCACCCGCTCACGTCAATTTTATCTTAGGATGGACAGGAGCATGAGCATGAGCATGAGCATGAGCATGGGGAACTGAGAAATCTGCCCATTTGGAGCTTGTTTGGCTATGATCATCACAGCACATCATTCGTACAGGTCAACTCTACCTCAACGCACTTCTGCAAACAGAGTCTTTTGGTGCAAACCATCATATGCACATTCTGGGTATCTCAGTCAAGAGTGAAATCTGCTCCAAGCTCCTGGGCACTTCGAGCGCCAGCAACCGCGAGACTATCGGCGGCGTTGTTGCCCTCGTCCTTATCATGACCCTTCACCCACTCAAACCTGACTCCGCCTGGACCGCGATCCCAGTGCGCTCGTTTGTCTGAGGTCAAGGTGTCCTCTCCATTCACCATACGATGCTCGTTGAGCCTGAAGCGTTCTTCGAGCATGTCTAGTATCTTTTGTATGAGATCTTTGTTTTCGACCGGCTTTCGCGACGAGTTGACCCAGCCATTGCGCTGCCAATTCTGGAACCACTGAGTAACGCAGTCAATGGAGTATTTACTGTCAGTGACGATGATCAACTTCCGATCCTTCGGTGCCACTTCCAGTGCCCTCACAATAGCAGTGAGCTCAGCGCGTTGGTTGGTCTGCTTGGTCCCGGAGAGTGGCTCGCTGACATTGCGTCTATCACCGGAGCCGAAGTACACACCAACACCTCCCCACGCGCTTATCTTGCCATTACTGAGAGAACTGCCGTCTGTGTAGATTCGAATTGGTGCATCCGGGACTGGGCGCGCTGCTCGGTAGGTATACCTCTCTCGTTCCTCTCGCGTTTTGTAGCGTGCGGCATCCAGTGTGTGATCGAGAATGATTGTGTCGTCGAACCCATCCTCGGCACCTTCCATCAAGGGTGCATCGCCGGCCTCATACTCTCCCTGCTCGATGAACGGCAGTGGTCCCTCGTCCTTGACACCAATGCTCTTCTTGGACTTGCTCGTCTTCTGTTTCTTGGGCGCAGACTCCCCTGACTCAGTGCTGCCAATCGGAACATCACTCGACACGTAGTCTGTTCCATACTGTGATCCTTCTGCCACATACTGCTCCGCCTCTGAGCGAGTCTTGAATCCTCTGTGCTTGGGTCCCTTCCAGCCTGTGATCTGATCCAGGACGTCTTGCCATCTTGTGTACACTCCAGGGTTGCGCCCTGACCGGACCCCGTAGTACTTCGTAGCCTTTGAGTCGCTCCCAAGCACCGTGCCCTCGTTGTTGATGAAGTTCTCAGCATCGGTCAGAGATGTGAAAGATTTGAACACAGCCTTGGGGTAGCCGCGGACTTGATCGAGGCATTCGGTCCAGGTGTAGTAGATGCCGGGCTGCTTGCCGACACGTACAGCATAGAATTTCGGCATCTCGCGCTTTCTCTTGATCCCTGCCGCCGGATCCATGGTATCGGAAGTGTTGGTCTCGGTCATGAGCACCATCTTAGTCGTGCAGGGGTGAGGCTGGCTATTTCGAAGTGAGAATTGAGGCCGTAGTAGTTTCGTGCTGAGTGTGGACGCACATGGGACTGCCGCTTGTGCATGCGCGCTGGACGAAGCGAGTGCTTGCCCAATTTTGCGCAGTCCCGTCGACGAGCCTGCCTTTCCACGCAGCTTGGTCGATCCTGCCGCGAGGGGTGGTGTCAGTGGTGATTGGTGAGCAAGAGAGGGATCGTGTGACGAAGAGGGGGGATGAAGGGAGATGAGGCAAGCAATGAAATGAGAGAACGGGGTTAGACGAGCGAGGATGAAAGGAGGAGAGGAGAAGGTGGTGGAGGTAGTAGTGGTGGACGGAGTATCGGTACGCAGAGCGGAGAGCTCGAGCTGGAGGAAGGGGGCCTTTGGGGGAGGAGGGGAGGACAGGGCAGGGCGGGCAGGGCGAACGGCGAATGGCGCACGACGACACAACTCTCTCAGGCCATCGCCACAGGCAGCCTGCTGCTATGCCCGCGCCCACCCAGCAGCCATGACAACGTCTCGTCTCCACCCCTTCGCCGCGGGTGTACGGCCACGGGCCAGCAGTGGGTAGGCAGAGCGGAGGGATTGCAGTGGAGAGTTGGAAGTGTGTGTGGCGGACGGGAGGGCAATGGCATGAGGACTTGGGAGGGGTGCATGTGGCTTGGCGCTCCCATTACACAGATACTTCTGAAGCTGTTACTTCTATCGTCTGACAACCTCCCGAGCTCTGGCTCAGTGACATTGTACGGCCACCCATAGATAAACTCATACAATACCTCCTCGTTGTACAGCCCCTTTCTCGCCCACTTCGAGGTGGCCAGCATGCGGTAGGGCACCATGTTCGAGGTACTATGCTTCTCTTCTCGTCGCCAGACCGCTTGGGATATCTTGGTCATCGTCTGCGCTAGCACCACGCATCTCGAGACCCTCTCGCCTACAATATCATCAGGACAGCTGAGCAAAAAGTCAGGGTTGCTGACTCGAGATCGCAGACCCGTCACGCTCAGAGTCGATATCACCTTCGACTACACCGTGCTCGATCAGTCGTTCTCACGCCACAGGAGCTTGTCGAGATTCGAGCAGCTCAGCGAACATTCGAGGGCGCCTACATACGCACGAGTCTGAGCCAATTCAGCTTTGCCTTGGTGGTATTGAAGATCTTCACGAGCGAGTTCTACAGCATTGGTAGGCTCAGAGCAGGTCCGTATGGCCAAAGAAAATGTGCTGACTTGCGAACAGGCGCATTATTCGCGATTTACGGAGCCGGTGTGCTGGGAGTTAGTGCCTTCCGGCGCATGCAAGGCAATCGACAATTCTTCAGCGAGGTTGGCGACGACGGGTTGCATAGGAAGCGGTATGAAGTGGGATTGCAATTCTCAGAAAGGGATTCATCAAGGCTGATGCTCTCGCAGATTCCGTACTAGCGGTAACGTTGTCATTGTCCTGACTGCCCTCAGCATCGCCGCTTATATCACGCTTCTGGTGTTGACCATCCGCTTGAAGGACTACTGAGTGGATCATTGGAGTTTGAGGCTAGACCTTGGTATGGTAAAAGCAGCTTCTGAACAACTTCCCTTTTCCGAACCAGGACCAAGTTCCGATCTGTACTTCCACTTGTGAGATGATCAGCGTGAATCGTCTTGAAGCTCCATATCAATCATGATTTAGTGGACCATGCCGCCCCAATCAGTGATTTTGCCGAATGATGATAGGTGTGCTCTCAAATCAGAGAAGGCCAGTTGAGGCATTCAAGACAGCAATGCACAATCCATGTCATCTGAATCTATGTGAAGAACATCGAAGTGTGAGTGCCAGGTAGTATGGCAGAGCGTCGGGCAGGCACGGACAAACGATGCGGTCAGCCATTCCCTGATTGGCCGATGAGCAGCTCGGAACTTGAGCGAACTTGAAGGACTTCAACTGTTCACTTCCACCTCGCCGCGACCCGCGAAACCAGCCATTGATCACACCAACCATGCAGTCAACACTAGCACGAAGAGTATGATGCCCCTACGATATACATGTATGGAGGACTCCCACTGAGCGTGTCACAGATGCCCGTCGGCAGCATAGGCAGGTCCGGCGTGCGACCATGGCGCCAGCCTCAGAAGGTCAACGCCTACAAGAGCCCCTATGGCCCAGCGTGAGTATAGGCTTGATGGATTGCCTGCGTCTGGGCGTATACTGACTCGCAATGACTCCAGCTACAAGACGCAATTCAACCTGGGCGGTATTGACGGCGCGACCCTCCTCAGATGGTTTGAACATTCACCCACAACCCTCTCCTCTTGTCTGACGTCCATCGCAGGGGCGGCCTGGCCAGCGGTTTCGGCGTCTCCGCCGGCATCTTTGCTCTCTTCTTCTTCGATGGTGTCCCAAGAGTCCAAAAGGCGAGTCGCTCCGAAGATCCTTTGCAATCGGCAGAGAGCGCGGTCCTAATGTGCAGCAGGACATCCTCCAGAAGATCCCCTTTATCAGCAAGTTCTTCATACACGAAATCCCTCCGGAGGACAACCCCTTCTAGACGACCAGCCAGTTCGACACCCGTGCGAGAGGTGGTGTATGTAAATAAAGAGCGAGGGCCGCGCAGAGGCATGTACTCTATAGAAAAGCAATCACATCCGCCAGCCGCATGTTTGGGAAATAGAACGCTACGTGGCGAGTCCACTTTCCACACTGCGCTGGTAGTGTCGATGGGCGACGTGTGTGTTGAATAGCTGAGGACTCCCTACATGATCGTGAATGGCACGAAGTTGTCGACAAGTAAGAACAAGTACAATGTCGATGGCTAATGTCGCTACAGGAGCACAATGACTCTCTCATATTATACTATCCAGTATCAAGGGCCATCCAATGGCATGACTCTATCACAATGCATGCAAACAGCTTGATATCCCCGCTCGGATTGAGAACGTTCGTTGTGCGCTATGACCGAACCTGGACCACCCACCAGCTCCTACTTCTTAAGTCTACACACGTCTGAATTGCGCGCTTGGGGAAGCACGTCTCTGGCACGCATTCTTTCGATCCTGGAGAATCTACACAATCCGCTTCCATATATGTGTACGACTACGACTACGATCACCACAATTGCGACTCCGGCTTCCTGCCGTGCCGCTGGCACAGGATTTTGGCCACGCTCGCCGATGCCTGGATTACAGGCACGTCACACCTGTTTGAACTTGGTACTCTTGCTGACCTCAACGGCGCAATCAACTCCAAGCATATGTGTATTTGTCGTGAGGTGTGGGAGCATTCACGGCAGGAAGAAAGCGTCGAAGGGAAGCAACGTTCAGCAGAGACCCACTTTTGGATGTTATCCCTCGCGCAACTCTATCACCACAACACCGTGTCGAGACTGCGCGAATCATGAACCCATCACGAAGCTGAATATTTGATACCATCTTATACCAAGACTCGTGCTATCATTCCATAATTCTCAAGAAAAACGCTTCCAAGGCAGATGCCCAGAGATCTCGAAGGGAAAGCAGAAGCCTCTTATCCAAACAAGAGAAATCTCCAAGAAGCTCATGCTCCCATCGGAAAAGCGTTCTCTTTTCGTTTTCTTGCTTGTCTCATTCATCCTTCTCCGAAATTGCAAAATCTCCTATCGGTACTTTTGTGATGGTCTCTATTTCGTTTCCTTTTTTTTGGGGCTCTTTTCTTTTGGTTGCTCGCTGTGTGGTGTGTGTGTGTGTGGTGTGAAAAGGTCGCAGTTGGGCAATTCACGGCTTCGTGACACTGCGTGCGGCCATATGCTGTCCAGACTGCCCGCCCAGGGCAAATGAGCAAAGTAGAGGTCGACTAGTGATGAATGCCAGGAATGTCTGAGATGGCCTCTCTAGGCAGTGTCCGCGATGTCAAGAACGCAACCATCACCCATTTCGACATAGAAACGAGGCTGCGGCTCACCAGCGACGGGAACGCTCATCATATACTGCTTGAAAGTAGCAGTGTAGCAATCAGGGAGATCGCCCGCAAAATGAACAGCCTCCAAGCCGCGAAGCATGGTAAGGTTAGAGAAGGTGTCGTGGATCTGACGGTCAGGATAGGTAGTCTGGGCATCGAACAAGACCTCTTTCTTGTGCGTGTCCTTGAAGATGATGGTGAGCTGCCGGAGATTCTTGCTCGCAGCCAGGACGCGCATGAAATCCTTGCCGAGACACGAGTAGACCCACTCCCAGGCACCCAAGTCGAGAGTGAGGAATCTGACGTTCAGGAGAGCGCCTGGGGAGATGAAGCCGTTGAGCATATACGGCATGCCATCGGGGACATGAATGTTGTGACCGGCAGGGAAGGTGAGGGTGAGAGGCTTCTTGTGGAGGACTTGAGAAGCTTCGGCAGTAATTTGCTTGTTGACCAGGAGGACGGATGCGGTTTGCATAGACGGATATCGAAAGTGGAGTGGGCTCAACTTGTACTTCTTGTTGCCGTTTCTGCGGGAAGAACCTGCAAGAGCGCGAACGATGGCGCCGTTGATGTTGTTCCAATCGATGGATTCGTCGTAGATCATGTCGCGAACCTCGCGTGGAAAATCCATGAAGTTCTTGGGGACAGATTCCATTCGCGTCTTGAGCTTCAAAGCGTGGCTCGCGTTCAGTCCGTTGATAGTGACGCAGCCAACACCACGGATATTACACAACTCGTCAGTAGCTTCGACAATCTGGTCGCGGAAGCCGCAGTCGTTAGTGGCGTGCCAGCAGCTGGTCATATGCTCGAGCATACGAGTATCCTTCAGATCGATGGTGAAGGTCTTGAGGTTATGTCCCTCAGCAAGAAGCTTGGCAAGCTGCTTGAACAGTCTCATGTAGCCATGCCAGCTATGGGGAAGAATCCGGCCGCGGATGATAGGGTGCCCAGCGTCAGAGATCTCCAGGGATGTGACGCGACGAAGTGCTTCGGTGTTGACCGTGTCAGAGACATGGCGAACCCCGAAGAGGCCGTGATCGAAAAGGATGGTCTGCTTGCTCTTGATAAGGTGGTAGGCCTCAGCAAAGATCTGTTTGTTGAGAAGGAGGACCTTATTGTGCATCTTCTTCCGCGGGAACGGCATGGGAGCTGTCTTTTCTGCCACAGTCGCCTCTCGGGCCTTGGCTGCTTTCAAAATCATGTAGTGCCTGTCGAAGAAGGGCTTGAGATCGATACGGTCCTCGAGGCAGAAGTCGTAGATGAGGTTCCGCATTTCGGCAGGGAGTTCGAGGAAGGCAAAGGTGCGTTTAAGTTTCCTGGTCACTTGTCGAGTTACACGACGCCGGGAAGGATCGAGCAAGAGTCCATGCGAGGTCGTGCGATCCTGTAGATATCGCAGATTAGCAACGCTAGAAGAGGCAAAGATGACTGACTTACCATGACTTTGCGTTCTAGGAGTAGTCTGACGTTGGACGATCGGATTGTGACCAGCGAATTCTGAAGTGGTCAGATGGGGCTAAAGTGTCATCGGCTTCACGGCTTGGGGTATTGCTAGTACCTTGAGTTACTTCGGATATGTCGATGAGAAGATTGGTAGATTGAGGGTGGAAGATGTGGATTAAGTAGAAGAAACTGGGGAGGCTGGACCTCCGCTCTAGATCTGCATGAAATGCCGACAGATTCACTGCACTGATCGTGAGGGGCGGTGAAACATTGGAAGCATGCAGTTGTCGATGGGCCAGATCGGGATTCTGGGAGATATCCCGATGCTGCCATTCATCGCCTGTCCCGGTCACCCCAGCTTGGGGGCCCAGTCGTGAAGGATCATTACCAAGAAGATTTCATGGTCAATTGAAGACCAATTGATGGTGGTCGAAAGTCCCGTCCCGGCCAGTGGTAGTCCATGTGGGAAGGTGCAGGATGGTGGTAGAGTGTATCCCGCGATTGTTCCTGATATCTCCATTGTGGTTGAATAGCACGAGCTTGCAAGGCTCTTCACTTCTGTCACGAGCTTCAGCACGCGAGCGACGGGCCCATTGTGGCAGCGAATCTGTCCACAATCGATAGCTGGGCCAATCAGAGCGCTAGAATTCGTCGTCGTTAGCGTCCACATGCAAGAAACGGCGGTGCCATTGGCGTTGCATGTTATATGTGAAGATGCGAAGACCGGGCTGGTGAGCGCTTGCGCTGTAGCGGAAGACGCCGCTTATTTAGAATACTGTCCAGGTGCCAAGAAGCATGCGCTGCTAGCACCGTTGAAGGGTGATACAGTATAGACGACACTGTTTTGTGGCCGCGTCGTGTCCTTCAGCACTCATAGTTTCGCGCGCCGACGCCGATCCGTGTACCAGTCGCCAGTATATCTATCCTTTAACCACTCCCCATAGATACGTCGACTGTCGGCTTCGCCTGTAGCCTTCAACATCTCGTGATAGACATCCAACTGCTCGTGAAAGCCCGGATTCGGCTCACAGACAGGTCGCCCCTCACACAACCACTCCAGCGCCCTGTCCGGAGAGACCTCATGCTTCCACATGAGATAGGCGCAAATGATCGTGGCCGACCTTGACTTGCCCATGGCGCAGTGCACAAACACAGCGCCGCCGTCCGTAAGTGCCTTGTCGATGAAAGCGTTGGTGGCGGGGAAGTGTTTCAGGATGTCCTCGTTTGGATCATCGTCTATCCTGAGTTGGATATATGAGAAGTCTTCGAATTGGCCAGCTTCGTAGATGTCGAAGTCCAACACCGATACGATGTTCCTGATCGGGATCTCGCGGAAAAGGTCCTGCTTCCGGTAGAGAGCGTGTAGACCACCGATGTATAGATTTGTGCCGGGCACTCTGTCTACCCAAGGCATATCGTCAATCTACTCCGGAGGAAAGGCAGAGTCGTTGTCCAGGTGAGACCACTGCGACCAAGCGGACGTGTTGTCGAAACGCGCACAAGAGTCAAAGATGCCCAGACTGAAGAGTGAAGAGTGAACGATTCTTCGTCGATCTTCTGGAACGACTGCAACAGTGTACACGATGAACGAATGTGGGAGTATCAACGGGACGCTCTCAAGAGGCGAGATGGATTGAAATGGAAGCAGGAATGACATTGGTGAATGCAGACACAGCGACGATACTACTGGGTAGGTGGTGAGGTTTAGCAAGCTTCGGTCCCTGCATTTCTTCGCCCGGTAGACCTCGGCTAAGTTTTACTGTAAAGTTGGGTGGTCGATAGAGTGATACGAGCGACAACAAATATGAATGCTGTGGCGGTAAGTGAACGGAAAAATGCAAGGTAAGTCGGGGAAAGACGTCAAAGCACGACTTGAAGTTTCTCTCGGAGTGAGTTCAATCTCGGGCTCACCTCTTCAACGTCTTCTGCTTCTCCGCACTCTCCACCACCTTCTTCTTGACCGTCAACCCCTTCCTTTCTCTCACCCGATCCACATACCTCTTTGCCACATTCTCCTTATCCGCCTTCTCTCCCAAGTCCTCCAGCTCTTCCTCGGTTGTAGGGACCCAGAAAGGATCCTCAGGCAGCGCCTCAAATCCTGCGAAAACCAGTTGCGGTTGCGCAAAACCACTCGTCCGCTGTCTAATTTCGTCCGAGAAGCCAAAGCTCTCCGCCACAGGGAGCAGGCAGTCAATGGTGAAGTTCGTTGATGGTTCGAGGAGGGACTCCGAGACGATACGACCGCGTCGGCGAGTGATGACGCTGTAGACGCGGCCGAGGACTTCTGCGGATGCTTGAATCTCGCAGGTGTACATGGCGAGGAGAATGCGTGGGGACCAATCGAGGAAGCCTTGACGTATGGACTCGCGGACCGTGCGGATGATTTCTCCAGTGAGGCGACCCATATTTGCGCTGATCTCTTCATCGGCGAGATCGGTGGCGATGTCTTCAAGGAAGACAGCAACGCCCTGCATGGGTTCGTTGCAGAGTGGTCCTTGATGAGTGCCTAGCTGAAAGGCATACGCGATGTTATCCGCGAGGGTGGAAGTATGCTTGTCTGGCGTCTCATTGTTGGAGTTGGTGTGTTCGTGCTCGTCGCGAAGGCTATTGCACTGTTAGTATCGTGTGTTCCCATGAGGTGTTGCCCACAAACTCACAATTTCCCACAGATGCCGCCTGGGGTCGCATCGATCAGGACGTTGGGTCCAACACGACGGGGACCAAACGATGTAATCTTCTCGACCGCATCTCTCCATATCTCACGATCCGCCTTTTCTTCTGCGAAAGCTTCCGAAAGCCGCTGCTTGAATTCGGTCATGGTCAATTGCTGACCTGCATCTTGGGCAGTTTCTTCGGCATCAATTTCTTGTACATCAGGCTCTTCTGGCTGATCACTGTTCTCCATTGACTTCCTGCCCGTTGCTCGCTCCTCTTCTTGCGCCTTGCGTTCTGAGTACAGACGTTTCACAGCACCGGTATGTTTTATCAAGAAATCAGTAACTGGCGCTGGTAGTGGCCGTACCCTCAGCCGGACGGTGACTTGCTTGCTTGATGAGACACCTTCCACTCTACCTCTACCTAAAGCTGAGTCTCGTGGAGGGTTCATCTCTTCTGCCTTGACGATGCCTTCACGATACGGCACCATGGCTTCGCCGGCTTGAATATCGCATTTGGCAAAGCGTTCTCGGAGGTCTTTCAAGCAACGCTCAAGATGCAATTCGCCTGCTGTGAGAATCACGTGTTCACCGCTTTCGAGCTGCTCATATGATACAGCCGGATCAGCCTGTACCAGAAGTTTGAGTCCATGGATCATCTTATCAAGATCTCCTGGGTACTCTGGCTCGAGTGCGACCCTCACAATGGGAGCGTTTGTCGAAATCGCAGTCGTTGATGAGAGGTTAGGTGCCCCTTCGAGGCGAGAGCAGATAGTCCCTGACTTGAGTATTGCGCCTTCGAGCCCGGCAATTCCAACAATATTGCCAGCTGGGACAGAGTTCAAGCTCTCTAGACTTCGGCCCATAAGCAAGTACAGCGCAGTGATGGTGACTTTCCTTGGCTGCGGCTGGGCATGTGGACGAGCTGGTGTGAACTTGGGGGGCAGCACGTAGACCTCGTCTCCGACCGTTAGTGTGCCAGAAAAGAGACGCGCAAAGCCGATTAAATGTTCTGGGTCGTTGCTCTGCTCCGTCTCTTCAGCTTGCGTTCCGAGCTCTTCATCTTCGCCAATAGCAGCAGTGCTGAACGCATCGGTAACAGAGTCGACACTCGCGTCTCCATTTGCGAGAGCTTGAGCTTTCGCAATTTCTGCTCGCTTCTTGCGCCCAAGTTCGCGTGCCTCTTCTGCAGTAAGCGCACCACCACGTCGCTTATTGATAGGTAGCTCGCTTTCTGGTATCGACAACATCTTGCTGACATAGGCGACTGTGGGTTGACCAAGAGTGGAATTCGAATGTATCATGGAATCCTTCACTGCGCTATCGATGTAATCGGAACCAGGTGACTGCTCCAGAAGGCTTGGCATTCGAGTCTCCTGTGCTACTCGAGGCGATGGGAGATGTTCGAGAACGGACACCAGCAATGCAGTCGAGAGTGGGAGCCAAGCTGTGAACACAGCGCTGAGTAAAGCTTTTGGGTCTCGGGAGCGCATGACATGTGCAGGAATGTTGATATTCAAACTCTTCGTAATCTTCTCCAGTAATGGTTGATCACCCTTGTTGTTAGGACCGCCGGTTGTTGCTTCGTAGACTGCCCAGATCTGCTCAAGCACAAGCTGTACGAACATGGGCTTCAGATGTCGACCCTTCAGATGCTTTGGTCCCAGTACTCTCTTGGTCTTTGGATCCAGGTAGTAATCACCCCAGAGAACTTTCTCCAGGATCGATCGCTTTATGCCTAGCTTCTTCTCGTAAAGGCTCGCGAATTGTCTGGGCGTGAAGGCCCAGCCGTCAATAGCAGAGCTGAATATGACGTTGTGTCGTTCAGGCTCGAAGTAGATGTCTTCGTCGTCCTTCTCCTCGTATTCGGCTGGTGTGTCACTCGTGATGATACCTTCGTCGTCAATGCCAATGCTGCCTTTGCGGTCCATTGACGCGCCACTGGTATTGCCGTTACTCTTTGCAAAATTGACTTTCTCGTCTATGCGCTCTCTCCAACGTCGATCGTCTTCCATTCGTTCACCAAGAGCGAAGCTGCCCATGACAGCATTCACCTGTTCAATGAGTTTGGAGAGATGGGTATAAGCTTCCCCAGGACTTAGCTTTAGTTCAGTGACGAGACGGTCCATCTTGTTGATGACCAGTAGCGGCCTGAGCTTTTCTACCCAAGTCTGACGAAGCACGGTCACGGTCTGCGAGCAGACACCCTCAACGGCATCTACAAGCACTACAGCACCGTCACATAATCGGGACGCGGTTGAGACCTCTGAGCTGAAGTCAATGTGACCAGGCGAGTCGATCAAGTTAATGAGATATTCTTTCTTCTCTGGCGCAGCTTCCAGCGCACCTCTCCTCAGCATGGAGAAATATAAAGAAATGGCGGAGGACTCCATGGTGATTCCTCGCTGCTGTTCATCTGGTCGGGAGTCCAAATAACGGATCTTACCCGCCTGCTTGGATGAGATGATGCCATTTGTGGCGATCAGCGCGTCCGTCAACGATGTCTTGCCGTGATCCTGTTACTTTGTGAGAAGGAGAGACCTCGTAGCAGAAGACAGGACGTACCACGTGCGCCAATATACAGATCTATACGATGCAAATTAGCTGCAAATTCCATCAGCGTTGGCGGTATTCAGCAGCAATCTACGGGATAGGACGCACATTTCGGATACCGTCGCCCTGCTGTTGCAGCCGCACGAGCTGTTCTGGCTGCACGATGGGCATTTTGGCGACGTCGTTGCCAGCCTCGTGTGCTGATTTGTGGTGGATGGTTTGGTGAAGTTTGTATTACAGTAATGTGGTGGCAGAATTTCCGAGCGATGGAGTGACTGCAACAGCGCCTGCAGCTCTCTCCGCAGCCAAAATTACATTCATGCACGTAGTTGCATGTGGTGCAGGCGGAGACGTCATCCTGCTGCCCGTCAACTCCGTTTCACTACTCGAGCCTATATTCTGTTCCGCGTGCAGATCCACAAACTAACTTGCCACTCGCCAACCTCCTGCATGCACCAGACACATGCCACCAGCACTGCTGCCGACACTGCTACAGGTGAATCGGATGACCGCGACACCTCCTTAATCGCTCATGGCCGCGCTCCGCATCGCCTGATTCCTGACGACCCTCGAATGCGCCTTGCGAACTTTGGTCCTCTACTACGACATCTCCCGGCATAACACAGCATATATACTACTTACCACAAGCAACAAAGCGACACGCCACTAATACTGCGCATGGTAGCCAGCCAAGATGACCGACGTGGCATCGCGAACGCAACCCAAGCCAATCCCTCCCAGTTCCGCTCTCCAGCTAGCTCCTCCTTCCGCCACAACACACAAGAACGCTCGCGCTCACGGCTTGACTCTCGACACCTTCTCGCCAGTCACACAATATGGCAGCTTTGAGTTTGACAGGATCATAAAACAAGGCGAGGTGCTCAAGAGGACGCGCCGGACGAAGGTGAGCACATAGCAACTCCACACAGGCACACGTGAGCATTGGACTGAGAGTACGTACAGTCATGGAAGCCCATATATATCGTCCTGCGACCCAATCTTCTCTCGATATATAAGGACAGACACGAGTCCAAGCTTCGACATCAGATCAACCTCTCGGAATTGACAGCGGTCGCGCGCCAGAAGGATCCCAAGCGCAAGGAGAAGCACGTCTTTGGTCTCTTCTCTCCCTCGCGGAACTATCACCTTGAGGCTCCCTCCGACAAAGATGCTCAAGAGTGGGTTGAGATCATACGGCGCGAGGCAAGAATGGACGAACAAGAGGAAGAAATGTACTTGGCCAGTCCAGGCGGCGAGACATCTCCTTATCGTGGATTCGAGCGCAGCATAGACGCAAACATAAGCCAGTCGTTTCAGGATGACCGCGTGACGGGATACAGCTCTTCTGACGCGGAAGCATTCGGACCAAGCCAGTCGTATTCAAAAACGAGAGATTGGAGCTATGCTACGAACAAGACTGCGCGCAAGACTTCGAATGTGGAATACTCGGGACCAGAGCACGGCTCCTTTTCCGATTTCTCAGATTCTGGTCTAAACGCAACTGCGCGCATGTCTGCCCTCTCCCTCGCGCAGACCGATGGCCGACCGTCCACGAGCAGTTTCCAACAACCAGTCCTCAGCTCCAACTACGGCGTGCCACCCACGAGACCTCCCATGGGAATGCGTAATCCCAGCCAAATATCTGGCCTAGCGCTTGGCGCAGAAGATCGCAAGGCTCCAACATCAGCCGCTGACGAGGAGCGCGTCATTTGTCATGGATGGATCAACCTCCTGAAATCCAAGTCCGGCGTCCGGCAGTGGAAGAAAGTATGGATGGTCCTCCGGCCGAAGCAATTGGCTCTTTACAAGGACGCCGAAGAGTACACAGCACAACTCATCCTCCCATTCCCTAGCATTATCGATGTGGTGGAGATCGATCCGATATCGAGGTCCAAGACTTCTTGCATGCAGATCATCAGCGAAGAGCGAAATTACCGCTTCTGTGCGCTGGACGAGGAGAGTTTGGCGAAATGGCTGGGAGCGTTCAAAAGCTTGTTGTCGAAGCGAAAAGCGTCGAAAAGTTCCGCTACGGTGACGGCGACGTGACGATCATGATCGTGTTATGCACTGACGACTGTAATGTTGATACTCACTATTCTTTTTGGACGCCGATAGTGTACATATATGGCGGGAGTCTTGATGAGATTGCCTATTCTGAAGCCAAGAGCACCCAACTGCATGAGCCCTGGCGTTATGACAAGTGTAGAGACACCTCCGACAGTGGATCACTGTGTGATGGCTACAGTCAGACCGTAACTTGCAGTATGAGCAAGACATGTCATGCTTCTCGGCATGTGCTGTCCGGTACAGTAACCCAGTCCCTCAAGGTTCCATCATCCGGCCGACCGCTTTCGACTTGCCGTTATTGTCTATTTCGGAGACTTGACAGCCATTCCAGACGCACGACGCCAATCACAGTGAGTGTATATAAATGTAAGCTTTCAATGTCGGCTATACTCGCATCATCACGTATCGCAGAACCAGACGCGTGCCCAGCGGGCTTCTTCAACGCGGGGCAAAGAAGGCGGGGTCGAAGGACCGTTGACGAAGCTGGGCGCGGAGGCACGCTGCATAGAGGTGGATATGAAGTCGATCAGATGCGCCCATTCGCTTTGGGATCATATAAGTTGGGATTCCTCTTTCTCTCTCTGTTTCATATACTGCGATCTTCTGAGCATTTCTTCGCGTTCCTGCTCGCCTATTTTGCGTGTATTGACTACTAGCCCTATCGATTTAAAAGCACAGTGTACACACAAAATGTCTTGTAAGTCAAACAATTCCCAAATTCCCACTCCAGCTTCTCTCTGTCTATCTCTAGCTCACGATTCAACAAGCCAAACACTTCCTCAACGACCCAGCGCACCTCGTCACCACCGCTCTCAAGTCCATAACCTTCACAAATCCCACGACAGCCCTGGACGCAGCCAACAAGATCCTCTACCTGCGGCCCGATGCTTCCCCACAACCACAAGTCTCCATCATCTCGGGCGGCGGCTCCGGCCACGAGCCCTCATTCGCGGCGTTCGTGGGCCCGGGGCTCCTCAGCGGCGCGGTGGCAGGAACCATCTTCGCCTCTCCATCCGCGGAACAGGTGCGCAGATGTATTCTGGAACGCGTGGAGACGAGTAAAGGGGTACTGGTCGTGGTCATGAATTACACTGGTGATGTCTTGAATTTTGGTATGGCTGTCGAGAAAGCCAAAGCTGCCGGTTTGGAGGTGGAGATGGTGGTTGTAGGTGACGATGTGGGCGTTGGAAGGGCAAAGGGAGGCAAGGTCGGGAGGAGAGGTATTGCTGGCACAGTGCTGGTGCAGAAAGTTGCTGGAGCCTTGGCACATTCGGGCGCGAGCTTGAAGGAGGTGTTTGAGGTGGCGCAGAAGGTCTCGGAGAACATGGTGTCCATCGGGTCTAGCCTAAGCCACGTGCATGTCCCGGGACGAGTTGAGGCAGACACAGACGATGAATTGAAGCAGGATGAGATTGAGATTGGCATGGGAATCCACAATGAAGCTGGGTCGGAAAGGACGACAGCCGATCTGCCGACGACCGTGAAGACCATGTTGAAGTATATGCTCGATCAGAACGACAAAGACCGGGCCTTCCTGAAGGTCAGCAGCTCAGATCAGACGGTTTTGCTCATCAACAACCTGGGAGGCGTCAGCGTCCTGGAGATGGGTGGCATCACGACCGAAGTCGTCGAGCAGCTGGAGAAGGACTACGAAATCAAGCCCGTGCGAATCCTCTCGGGCACCTTCATGACTTCTCTCAACGGCCTCGGATTTTCCATTTCTCTGTTGAGAGTGACAGATCTTGGCGTGGGTAAATCTCTCCTCGACCTACTCGATGCTCCTGCGGAAGCCTCGGGCTGGTCAGCTGCTGTCGCCACCAAGACCTGGAACCAGAAACCAAAAGAGACACGCGCGGAGGGCATTGGGTCCGGCGCTGAAAACAAGGCATGCGGTCTCGCAATCGACTCCGCAAAAGCAACAAAGGCCCTCATGCATGCTCTCGACCGCCTGATCAAGGCAGAGCCGGAGGTTACACGATTCGATACTGTCGTTGGTGATGGTGACTGTGGCATTGGACTCAAGCGCGGAGCCGAAGGCATTAAAACCCATCTCAGCGACGCGAAAGACCAGAACGACGCGGCATTGTTTCTCGATAAGATTATCGATGTTGTGGAGATGGAGATGGACGGTACGTCCGGCGCGCTATATGCTATCTTCTTGAACGCGCTGTCCGCTGGGCTAAGAGAGCAAAAGGACGGTGGTCGACCAGCAGACGCAAAAGTATGGGCGAAAGCTTTAGAGCACGCAATGGAAGCGCTGTCAAGATACACCCCTGCTAAACCAGGTGACCGGACGCTTGTGGACGCGCTGGCGCCTTTCGTGGACGAACTCATGGCTTCGGGTGACATTCAGAAGGCAGCTCAGGCAGCTGACAAGGGAGCCAAGAGTACGAAAGGCATGAAAGCGTCGCTGGGCCGGACAGTATACGTTGGCGGTAGTGGGTTTGAGGAGGTTCCTGATCCTGGTGCTCACGGTCTGGCGGAGTTCTTGTCTGGTATTGCCGAGGCGCTGAAGTGATAGGATTGTTCGGTAGCGGAATTTTGGGAATGCAGCGGCCATGTAACGCTTTTGGTACACATACTTCGTGATACAAGCCTCGCTAGGTATTTTGCAGGCAATTTAATTCGTGATTCTCTCTCCTCGCTGAATGCTCATGCTGAGCAGGTGAGTATTAGCACGCTTAGCCGTGAGAGCAGCTTGTTGTAGTGGTGGCATACCAAAACGTGACATTCTCCTCCACGCCCGTCCGGTACGCCTGAACGCCCAGCATGCCAACATCGTGCATATTTCACTCCCGCAAAATCGGCCTCTATTGTTACAACACAGTCCCGTCACACCACTCAGCTCAACAGAACCAAAATAACACTATCCCCTCGCAAGAACATCTTACTGATGAATCGGTCCTTATTTACCGGTCGTCCCTTCTTCCCGTCGGCCAGTCTCGGAATCTCCGTCCACATCTCCTTCACGTTTTCCAGTACCATGTTGCAATGCCGGTCGAAGGCTTTGACGCGACAGAGCAGTTTGCGGTTGTTCCGGCAGGAGATCAGGACCTGGGTGTGTTGGCGCACGGCGGTTTGCAGGAGCGAGAGGGGCCCTGAGGTGAACTCGTGGGTCTCGAGGAGGGAGATCTCGTATTCTCTGCATATCACTGGGTCAGTTGGGGCTTGGAGTGGTTTTATGGGCCGAAGTGGTACGTACGTGAGTTCTGCACGGGGTTTGGCGAGGAGCTCTTGAATCTTAGCATCGCTTGCTGAGGCGGCCATCTTCGCGATAGTGCTTCTACCGAAGCTGAAAGGTGCAGGATCTGGGTGGATTATTTCGCGTATTGTGTACTGGCCTCCGATGTTTGTAGCAGCAAAAGTGAGGAAGCTGCGGCGGTGACGGCTAGCTATCGTCACGTGATCACGAGCCGCGATAACCGAAGCTCGTGGCTGGGCTAGTGGAGCTCTTCTGGATCTACGATCTCGAGACGCGACTTGCTCGTCTACAATCCTGCTCTCTCCACGACTTCACCACCTCTACCGATACGCGCCATCTATATCGCGACACAATACCGTCTACGGCCTTCTCAAACACCAAGCCGATCTATTCGAGGCCACTCTGCTGCATCACGGCACTCATTACTAGCTGCCTACACCTCGCCGGCGTCACGACTCGCGTCATCAGCCAGTATCTTCACCCAGCCCACAGTATGCTGTAGAACGCGCGCAGTCTCCAGCCCGTCCGTGGGCCTGTATAAAAGGTTCTCGATCTTCCATTCCGAACTCAAGCCGTGACATCAACATTCGTCGCCATGGATGCCTCCCTCAACGAAGCGTCGATTGGCGATATACCCACGCGTCCCATGCGAGTCAAGATTCTCTACACCTTTGATACTGAGGCAAAGACAACGTGCCTAGCTAGATTCCCAGACACCCTTAGCATACCAGTCGTACCAATCGACGAGCAATCTCAAGTCGGCGTCATCGAGCTGCAACAGTGCATCCAAGCTATCGTGGCGGCTTCCCCGGAAATCCTCTCCAAACTGGACACTGGAGACTTCACGGTCTATAACTTCGACTACACCGAGTATGATACGCCTATTGTGGGGCAGGGCAGGCTGTCGTCGCTCCTTGCTGCCTCATCCATTCCGGACAGTCAGACCATGATCACTGGACGCGTCTGCAAAAACATCCAAGCATTGTTCAGTGGTGGTGTAAAGGAGATTCTAGAAGTCAAATTCAAGTTGACTCCTTTGTCGAAACCGTCATCGGTTGAGTATGCGAGGGGCTTGGATAGGACCCAGAGCATGAGTCCCGCCACCTCAACAGGCTTCGATCCCAACGCGTGGAACACATCAGCACAACAGAACAAGGCCCAGCAGCAGTCGAATGATTACTTCAACTTCGATGCTTTCGCACCGGGTGGCGATGGTGGCGCGGGCATGATCGAGGAGATCTTTGGTATGCAATCCGGAAGCAACGGGAACACTAGCAGCCTTGAACAGTCAGGTGGTGTGGGAGTGTCAGAAACCCTGACAGATGCAGCTGTCGCGTACAACCCCGCCTTTTCCACTCAAACTCACAGCGCCCCAGGCAGCAGAGCTGGAAGCCCAATTGTGCGTCCTGCTTCCAACCTTCGTAACGAGCAATTACGTCACCAGAGCTTTTCAGGATATCCGTCAAATTTTACGGATCAATCTCGGCCCGATTCACGTGGTAGTGAGCGAAGTGAAGCCAACGCTTCTCAGTCACAACATCGGCTATCACAGCAGCCTTTCCCCCACCAGGAGGCACAAGAAGATGCCGATACCCACTACAACGAAGATGGACAACAACGCAAGCGTGCCAAAGTTATACAGACTGACTGGCGTGGGAAATCTTCGTTCGGCTCTGCTAAGTCTTCCGACCTCCGCGTTACTGCTGCCACAGCATCTTCAATGCACATGTTCCGTCCTATCGCCAAGCGCCCTTCTGCACCTGGCACCGATCTAGAGCCTCCACCACGTGTCCCCACTCCAGTCCCACAACGCACCCTCTCGCGTCCAGGCAGACAGCTATCTGCCGGTCCACGAAGCATGCTTAGGCAAGCATCTACTGTCGATTCGGACTTCATGTCAGACATGGAGCCGATGTCGGACGCAATGACGTCCCCAGATGGCAGTTCTCCTAATGATAGTATCAATGCCGATGGCACACCAATGGACATTCCTTCGTCGCCACCTCTGATTCCGGGATTCAGTCACGCAACACCCAGCAGCCCTGGTCTACCGTCACTACCTCCCCGCATGGCGGACAGTGGATATATGAGCGAGCGAGGTCTCCGAAGCGGGTCCGTAATGGATAGCTTGGAAGTAGATGGAACCCGCACTCCCTATGCTGAAAACTATCGACCGCGGAAACGCCATTCACACGAACCCGTCGTTAAGATCGAAGGGCCAGTAGCGGACGACGTCTCCGGCTTTCCTATTGATGAGCTGGCGAGTGACTTTGACTATCCAATAGTCCAGTCTAGAGACACGAATCGTTTGTCTCACAACCAGGCTATGCCAACTAGTAACGGGTATGTTGATGATGATGATGAATTTTTCAAAGTGCTCTTCGGCGGACTGGATGAACACAAAACTAATCCCTGTGATCAGGAATGAGTTGTATCCATCTATCTCTAGGCAGAGATCAACCACTGCCGAATACCCTCTCTCGGAGACTTCTCCTACATATTCCGAAACGCCGCTGCCTTATGCTTCTGCTTCGCGCCGCGGCTCACTCGCGTTGCCAATGAAGCCCATTTCACGCGCAAATTCAGAATTAGGTGCTAGACCACCTATGAAACAGAAGAGGCAGCCACTCAATCGCTCTCGAACTACCTCGAACGATTCAGAAGCTGGATCACCTGCACCAAGCGACACTGAAAGCAGACCTAGAGGGATTGCGCGTTCAGGCTCTGGAGCACCTCGTCGCAAGGTCATTGAAGAGCGCCTCAGGAAAGCAATCGCCTCTGGCGAAGTGCCGGTATATTGTGCTCATTGCGGCGCGATTGAGACCCCAACTTGGCGCAAGATCTATGTCAAGACCATGGAGGGAAGACCGGGGCCTTTGGATTCAGTGGAGGGCGAAGGCGAGACGATTGGTGTTCAGGCGATTGAAAAGGCCGAGGCAACTGGCGAGGTGACCAAGTTTCTCATTCGTAAGAGCATGAAGAAGACGAAGGAATCATTACCAGGAGCAGGTTTTGTCGAGACGAATGTCTGCAATCCGTGCGGATTATGGTTCAACAAGTTCCGGAACATGCGACCCGAAGAGAAGTGGCACCGTAAGCCAAATCCGCGAAAACGCAAGTCAAAGACTGATGACAGCTTCGCGACGGATGGCGTTGAGCCGGCTTCTGAAGCATTCTTCACCGATCAGATATATCCCGAAGACGCAGTCGTCGAGGAGAATAACTCTACAGACGACAGTCAAGCAGAACAAGGCGTCACTGCGAACCACGTGTCTGCTTCCATAAGGCGGCCGAGGGCCAACAGCTTGCAAGATCGGGCACTGTATCGTGGCAGTGAGGAGAGCAATGACGGCGGAGCTCGAGCCACAGCCGCAACAGCACGTGAAACGCAGTCAAGTCCTGTCCGCTTCAACGGATCTCAACAGAGCCCAATCGAGCTGGACTTGACTCCCAAGCCAACTCGGAGATTGCTATTCCCATCTCCAAGACAATCGGGTCAGATCAAGAGTCTGATCGAAGAGACGTCGCAATCTGATAGACTTAATAAGAAGAGTGCCACCCTCGCCACTGTCGTCACCGACGGTGATACCAACGTGGAAGTCTTCAAAGCCTTCACTATGGAGAAGGAGAACATGGCTCCACCGATCGACGAGATAGATGACTTGTCTCACCTCTTCGAAGGCTCGCCGAGCGCAGTCTTCAAGACCCCTCTTCCGAAAACCCCTTCCAAGAAAACCCCTCCATCGCAACGACGGAAAGGCGACATGCTTTTGAGGACGCCAACGCAGAGCAGCCGGGTACGCAAAGCGCTCACGCCAAACCATAACGCTGCAAACGCAGATGTGAATCCAAATGACTTCCTGACATCTCCCTCGTCAGCGCGCTATTTCCTTCGCTCAACACCCAGTCGGCTGGAGCGAACACCTGGAGGTCGTAGCGCACACAGCAGAGGTCTCAACGGCGAGCCATCACCATTCTCGAGACACCTCGCCCAGATGCTGAGCGAAGCAAACGATGGTGGCGTCTTCACCAGCCCGAGTCGACAGTTTGATTTCAGCGATCTGCCTACGTTCACAACTCCGGGGCGTGAGGTTGATTGGAAAAACCTCGATGACATGCTTACTAGCGATTTTGCTAACTATGATGACAATGGTGGGTTGGGGTTCAGCAGTGAACAACATGGTGACGAACAGTAGCAGATCGAGGCGCGTCGTGGGTAAAGTTCTTGAGCAGCAGCCACCACGACAGACGATGAGATGATACACGATGGACAAGATACGGTCACGTCGCTTGGACATAGTCGTTTCGGCCACTTTTATTGATGACTTTGCTTGCTCCAACCTATTTCACTGCTTCATCCATCTTTCCCTATGTCGCCAAGAATTCGGCAACCACCATAACCACCATAACCACCACCACCACAGCAATAACAATCACAACAGCGCAACAAAAAACTCAGCTAAGACGCGTGAGCATACGCGGGCATCAGCTTTGTTTACGCGCCGCGTCCCACGTCTCGCTAGCTTTGGACGTGTCGCGGCTGAGTCTCCACTTTCATAGGAGGACAACTCTGGGCCGTGGACATTTGCACGAGGCCAATGGGACTACAACGGTCGTGCGGCCAAAAACACTAGTCGCTCCTGAGTTAGCAGATCAAAAGGAAGATTGAAGATGAATCAGTTGTGTCTCGCCCATTGGGCGAGATGATTGACACGAGCGAGCAATTTCCAGCCTCTCTCCCTTCTGACAGCTCTTACCATGGTAGGGGTATCTCGATTTACTTTGCCGGTCGTGCTGAGGGCTTCATTTGCACAACGCTGGGAGGTTCAGTAAACTCTCCATATCTTCGCTGTCGTCGCGCTGATACTTCTCGTTTCATCTTGCATCTCTCCTGTTCATCATGGCTGCTGATGGGTAGCTTAAGACATGACGGCGTGTTAGTGAGGCCGAGCGTTGTAGCGCTGTGCACGTCATGTCTTGGCAGTGAAGACGATTGTACGAAGCAGTTGACCTAGTGGGGACGTGGGAATTTCTGGCTAGAGTGCGGTCCATAGCCTCAGGTTGGATAGCTGTTTCAGTGGATGAAGGACTTGCTCTTTGCCTTACGAAGTCGCAATCTCCAGCGGGCAAAAGTCGCGGCACTGCGGCTTTACACGCTGCCGCCTGTGCAAGATTTCGTATACTGTTTGCTTGCAGTGATCCGGCCGTCCGCTCATCAGCCAGGGAGGGTCTGGCAATACGAAGGTTGGCTTGAGATGATAACGGCCCGTAGAAGTCCGGGCAACAATGCGCAGAGACTTGAGGCACAGCTCTTCTGGCAGTACATAATTTACACCATTACTCGGTCGTCCGATAAGAGGTCACAGTATGCTACACTTTGGTGAGACAGGCGTCGTCCCTTTCTTTCAGGTGCGTGTGAAAGCCGTCAGTTGGGCAGTTGTAATCTCCCGATCCACGGCCGGGATCCCCTAGCTAGTACCCCGTATTCTCTGGAGATGGTGGAGTGATGCGCGAGCAGCACCGTTCGCCGTTCGCCGCTCGCTGGCGAGTTGATACGCGACAGGGTTGTGTTAACTTCGACTATCCACGCGATGACGGTTGTGGTAAGACACGCGATGCATAAATGTAAGTGCTTATTTTCTCGTTGACGGCTCATTGTGCTGTCGCTACCATGTCAGCAGGTGGTACCAAAAGATACTCCGTGGACATGGTCCAGCAGAATACAAATGCGATCGGATGACGATTGGTCCCGGGGAAGGTCCGCGGAGTAGTGTCCATGGTTGTGGCTCTTCTGTCCCGGTTGCGAGGTGGCATTGGAGGCATAGAATGTCCACAGGTACGTACAAGCGCCGTTGCATCCCGCGGTCTTGCTTCGCGCGGTGAGAGCGTTCCTGACTTTTCCCACGAGCTGTTCCTGCATATAGATCCACTTGACTAACACTCTTGGCGGGAAGAATTTTCCTCTGCGGAACCCCCCTGAAGCATGCAGCTGGCGGGGAGACGGCACGGACTTGCGCCCGTTACTGTCCATCAAAAGTGGCTGTCGGTACTGTACGTGAGATGTTTACAGTGTCCATCTGAATGGTAAAGTGGTGTAGTCTCGCATATGGGCATTGTTTGGTAGCAGGTTGTGACGTTGGATGATACCGGCTGTCATGTTTCAACTGCCAGCCGTTGCGATGTCTGCGAACGGTGATGGCCGTTGCCGACCGCAACGTTCGCATGTACATGTACCTAATCCCCTTCCGACTAGCGCAATATTGGCTATCAACCACACTTGCACACGCGCTGCTGGACTCGGTCACGACATGCTCTCCACCATGTCACATGGGTTGAATGGATGCCCTCCACGCTTCTACACGCCAACCCACAGGGACCGCCGCCGCTCATCATACCATTTCCACCACGCTGACATCGTCTGCAGTGGATTCCAATGTCGACACCCAGTGGCTGCCCGCTCGGGAGGGAGTGCGTCGGCGTCTTTTGTTGAATGTGCATCCATGTGCACCCGGTCCATGGGTGGTGATGGCATCAAACTCAAGTCTCCAGCAGCGCATTCCCTGACACATACACGCTGTAGCACGCTCGTGTCACCACTCAGCTGCCGTTGTCGCCCTACAAGCTTTGCGAGTACCAGATGGCCGCTGCGTCGATACGAGTGCATCCTTGCAAAGCAGCGCCCAATCTGGGCTTTCAAGCTAAAGCTACCGGCCTACCGCTTGCTCGCGCATCTTGTTCTGCCCTACACGAGCCACTAGAACGGCGTGGAAACGGCCGCGATGAGTCTCATCTACCAGACGTCTGTGGCGTTACCACACCTCGACTTGACCTGCTCCTCCTGGGCTTCAGGCGGTGCCTGGCCATGTGCTTGGACAAGACAATATAATGCCCCGCCCCTCTTGTTTCTCCTCAACCTTCCCTGTCCGTTTGTTTATCCAGCCTCTGTTGATCGTCTTCTGTCGTTTCGTGCAACCAACACTCGCTTTTGCTCTTTAAAAGAAAGACACTCGTTCTCGCAGTACCTCTTGTTGTTGTTCGCCAGCCATCCCTAACACGACAGACCAATCCGCAAACATGATCAACACTGTCCTGCTTGGCCTGATGGCCTCTACCGCCATGGCCGCCGCACCTGGATATGGCTACGCTCCTCCAGCGTATGAGCCACCATCATACGGATCGTCAAGCACTTCGACCAGCGTTGAGGAGACCACTACGCCAGCTCCTCCTCCATACTACGCTCCGTCGTCCTCCAGCGCTGTCGAGAACACGACGTCGGTGCCTCCTCCATACTACGCTCCATCATCCTCCAGCGTTGTCGAGAGCACCACGTCGGTGCCTCCTCCATACTACGCTCCATCATCCTCCAGCGTTGTTGAGAGCACCACGTCGGCGCCTCCTCCTCCATACTACGCTCCATCATCCTCCACCTCAGTGCCGGTGCATGTCAACTCGACTACCAGCGTGACGATCCCAGTCTACACTGCACCAAGCTCGTCGCCAGTCAGCCCACCACCCCACTACCCCACGAGCTCTGCCCCACAGCCTCCAGTTTATGGCAACACCACCACGCCTGTGGTGCCACCCTACTACCCATCAAAGCCTGTGACCGAGTCTGTCTGGACCACCACGATGACCACTGTCTGCCCCGTGACTTCCACCTGGACCACCAGCGGAACTACCATCACCTCAACGTAAGCTGGCGTTCCTTTGAACTGATTGATTGATTGATTGGTTTTTAACGGTTTATAGTTATACCTCTACCTCGACCTACACTTCGGTCTGCAGCACTTCAGTTCCTGCAACTCACCCAGCACCAACGACTGTGCCCCACTACACCACTTCCACCGTGTATGCCACGACTGAGATCACCGTCACTGCCTGCCCGCCAACAGTCACCAACTGCCCAACTGGTCATGTCGTCACCACGACCTACCCAGTCAGCACGACGGTCTGCCCAGTGACTACCACTCCTGTGCCAACCCACGAGACCACTGTGTACACCACCTACTGCCCAGTCACCGAGACTCACGTCACTAGCGGCACCACCTACACTAAGACCTACTCCACCTACTCGACTGTGACCTCGGTCATCACTGTCTCGAAGCCTGTCACAACCTACACTGCTCCCCCAACCTACGAGACAACTGTTCTCACCACCTACTGCCCAGTCACGGAGACTCACGTCACCAGTGGTACTACCTACACTAAGACTTACTCGACTTACTCGACTCTGACCTCGGTCGTCACTGTAACTCACCCAGTTCAGACCTACCCTGAGCAGCCAACGACGGTCCCAGTCTCGCCTACCACATCCAAGCCAGTCTCACCCCCTGTCTACCCGACCGCATCGACCCCGTCGGTCTACAAGCCCACCACCGCTAAGCCATCCGTACCGGCTTACACTGGTGCCGCCTCTTCTGTCCAGAAGCCGGCCGTCGCCCTGTTGGCCGCCGTCGCTTTCGTCGCTCTTGCGTAAATGGATGGAATGTGTACATGACATGGAAAACGAGTAATGCATCTACCTAATGGATCGGTCGCATACTTTCGTTTATTTTCTCTTCTTGGGGGGTCTCCGCCACAGCTGAGGCACGACATGAAAAGTGTCCTTATGGGCGTTTGAGCGAGATTGTGGGAGGCTTGGCAAGGTTGCATATAGTTTTTATCTATGATCAATAATTAATCGAGGCAACCTCTTATGCATGATTTTGACTGCTATTCTCTGCTAAAGTGTCTGATTGAGTCGGTGGAAGTCGTTGATTGATTGCAGGGTCCAAGTCTACTGCCGTTATCATCCCTCTTTTCAAGAGCTTGCATTTGGGTTTCCAATACAACTGGCGGAATGGATTGGAGAGGGTGTGGACGGAGTTCATAGTCCCCGACTCTACTGAACTATATAACCAGACTTCTATCTTTACAAGGTGCAATTCATCTTCCCGCCTCGTTTCGTTCAACGTATTGACGGACCATGATTCTCGCAAGTCTGAGACGACTGCCTTCAGTCAGGACTCGCATGTGTGACCGTGTAAACTGAGACAGTTCAAGGAAGTGAAACGTCCGTCGATCGGTCATGTCACACATTTTGACGGCAAGATGGCCTGCGTTGTCGTAGATGTGATGTCAGCAGCACAAACTCAATTTATTACCTCTCAGAAGTAGACGACCAAGAATTCGTGAAAACGAGTCTTCCCTTCCCCCTGTCAAGACCATCTTGAGCATCACTGGTATCGGACAAGATCCAGAAAGCAATCAATAAAGTAAATTCCATAAGTTTTGCCGATTCACTCGACGGGATCATGGAGAGGAAGAAATCTCGTAAAATCCCACGAGTTTTCCAATAACCCTATTGTATCTAATGGTTGCTGTCAACAGCCCATGACGATGCGAACCAAATTCCTGCGACAACATGAAATTGTAACTTCTTCGGCACTTGGCTCGCCACCGTGAGGCGTCCATTCTGGAGTTTGCATAGCCTTTCATGAACGGCTATTCTCTACGACCACACGATCGTAAACATCGTCGTCCTCTTCCCAACCTCGACAAGATTGAATGCAATGTCTTCCTGGTCGTCCAGACCGCCTTGTAGCTTTCAATAGTTCTTAGAATGCCGGGAGAGCCAACGGAGAAGACGTTCTCCAGGATAATGATCGTTCCAACCTGACAGGCGTGCGATCCAGATTGTCATGGGCTCATGGTTGAATGGTAGTCACATATCTTTTGGAGGCGTGCATCAAGCAGCAACGACGTGCCAACATCGACCACATTCGAGACACTTTTGAGGCGCTGGAAGCCAATAGTCGTATGCAGCCGCCAGTGCCTCTTCTAGCTGATATCGGACCGGGCTCCGAATTGGAGCAGCGCGAGTGCTGGTCTCGCGGCCACCTCACTAAGTCGGTAGCGTCGCGTAAGGCACTGCCTGATCTGATTGCCTGGTGAAAGATGCGCCACGCAGCATTCCGTGGCCAGCCAGCTCGACTTCGTGAGATGTTTGAAGCTTGGAAAGTCGCAGCTGATTGAAAGGCAGCTGAATTCTATACGACCAGGCGATCAGGACTCATCATGAATATTGGTGATTATGCTTCATTTGATGACACCCTGTTCTGCAGCGTATGCACCAGCAAAATCCATCTGGGACAATTGACCTTGGATTTGGTCGATTTCTCGTGAGAGATCCTCGATATTCTGCGATAGCGCAGAGACCTCGTCGAATTTTCGCCGCTTGTTTGCATCGGCAATCATCTCGGAAACGAAGAATTTCTGCTCTTCCAGCACGATCAGTCTCTCTCTCAGCAATTTCTCTTCTGCCTCTAAAGCCGTGACAGCCATGGAGCTCTCGCTGCTAGCTCGGCTACTCCCCGGTCTAGGACCAGTGCCATTTGCAATGGCATCGTACTTGATCGATGCAAGCGCCCCTTGTGGTCTGCCGTTGCTGGGCGGGGGAGGAGCTCTCAGACCATGTGCATGTTTCATGATCTTTGGTAGTGACTTCAACGGTAACATGTGAATATGAAGGAAGCCCAATGCCTTCTGGTAGATCGCTTTCTGTAATTGATCTTGAGTAGGATTCTCAGTCGGCATGTCGCGAACTCTGCGGGACGCTACATCGTATTGTGTGAATGCATCCGTTAGTCGTTTGCGAACCTTTGATGCCTCAGCAAGCTGGTTTGGATTGGGAGGGTTTTCTGGATCCTGGAGTGGTAACAACAGTCGTTGGAACTTGGGTAGCAGCAGGCGAATCCCATGTTCGAACTGGACCAAGTTGTTGTATGCACGCTGCATGGGAGTTGCAGTATTCAACTCCCTTGCAAAGTCAGCCTTGCTGAAGATTGTGCGCTGACAGTTTTTGCACATGCGCACGTCAACAGGTACTTTGTTACCACTCTTCCCTAGTCGAAAACATCAGCAACCGAATTCTGATACGAGAACCTTGGCACTCACTGCTATCCACATCCAGCCCAATCTCAGCGGAGCAGGATGTGTTCGGATCGCCACAGACTACACGGCCACATATTCGGCAATGATGCCGCCGCAGACTGTACTGCGAGAATGGCTGTTGGCAAAAAGGACAATCGTTTACGCTTGCATCGTCCTCCCATGGCACGATTGACTGTTCCAAAGCGCGTATCTGTGGTTTGCTCCCAGATATCGAGGACCAGATCAGATTGCTTGTACTTTGGCTTTGCTCCGTCGGTGGTGGGTTTGCGAGCAGCTGCGTCAATCTGGTGAGCCGAGTTTCCAGACGGCTAGTCTCAAGGTATTGCTTGTCAACCGTCTTTCTCCGTACATTCCTGAAAAACTCCGAATGATCTCGCTTAAAACCGTGGTGATCATTATACCCATCTCGGCTTTTGTAACAGGTCTCGCAGACCCGACACCACAAACCTCGTGCTGGCTCATGTTGCGCCGAGCGTGAGAGCTTCATCTGGTACATGGTGTGTTCTTCGCAAAACAACTTGCCGCAATGCCGACAGTTGACCTGACCATTTGCAGGACCTAGCCGCCTGCCGCACATAGGATCAGAGCAGTCTTCATATCCTCTCGCACGTTGCCAGTGTGCTCGTGTCACTACCTCATCCGGATCTGGAGGTGGCGGCTCTTTCGGTAACGGAGCTGGAGAATTTTCTCGCCCAGCATTGACGACTTGCTGGACAGCTTGCATTGGCAAGACTGCTTCATTGTTGGATTCGAAGACCTCGAGACCCCGAAGCTTCTGATTGATGAGCGCCAAGGGTTGGAATTTTCGCGCTTTTGTCATCTGTTGCTTGAACCATGTCTTTGCTTCATCTTGTTCTATCTCCTCCAGGTTGGCGTGATTGTCGTCGATGTGTCTACTTTGAGTCAGGACCTGTGGAGAACGGAGGAATGTAGCCCGCTCAGGTATTCATACCTACCTGTTCAGCTGCAGAAGAGTCAACTGCTATTGTCAGCTACGGTCTTGCTCCATTGAGATATATCTTTTCAACTGCGCACCATCTCTTCATTACATATCGGGCAGACCAGTCGCGAGCTTGCTGCCGCTGCGGCCTGGGCAGAACCGTGCTCGTCCAGAGCGATTCGCGAACTGAGGTCCTCATGATCGGTCGACACTGGGGTGCTCGAGGTTTGAGAACTAAGGGATACAGAGCTCTCGGAGGGCGACAACAGACCCGGGTTGCGGACTGCGTGTATCTGGCTTGGTTGTGCTGCTGGCGTTTGCCCTGGAGCCAGACCCTTCCCGTTCCCCAGGACTCGTCCACCTCCCAAGCTCCTTCGCGCAGCCATATCGTGGTCTATATCCACACCTCTTTCAATTGACTGCGCTCCATGTCGCCTGCCATGTGATGTGGCACGGTCGCAGTGATCTCACTACAGCTCAACAGCTGTGGAAGTCACGCATGGACGATGCCCGGGGCAAAAAGTGGGGCTTTCACGTGGCGGTCAAGGTTACCGCCAAACGCCAAACGGCTAATCAGATCTCACATCCTGTCTATTCAACTTCTGATGAACACCATCACATCCACGCTCTCTGCCTGCACTCGGCCTTCGCCGCGGTCACTATGCCTTCTTCAGGCTGATATCACCAAGCCGGATATGCGAGAAACACTTTCGACGCCGCACGGATGATGCGCTACAAGGCTGGAGCACGACGTGCTGCACCATGAACCCTGAACTACCTTCCACTTGCATCGATTATTCCTTGACATTGTCTCATACCATGCAAGAGTGCTTGATACCACAATACTCACGGTCTTCAGCACCGGGCTTGTTTATTAGTCCCACATGATACCTACAACCACAGCTGTCACCAGCAGGTGGGGCAGCCTGGGTAGGTCAGGCTGTGGCAGTGCTTATTGCAGTGTACATCGTCCACAGTCAGCCGCGACATTCGAGCAGGGCACCGCAATCTCAGATGTGTCTAGTTGCTACTGCACAGCCTGTCCGTCCGGTGAACATTATCTCTTTCATCCCAGTCTTTACCAATCTAGCGCGATTCCAGCACAGATGTTTTGCCCTTCATCAGGCAATCAGATCAGGCAATCTCTTTCGCAACAATCTGACACAGCCAGGCGGCCTCCAGAGAAATGCAGAGGCCCCGACTGGCTTAAGATATTAGAAGGCTGGCAACCCAACTGGAATCTGGCTTCTCTTCCCAACCACTCAGCACTTGCAGCCTTGTCGTCTCGACCGTCTAAGAGTAAGGGACTCTTCCTATATGTCACTGATAGTGATGAGGCTGACGAATGGACAGATAGCTCGTCACCATAGACCATACAAGCGCATGGCATTCAGAGAGTTCCACCGACCATCGCTCAACGAGCTTTGCCGCGAACGGTACGGTACAGACGTGCCAACCCTTAAGCAAGAAGTCCGTGACTTGAGACAGCGGCTCGCATATCGGGACCGCGAACTGCGGCACAAGAATCGTGAGATCAACGAGCTGAAGTACACGCAACGACAGCTCTATTCCAGGTATGAGACAGCGCGGGATCAGCTAGCAGATTTGATGGACAGGATGCGTCCTTTCAACAGGTTTTGGTAAATGCAGACTCCGGAACTCTGATGGTCCATGTTTTTGGAGAAGGCTCTAATCTGTCCGTCTTGGTGACGAAGCGGCCAAGCTTACTTATCTGTTGCTCTGATGTATGATAGAAACGAGAAGTCTACCACAAAGTGTAATGGTATGACAACACACAGACACGTTTGTTCTCCAAACGATCGTGAGTCGCATGAGTTCCGACGTCTTGACAACTCCGCCATATCCGTGACAAGCCAGAACCACAATCCGCATGAATGGCGATAGCGGATGCATCGTGAGAGCTATGACGGAGCGTGTGGAGACTGAGGACGACCATCGATCCATGAACCGGGGCACTAGAGGACAAACAGACAATGAGTAGAGACTTGGCACCGATTGCTATTTTCTGAAGAGCCCTACTCGGCCGGATCGATCAGATTACGCAGAGTTGATACTTGCTAGCAGCTTGTCGCAGCAAGCAGACTTTTCACCTGCACATGCCTTAGGCATGAATTTATTGGCGATCATCCAGGGATCATCCCACCTGATGTCATTGTAGGCACATTTTTCGTTGGCCGCGATGATCAAGAATATGCTGGCATAGTAAGAAAGATATCACATTGGATGGCATCAATACCATTCTAAGCAGAGAACTCGTAGAATCGTGAATGCCAAGGAGTCTTAGATTTATATCGAGAGAGTCCCAGCATAGCGTCGTGCATGCCAGAAGTTCCTGGAGGGTGCTAGAGAGGAGTGGCGGGCCCGTGCAGCTGTTTGCGTAGTTGGAAGCCCACCGAAAGCTTTAGAACACGACCCTGAACAGCTTCAATTTAAGACGTCTCGCACATAGTTTTTCACCCTCGTCACTCACATTCAACCACTCTACATTGTCTCTCACGATTACCCGAGACATCAAACGCTTTCTTCAATCCTCTTTTCCCATCTCAACATCAATCACCACATCCGCCAGTCACAACAACTACATTCATCATGGCACCAGCGATCGGTATCGACTTGGGTACCACGTACTCCTGCGTGGGTATCTTCCGTGACGACCGCATTGAAATCATCGCCAATGACCAGGGTAACCGAACAACGCCTTCGTTCGTTGCCTTCACCGACACCGAGCGGTTAATCGGTGACTCTGCAAAGAACCAGGTCGCCATGAACCCCACCAACACCGTCTTCGACGCCAAGCGCCTGATCGGCCGTAAGTTCAACGACGCTGAGGTCCAGGCCGACATGAAGCACTTCCCATTCACCATCATCGATAAGGGTGGCAAGCCTGTCGTCCAGGTCGAGTTCAAGGGCGAGAAGAAGGAGTTCACACCAGAGGAGATCTCGTCAATGGTCCTCACCAAGATGAGGGAGACCGCAGAATCATACCTTGGTGGCACTGTCAACAACGCAGTCGTTACCGTCCCAGCATACTTCAACGACTCGCAGCGGCAAGCTACCAAGGATGCAGGTCTCATTGCAGGTCTGAACGTGCTCCGTATCATCAACGAGCCGACTGCTGCCGCTATTGCCTACGGTCTTGACAAGAAGACTGAGGGTGAGCGCAACGTCCTCATCTTCGACTTGGGTGGTGGTACCTTCGATGTCTCTCTCCTCACCATTGAGGAGGGTATTTTCGAGGTCAAGTCCACTGCCGGAGACACCCATCTTGGTGGTGAAGATTTCGATAACCGTCTCGTCAACCACTTCGTCAACGAGTTCAAGAGGAAGCACAGTAAGTTCAACCACTCTTCCGATGATTCCAACAACGCGTCTGCTAACACTTTTACAGAGAAGGATTTGACCTCCAACGCCCGTGCTCTCCGCCGTCTGCGAACCGCTTGCGAGCGGGCCAAGCGCACTCTCTCTTCATCTGCCCAGACGTCCATCGAGATCGACTCGCTGTACGAGGGTGTTGACTTCTACACTTCCATCACTCGTGCTCGTTTCGAGGAGCTGTGCCAGGATCTCTTCCGTTCCACCATGGAGCCAGTCGAGCGTACCCTGCGCGACGCCAAGATTGACAAGTCTTCCGTCCACGAGATCGTCTTGGTCGGTGGCTCCACCCGTATCCCCAAGATCCAGAAGATGGTCTCCGACTTCTTCAATGGCAAGGAGCCAAACAAGTCCATCAACCCAGATGAGGCTGTCGCCTACGGTGCTGCCGTCCAGGCTGCCATTCTCTCTGGTGATACCTCCAGCAAGTCTACCAACGAGATCCTGCTGCTCGATGTCGCGCCGCTATCTCTCGGTATCGAGACCGCCGGTGGTGTCATGACTCCTCTCATCAAGCGCAACACCACCATTCCAACCAAGAAGTCTGAAGTTTTCTCCACCTTTTCCGACAACCAGCCTGGTGTACTCATCCAAGTCTTCGAGGGTGAACGCGCTAGGACCCGCGACAAGTGAGTATCCCCATTTCTTTGCACACCCGCCCGCGCCTGCCCATCCCGAACAGCTGCTTCCACTTCGGAGGTGGGCAGGCGCAGGCACCTACTTCAAACCTACCTCAACCATATCACTCCTTCCCAAAAGCTCCTTTGGCCTGGTATAAAAGACTTTCTCATCATGGACTCCATCCTTCGACCTCCCACGACCATCGGGAGTCCTGGATCCCTCACTCCACAGCCAGCCGAGCAATGCCGCCAGGATGCCGTACAATGTCCCAGACATCGACGCACTCATTCTTCACGTCACCTGGCTCTGCCTCTCGGTCACCGACTGGATCAACACTCGCTTTCGTCTGGTCTTTCCTGCTCTTGACAACCTGGCTGCCGTCTATCCTGACCTCGGCCTCAAATTCGTGGATGGGCTGTTCGACGTCGTCCAATCCTCCACTCCTCCAAGCATCGACTGGTTCCTGTCTCTTCCCGACGCCATTCCCACCCAACGATGGGGCATCTATGCCCTTGTTCTCCAGAAGGGCGAGAAATTCAAGCTGTACATTGGCTCTGGCACCTCAGCTTCTCGTAATGGTGTACGGTCCCGCATCATGCAGCACAAGTCCCGCCTCGTCGAACCTAGTCACATCAGACAGGCCAAGAATCATGGCTACGAGCAGATCCACGAAGCATTACTCTGCTGGTGCGACATCCCGGCCGCCAAGCACGTCCCAGTCTTTCGGACTGCCGTCATCGCTGTCGAAAGTGCTTTCCATCTCATCTTCTGGCCAATGTTCTCCCGCACGTCCAGGTACAGCTTCCCCGATGGTCCCTGGGCGCGAGAACTGTACGATTTCGAAGGCCTCTGTGGTCACAACCCACTCACTGAAGGAGTCATCAATGGCGTCGACGACATCAATTTCACCACTGAACAGCTGGAGCACATGGCTGCCGTCGCCCGCCAGCGGGATAGAGAGTACCACAAGAACTACGACCGCATGCTTCGTGACACGAAGAATCCCAGATTCCGCGCCACCCGCCTCCGGCTCTCCAGGAGAAGCCAGCCCAAGGTCGCCGCCAAACAGAAGCTCGACCGCGAAGCCAAGAAATACCACTGCTCGCTCTGCAACATCTCCCACCGCAACCAATGGGAACTGGATCGACACAACGCCACTCCTCGTCACCTCACCAACGTGGCTGACGGTCTCAGCCCCGACTTGTACTGTGCACCATGCGACTACCAGGCCAAAGAGCGCAACATCCTCCGTCGTCATCTCTCATCAGCCCTCCACAAGAGGAGGGCAGAAGCAGCAGCACACTAACATCTTTCACAGCAATCTCATGGGCAAATTCGAGCTCACTGGCATCCCACCTGCACCCCGTGGTGTTCCACAGATCGAGGTTACATTCGACTTGGACGCCAACGGTATCATGAACGTCTCTGCTCTTGAGAAGGGCACTGGCAAGACCAACAAGATCGTCATCACCAACGACAAGGGTCGTCTGTCGAAGGAGGAGATCGAGAAGATGTTGGCTGATGCCGAGAAGTACAAGGCTGAGGACGAGGCTGAGGCCGCCCGTATCCAGGCCAAGAACGGTCTTGAGTCTTATGCCTACTCGCTCAAGAACACACTGTCGGACAGCAAGGTCGACGAGAAGCTTGAGGCCGGCGACAAGGAGAAGTTGAAGGCTGCCATCGACCAGACCGTTACCTGGCTCGACGACAACCAGCAAGCCACCAAGGACGAGTACGAGAGCCAGCAGAAGGAGCTTGAGGGCGTCGCTTCGCCAATCATGATGAAGTTTTACCAGTCTGAGGGTGGTGCTCCTGGCGGTATGCCAGGTGGCATGCCTGGCGGAGGTTTCCCGGGTGGCGCTCCAGGAGCTGGCGCTGCTGGTGGCGATGACGGCCCAACCGTCGAAGAGGTCGACTAAATCTGCGATACCCATGGCTTTCTTCGTTTTCCAAGTTACCATGCATGGCAGTACGGCGTTCTAAAAGGTTAGAGGGTTTCACGATGCTACGAGAGATGGCATTCTGTTTGTAGTGTAGCGAATCGCAAAGATGGTTCAGCAACAATTCCAAATACGTCAAACAAAAACCATGTCCTCATCCTTCCTTGGTTTTGTGATAAGAACGCTACGAAGAAAAGCGTATGCCATGCGGTTGAGCGTGTATACAACTCCAACGTTATACAGAGCCTACTATACTAATCAGTTGCATATCACATCTATCATTATTCTTACCGTATTGAAGCTATAAACTCTGCGTATTTCAGGTGTTATCAACCCTTATGCTATATACGCGTTGCCAACGCGCGCTCGACGCCCTTATAGCATGTAATAGCAAATGCGAGTATTTGACGACAGTACTACAATAAAACAGGTAGGAATAGTGATATCTGACATGTTACAACGAGACAATATAGCAGACACTGCATAACGTGTTGTGTGCGGCACAGCCGAATAGCATACAATCATATATATTGCTTGCGTTTTATTTCCTCCGAACTGAATCAATAAAAGCGTTCTATTTCCACCGAATCGTATCGTGCCCTGCGAAGGCTGCGATCAATATTTGGAGGTGGCATTGTATTGGTCACGTGCACTGTGCACCTTTCTCGCGCCCTCACGTCACTGGCGCGTGCCTTTCTGGTTCTCGATGTCCAACTTTCCTACGAACCATTTCTAACTTCATTAATTGCGCCGAACGACCAAATTGTACAAGAACAGGTCGGCTGAACATGCTATTCCGAAAGTGCTGATGAACTGCCTGGTCGCCGGCCTCCAATATGATACCAAGGCGTTCCCTCTGTAGGAGAGGCGTTCTTCAGCGGCCTCCTCACTGTCAACCAAGTATATGCCTGGTTCCGAGGCGACACTTCGATGGCGACACTGGCGACAACAAGTCCGGACATATCATCACAAAACCTTCCGAGGGTATTATCTTCTTCAATAGCATATTGCCTCCAAACCTACAATGGCTGTCTCGTTTGACTTCTACAATCGGCAGAGGGCCGCCAAAGTTGGCGGATATGAATCGATCTGGGACATACGGTGTCGCCAGTCCGGCTGCAATTTTCCAGAGCGCTGCGAAAGAAGCAAGCCTCGAGAAAGCGGAAGTGGTGGAGGTACTGCCGCGATTTGGTGAAGGCGGAGCGTTTCTAAAGTTTCAGCATCACGATGCATACGATTCGAGAGCGGTGGCACAAGCTGTGCGGAAGTATCTTCGGGACCACAAGCAAAGGCCTTGGTGGAATCCTTTCACGGTAGTCAAGGCGAATCTTGTGCTTGGGAAGCCGTGGCTAGAGGACCTGTCGCGACGTCCCTCCAGCCGACTGAAGGTGGAATTCATGCCCACGGAGCCGGGCGCTGAGGTCGCAGAACTCACTCAAGAGCAACTTTACAGCTTCTTCCGTCAGTTTGGAAAGCTGTCAGAAATTGCTGCGCAGCCTTCTGATTCTAAGATCGTCCCTCGGTACGCCTACCTGGATTTTGCGCAGTCCCGCAAAGCCATCATGGCCAAAAATTGTATGCACGGCTACACCGTAAACGATGCCGAGGGCGGTGGCAAAAGCGGAACGCTGCTGAGGTTGACGTACGAGAAGAAACAACGGGCTGGTTGGATTAAAGACTGGATATTCGGTCATCCTCGAATAGTGATACCGCTTCTTGCAGCTTTGGTCGCCGGAATCACTGTCGCCATCTTCGATCCTTTGCGGACTCTGTCCATCAAGGCACACATCACACGAGCCTTCCACTTTGAGGACAACTTCGTGTTTCGCTGGTTCCGTCAGCAAGGCGAAGACCTGATAAACAAGGTTAGAGCGTTGGGAATGGACTGCCTGCCCAGTGATGGAGGTATGCAGGTCGTATGGCAAGATAGGCAAGGCGAGATCGAGCAGATCCAGTCTTGGCTCATTGAGTCCGCCGATACTTTCATTGTTGTTCAGGGCCCAAGAGGAAGTGGGAAGCGAGAACTTGTGATCGAGCATGCTTTGCAACATAAGCGTGACGCTCATAGAGTATTGGTCGTGGACTGTAAGCCAGTACAGGAAGCTCGTGGCGACGCAGCAACCATTACTTCGGCGGCTGGACAGGTCGGGTATCGACCAGTGTTCTCTTGGCTCAACAACATCAGTGGTCTGATGGATCTCGCTGCCCAAGGTCTAACTGGAACAAAGGCTGGGTTTTCTGAGACCTTGGAAACACAGCTTGTCAAGATCTGGAGTAAGACGGCCACTGCTTTAAAGCAGATCGCGTTGGACGGACGAAGAAGCGATGATAAGGATGCCAAGCTGAGTGACGATGAGTACTTGGAGGCGCATCCAGAGCTTCGACCCGTGGTCGTCATCGACAACTTCCTACATAAGAGCAACGACACTGGCGCTGAGCTGGTCTATGACAAGCTGGCAGAGTGGGCAGCACAGCTGACAACGTCCAACGTTGCACATGTCATCTTCTTGACTACGGATGTGTCTTTCACCAAAGCTTTGAGTAAAGCCCTTCCAGACCGCGTCTTCCGCCAGATCTCTTTAGGCGACTGCTCACCTGACGTTGCGAAACGATACGTGATCAATCACCTGGATTTCGATGCGCCAGCTACCAAATCAACTGGCGAAGATGGTCAAGAGCACACAAGCCTGACGCCCAGTCAGAAACGCGAAGACCTACGCGAGCTCGACGAAGTCATCGGCTACCTAGGTGGCCGCCTCACCGATCTCGAATTCTTCGCACGCCGCATCAAAGCAGGCGAAACACCCAGCAAAGCGGTGCGCGAAATAGTCGACCAATCCGCCTCGGAGATCCTCAAAATGTTCCTTCTCCTCGGCGGCGAAGACAGAGCCTGGACCTCTGCACAAGCCTGGACTCTCGTCCGCAATCTCGCCGCTAACGACACCCTCCGTTACAATGAGATCCTCATGGATGACGCTTTCAAGTCCTCAGGCGACAAAGCGCTCCAGGCGCTCGAACAAGCCGAGCTCATCACCGTGCAGTCGTCTAATGGTCGGCCGTACAGCGTGAAACCCGGCAAACCCGTCTACCAACCAGCATTCCAGCGTCTCGTGGCGGATAACGTCCTGCGAGCGCGCATGGAGCTGGCGTTGCTGGCGGATGCGATCGCGGGAGAGAACAAGACTGTGGAGAAGTGTGAGCAGGAGCTGCATCTGATTGGAGAATTGCCGAGACAGCCCAGAGAGCTGTTCGAGAGGACGACGTGGTTGTTAGGCAAGATTGTGGCGAGTCAGAGGAAGATTCAGGGCTTGGAGAAGGAGAGTGCGGATCTGAAGAGAATTTTGCAGACGGAGTTCTAGGGGAGCTCAGGTCAGTTCATATTATCGGAGAGCTACATATCGGCAGAGTTTGGAAAGTGGAAAAGGAGACACTGTACACGTACCAAGTATACCACTCAGTCAAGACAAGAGGACCAAGCACTCCCACAGGAAGCAAGAGAAGAAGTCAATGTGAGGATCCTTTCGCGTCCTTTCGTTCGTACTCAACCCTTGAGGGTACAGTGGAAATCTATATTACTCATACCACGTCTAGTTCTCGTCACTGCTCTCATATGCAGCATCGTCCTTCTGCCTCTGGTCTAGAACCTTCTGCCAATCTCTTGCAAACTCCCGCAAGCCCTCACCACTCTGACTAGCATCCACTACGTCCTTGGGTAACTTATGCGCACTGTACTGAGGTGTGGCGAAACTGTAAGCTTCGGGATCGCTCTTTCGGATCAACCTGAGCTCTGGTAGCCAGATCTCTTCATCAGCTTCTTCCTCACTCTCGTCGTCGTTCTCAGATGTGCTTTCCTCGACTTGCCTGCGAATCGTGGCGAGTTGCTCCTCATACCCGGCTGACCTGGGCCCGGCGAGTGAAAGTCGCACGAAATCTCCTTCTTCGAATGCCGGCGGCTCAGGCTCAGGCTCAGGCGGGTCTGGCATGCTCAGCAGCTCCATCCAGCTGAAAAGTATAGGATCTGTCCGTGGAGCCCAAGGGTTGAAGTCGACGAGCCAGACTCTGTCGTAAGGCTGTGGTACGTAGACGTCAAAAGTGAAGCTCTCATCTGGAAAAGTGTCTCGAAGCCGGATATGGAAGAATTCTTGGATAAGTGACCGCAATTTAGCGCTCATCTTGTCGAGAAAATCGAAGTGGTTCATGTCTCGCTGACATATGCATAGTAGCTTCCTCTCTCGTACGAAACATCTGAATTCGACTGATGGGTTGAAATTCGGGACCGACTTGCGCAATGCGAGGTGATATGGGATGTCTTCCGTGGTCAGGACCGTATCCGCCGAATCGACGCAGTCCACGAAAGCATGCTCGAGGTCGTGTGTTACAAAGTCTGAGCTCTTCAGAAGCAAGTATATGTCCTGAGGTGTTCGACACTCCATTGTGTTGGCATTCATCCAAGTGGCGTCCTTGGGTGCTGACCAGTTCATTTTCGGCATGACCTTGCCACCCAGCTCTGCGATTGTGGCCTTGATCGCCTCGTGTACTTGTCTCCATTCTGCTGCAACGTCTTCGTCTTCGTCGTCGTCATCATCTTCATCCTCATCGCTCCCGGTGTCTCCAGAGAAGATACCGCTGTCGTCCGACCATTCTGTGGGTTGCTCGTCTTCGTCTGAGGGGAGGACTATACCGTCGGCGCGCAGGTATTCGAGGAATGGTTTGGTGAGAGGTACGAGGCGGGCCTTGGGTGTGATTGTTCGGTATTTGGGGTGCCAGTAATGGTAGGAGCAGTGCAGGATGTGGTCTTTGGTGACGGGAGGGAAGGGAAGTGTAGCTGGGCGGCTACCATGCGACTCTGCGTCGGAATCGAGAATGGCGGGCATATCTTGAGTGGGCAATGTGTCGCTTTGATCCGTCAAAGACATAGAAGTGGTGACGGGCAAAACGCCCTTTAAAGATATGGAAGTTTAAGATGTGACTCTTCTAAGGCGGGAATTGTCACATGCGTCACGAGTGATGACCCGGACTTAACAGTAGCCTAAGCCGAGAATAACCCACCTTCCACCTCAATCTGAGAGTACTCCATTCAATTCAACACATCCGGCTTCCTCACCAGATACCATGTCTTCCAATGTTGGTCTGAACACACCGAGAGGCTCAGGCACATCCGGCTACGTCCAGCGCAATGCCGCCAACCTCAAGCCACGCGACAATCCTCAGCCCTACCCTTCCGACATCGACTCCATCAAGCACCGTCAGCGCCAACCAGATAAGGAAATCCTCGAGCACGATCGCAAGCGTGAGATCGAAGTCAAAGTGTTCGAATTGCGCGACAAGCTAGAAGACGAGGGGGTCGACGAGGACGAGATTGACGACAGATGCGATACGTTGCGGAAAAAGCTGGAGGCTGAGCAAACTCGGTCGGGCGGAGGAGCGAGTGCGAGGGGTCTGAAGTCGCATCAAGTGCATGAGATCGCGAAGGCGAAGATTGAGGAGAGCGAGAAGCTGAGGAAGGCTTTGGGGATCAGCAAGAACTATGAGGAGGGTGGTCATTGGAAGAAGCAGGAGGAGAGGAAGTTAGAGGTGGAGAAGGAGAGAGCAAAGGGCGAGATTGGGAGGGATAGGGACTGATGAAGCTTATGAACGGACGGAAATGCTCGATAATCAGCGAGGCGCTGGCGGCATCCTCTCGGACAGGCCATTTCGAAGGTGATATGCTCTAAACTTCGCTGGCCCAAGACAGAGTCTAATATTGCGCCTACTTTCGTGGCATCCGACCACACCACTGAAAGCTTCTTCGCGCCTCAGGAGATCGATGCTCAGACGTCAAGATGATGAGCGTGAGGACACCACCTCTCCCATGCCCGATCGCAATGTCCTGAGAATTTTACAGAGCGGGCGAGAGGATCACGCCCCTTCGACACACCACAGACATGGTTGTTTTCGGGTCATGCTGGGCTCCTAGATCATCCCAACGACGCCTAGAGAAGACCTTGAAGCCAATCACAACGACATCAGAGGTTGGGAGCACATGAGACGGGAATGTTCAAGTGCCGGACAATAGGGTGAGATACTTTCAGTCTCGGCAGCACTGCGGCAGCCGGCTATGAAAGTATATATTCGCAACTTCGACTACGGTCTAAAATAATCACTCAATGGCGCTTCCCATTCACCGAACCGGCGAAAGAAGCACGACGCACATTGACACTATCGGTCCGTGAAGCATCGCTAACTGTGCTATCGTTGATTCTTTTTGGTGTTTTGGCTGCTGCAACGAATGACGTTCGATTTGATTCTCAGCGCGAGAACGAACGCATATGGTCAAGCATCTTTCTATCATTTCAGCTGGCCTTCTTCATGGGATTTCATACAGAACCGTTTGGTGATCTTTTGGCAGTCAACATTCAGGGAGCAGTACCTTATTTTAGTCTGGATTTAAGCAGAAGTTAATAGCAAAGAAGAGGAGACAATACTATCATGGACATAAGATCTCGTGACTGCTGAACATACTGCTCCTGTATGTGTATGTCCAACGAAGGAATGTCATACATGTATTTTCTTGCCGCTAGTTCCAAGAGCACGCGCTAGTGCTCACCTCCTCTGCCGGAACGCGTGAGTATACTAACCATGTCAGCATTCAACATTCACCTCTCAATGTTATTGTGCATCAAAAGCATGAAACTTGCCGCTATGCCGCCAGCACGTGTTTTGTACCGTTATGGCCATGTCGTCATTCAATACAACCATCCATGCTGCCATATGCATGGCGCATTATGCCCCGTCGCCGAACCGGACTTCTTCATTCCTTACCACTACGTGAACGCTCATCAGCACCCAGGTGAATATTGAGACAGCAGTTCGTAACTTCTTCACGGACGCCGATGACAAGTTGCAACAATTACATCGCCGACATTCTTGTACTTGTGCTCATCAAGACTCAAAACACCCAAAACGGCAGGCCGCCATAAAAGCCGATGCTTGTCCGTTGGCTTGCATGAACGTGTCACAAAATACTCATCAAGGCCCCACGCCTTTTGAAACCGCCCAACCCGTCGCCAACCGTTTTGGACGCCCATGTGCGCACAGAAGGCGTGGCAGTACTTCGTGGCTGATCCGTTACCGACATTTGTTTGGTAAGGCAAGTCGCAACTCCATTTTTCTTTAAGAAACCCGACTCTCTCTTTTCATTCAAGGCTACAGGGGTGCGCGCATGAGTTTCGACATGCTCTTTACCCGAGATGCGGGAAATGGGAACCCTTCTATCACAGCGCCATGGCCTGTCCAGGATATCATATACTGCGCCATCATTGCGCCGCTGATGCTGATGGCCTTTCTCGAATGGATCCTGTGGTTGTTGGCTTTCTTATATTGCCTGGTCAAGGTCTTCAAGAAGGCGGATGAGAAAAAGTGGAGTGTGCGAATACTTTGCTTGATCATGGCAACAATCTTCATTCTACTGCGATGTATATTCGCTCCGATCATGGTGGTCACTCTACCTCTTCCTTCACAGGTGGTTCAGTATTTCCCGGATGAGATGGTGCAAATACTGCAATGGTGAGTCTCGCGCTTCAGTCGACATCTGTCGAGTCGGACACTAATTGTTCACAAGGTTCGCATTCTACACCTTCGCCGGACTGCTCATAATCCCTTGGCTACTCTGCGTGTACCAACTCGTCACTCATAATCTTGGTCGGACACGTCGGATCAAGACCGTTCTTGACGAGTACTCGGCGCCGAAAGTGGTCATCATAATGCCCTGCTACAACGAGGAACCAGAGATCTTGCTAAGGACCGTCGACTCTCTTGTCGATTGCGAGTACCCACCATCTTGCCTCCATATTTTCCTTTCGTTCGATGGCGATCAGGAGAACGAGTTGTACCTCAACACATTGGAGAAGCTTGGAGTGCCGCTCACGCTGGACTCCTACCCCAAGAGCATTGATGTCATCTACAGGAGTTGCCGGATAACAGTCTCGAGGTTTCCGCACGGTGGTAAACGTAGCTGTCAAAAGAAAACCTACAGGTTGATCGACAAAATTTACTCAGAATACCTGCGGCGAAACGACAACCTGTTCCTGCTTTTCATCGACTCGGACTGCATACTCGACAAAGTATGCATACAGAACTTTATGTACGAGATGGAGCTCAAGCCGGGGAGCAAGCACAATATGCTCGCAATGACAGGCGTTATCACTTCCACGACAGTGAAGAACTCATTACTCACCGTGCTCCAGGACATGGAGTACATACATGGCCAACTGTTCGAGCGATCAGTAGAGTCTGCATGTGGTGCAGTCACCTGCTTGCCGGGAGCGCTGACGATCCTTCGATTTTCTGCGTTTCGCAAGATGGCCAAGTACTATTTCGCAGACAAGGTCAGTAGCTTCTGAAAAGCATTTGAGAAATGAGACAAGATAAGTTGAATACACGCTAACATTCTGCAGGCTGAACAGTGCGATGACCTCTTCGATTATGGTAAATGCCATTTGTAAGTCAATGCGAAGGCCCTTCAGGCGCCTCCATCTCTGGGACATCCTGCTAACATTCCATCCTGCTACCTAGGGGCGAAGACAGATGGCTTACTCACCTCTTCATGATCGGCGCTCCAGAGCGTTATCAAATTCAGATGAACACTGGAGCTTTCTGTAAGACCGAGGCCGTACAATCCTTCAAGAGCTTACTGAAGCAGCGACGACGCTGGTTTCTCGGCTTCATCACCAATGAAGTATGCATGCTGACCGACATTCGCCTTTGGAGAAAGTATCCCTTCCTGCTTATGATCAGACTCGCGCAGAATACTATTCGCACGACGGCTTTGCTCTTCTTCATCATGGTCATCTCGCTTATCACTACCTCGCAAGCAGTCGACAATCTGCCTGTTGGCTTCATCGCGGTATCGCTGGGACTCAATTGGGTTCTGATGCTGTACTTCGGTGCAAAGCTTGGGAGGTACAAGATCATGCTCTACCCATTGATGTTCGTACTCAATCCTTTCTTCAATTGGCTGTATATGGTATACGGTATCTTCACCTGCGGACAACGAACATGGGGTGGACCACGAGCAGACGCCGGCAAGGCCGACGAGACAGTCTCTCCTGAGCAGGCTATTGCAGAAGCAGAAGCGAAAGGAGACGATCTGAACGTCGTCCCAGAGACTTTCAAGCCTGCGATGGATCTCGCAAGGCGGAAATCGGCTAGGCAGACACCCCTCATGCCCTCATCCCGACTGGAAGGCCGCTTCGCGCCAGCAGAGCAACTTCCTGGCGGATGGTATAACCAACAAAACGACTCGAGTGGCCTCCACGCCGACATGACACTGCGAGATGGCGATGAGGAGTTGGTCATCTATCATAAGGACTCGCGAAGGGACAGTACTGACTCCTTCACGACATCGCATGACTCCGTGGCATTACCGAGGCGACTGGAGAGCTTTTTCGGTCTCGAAGACCTTCGCCAATACTATGCCCAGCTAGAAGAGCAACGGCCTGCTGGTGGCGCTTTCTTGGAAGCAGCTATTGGACCAGAATTCGAGCGGACAGTCCCTGCTTTCGGCAATGGACCATTACCTGGCCCACGCAACCAATCTGTTGGGTCTCTTGCGTCCGTCGACTCTGATTCCTCGATCCCGATGCACTTCAGGGTCCCGATGCGTCCCAAAGCGCCAGCAGCAAACGGTTCGCAAGCACTTACACGACCGCCGAGAGTCCACCGGCCAACACGGCCAACGGATTCCGAGCCTACACAGGCCAGAACATTCCTCACAATGCCGGACGCCACGCGCGTACCAACGGGCCGACTGCCATACGGAGACCAGAGCAGCGCTGCACGCACCGGTCGAAGTCCTCTCGCTCGTAAGTCCTATACTCACCTTGCGACTGAGAGCCCTCCTCCTGCTGCTGGGACAAGCACGGAAGTCGCAGTGAGAGCGGCTCGTAGCGCATCGGTAGATGACGAGGATGCGCCACGAGGGCGGCGGCGGCGTATATCGACGGGTGCGGACGGCAGGAGGAGACTGAGCAAACAACCCAGGGGAAGTCGGTCTTCGAGCCGAGCTTGATCTGAGCATTATCGGCTCAGTGGTATAGTGCTTGCTTGCACATGATGAAGAATGAGAAGTAGACAAGGAATGTAATAAATATCAGCGTTGCATCCCGGGATCACGACACAGTATGGTTCTATGAGACCATGGAATTGGGTATGCGTGAGTATGCCAAGATTGCTCGCATTCACTTCTGGGTATGCATCCACGCGATTCGCTCACTAGCGACGCCTCATATGATGTCAAGGCAAGGACCGCAGTCGTCGCATATTCAAGATCATACCTCTGTAGAACTGGGTCGCCGCCGGACTGCGAACTTCGTTGAATGAAGACATTCAGCTCAATCGGCAAGGACTAGGTTGACCAGGTTCGTGCATCGCACGTTGAAAATAAGGCACGATCAGCTGACAGTTCACTGGCGGGATGCGTCGAAAGACTCGATGACAGTGGCGACACGACCCATGAATCGCAGGCCAATACGACCACTGATGGACGTCGCAGAAGCCGTCGCCATCGCACTCGCAACCTCTGGGGACTAAGAAGACAGACTTCCACAGCTCAAGAGTTCGGTTGTGAAGCGACGAATGTAGCGTCTCGCCCACCACCCATTGAGTCTTCCGAAGAATTGATTTGGGTATTCCAAGCTCGCAGGAAGTTGAGAGATGATATTGGTGAAGATTGCATCCTAGGCACAGCACCGCTTGTTCACGCGGTAGGAGCCGTGGTGCCGGATCTGTACAGCGTGCTTTTCAGCAGCATGCAAGACAGTCACCCAGTACGAATGGGTCGGCCTCACAATGACGTGGATCAGAGAGAAGAGAACTCTCTTCTCGTCCTCACCATCTTGCATGAAGCCAAGAATACCACGACGGCCGCGTTCGACACCGTCAAAATTTGTCAATAAGAATACGCCAGTCTATGGGCCTGATCCGGGTGAGGCAAAGCCAGATCGAGTGCTCCGCATTCGATGCTGCTCTGTCAGACTTGCTGATGGTGAACCATTTCCCTTCCTGATCGCGGATGTGCAGCAACTTGTGATCTCCGAAGAGGACTTCCCATTCTGGCTCGCCAAGTATCATTGCTGGAGAAATTCCCGCTCGTATCAGCCAGCCTGGCGTTTGAACACGCAGTCCAGAGTCCGTGAGCATAGCTCTTGTAGATACAGATATCAAGCTCAAGATACGCGGCGTGTCAGTCAAGCTCTCCGGGAACGAACAAGGTGCCCGGCGATATCCAGCGGTTTGGAGTCGAGGGAACTCATTAAAGATGATATCATCGGGGATCCCTCTCGCGGTCTTGGACAACAGTCGCCACAGGACTGCCATGCGTTTCTCCTTGCCGATTGCTGCTGCGACTAGTCTCGTATCCAATCCCAGAATCGTGGAAGCACATATTGGTTCGTCGATTTGATAGCTGACTCTGCGATGATAGACAGCCTTCTGGAGTCTGCGCAGGTCCATACCGCCTTCGTCTTGCAGATATTGCCTCCATTGGAGGCTTACACAATTACCAGCCACGTTTAGACACAAGCTTCGAAGGACCGGATCATGCTGGTGGCTGGCTTTCATCTCTGTGGCGAGAGTGCGAAAGTCGACTGTTTGATCTTGAAGTTGAGCAAGCAACTTCTCTGGAAGAGCGGCTTCTTGGCATGTCCAAAAACATTGCATCCACCTACTCGTCAACAAGCTTATCGTTCCCTCAAGCAGTCCGTGTTCAACAGCTGAAATAGCCTCCAACGCCCAATCCAGCAGGAGAATATAAGTAGCACTTTCGTACACGCTCCTTAACTTATCCAAGGCTGCGTCTTTGAGCTGTTTTGAACACATGACATGTGGCGATGTTTTGAATTCGTCAACCTCAACGTCATCCAGATCTAGCTCCATTGCCGGGCGTTCCTGAATCGGACACAGCCAAGAACCGCACCAGATGTGAAGCTCCCTGTCTGTAACTTCCTCCTGGCCGGCCACACCCCAAGAGTAAGTGCGGCCACTCAGGTCTGAAATCAGATTCCTTAGTCTCAAGTGTTGACATCTTAGTAGTGAGGTGGAAATCGGATTGCCGAGTCCATCGACCCAGACGTGCGAGAGTGCAACACAAGCTGCGTCACTACTGTACGGAACCACCTGCAGTGATACATCTTGAACGGTCTGCCCGTGGACCCTCAGCAGTGGAAAGTTGTCATTGCCAAGACAGTCCGCCGCATCTGATAAACTTGGGCTCAAAGCGTCGCAATGACAAGCCTGGTGAACATGGCGGGGCGAGTATGTCTCTGCATTGAACTGGAGTCGCTTATAATCACTTGCATCACAGTGCTGATGATCGATATCGAGAGATGGCTGTCGCATATATTGGAGGTAGAAGTGCAGCGCGATTGACTGGAAATCCTTCTCTGCACTGGCGATTAGGCTTGGACACCAGCCATTGCGCTTCATGTCTCTTCTCAGCGTCTGTATATTTTGCGAATAGCTAGAAGAGGAGCCAATCTTCTTTCGGCAGCACATCTAGGGTCATGTCTCCCACTGCACTGATGGTCTCACACATTGCCGCAACAGAGGTCCGAATGGCGTAATTAAAATCTTAATGCCCGCGAGTAGGCTCATCATCCTGCAGCAGAAGACACCTCATGGAATGACATGAAAGGCTCAAGCATTGCATTAATCTTGTTTTGAGCCCTTCTTTGGCTACGTTCTGCAGAACCTTTACTCGTTCGACCCAGAATCTCAATATCGCTGGTGGCTCTCGAGTATGCACGTACGCGCCATCGTCATCGACAACTGTATAGTCGGCTGCATCGAAAAGGCCAAAAGGAGCAAGAAGCCTGTAGAGGAATCCGAAGAAGGTCCACGACTGGAAGAAGAGAGCTAATTCATCATGATCGTAGGGATTCTGATGCTCGCTCCTCCACAATGGTACCCTGGCCTGGTGCGGGAGAACCGTCTCTACCCATCTAAAGGGTGGCTCTCCTGCGTGCGTTGGGAGAGCTTCATTGAGTTGTCGACGTGCGTGCGCGAAGAACTTTGGATATGCGAGGAAGTCACTGCCGTCGTAGGGTTTGCCATTGATTACGGTGCCGCAGACCAAGGGCACACGCGGTGGCTAGCCATCGGGTCTTTTGGCAAGGCCAGATGATCCATCTTGTAGTCGCGATATGTCGGTAATAGGAGAGAAGTGAGACAAGGCTGGACTTGAAAGGCTGATGGCGAAACGAGACGAGGCTGTCGTGGCCGTCAGGTGTTCATGCACTTGAAGTCTCCCGTCTTACGCTAGATCCGCGCCAATAAAGCCTAACCGTCACACACGACAGTATACCAACCACATCCACGGTGGAAATGACGCAAGGACGGGTTGTCGAGCTGGCACTATTTCATAGGTAGATCACCAGCTCGATCGGAATATCCATCAAGAAAATCATCAGATCGGCAGAGGAAACTGGTGATGATGTACCGGAGAGACCTGCACAGATCTTGAGATGCTAAATGACAGTTCCCTTCGATCAATACGAGCTCTGCCAGATAGCTCACCGTATCGTAGGGTGTGGAAGTGTGCCCACCCTTTTCGCTATGCCCCACCAGTCTCGCACGACCTCTACTTGTCTGCACTCTTCTTCCCCATAGCCAGGTTTCTTAGCTCCTCCCCATCCACTCGAAGAGTGATCCAGTCATGCATCTCTCTGGCTCCAAGTCCTCTGTAGAACTTTAGACTGGACTCATTCCATTTCAGACAACACCACTCCAGCCTACCACCATCTATCCTCAGCACCTCCTGTGCCAGCGCCTGAATAAGGAATTGTCCCCACCCTCTCTTCCTGTACTGCTGCCGTACGAACAGATCCTCCAGATATACACCAGGCCTGCTACGCCATGTGCTGTAGTTGTTGAAGAAGATCGCCATACCTGCCACAGCGCCAGGCTTCTCTACACCTCCTGAGGCGGAAGCTGTGTGCATGGCTGTGTAGGCGGAGGTCGGGTTGACAGGCGTGCGGAGGATGAATGCACGAGCATAGCCTGGATTGGTGTGCTGGACGTGGCCTGTAGGAGAGGGTTCAAGGTGGAGGGTATGTCGGAGCGAATCCTCGCTTGCTTGGACTTTGCCGGGCTCTTTCTCGTAGTCCGCAAGTTCCTTGATCATGGCGAGGATTTCGGGTATGTCTGCAGCATCGGTCAGGCTACGTTGCTAATTATAAGTAGCAGCTCGTACCATCTGTAGTTGCTGGAACAATTGTGGGAGCATCTGACGGCTGATTGTTCATGGCGGGCTGATTGGCGACAATATGCTAAGCGGCGGAGGTTACTAGGGGCTGTAAGATGTTACAGGTGTCGGGAGGTATTGTATGGTATTGGCTGACGCGCCCTGTCACCCACAAGTGCAAGTGCGGTGTCCACGCGTGCGGCTTTAGTCGGCTGGAAGCTTTGAAATAAGGGTTCAGGGTCGCATTCCGACAGTGCACGATCTCCATAATGTGCTTGTTTTCACAATTTCGCCAGTGAGTTCAGGGCTTTTCAGCGTCAACAGTCGTGTCGGATACTACGCTCGTAGCAGATCGAGCCGATGAATGCTCGAGTGATTGTTTTAACCCGTGCAACGCGAATTGTCCCCATGTCACTTCCCAGCGGTCGTTTGTTGCATTCCACTCAGCAAGCGGACATTGCGCGAAGACCTGGGCCAGAATTCGCCTCATAAGTCGTGGGGTCAACTCACGGTGGCGCTTCTCCTCGAAGACAAGGCGATGAACTATCCCTTTTCCCCGTTTCAGGACCATTTCGAGCGCTGACGGGGCAGGATTTGCATACGTGATGGCCGCTCTTCGCCTGGGTATCTCGATCGTTTCGCGTCCAGAAGCCAAACGTTGCAGACGATGCCACTCAGACGTGGGCAATGGTGGCAGGAAACGGCGCAACGTGTCGTTGTACCATTTCTTGGTCATATTCTTGACGCGACTCTGCGGCATAGGTCGCAGCCGAGAATTGAGAGTGGGTATATCAGGCTTGAGCAATTTGGGATTTGGCCGTGTGAGCGTTGGAGGACTGGCGCGCATTTGAGATGCTAGTAGAGCGTGCACGGCTGGAGGTAGCTTGTGTGAAGCGGCGAATTCCTCATCACGAATCCATGGCTCCATCAGTTCATGTCTTCGCTTGCCAGCCCTTCCATACGAGAGCAGGAGAATCTTGAGCAGAGGCTTTCGCTCCCCACTGTTGGCTCTTTGGAGCGACTTCAATGCGTCACGCGCCTCGTCGTGTCTGTCCTTGAGCCGTGCTTCGAGTGTTGGATCCTTGCGTTGCTCCCAAGTCTTAAGACTGTATGTCTTGAATTGTGCGATGGCATACTTAGCCACATAAGCTCGGGCCTGAGGGTCAGGGAGGTAGGTGGCCTCCCGCAAAATGCCTCGCAGCAGGCTTTTGGCGGCAATGGACCATGTCGAGCCTGGTGAATTGATAGGCGTACCTTGGACGGTCCTGCTCGGCGTGTATTTGCGGTAGCAGAATGGCGGCAGCACAACTGTGTGAATTGATGCAGACAGTGATGGCCGTCCTCCGACCAGCCTCATCACGCTGTGTCGCTGTCAGAGCACATATCACAATCTACATGTAGTATTTGCTCGAAGATAACACGAGGGAGATCTCCACTACGCGGACGGCGTTTCATTGGCCTCGGCGCACAGATCCGCCAAGGCTCGTTTGGCGACTGGACGCGCTCTGAACGCGACCGGACACGCAACTACCACGCCAGGGACACCACTTCATCATCGCTGCACCACATCGATCAGGCGCATTCACTTCCAAGTTCGTGCCTCACATGCCATTCGTCTCCTCCCTCTCCGTCCTCTTCCTCCCGCTCCACCCCCTGCACCGCCGTCGCCCTTGCGTGGGCCCACCACTGCGCCAGCGCTGAGCAGCCGTCATGCCTCCTACCCCTCAACAATCGCATTCACACGCCTATGCCCACATGCAGCCGTCGCCGCAGCACAGCAACAGCCAGTCCAACGGTCTCCCGTCATATGCTTCGCATGGCTACAATGTCTCATTCGACGCTTCGCAGCAGAGTCTGAGCCAGCCGGCGCCCACGGCCTATGCCCAGAGCTTCCCCAACGGTCCCGTGAGCAATCCTGGCTTCGCGAGGAGCTTCGGCGAGAATGTCAATCTGCAGACCATGAGAGGCTACACCGACCAGCCTCAGATATATACCGTCAGTTTGCTCATGTCTATCTACAGAATATGCGCTAATTGCATTTACCATTATAGGCGGTCTACTCAGGTGTCTCCGTCTACGAAATGGAGATTGGTGGTGTCGCATGCATGCGCAGACGCAGCGATGGCTGGCTCAACGCTACCCAGATACTGAAAGTCGCCGGCGTCGACAAGGGCAAGCGCACCAAGGTCCTCGAAAAAGAGATCCTGAATGGCGAACACGAGAAGGTGCAAGGAGGCTATGGAAAATACCAAGGGACCTGGATCAGCTATCGCCGTGGTCGAGAGTTCTGTCGTCAATATGGCGTTGAAGAGATCTTGCGGCCGTTGCTCGAATACGATGTCGCTGCTGACGGCAGCAGCGGGCAGAGCCAGCAGGAAACCCCTACCAAGGAACAGGCAATGGCTGCACAAAGGAAGAAATTCTACACCAACTCCAGTCTGGATTCTCGTCCCAATGGTCCCAATGGTCCCAATGGTACTTTCTTCTCGAACATCTCACCAACAACGAACATCGCACTAGCTGCCATGAACAAGGCGGCTCGGCTAAACTCCCCTGGACCACGCGCAACGAGCACACCCAGGCCATCGAATCTACGCAGAGCTTCGCAGCAGGAAATTAACGGTAGCCAGCAGAGTATGACCTCTGATGTTGATGGCAAGGTACCTGATTCTGGTTATAACACGCAATATACCGGTGAGCCGCCCCGCAAGCGCATGCGACCCGACAGCCAGGACGATACAATGGGTCCTCCAGATCTGCCCCTCGACACATCCATACGATCTGCGACACCAACGGAGCCGAACGAGAGCTTCCTGTTCGAGAACGCATTGATGGCGGACTCAGTCAACAACAACGGCGAACCTATTGCGCTCGCTCCACTGCCAAGCCCGTCTACCGAGGAGCAACAAGAGAAGATGAATCTGATCCTGGATCTTTTCGCCGAGCAGGGGAGAACGGATTATGCCAATCATCGTGCACTAAAGGAGCTTTCCAACGAAGATCTGAACATGCCGCTAGATGCATCTGCGAATAATGCTTTACATTGGGCCGCCACCCTGGCTAAGGTGCCTCTCCTCAAGCTCCTTATCCAAAAAGGCGCAAGCATCTGGCGGGGAAATGCTGCTGGACAGTCGCCACTCATCAGCGCTGTGATAGTGAAGAATTGCTGGGAGCATTCCTGCTTTCCAGACGTACTGGAACTCCTGGGTCCTCTGATCGAAGTGCGCGATTTGCAAGGACGGACAATCTTACATCACATCGCGGTCTCCTCTGGCATCAAAGGACGTGCACCGAGCAGCAGGTATTATCTGGAGGCGCTGCTCGAATTCTTGCTGAGGAGGAAGACTCAGCCAAATTCAGTGACTAGGAGTGTACAACAAGACTCACAACTAAGCAATGGTGAAGGGTCAAGTCAGGAATCCACCATCCCCGGACTCGGAGCGCCTCTCAATCTCCCTCGCCTGATGTCACAAGTAGTCAACGCGCGAGACAAAGCCGGCAATACTGCTTTGAACTTGGTCGCTAGAATTGGCAATAAGAAAATGGCCGAGCAACTGGTCGAAATTCATGCAGACCCATTGATACCCAACCACAAAGGCCCCTGCGCCACAGATTTCATGCCTGAATTGGCGGAGGGGAAACAGTCTCAGGCCAATGGTGGCCTTGCGAGTCAACAGTCAACCCAGTCTGCATCATATCCGATGCCAAGTCAAGGAACGCCCAACGGAGAAGTCGCTGTCACTGCAGCGGGCAGCCAAGCCGAAGACCTTGGACAAGACATCATTGCGTGTGTGTATCCCTCCCCTATGATCGATCCGAGCCTTTCGCTAATACGTGCCGACGACTTCAGCTATGACATCCATGCTTACGCAAAATGTTGCCTCGCACAAAGAACTTTTGCGTTCCAAGACTGAGGCCATCGACAAGTTGAACGAGCAAATTCGAGAGCTAAGCGCAATGCAGAAGACGAATATGGAAAATCTGCAAGAGATCAAAGGGCGGGTCAAGCTCAGGATCGAAAGGAGGGCGAAGGTAGCGAATCTGAGGAGGGAGGTTGAAAGGAAGAAAGCTGCGCTCAAGAAGGTGGCAAACCGGAGGAACAGCAAGAGCCCGAACGTGGACGTGCGGCCGCAGTGGTTGACAGATGAGAGCTTGCAGCTCTTGCAATCAGAGGGTGTGGACGGACTACCAAGCGCTCAACAACGACATTTCGTCGCCAGCAGCGTTCCGAATGCGCAGATTTTGCAAGCACGACTGAATGCGTACGCAACAAGCAACAGTCGTCTTCAGCAACAAGCTGAACAGCTTCGCGCCAAATCTATGCAGCTGGAGGAGATGTATCGCAAGGTCGTCGCTCTCTGCACAGGCGTTGAGGAAGATAAAGTGGAAGAGAGTCTTCCCGCCCTCGTCGCGGCGGTGGAAAGCGAAAGAGGAGGTATTGGCGAGCAGGAGGTTGGTCGAGTCAGAGACTTCTTGCGAAAGGTCGATAGCTCTCGAGCGCAGCAGGATGCGGCCGCGGTGTCACTCTCGACCTCAGGTGTGATGTTGCAAATCAACCCTACCGTCACTGCAGCAGCAGAGAGGGCAGCAATGGCGCAGCGAGTCGCTTGAATATTCGGTATACCCAACTGGAGGTTTGTCTGATGCGTTCGAGCGATGACTTGGGAGGTCTTTTATCATATGAAACCACATGGCTACTAAAAATGCCCGTCTTGTGCAGGTCCTCAACTTCGCCTCTCGACTCATCTCTCTCACGAATGCCGCGTCTCAAGACAAGCCAGTCGACAGCGAGATGGCGATGACAGATCTCTTGACCGCTTTCTTCACGCATCACGCTTGTGCACAGAGCGGCCTCGTCCCCTGACCTCGCATGTTTGCTGCCCTCGTGCGACCATTCCGGATCCTTGCCGGACGTATCCTTTGCTCGTGTGCCACCAGAAAGAGGTCATTCGCACCTTGGGGTTGATGCCCTTTTGCGGGTGTCCGCTCGAGCGCACCATGCCCAATGCCGGTGAAGACCGCCTCTGCTCGACCACTCTCCCACGTGAGAAGGCGATCTCGTCTGCTGTCACTCGAGTTGCTTTTTCATTCCCGTGGCTATTGTGTCCCTGTAGTCGATCGTTGCGTCGAGCTGACCATTACTGGCTGGCCTTCAGCCTCAGCTTGCCTTTACTCAAGCGATTGAAGGATACATACAACGCTCGAGCGCATGCCCGTAAGACATCTCCAGAAGTTCACCAGTATGTCTCTTTGGGGAGGTTACGGCCGCTCCATATCGCCCATCTCTCCGGCTCTGCTCATCAGCCGACCATACCGGAACCACGCTCTAGTCGAGATCGAGGAGCATTCTCTACTGAGCATATTACCAGAGTATGCTCGCGAGTCCTTTCGTCGACCGTACGACGCCGAGCAAGTCATCGAACAATTGGTTCTCGATTCTCCGGAATTGTGGCCGTCGACTAGGTACAATCCTCTTCGTCAGGAAGATATTCATGACGTCTATTGTTGGATCATCCGTACGACCTCACGAGCAGGACCAGGGGAAGTGGATGCCGTGGTCTCTGAAGGTGTCTTGGAAGGCTTAGAGGAATGTCTCCGGCATGATCGCAACGGAGTGGTAGGATTGCAGCAATCGTTTTACCATCGACGGACGCAGCGGATGTTCAGAGCGTTGGCCGACGTCTCGCATCGGACGAAGAGCTTGCGGATTGGGACGGTGCTCGTGAATTTCTTCATGAGCCATGTAACGCAGATCGCAGCTGATGCTTCTGATGCGCTCGGGCAGTACGTTTTGGCGTTCGAACAGGAAGATTGCAAGAGTCACATCACTAATACGAAGGATAGATGGTGCTACGCGGTCCTGCGTGCTCATGTCGAAGAAGTCGAGCAATACGAGTGTCTTCGCCGCGTTCTTCGCGCGAGACCAGATCTCCCCAGCAGATTGGCAGGCCGAGGACGCAAAGCTGAGGAGGTACTCCAGCGACTCGAGCTCATCTCAATACCCAGCACCAGCAGTCTCCGAGACGCATCGTCTCGATCCAATGATCTGCTCCCCACAGACTTCAGCCGATCATCTCTGAGAGACCTCTCGTCCCGAACCAACGGCTTCCTCTCCATGGATTTTGGTCGGTCCAGAAGTATTTCTAGAGAGCGGCCATTCCTGCACCACAGCCAAAGCTTCGGCCTAGACCGTCGCCGTGAGCTTGGTCTCGGAAGCCGTGGCAGTGCTGAAGGCCTGACGATCCCGATGCTAGCGCGGGAAGACGCCGCGAAGCAGCAGCAAAGATGCATGTTACAATTGACCATGGGAAGGCGGTATGCTGATCGATTCGATCGAGCACAGTCGATGGGGCTGGGAGCTTTGGGCATGGGATCAGAGCTTGGGGTGCTGCCGTACGATGATCTTGAGATTTGAAAGAATTGAAGACTCTGCTGTATGGTCTTTGGCGGCCTACGCGAAGAATTGATGACGAAAAGAAAACAGGCCAGATTAGACAAGTCTTGCCTTCTCCTCATCATTGCACAGAGTCATAGCTTCCTGCCTTCACTCACCCTCCTGCCTCTGTTCTTCACATGCACCTTCTCCCAAAACTTCGGCAGCTCTTTTGAGCTATATATTGCAATCACAAACGATACGTTCCATCAAGTTCCAACCTCCGATGTGGTGTAAGTCGTTCGTGTCCAGAACTGATACCATGCCTCACAAGTTCGAATACTGATTCAAGTCACATACGAACAGGTAGTGGTTAGCATTTGCGGCTCTCATGCATGAAGAAGTGCCTGCAAGACCAGGGTTGTGAGTACCATGAATCGTATAGTCGACATCAAAACTGATCATCGTCCACTAACATGTGTATAGCAATTCCCTGCTTCGGAACATACTTCCAGTGCACCCTTTTTGTTGTTTTCTGTGCTTTTGCGAGCTTGATGACGGTGGATTTTGGCGAAGGATTCTGTGATGCTGCATGAGTCGGTGAGACGACACGTCTGCTTTTCTTTTCCATGTCATCCTTTCATTGGCTTGCCAGGCTGCTTTTCTGTACTGTACTGTATTGCCACCATGACTTCGCAAGCTGATATCGATGCAGCTATTGCCACTCCCATCGATGAAAGTATCGATCCCAATATCTTGTCGCACGTACTATCACATGCTCCCTTCGTCAAGATACCGGGCTGCTTCAACTCTCGAGACCTAGGTAGCAGCAATTGTCGTCTACACTACGTCTTCCGATCTGGTACTTTGGAGAATTTGAGCGAAGAAGGCTTTGCGGCGCTGCATGCCATCGGTATAAGGACAATCCTTGACCTGCGATCTGAACGAGAGCGAAAGTCGCATCCAAGTCCCGTTATCGATGGTATCAAGACAATATGGATCCTGAGTGGCGTCGATACAGGACCTGATAGAAGCTCGGAGATGAGAGAGGTTTCTATGGCCTATCCATATTGGACATGGTGGTGGCTGACATCAACGATGTAGTTGATCCCGATGTATCTCTCCCTCCTCGACTCACATGCACATCCATTCGAGAAAGCCTTCCGTCACATACTCGAGCATCCTGATCAGCCGATACTGATTCACTGCACCGGTGAGTAGTCTAATGTCCAAGGTGAAATACTGTCATATTGATCATATTCGCTTTCAGCCGGCAGAGATCGCACTGGTGTGCTTGCCTCGCTGATACAGGCAATAGCAGGGACGCCCCTCGCAGACATCGAACGTGACTATGCTCTTACTCGGATCGGCATAGAGCCTGTCAGAGGCTTCCTCGCGAGCAAGTGGTCTGGTACAAAGTCGCTGAATTTGGCCGATCCCGAAGTGAGAGCTTTTGCTGTGGCTCCGGTTGATGCTATGGCCCAACTCTTGACCGCTATCGACAAGAGGTTTGGAAGCGTGCGCGGCTATCTTCTGGTAGGCTTGGGTTTCACGGAGGGAGAGGTCGAGCAGATCCGTTACAATCTGCAGTCATATGCGGTTCACTGATTGTACTGATGGTCCCAAAGGGTCGTCAATTCATCACCCTCCTTCCCCTCCCGATCGGCTCTTGAACTGTCTTCAAGCTCGTGCCGAGTCTCTTGTTCCAGCTCCTCCGGTCGAATGTAATCGTGAGGCCCGTGCCATTCTACAACCGAGAATCAAATAGTAGTAGCCGCAAGTCAACAAGCCAGCCAGTACACCCCAAACCACAGAAACAAAACAATCTCATACGCGATATCATGAGCTCTAGTGACGTCGACAGGTGCAGAAGATCGAAAAATTTTATGGATGCAATAGAAATTAAGCGCGATGCCAATAGCGTATGCAGCATACACCCTCCAACTCCAACCGTGAAAGTAATGTTACTGGCAGCAACCACGACACTTCTGTAGCCAGAAAGGGATGTTCACTCGAGGTTGAAGCTGACCGATGCTGCGTTCTGATATGCGTGTTGTCTGACAATAATCCCGCTTACCAAGACCAAGCGAGCGTAGGCGAAAGTCTTGCTGTTCAGTTCGACTCGACTCGTCGCGATAGTAACCTCGAAGCTCTCATTCAGGCGAGTACTGGAGAAAATCATCGTAGGTACCTCAGACCACAGCAGATCAGAAGATAGGCCATATACCTCCGTAAATAGCCTACACGATATCTCCTCAATCATAGCTTCGCCTGCAGGACACTCCCACCATCCAGCACAATATTGGCACCATTCAGATGGCCTCCACCTCTGCTGCACAGATACACAACCGCAGCCGCGATATCCTCAGGATGTCCCAACCTCTTATTCGGCGTTGCATCGGCCAGCACATCTGCGCCTCCAGCCATTTCGAGCAGTCCATTTGCCATCTTTGTCGGGAAGAAACCCGGTGAGATGCTATTGACCAGAATGCCTTCGGATCCAAGCTCCAATGCCAGGTTGCGAGTCAGGTGTAGAGCGGCGGCTTTGGAAGCACTGTAGCCGAAAGTCGCCTGTGGTCCCAGAGCTCCCACACCGATACCAGCGATGGATGCCGTGATGATGATCCTCGAGGGATCCTGGATCGATGCTCGTTTCCTCAGAAGAGGCGCGAACCTGCCCGCACATGACTCTTTGTCAGCCATTCCCCTTTCTGCCAATGATCCATCGAACCTCAATTCTGCCCCTCGTCGAATCAAACTCACTTCTGCGAACAAACAAACACACTCTTGACATTCAGATCCATGACCTTCTGAAACGCATCCTCGGGATGCTCATCAAATGGCGCGCCCCACGTTGCCCCGGCATTCGCAAACAAGATATCCACATGATCGGTGTGCTTCTCGACCTCTTTGACCAATCTCTCCACCTCGCCCTTCTTCGCGACGTCGGCGGGGACAGAGAAGGCTTTGCATTGCGTTCCGAGGGCGTTGAGAGCCTCGACGGCCTCTTCGCAGGCTTTGGCTTTGCGCGAGGTGATGAAGATCTTCGAACAGCCGGCTTGCGCGAGTCTGTGGAACGGGAAAAGATCGGAATTAGTTGGTGAGAGATTCTACTTGCTGGTTTTGGCATACCAGACTTGGGGCTTACCCTGATGCGGCGTGCAGTCCCAGACCTCGCGAGCCTCCTGTGATCACTGCGACTTTGCCATTGAGCGAGAAGATGTTCTTGAAGTCTTTAAGATCGACGTCTGCTTTAGCCGACATGATGAACGATGAGGTCACCGAGCGTACAGATATGGTAAACGGTAGAGCGGAGGAGTAATGTGATTGTAGAATGCTGCTGCAGACTGAGGAAGGCAATGTCGGGTGAGCTGGGGTATTCAGTCTAGATGTACTTCACGACGTCTCTGCGCGTGGAGTCGTGGACCTTGGATGTCGTAAGTTCGGCCGTCAGTGCCTCGGCTCAGACTAGCACTATATAGCACAGTTTGGAACGTGCGAACTTCAGGGCTGAAGTTTGGAAACAAGATAAATTGGTTTCAAATGGTGGTCATTAACGTCCGCATCTACAGGTATCTGACCCGAGTTGCTCATTCGTGATAATCAGGACGTTCTCGACACCTACGAACGTCATGTCCTGGCCAACGATTTCACGTGAGAGTGGCGAAGGCGTGCTCCAATATCTCCATATGATAGATCAATTGATTCTTCAATGTCCACGTCCAACTCTTGGTGTGATCCTGACTCCATGCCTAACCAAGTGCAGGTAATGACCTAACACGGCCGTCAACACAGGCTCATCAATGTGTTGCGCAGAATGGAAACAGGCTGATTCATTACAATTCCTTCTTCAAAAAATGCTCGGGTGCGTGGTCCGTTTCGTAGTCGACGTGGACATACGCTCGCTCCACATCCGGCAAGCTCTCAAGCTTCATTTGCAGATCCTCGGCGACGTCGTGTGTCTCCTTGAGACTCAATTGCTTGTCCATGACAATATCGACTTCGACAATGAGTCTTGGACCAGAGTGCCATGCACGAACGGTGTCGAGCTGGACAATACGTTCGTCATGTGTCATGGAAATGTAGGTGACGTGTCGTAGGAAGGCCGTATCGGCGGTGACACCAATCAGTAGTTGGAACTCCGTGTATGCGGTCCGTAGCCACAGAACAGAGATGAGCACGGACAGAAGAATGGCTCCCATAGGATCTATCCACCAGCTAGGAGAGGAGAAAGTCAGTAGTACTCGAATTTGCCCGCGAAGAGACTTACGCAATCTTGCTGCCGAGAACGCTGGTCATCAAACCAAAGCCATTGATGAAAAGATCGTTCCGGTGATCTTCCCACAAAATTCTGACTTGGCTATACTTGTCCGCTAATGCCCAGCAGTATAGCCAAAGGGCAAGCTTTGCGACAAAGGCGATGGCGACCACGACAACAGAGGGTAGATGGAATTTGGCATCGTCGGCCTTAGCTACAATCTCTCTGATCGATTCGACGATAAGAATGAAGGACACGGATGTCATTAGGAAGCAGAAGGTAATGTTTCCGGCCGTCTCCAGACGTTGCTTGCCTGAAGGGAAGCGGCGGGCATCGACTTTGTTGACTGCGCGGTTGCAGAGGATGAGTGTGAGGTTACTATAGTTATATCTTAGCAATGCGGACATGACCACTTCAAGGCTTTTAGAGCCATCACCTATGATGCTGTTAGCTTACCTCATAGGGTCGAACACGGCATCCGCCATGGTGGTAAATAGCGACAAACTGCCAGATGAAACAGCGCCGTAGACCTGCAGAATAGCAAGAATGATGTTCACGACGAAGCTGCCATTGACGGCGATCTTGTACTGCAAGGCGTCGGCGCCCTGCTCTTCTTTCGCCTCTCGCACGTGGTCGTCAACAGGCTTCAGTAAGCGCTCGATGTTCTCGTTCTGACCTTCGTAGAACTTCATGATTTTGTGGGCCTTGACCTGGTCCTTGCCCCTGGTGACGGGCGTGCACCCTGATCGCTTGGCTTTGGAGTTGGCCTTGACTAGATCCTTCTCCTGCTCGAGATTCTTCATGCCGTGTCGCAGCCTATACGGATCGTTTTCGGCAGTGTATCCAGGCAAAGAGCCTTGACGTTCCACGTCATCGCGTTCACTATCACTGCTGTTTCTATGATAACCAGGTCGAGCGTGCGCAGGCTGATCGTCATCGCCTGGAGACACGGCAGAGCTAACAGCGGGTCTCTTGGAATCGTGACTGACGTCGGGCGAGCGCGAATTAAAGTGTACGCGCGGGCTCTGGCTCTGCTCCGGTGTGTGGTTGTGAGAAGATCTATGCGGCGAATGAGGTGCATCTGGGTGGACGTGGAAAGGATGAGGTCGTAGGGAGATGGAGTTGTGCAGGTCCGGATCCCGTTGCGCCATGTTGACGACGGATATATGTGTCGACCGCCGCGTATTGGTATGGGATTGGTGTTCGATACTGATGCTGGCTGAAGTGATGCCTGCAAGCTGAACAAAGAATGTACAGGAGCAGCTGGTGCCAGTAAGAAGAAGCTCTAATCAGCTGATCGGAGTCCGTGACGTGTGGAGGGGAACGCCGGCAGGTTTGCAACCACTGCAGATGGACGAAAGGAATGCGACTGCGACTTGCTCCTACCGGGTGGGCGAGAGAGAGCGATGCTGATGGTAATGCTGAGGGAGGCCGGACGAGTGTCGCTGCCTTCGATTGTCTCGCCCTGATGGCCTCACCTCGCCTGCCATTGCGAACACTTGATCAGCCATACTCACAGCCTTGGCACAGCCCCTGGTGTTTGATACGCGGGCTGACTGCACTCGCAGACCACGCATGTCTGCCGCAGAACTCTCACAGCACACAGCACTCGAACATGAGGGTGTTTGCAGAGGACGTGAGGTCAAATAGTATATACTGAGACAGGGAGGTCGACGAGGTGCGTCGCCCACATAGACCGCGGTTCTCGTCTTTGCCGCCCTCCAGCCAATCACTGTCGCCTCAGCAGCGCTCCAACCGACTTCTCCCGGCCGCCTCTTGCTCCGCCTCCGCATCGCGAGCCACTCCACTGCGCCTGTCTCTGCAACCACTACCCTGACCTCAATCCACCTCTGCTGATGATGCTTTCTGCTGGCTGACCATATAGAGCTGGGGTACCTGCTCGGCCAGAGGGAAGCTGTTGCCTTCACATGGGAGAGCTTCTGCCTTGATTCCATGGCCGAGTAGAGCTTCCGAAGCCCTGGTGAAGAACTCCTCCCTCGGGCATACGAATTACGCAACACCTCGAAGCTCGCTCCCTGATACACATCGATCATGCATCGCCAAGCAATAACCCGAGGAGCTTGACCCCATGTCACACTCTCACATTTGACCCTGAACGAAAAGTAATAGGAAGCAAGGTGAGAGGTAAAGTAGGGGGAGCACCGAGGCTTGACCTGGCAATGTTAAGACAGTAAGTATGCTGGACTGCCATTCAGCCTGAGCCGTCTCTACGACAGCGCAGGGTCATCTCGAGAACCGATATCTCAAAACGACGAAAGCAAAGATGCCTTTGATCATTGATTCTCCCGGGAAGCCGTTCCCATTGATGAGCTTGACACCAAAGCTTCGCCAACGCATCTATGAGCACGTCCTCGTCGGTCCCAGACCAGTCGAAATCCACGAAGCCAGTCGTCGCCGTCGCAGTAGCGTCAGTCGCGGAGCTTCGGTCGAAACACCAGGGAGCATCTCTGCACTCCTCCGAGTCTGCAAGCAAATCCGTCGTGAAGCGGCACCGCTCTTCTTCGGCAAGAACACATTCATTATTCCATGGGGATTCCCCAACCTTGGCTGTTGTTGGCTAGAGTCCCTCGCGTCCGAACATCGACGAGCACTACAAGACGTCCGATTCTGTTACGGCGATGGTGCTTTCTGGTCCGTCTGCGATGCTCGCACGGCATTGTCGGCATTGCGCTATGCATTGGCGAAGTCGGGTGCACTCTCGGATCTGGAGGAGCTCAAGATCTGGTTGCCAGTGTCTGAATTCAGTGTACATACCTGGAAGGAACTGTATGGCAGGGAAGATGCGCAATGGGTCAGTGCTGATGAGGCTAGGCCTTTCTCGAATGAGAAGAAGTTGGAGTCCGATATTTAGTCTAGGCCTTTACAAGTTCGTTCTTCTTGCCAAAAGTGTCTCTCGTATGGGACCGTGGTCCTATTGGCGTGCACCATGGCTATGCTACTGGATTGTCGTTGTAAAGAATATGTAGCTCAATGTCAGCAGCAGTGCTCAGTGTGAGATAGCGTAGTGACATTGCATTCCACAAGTTCCATGCCTCACCCCTCGGCGTTCTGAGCAATACTCCCGGTGCTCACAGACACACTGCTTCTTCTCGCATTCCTTTGCAGAACAGCATCGCGCCATGGTGGCTCTCTTCATGATTCGACGCCTGTGGCACGGCCGGCCGTTCCCACAAGCTTTCGTTCAGAAGCAAAGTCCCAGAATGGTGTTCATCTGTTATGTTCGAAAAACACAATCAAAGCGCTGATCAGCTATGGCGCGCGCGCGCGGACTCTGAAAGCGTGGATTGAAATTCACTATTCCACGCTCTCGACTTGCCGAGCACGTCTGAGAATATGACGCCTGAATCTGACGCAGTGACAGGGAGAGAGTTGTTCTTTGGGTTACGGACGATTGCAGTCAAGTGGGGACGGAAAAAAAAAACACGACGCAGCTGAATGTCTTCAAAAAGGAGGCAGCTCTCGCATTTGGCATTACCGCAACCAGGACGGTGCCCAACGTCGGCGCGCCAGAATGTAAGAACACAGAGATACCGGCCCCATGTCCCGTACGAGGAAATTTCTCCAAGCTTGTTGTCTCCATACAAGAAGGGCAATCAATATTGGCAAGATCAGCAGCGTCGTATGCTTCGAGTGTGCATGTCGCCAACAGTTAGATTCCACCCATATGCATCGTATCGTCGACCAGGGGTGAAGTTGAGCTTCTTGTTGACAATACTTGGATAAGTGGAGCATATGCTGGCCGCAGATGGCTAATCTTACCTTCAACATATGATTAGGTCGTTCCTTATGAGAGACCATTCTGTTCCTTCGCACAGTTGAGCGCTCTCGGGAGGCTGACTGTACATCTTTTGCATGTCCTGGAGTATGATCCAAACGAGTACTACATGGCCTTGACAAAAGTGCAAGGTTGACGCGAGGGAACCAACATCTCACCCCTTTCGATGCCGGCTGACATCCATGATACCGCACATAAGTCACAGCTCTTAAACATGGTCGCAGCAAGGGGGTCGCCCGAGGTTGACAATGGCGTTGCTTGGCCATTGTGTCACAGGAGGAGATGTCGGTGTAATGCACGCTTGGCATGTTCAGGAGTGCTGCGCTTGAAGGATGCTTGGTATCGTTTGATTTAGCTGAGCCAAGCTGATTGTCGCTGGGAGGTTCACGGCGCCGCCGAACAGCATCTTGGCTGGGTCTCTGGAACAGGATGTCAGTGAGGTCTCAGGTCGGATGGAAAGCCGATGGCAAAGCTTGTTGGCAGCCCCAGAAGATAAGCTCTCTTATCATCCGCCACCCTGGGCACGAGTTTCGGCCCAGTGCAACGACGAATGACCCTCATCATTCTCGCGTCCTCAAAACGCCATCGACGACATATACTGGGCCCGAGATGGACTACAACATCCAGCAGTATGCGAGTGGCAAGCATGTCCGTGGCGGATATCGATGAACAAGCGTGCATGTATCTCGATCAAAAGCCACCTTGAGGGCAGACTTCATATCGGCGTGGCCATGCGATCTGCGTGCACTAACAGAAGCTCGAAAAGGATCCATCTCCAGGCCGTGTCATTGGCCGCAAGCAAATAAAACGGCCCTGGCTCTCCTGCCCTCGCATGTTCGGTTCTGCCCCCGCAGCGGTAAAGTTCGATACGAATCGACCTTCTGCTTCGGGGTACAGCCTACAAGCCTATCACTTTCACCTGCCATGACTGTAACCATGCGCGCCGATACTACTGCAGGCCCCCGTCCGCTAGTGCCATGACGACAAAGCGTAGCTTGGCGATGCGCAGGTACAAGGAGCTCGCGATGCCCACATGATGGGAAAGCTTGGAGTTGATAGATCGCATCGTGAGCCCTTCAATTTATCATCCTCACGCCAAGATGTATATTTCCAATATTGTTTTGTGTGCACTGGGCACCATCTCGGCCGTCAATGCTCTTCCAAAGCGGTCCGCCTACGCCGTCAAGGAACGACACAATGTCCCTCGCTCCTGGACCAGAGTCGGGGGCGCCCGCAAGAGCGATACCATTCACATTCAGATCGGTTTGAAGCAGCAAAACGAAGGTCTTGTAGAGAAGCACTTGGTAGAGGTCTCTGACCCGAGCCATTCCCGCTACGGACAACACTTGACCGCAGCTGAGATCCACGACATTGTTCGCCCTTCGGATGAGACTCAAGACCTCGTCAAAGCTTGGCTCGAGGAGCACGGAATCACCAATCCTGTCCACAGCCCTGCGAAGGACACTCTTCACTTCGTCGTTCCAATCGAAAAGGTTGAGGAGCTTCTCCAAACCTCCTACTCGACCTACCGGCACCGTGATGGCGGCGAGATCTCAAGAGCACCAGAATGGTCTTTGCCAGCTCACCTGCACGAGCACATCGACGTGGTCCAGCCGACGACTTCATTCTTCCGCCCAAACCCAAAGCTTATCGGAAATGGCCCAGACCTTAGTGGCCCATCCTACTCAATGTCCTGGTGGGAGTCGCAGGGCAAGCACAAGTATGGAAAGCAACCATCGTACGATGGTCCAGGTGCAGGCCCCATCTCTCAGATCTGCAACGCCTCGTTCGTGACTCCAGACTGCATCCGCACCGTCTACGGCACCTACGACTACGTACCTCAAGCCGCGGACAAGAACTGGGTGGCGCACACCAACTACCTGAACGAGACTTCGTACCGCGCAGATGACGCCAAATTCTTCTCCATCTACCGCCCAGACGCCGTCAACATCTCGTACACTTTCGAGGCCGAGATCATTGCGGACGGTAATGATGACCAGGGTCCGTACACCGCCGAGCAGCTCGAGGATGGCAAGAACTTGGAAGCCAACTTGGACACCCAGAACATCGTATCTGTCTCGTACCCGACCAAGTTCAGCACCTACAACACCGGTGGTTCGCCGCCTTTCATCCCGGACATCAACACTCCCACCGATACCAACGAGCCATACCTCGTCTGGCTGGACTACGTGCTCGGACAGAGCGAACTGCCATATGTCATTAGCACCTCTTACGGCGATGACGAGCAGACTGTGCCAGAGTCCTACGCCAAGCGAGCCTGCTCCGGTTTCGCACAATTGGGAGCTCGCGGTATCAGTGTCCTCTTCTCGTCTGGTGACGCTGGAGTTGGCTCGGATGATACCTGCTACTCCAACGACGGCAAGAACACTTCCATGTTCCTGCCTGCCTTCCCTACTGGCTGTCCTTGGGTCACCAGTGTCGGCGGCACGGCGAACTTCACCCCTGAAGTCGCCGTCAGCAGATTCGCTTCCGGTGGCGGTTTCTCCAACTACTTCAGTGTTCCCGATTACCAGAAGGAGACCACTGCTGCGTACATTGCCAGCTTGAACGGAGCATACGATGGTCTCTATAACAAGAACGGACGTGGATACCCGGATGTCTCTGCGCAGAGTAACCGCGATGTGATCGTCTGGAACGGTACCATCCGTACCATTGGTGGAACCTCTGCTTCCTGCCCTACCTTTGCTGCTATCATTGCTCTTGTCAACGATGCTCTGCTCGCCAAGGGCAAGTCCACCCTTGGTTTCCTCAACCCCTGGATCTACAGCGGAGCGTACAAGGCTCTGACTGATGTGACGAGCGGAAGCTCTTACGGCTGCAACACCGATGGCTTCCCCGCTCAGGCTGGCTGGGATGCTGTCACGGGTTTCGGTACGCCCAATTTCGGCAAGCTTGTCGAGGCTGCTTTCGCGAACAAGTCGGCTGGAGGCTACGGCCGTCCTGGCTGGGGTCATGGTGGTGGCTGGTAGGGTGATGTCTGCTACCGCATGGCTATCAACGCTTGGATATAGAAATAGTATGCGAGATGACAGACGTATGAATGACACGACCAATCGATCGTTTTAATGCTCTCAAGCTCTGCTCGACTCTCTTGCCTTTCTTGTGTTCTCTTGGTGTTCCTCTCATGATGTACATCGTTCAGGAGTGAAGACTATGCTAGGCTACTCATCGTTGAGTCATTTGATGACATCGAAGCTGGCATGTAGTGATAAGCATAGAGTATTTGTCAAGCCAATGATCAATGGGAGAGACTGCGCAAGGTAGTCACGGCCCAGAGGTGTTCCTACTCTGTCACTAGATTGCCATGCTTAAAGGTGACATGACTCTACATAGAGCAGGTCAGACCTCATCTGCACTGGGTGAAGATCCACCATCGTGCTCGATTGAGGGATGATTGAACTTTGATCTTCGCCTCCCGGTGACATCATAGGATATATTCTGCGTCCGTGGCCGGAGCATGGACAGTGGTCGAAGCATGCGAAGGGATGTAGGTAAGGCTGGGAAACTGCTCGTGTGCCTCATTCGTACTTGGTCGTCTCAGCTGCTGAAGCGCACGTAAGAAATGCAGCGGAGCTCGCCTTGACCGATAAGAAGCGCATCAGAAGGCTTCGGCGGAGTCTTCTCGTTCATGCATCTGCTTCGGATCGCAAGAGGGAGACCTGCTTGGAACGAGAAGGAAGCCGGAGAAGATTCCCAAGGAGTGACGCGAGATTTGTACAAGACCATATCAAGCTCGATCAGCAAGCGCTAATATCAATGGAGGTGTGAATATGGGTCTTGAGTTGTGAGCTTGCCTCGAGCGCAAAATGCTTAAGCCGGTTATGCTTAGCGAGCTTAGACTCGAAGCAGAAGGTTGCATCTGTCAGGTACCGTGCCTGATGTGGCGTTTTTGGATGGAGAGGAGGATGCAAGTGAACGAGCTGGCTGAAGCTTGTCGGGATTTTGCGAATGTTCGGATCTCCATCAAAGACAAGCACGTCAGACGGACGAATGCTGTATTCTTGGCATAGCGTTGGTCTCCTTCAACGAATGTGCAGTCGACAGAACGCACATGATTCTGCAGCAGGCTATCTATGGCACCATTGATTCATGCTGCATGAGGCATCGAAAGCGGTATGCACGGAGAAGTGGTTCAGCTGGGGAAGGACCACACAGACGAACTCGGCTCTTGGAATGGCGTAATCTGATGCAAACAGCTGAGACATGTCCTTCGAGCAGTCGGTCACCGCGACGATCTGCAGATCGCCACCTCAGGCAGGCTGATGAGTGTTTGTGCTTTGAGAATAGGTTTGTTGGTGAGCTACGAGCACACCTCGGCGTTCGTCATGATGCATCTCCCGCGGGCTTGCTGGCGGCAGTACATTGTTATCAGTGAAGTTGCACAGTCGGTGAATTCGTGACCGATAGATGACCGTGCGAGCAAGGCTGATCCTGGCGCAGCTTGTCTCTGGCTGCATGTAGGAGGTACAGGCTCAAATGCGGCGTGTCGATGGCGAAGAAAATACTGCTCCCACCCCTTGGAGCTGGCTGCTGAAGAAAGGTCGCTAGGACCTGCATATGACAAAGGTACCTTAGAAAGCTTCCAGAAGAGCAATACGTTGGGTTATGGAAGGAGGTTGACAGCGGAACGAAGATGGAAGCGGGACGCCAACCAACATCATCGAAGCATGTGCTTCCAAGTGCTCGGTGAACGAGCCGAAAGGACCACGAAGGTTCGCGCTTGGCCGCTCTGGTGAAGTTCGAGCGCAACCTCCCATCTTCGCCGCCTCCAACCACGAACGTCTCCTCGACTATTCCTCTCACTCACTGCAGCAAACCTGCACTCACTGCATCCACGCCACCACCGCGGTCATCGGATCGCGGGCATTTACTTCGACAGCGCCATCTGCAAGCTGAAACGCAGCTTCATCCGCCCTGGTCCTTCATACCTCTCTGATTGGTCGGCGCGTTTATTGTTCTCCGACTCTACATCTCGCCGTGTACTGTAGGAGGTACGCTGCCTGGCCTCACTCTGGTACGTCTGGCCTCCGACAAACCTCCATGCTGCCGTGTCTTGTGATCAGCAGTCCTCTGGTCCTGCGACCTGCATGTCCTGCCCTTGTCGGCTCTCAATCTATGGCCACCAGCCTTATCGCGTCCAAGCTGGCCTGACCGCCACCGTATGACTGATCCGATATGCTTGTGTGTCACGTAGATACAGCTTACACGTCAGACAAATGGCGCCATACGCATAGGGCAGCGCCGAATGCGCGCCTGTGCATTGCTCAATGTGCGGCTCCTCGACTGATGTCCTTCAGCCTTGCTAGTCGCTGCTGCGGTCTATCAACCGGACACAGCGATGCCCGCTCGCTCGCCTGCGCTGGCCACCACTTTCACACCAGTCTTCCAGTACCGACCACCGTTACAAGGGTGCAATGCTGAGCAATCACTGTAGACTACTGATTCTGCGATATTGGATCAAGCTTCTGCCAGTGTTTTGCTAAGTCAATTGACTGCAGACGTAGATCCTTCTGCCGCTGCCAGGCCGACAGAAGCCTTCGGGAAGGGCTTGTTTCCTCTGCTTGTTTCCCGCCGTCGATGACGAGCCGAACGGAGGGTCTTGCTTAATGTACCTTAGGACACGCTTGCAGCGTTTTCATTCGCGCAGACCCAAATGACGCTACTTACTCCTGCCGCTAAGACGACCTGCAGCACAAATGCGAAACACAGCCGACATTCACTAGGCCTGCTCCGAACCAATGCTGCGAAGACAACACACTTGCGGACAACGCCCCTACTTCGCTCTATCTGCAACTCATGTGACGCCGTCTACTTTAGCACCGCCCTGCTTTGAGGCTTCGTCCACAAGCCTGCCGCTGATTCGATCTCTCACTTTCCTGTCCAGGCAATCATCGTCACGAAGTACCCCAATCCTTCGCCCGCGGCTGTTGTCTTCCACGACCGAAGGACCTTGCCATTCGAGCAGTATCGCCGCACGGGCGACCTCTTCTTCCCCGTAACTGGATCGCCTTCTTTGATTGCTACCTTGTCGATCACCCTTGGATCTCTCATGTGCCGTTGATCAGTGCTCGTGCGATGCAGCAAAGGTATAAGACAACATGTCTTTCCTCAGTCTACACTCCTCTCATCATCTCAACAATCCAACTCCACTAGTCAACAAGGCAGGACCTCAAGACTCGTTCACGGCCACTCACTCTCCTTCACATTCATTATGCATTACACATACACAGCCGCCTTGTTGGCGTCTGCCACTCTTGCCCTGGCTGCTCCTGCCAAGATCGTTGGACGTTCAACTTTCAACATCAACCAGGTCGCCAAGGGTCAGGTCTTCAAGAATGGAGCCGTCCAGAGAATGAAGGCTTACAACAAATATGCCCACGTTGGAGCAGTTGCGCCAACTGAGGTTGCTGCTGCCGCCGCTGCCGCCCAATCTGGAAGCGTCGATGCCAACCCAGAGCAATACGACCAGGCCTACCTCTGCCCAGTCACCGTTGGTGACCAAACCCTCAACCTCGACTTCGACACTGGATCTGCTGATCTGTAAGTCTTCGGCCTTTCAGATCGTCAAGCAAGATACTAACACTTCACGCAGCTGGGTGTTCTCTACCCTTCAAAGCTCGAGCGATTCCTCTGGACACTCCACTTACGACCCGTCCAACGCGGAGGAGTTGAGCGGCCAGACCTGGAACATCACCTACGGTGACGGATCCGGTGCTGCTGGTACCGTCTATGCCGACAAGGTCGTTGTTGGAAGCGTCACTGCCACCTCTCAGGCTGTTGAGGCTGCCACTTCCGTATCGTCGTCCTTCGTCTCGGACACCGACAACGATGGTCTTCTCGGACTGGCTTTCAGCACCATTAACACGGTCCAGCCAGACCAACAGTCAACCTTCTTCGACACCGTCAAGGACACCCTCGCTCAGCCACTGTTCGCCGCCAACCTGAAGAAGGGTGAGGCTGGTAGCTACGACTTCGGCTACATTGACTCGTCCAAGTACACCGGCAGCATTGCTTATACTTCCGTTGACACCTCCAACGGCTTCTGGCAGTTCACCGCCGATGGTTACAGCACCGGCTCCGGCAACTCCACCAGTGGCAGCATCGGCTCATCGATTGCCGACACCGGTACCACGCTCCTCTACCTCCCAACCTCGGTCGTCAAGTCCTACTACTCTTCCGTTTCCGGCGCCTCGAACAACGCACAGTATGGAGGTTATGTCTTCTCCTGCGACACCACTCTGCCCGACTTCCACGTCTCCATCGCTGGTGCCACTTTCACCGTGCCAGGCAGCTACATCAACTACGCCCCAGCCGACAACACCGGCGAGACCTGTTTCGGTGGTATCCAGTCGAACACCGGCATTGGCTTCACCATTTTCGGTGACATCTTCCTCAAGGCTATGTACGTTGTCTTTGACGAATCGACTGGCTCGCCAAGACTTGGCTTTGCTCAGCAGCCGGATATCTAAACGCTCTCTCTGGATGGTGGATGACGGATCAGGACGTATGGGTGGACTAACATATGATCTCTATCGAGTCATTGGCTTTTCGTATTTCATGGCATGAACCATAGCATTTTTCTCGAATTTTATGTGAATACAAAGGCGGGACCGGTTTCTGTAATTTTGCTAGACATGGAAATGAAGAAAATTTAAGAATCATGAATGGTGTATATGTGTGCTTTTCGTGTTGACTTTGTCACCTTTCCATCCGCAGCCTGCTTGAACTGGCGAGCTCACGGCTGGAGTAAAGGGAAGATAGGACACAATTCTACCAGAACGCATCTCGAGCCACGGCGTCACAATAGCAGCATCCCTGCATGTCGCACAGATGAGGTTCAGTGTTCCGGATAACAGCCGTGTCGGAGGTCGCCAGTCCACTCAAGCGACGTCCATGCAGCACATGCTCAAAACTTGCATTCCCAGATCGACTTCATGTGAGCCTCGCCACCACTGCCAAGAAGATCATCTTCGCCAAGCAGCCAGTCAATGCGCACCTTCCTCATGCCTTCGACTTCACGCCCCACGGCCCGCAGAAGAGGAAAGACATCCGGTATCGCATGTTCACTATATATGAGAGTCATGGATCCTTGGACATGGGCATGCATGCGCATCGCTTGCAATCATGAGGTTCTTGTTCGCAACATTTGGTGCACTCGTGACGGCCGTCGCGGCGCAGACTATCGCTAAGATCAATGGAAACAAATTCTTGTCGCCGTACAATGGGCATAATGTCACCGGTGTGAAGGGTTTGGTGACAGCCATTGGTCCTTCTGGTTTCTGGATGCGCTCGACCACTCCTGACGATGACAACCGCACTTCCGAGTCCATCTATGTCTTCAGCTCTACTGCGAAGGGAAATCGAACCGTAGGCGACCTTATCTCTCTGAACGGCAAGGTCTCTGAGTACCGATCAAGCCCTGCCTATCTCTACCTCACTGAGATCACTTCACCAACCAACATCACGACAATCTCCAGAGGCAACACGGTAACTCCTATCGTGCTTGGACAGAATGGTCTCAGTCCACCCTCCCAGCAGTACACTTCTCTCGATGATGGCGATGTCTTTGCTGTGCCTTATAACACAAGCCAGATCTCCCAGATAAACCCAGCGCTGCAGCCTACAATGTACGGGCTGGACTTCTGGGAGAGCCTGAGCGGAGAGCTGGTCACCATCCAGGGTGCGCGCTCGGTCAGTAAGCCTAATCAATATGGCGATACATGGGTAGTTGGCAACTGGCCTGTCTCTGGAAACAACTCGCGCGGTGGCCTCACCATTACAGACAAGGATGGAAATCCCGAAGCAATCGTCGTTGGCGAACCACTTGATGGCACTGACAATTCGGATGCCACGAAAATGGGAGACTCCTTAGAGGACATCACTGGAATCGTGTATCAAGTCTTTGGCTTCTACACCATCCTCCCCCTGACGAACATCACAGTCACCACCTCTCGCAGCCCGGCTTTGCCGCCTCCTTCAACTCTCAAGAGCACCGGGGAGTGCAATGGAATCACTATAGGACAGTACAACATCGAGAACTTTTATTCTGGTTCAGCGAACATCAAGCAGATCGCCGACCACATTGTCAATTATCTCAATACCCCGGACCTCATGTTCCTCCAAGAGATCCAGGATGACAATGGACCCACCAACGACGCCGTAGTCGATGCGAATGTGACCCTCGCTGCGCTCCGCGACGCCATCAACGCCCAATCGCCTCTTACAAACTACTCTTTCATCGACATCAACCCGGTGGACGACCAAGATGGAGGCCAACCAGGAGGCAACATCCGCAATGCCTATCTCTACAATCCCTCCGTCATCCGTCTCTTCAATCCCAACCCAGGAAACAGCACCCAAGCCACTCAAGTCCTCGCTGGTCCAGAACTCTCCCTTAATCCCGGCCGCATCGACCCGGACAACACCGCCTGGCGCGACTCCCGCAAGCCTCTGGCCGCACAGTGGGAGACCATCCAAGACAACAAGCAATTCTTCACCGTCGACGTCCACATGACTTCCAAAGGCGGCTCCACCTCCCTCCACGGCGACCCTCGCACTCCAGTAAACCTAGGTGTCGAGCAACGCACCGCTCAAGCCAACGTCACCGCCTCTTTCGTCAAACAAATCACCGACTCCGACCCAAACGCTGCTGTGCTCGTAGCAGGCGACTGGAACGAGTTTCAATTCGTCCAGCCTCTCGAGACATTCGCGTCCATTTCTGACTTTTCCAGTCTGGACGATGTCGTCGGGATTCCGGCGGTGGAGCAGTATACTTATCTGTTTGTGCAGAATAGTCAGGAGCTGGATCACACTTATGTGAGTCCGAGGTTGGCCGAGGGGGATCGGGCGCAGTATGAGCATGTGCATGTGAATACTTGGGTGTCTTATGATGAGCAGGCTTCCGATCATGACCCGAGCGTGGGGAAGTTCAATGTCTGCTAGGAATGATGTTATAAGTGAATCGAATCAGGGTATCACCCGAGAGTTAAGTTAAGGCTTTCGACATTCATAAAGTAGCCTTGGTGTGACGATCAAAGCCTCTTATATCAGACGAGAAATGTATAGTAAATTTGATAGAAGACGATTGCCACACTGGGTATCTGTGCAACTAAGCTCGACGTGCCGAGCACAGTTTCTCCCTCTTGTCGAAACGCCTTCGCTAATAGCAACCAATGCGAGCAACAGTAACAGCGATAGCAGGTTGAAAGCCCTACTTTGCGACGACCATCTCACGTTGTGCAGGCTCTTGCACATATTCGTACTCGATCTTGGTCTTTGCTCCCTTGGAGGGCTTCTTGCGAGACTTTGATGGTGGACCATTGTCTCGTTTTCGCTTCATACCAGCCAGCTTCTTCTTCAGCGCTGCCGTATCTTCGTCATCCTCGTCGTCACCTGCTTCGCTCTCGTTGTCTTCCTCCTCCTCGTCACTTGCTCCAGACTCTTGCTCATCTGCGCTCTGTCCGCCAAGCCAGTCGTCAAAGTCTTCCATATCGTCTTCGTCATCCGACTCATCCATATCACTGACATACTCCACATCTTGCTCGCCCGCTTCCCTTTCGTACTCCTTTTCATATTCCTCCTCATCCTCCTCTTCGATCCCATCATCCAGATCCTCATCCCTCACACCTTCTTGGCTCCTCTCAAGACCCCTCATGACCTTCTTCCACACATTCTCCTCTACATTCAGCGGCCGATCGCCATATGCACCACTCCGCAGCCTCTCCAATAACTCCCTCTCGATAGCCCTCTCCACTTTTGCCGCACTCTCCGCCTTGCGCTCTCTCGTCTCCTCCCTCCTCCTCACCTTCGGCGCCAACTTCGCCACCGTCTTCTCACCCAGCCTCTCCTCCTCCCTCGCCAGCTTCTGCGCCCTCACCCTCACCTGCGTCAGCCTCGTCAATCTCTGCTTACACTTATGCAGCAGAAACTTGGGCCAGTAGATCAGCCTCTCGTCCACCTGCTCCAGCGCTTTCGTGTAATTGCTGCTCAGCCGGATCTTCTCCCACCACTTGTTGGGCATGTGCGCGCGCTCGACCGTCTTGATGTAGAGGTAGAGGCGGCCCGTGGCCGGGTCTGCGCGGATGGTGGCATAACGGGAGTTGGCGAGGGGACAGGACTGGCGATTGCAGAGGCCGGTGACGTTGTGCTCGTTGCGACAGAAGGTGGATTTGGAGGACTTTTGGTGCCGGTCGTTGCCCGGCAGTTTGAGCTTGAAGGAGCAGAATTGCTGGTTGATGATGCTCCAGACGATTTCGTCGGACGCCATTGTGGGCGTCAGTCAATTTCTGGAGCGGCCGTGAATGGCGATCACTTCGATATATCGAGATGCGATGACGGGTGTGAGGAATGGAGACGTGGTCTTGGTGCAGGTGAACGTTGTCGACTGTCTGTCTGTCTGTCTTGGGCTTTCCTTTACACAGTTGAGAAAATGTTCAAAGTTCTGGTCAGCGGAATTTCTCACCCGGCTCAACGTTCATCCGAAGTCCGAGAAAGACCCGTGTTTCGTTCAAGGTCAGCTCTATTGAACATCTGCTCTTTCACAATGGCTTCAAGGTATGTTGTATCGACTCGAAAACTACAGCTCTCCAGTGTCTCATGATCATGTAGATTTTCACAACGCGATGCGCGCAATGCGCTCTTCTCATCCTACGATGCCGCTCCAGCTCGTTCCAGACCGTCCTCCGTAGCCTCAAGTTCTCCTGCTCCACAGCGCTCATCGTCCCGGAACGCGCCAGCATATGGGGGCTCCCCGTATGGCATCAGTGGCAATGACTCTTCAACACACCTCAGTGCGTATCCACCCTCCAGTGGTGGCTTCAGTGCGTATCCGGGCAGCAACGGCGAGGTGACGGGTAGGGGCAGCGGCGACGGCGGCTTCAGATCTGCCACGCCGAACAAGAAGGGACAGTTCAGCGACTCTGTGCTCAGTGAGCTAGAAAGTCAGAACGATGACCAGGCGAGTGAGATGAGCAAGAAGGTCAAGATGTTGAAGGATGTAAGCGAAGACATGTACAAGCTGCGAACGACGAGCTTGTTCCCCCCGGCTGACGGTACCGCTTGTAGCTCACAATGGCCATTGGCGATGAGATTCGCGACAGCACTGCTTTTGCCGAGAAGATGAACGACTCTTTTGAAGGCACACGAAATCGATTACGAGGAACCATGAACAGAATGCTGCGCATGGCGGAGAAGACAGGCGTGGGGTGGAGAATATGGCTTGGCTTCTTCGTCTTCATATTCCTATTGTTTTCGTATGTGTGGCTATTCTGATCCAACCTCATGTTCGTCAAGGTGTAGCGTTCGGAGTCAGGGACTTGGGCGTGTGAAGAGCATGGAAGAGGTGCTATACAATAATATGGAAGCAATGGCTCAGTGCCACTGTGCCATGCATTCGAAACCGCAGCAATTCAGCTTACATTCTAGCTGCAAAATGCTCAAGGCAACGCCGTCCCCACGATACTCCTTCCGAACTCCAGAACCCAACACTTCATCTTCTCCAAAAGTCCGACCTCTTTGATCAGGCCCACAGCCAACACCAATTTCGGTCTTCTCGCAGTACGACTCGAGGCAATGACGATCGCCCTGACGGCTTCCCAATTGGTCCTTGTCACCACCACACTCTCACTTTGGAGGTTCCCTATCAGAAGCAGCGCATACGCCACACGCTCATGATCCTGTCCTGCATCATACCAGCCGAACTGCTCAGCCGCAAGGTCGCCCAGTGAGGGTACCAACTCTTCGTATGTGCTTGTGTTGGAGATGATGATGGGTTCGGCTGTCGAGGAGATGCGCGATCCGACCCAGCGCTCGCGGCCACCGCTGTGGGTCTTGTGCCGGATGGGCGTGACGAATGCGTAGCGCCAGATATGGGCGATGATGGGCTTGTGGCAAGGTCAGCGAGAGTCTTGACTGGAGATGTTGCTGGGCTGATGGACTTACGATTCGGTGGTTTATCGCGATTTCCTCGTAGCGGGGAGGCAAGTCGGCGTAAGAGGGTAGATCTGGCTGGATCTCGAAAGATTGCAACTGCATGGTGCTTGATGGTGCGGAGAAGGGAGTCATGAGGAAATCGAGTGGGCGTTCCCTGACCCAAAGATGAGGCGCATGCTAAGTGTACATGTGACGTGGGTGAAAAACGGTGTATGAAGAAGCGCACAAACACCGCTCTAGCACGTGAAGGAAACTTTCGTGGACTCATTCACTCAGCACGCACCAGCTACCCGACAAGTCCGCTCCACCAAACAAGGCAGATCATCTCCCCTCCACCACTTCCTGAGCTTCTGACAGAGTCCCGAGCTTCCTGTATACCCCTTCCCAACAATCGCAAACATGAAAATCAGCTTCGCACCTTTCTAGCATCACACCTCGTCAGCATTCTCACCACCATCACATCCCGATCCCCGTCCCCGGACCTGACAAACAGCACTCACCTTCGCTCTCATCACCTCCCTAGCAGCGCCCCAACTCCCCTCCTCCAACAGAATCCTCTGGTTCGCATACACCATGACCAGCCTACAGAAGAATCTCGTGTCCTTGGTCGGCGCTGCCGTGCCTGATCGCGCCTGGAAGCGCCGATGCAAGAGATCCACCATGCCGGTGTACGACAGAGTCGAAGGCCACATGACGAGATCGGGTTCTTGGACGAGGACTTTGCCTGCTTGGAGGAGAGAGGGCGAGGAGGGGAGGAAAGTCGAGGCTTGGCGTTGTTGGAAGTGGATGATGGAGACGATTTGGAACTGGGAGGGAAGTGGGGGTTAGCTAACGTGACAGAGAGAGGGGGAGTTGTGTTGTTTCATTTTTTCATATTTCATTTTTTTTTGGAGTGGGAGATGGGACACTCACTTCATTTGCGGTTTCGTAGCTTGGTGGTGGTTGTTCGTCGAGCTGTGATTCATGGAGGAAGTCTGTTGTCAGTGTGGGTATGGTCGCGTTATCTTCTTCTTCCATGATTGCGACAGAGGAGGTGCGTTGAGGAGCATGGCGAAAGGTCGAACGGAGATTCCTTGATACTTTTGCTGATTTTTCTCAAAACTAAGATCTGCTGCAGCAGTGAAGAATGGGGCACGTTATGTCGAGGGTTGTGATCAGCTGGACGCTTCGAGCAAAGCTGCTGCTTTTGAGACAAATGGCGACGTGACGTTTCACATAGCAAAGCTTCTGATCGTGAGTGTCTCGAACAGTCGAGAGTCGCGAAAGATAAGGGGAGAAATCAGTGGAGATTGGGGACACAGAATCGAAATTCTGAGCTGCCGGTTTGGAACATGGTTCTATTGGAGGAGACAGCTTGGCTACAGATATTTGTAGTATTTCATACCTCGCTGATGTCTTCGAGAGACTCAACCACCTGCAATCGTGCCTTATCCTCCGTGGAAAGCATTGCATTTCCTGGTCGATCTACCACAATGGACTTCATGCCAGCTTCAATAGCGGCGTCTACTTCCTTTACATTATCGCTCAAGAACAAGATCTCGGCAGGTTGCCACTGTATTTGTGTCAGTGACCACATCTTCTTGGAAAGTCATTCTCTCGCGCGTCTGACCTTGAGTGCATGAGCGATCTTGCTGTAACTCGCAGAATCAGTCTTCAAGCCGGCGTTGGCGGTGTCAAACCAGCCATCGAAGAGGTCGGTCAAGTCCTCGGACCATGCGAGGATAGAGTCATCGCCATCCTCACCTGCAGACTCAACCTCAGCTTCCACTTCGGCGTCGGCATCGACCTTCCCATCATCGGCCACCTCATCATCCGTCTTCACCGACTTAGCCGGTGGCGGTTGGTCACCATCAACTTTCGCCTCATCCTCGGCGTCCCGGCCTCGTTTGCCCAAGACCGGCGCTTCAGCGGCTGCTGCTGCCTTGACATGCCCGAACAGCAGCTTCTGCGCAAAAACGCTGCCAGAGGAGTAGATACTGAGTGCCTTGCCGGCATCCTTCCATCGACGCAACCGAGACACGACATCCGGGAACAGAGTCGTCGCATAGGCGCCTGTTTCATATCCCTCCTCCCAGAGATAGCCCTGCAGGTTCTTGAGATAGGCGATCTTGACGTCTCGTTTAGTCAGGTCTTCCACATGCGCTCGAAGTGTGGCTGCGTCCTGGCGGTGTTCTGCGGGAAAGGCATCGCGATATGGCTGGAACGATGGATCATCCCACTTCTTGGCCAAGACCCCGGCCAGAGCTCTGAGTGCATAGGGAAACTGGGACGGTGAGTATGAGGGATGGTGTAAGATAGAGAGGTTGATTGGTAGGTGAGTGGTCATGGACAGGCGTCAAGAGTGCTGCATAGAGTGGACCTACCAGTGTCTCTTTCACGAATGAGATGGGACAGACGGTTCCCTCTACAAGAGCGGTCAGTCAACCATGTCTCCTACTACACCACCACCGAAGCGATGCACACACCGATATCGAGGAGAACACACTTGATGCCCTCAAGATTATCAGACATTTTCGCAGGTGCGAAAACAGGCTTGCCTAAGCGAATTCCTCCTGCCAGCAGAAATGCAGGAAGAAAAGAGGCGCTAATGTCAGGGCAGGTGCCGAGAAGGTGGTGTGGTATGTGGTGTGTGGGGTGTGGTTGTGCGGTTGTGTGGTGGTTGGGATCAAGCTCGCTGCACAGCGACTCGGACCGCTGTGGGTTCTCTCTCCATCTCCATTCTACAGGTAACAGCGCATCAGATTCACGCGCATCTACACCGCCGCATCGCATGCAAACAGCGGCAGTAGTGCTATGTGTTATTGGAGGAGTGGAATTTTTTTCTCCCCTTCTTCACACGTGTGTTGGCAAACTCTCAGCAAGATCCTTCAAGAGCCGCATTGTGAAATGCGATCTGCCGTCCATGCGTCGGTCCGCCGGTCAAGTTGCATCTCAACTATTCCTACACCGCTCGATCGCCAGAACTCTCGAAACAAATCGTTAAATTTCTAACATCGATAGTTCAGTCGCAGCATCAGACAAGCGGAAGATCTGGCGCGGGGATGGTGCTGCAGAGGGGCAAGCGCCTATTGTGCTGCTGCAGGACAAATTGCTCGAGCATGTTAATAGTCCACCCTTAAAGTCAGCCGAGCAGACCGCGCGCCTGCATTCAAGCCTGCGCCCGCATCTGCATCTGCATCATGTACATGTGCCCGTCCTTCCGAGCGAAACGCTACTGCAGTGGTAAATTGTGCGCTCTGGAAGAGTCTTCAAGTCTCTGCGTGTTCATAGGTCGCAAGTATGCTTCGCTCTCCGAGGAAGAGGGTGTGTGGTTGAATAACATCTCACAGACCGCCTGTCGTACTGCGCTCAACTCTCGCCACGACGCGGAACTGCGCATGCGCGTTGTTATTGTCCGCCGGGTTTTGCGACGGTGCTTCTGGTCTGGATGATTGCTGGCAGCTAGCAATCTGCCAGCACGGGATAGCTACATCGAGAAGTACCAGACTCGAGAGGTGTGCTCCCGGCAAAGCATGGGGCATGTTTCAGGTGTCACCTCGTCGATGACCCGATGATAGATAACAAAGGCTCTTGAGAGGGAAGCGGAGCTTGATGCGAGACAGTCTCTACGGTACCAGGCTTCCGTCAGGACCTTGGACGAAGTCGTCCACGTGGAAACATCAGCAGACATGTCGGCAAAAGGGGCAGATCATTATTGTACTGTATACGAGTACAGGCACGGCGAGAGCGCTCGAGCAAGCAAGCGGTAACACCAAGCAGAGTCCGCTCTGGGTTGGGGTCACGAGTGCTGCAGGTTGGTGAGTCTAGCCTCCTTGTGTCTCGAGACTTTCTGCTTTCCATGCCCCGAGGCCTCAGGCGTGCAGTACTGCTGCATAAGCGTTAGCCACCACACCTGCTTCCGTCGCAGAGACGACCCTGTTGGACCTGGGGTGTGGCACCAGCCATCCCCAGTGGCCAGCATCGAGCTGTAGCTAGCACAGCGCCTTCGACACGAAGTACTGTATGGTACAGCCAAATACAGATTGCAGTATGTACTGTTGTATCGTGCTGTGGGCATGATGAGAAGTTGGAGGGAGTAGTCGTCGCCGATCTACACCGCTCTGGCCCCTCGCTAATGATCGAGAGTGCGATTGGACAGCGGCTTTCAATAGTCAACAGTTGTGGGGGATGACGAAGTGCTCAGCAGCCGCTGGGGGCCAATTTCCTTGAGTTTGCCGCGTGGTCAACTTTGATAGCGATTGGCCGTTGCTGGCCAATGCCTCTGGACGAAAGCAGCGATCTGGCGGGGCAAAAGGGTTTCAGCAGCTCTGGCTGGGAGCGAGAACAGGCGCTGTGAAACAGTGCAGCTGTCATCATCCGCCCGCGTCTCCCAGCGCTGCCAGCCAACACAAGGGAACGGAAGAGGGCAGACAGGCGGGTGCGGACGACAGCGGATGTTTCCTTGCACGCGTGACGAGAACACAAAGGCACGAAAGGGCACGGGGCAGGGGAGGCCAGCTGGCATGTTGGAATCGCGTGTCGACGTCGGCGGCAAAATGGTGCAATAATAACAAGAATAGGTAGATGATGGACTGGGCAGGCGGGCGAGGAGCGGTCGATGACGAGAGGCACGTCCCATCTAACGTCCTGGTGTGCTTGGACAGCGAGGTCACGTTTCTGCTTTCCAGACTGGCCGACGACGCCGACGCCGACGACGCCAACGACGACGACGACGACGTGTCCGGTTGGCGGAGCAGTGCTGCTAGTGGAGCCAGCCAGGGCCATTGTCACCAGAATGGAAGTAGCATAGCGCCGGCGCAGCGCTAACGTGTTTCGGGTCAAGGCTGTCGTTGCGATGGCACAAAGCGCAGGCAGGCGCAGACGCAGGCGGTTCTGTCCGTTTCCATTCCACCTCTTACGCTCTCACTAACTTACCCTCTTCCAGCGCCTGGTCACTCACACTACTCTCCACTTCCTCTTCACCGCCGACTGCATCCACCGCCCGCATATCCTCTCCTACTCCTCCTACTCCTGCTACAACTACCACTACCACCCCATTCCGACGCTCTTCCTACGTACACGCTTTCCATACCATACCACATACACGACAGCAGGAAGGCTCGCCTCCGCCGCGTATACTGTGAGACGACCGCCTGCCCGTGGTCGCTCCTGCCCCTCGCGTGCGAGAGAGTCCGCTTGCCGAAGTGATCGCGACTCATTCCTGTGCTCTTACCCGGCGACTGCTCATTACGTCTTGGTCCTACCTCCCTCCTGACCATTCCATCGTCCACTACTGCCTTCGCTGCCTGCTGCGACAACTCGACGTCTGCACCACCACCACCACCATCACCACCACCACTCCTACTCCTACGACGCTCTCACTCCTCACCGAACCGGCCACGTTCAGATGTGATATAGCCAACATCAGGGTCCGCCGCAGCAGCTGATCAGCTTCACTTCCCGACGCCATCCGTGCTTTCGTCATCCAGACATTGTGCTGGCTACGCAAGCTCGAAGACCCCCTCGACAACAAAGCTGCACCTCTCCCACGCCATCCCGGAGCTCTACCACCCTTGCAACATCCCTTCTCGACCAGCCTTTTGGACTCTGACCTCCTTTGATGCTGGATAAGGCGTTTCACTAGTCCGACCTCAGGCAGCTGCGATCTCAGGCACCACCATCTCTTCCTGCTTCTTCAACTCGCCGGCCTTCGACTCATCATCAACTTCCGCATCCGCCTAATCGACCCACCTCCTCTTCTTCCACCACATATTGCACGATATACTTGTAACACCGCCATTTCCTGCTTCCTCTTACGCCCGTAACGACCCTGCTGCTACCACCACCATCATCATCTCATCTACCGATCACCCAACTCTGCTCCTCGAAGGACGCGCTGCCTCTCTCGTGCCTCGCTGGACATACTCTGGCACACACCGGCACACTTTTGCACACATATCACAAATGACAACATTGACGATCCTTACGGTTCTTTGAGAATACCCCGCTTCTTCACACCACCACAATACGACCACCTGTTTTTTTTTCTAGCATTCCAAGCGACTGAGCGATTTCTTCTGTATTGTTACTGGATTTACCTGGAGTCCAAAAGAAAGGCTTACCGAGTCCCAACTTTCCGAACTACGTTTGGTGCGGCTTGACGAGATTGTCTCTGTTTTCGAACAGACACTTACGACCCGGCTCCCCGTTTCTTCGACTCCATGGCCTGTATGCGAGATGGATTTCAAGCTGGAATACCACTCGATAATGGTCGATATATAACGGTCTCCCCACTCAATCATGGCTCATTTGGTATGGTCCTGGCCGCCAGGGATACCGTCACCGGCGAGGACGTCGCGGTCAAGTGCATCACCAAACCAGGTGCCAGTGTAACATCAAGCACTTGCCCGGTAGCTCTCGCTACCGATGACTACTCTGAGGAGCTTGCTATTCACTCCCGTCTCGCTCAGCACCCCAACATTGTGAACCTGCTCGATCACTTCGAGACCGATGCTCACGAATATCTGGTTATCGAGCTCTGCAACAATGGCGACCTTTACGAGGCCATACGACAAGGCAAAGGACCTTTGGAGACCGAGCATGTCCGCGACTTCATGTTAGAGCTCGTCAACGCCGTGGACTATCTGCATTCGAATGGAGTCTACCACCGCGATATCAAGCCAGAGAACATCTTTTTGACGTCCAATGGTGCGATGAAACTCGGCGACTTCGGTCTTGCTACCACTGATACCTGGTCCACCGAGTTTGCCGTCGGTTCTGATCGCTACATGGCCCCCGAGCAATACGACGCTTCTGTCTATGGCTATGGATACTCTCCAGCGGCAGCAGACATCTGGGCCATTGGCATTGTCCTCCTCAATATCATTTTCCAGCGCAACCCCTTCGCGTCTCCTACGCAAAAGGATCCTCTGTTCAATGATTTTGCCCGAGATCGTCAGAGCTTGTTCGATGTGTTTCCAAACATGTCGCACGACACTTACAACGTGCTGGTGCACTCTCTCGCTCTGGACCCTGCGAACAGATCTTTGGCAGCAGTCCGAGATGCTCTCAATGCCGTGGTCAGCTTCACTGTCGACGACGAGACTTCGGATATCTTCTGCACCACCGAGGGTCCTGATCTTGCTCCTGTTGCCACGGCTGCTCGTGAGCCTCTTCGCACACCCTCGCTCACCAGCCCGGCTATGACCGGTTCAGACTCGTTCCCATGGAGTCCCGTGCTGCTCAAGACGCCACAAAAGCCTTCTCGCCAACTTTCAACCATCCGAGACGAAGAAGATCTGTTCCCAGAATCAGCCAACATGTCAGAGTGGCAGTACATGGATGCCGACGAAGCCTCCTTGTCTTCGGCTCTTGACTCCGGCCTTGGTATGTCATACAAGAGTACCAAGTCTGCGAAGTCGATCAAATCGATGGCATCGCTCAAGCCAAAGTCAAACTTTGTTGGCTCCCTGCCAATCAGCTTTTCTCGGCCATCCATCAAGTCGTCTCCATATGCTGCCAATGGCTTCTCTAAGAGTTGGAGCGATCTGTACGACGAGGAGGAAGAGGAGCAGCTGGACCATCATTTCCTGGAAGAGGCCGGCATGGACATCTCGCGAGTCAGTACTGCCAAGCCAAGCACCACGCAAATTCAGACTTTAAAGGAAGACGGCCGTGGCAGTGTCACACCTCGCCAGGGCCTGGCCACTCTTGATGTCAATGCTCGTTCGGCCAGTCCCCTCAAGTTGCCCGGCGCCGAAGAGGCTCAAGACGTCGAGCCACCAAAAGTCAAGTCGGCGTCGATCCTTGACAGATGGGCTGCTCTCGGAAACTTCCGTCGTGCGAAGCAAGAGCCTGTCGTCAGTGTCACTCCTGTCGCGTGTCCCACCCCGCCAAAGACAAAGTACTCAGAGGCGTTCGCCAGCTTCACGGCCTTTGGCAGTAACAAAAAGCTGAAGCAGCGCGAGCGTGCTCCCAGTTGGCGTGCAGGCAGCGGCAGTCCCCAGCGACTTCGGTCTGACTTGAACAGATCACAAGTGTGGCAAGAAGACAACAATTGGCGTGAGCACAGACCACCACAGTCAGCTGTTAGATCAGCATCTCCGCCGCTGCCCATCGGACGCAGCAGCGGATCACAGCAACGCAAATCAGAGAAGAATTTCCTCGACCATCAGTTCGAAGATGGTGAGGTTGAGTGGGTTGGAGGCTGGCATGACTTCCAAGTGTAGCCTGGCCTTACCAATCTCTCAGTACCATGGATCCTTGGCCCCCCTTTTGTCCAAAAGATGTTTTTGATTTTTATTATTCGCCATACCAACTCAATGGCGCTTCCTGCAGATGGCACATTACGGAGTTTGATGTTTTCTTTTTTCTTGAATGGGATTGGGAAACGGCATTATGCGCTGCACCGGCGAGTGCGTACGCGCTGTTGAGGAGTCAACATGAGAAAACTGCAGAGATGACAACACCAATTTTTTTTTTCCTTATCAGTCTATAAACCCCAGCGAGCGCGCGCCAAATGGACAAAGGGCAATTGTCAAAGGATGGAATGGCTGAGAAGATTGATTTGAGCCGGACTCGTATCTGTAGCACTAGACATTTTCACACTGCTCGTCCTTCATGGATGGAGAGTGTGCTTCCCTGCCGAGGGAAGTTGTATGGAATACAGATTTACCCACTCACCTGCTTTGCCTTCTTCATCTCGATATTCTGTTGATACGCCATCCATGTCTTCTTGAACCTTTCGAGCTTGCTCCCCTCCCGGCCATTGCGATATGTTCAAGCTTGGTTCTGCCGTTATCTTAGATGGGTACTCGCAATGCAACTTACCATTTGCTCGCCAGCGACATTCACAACTGACCTTTCAAGACATGGATAGATATCACGTACGACATGAATAGTGACAGTATCATCGTGGATGAGGACTACAGGGGTTTCTAAAGCTCTGCAAACTTCATCCAACTATGCTGTATTGTGGAAGTGATAAGTAGATGGAAAACGAGAAGTCATCTGCGATAATTTTCGTCAGTTCGAGGAGAAGTTGGTCATTGATGAGAAGAGGAAGGCTGAGATGAGATGAAGATGTTGGAGTGTCGATTAGGTGGGTGGGTTGGTTGGAATGAGGTTGGACCTACAATACATATATATACATTTGTATCTTATCTACGTTGGGTTCTGCCTGCCTGCCTGCCTGCCTGCCTGTGTATTTGTCTGTTTGCCACTCGTGCGTGAAGGAGGCAAGATGATCAAAGGTCGTGGCTTGAACTGATGTTATTCTAACTTTCGCATCGAGTATAAGGTAGGTAGGTAGGTAGGTAGGTAGGTAGGTAGGTAGGTGAATCGAAAGAGCCAAAGAGAGTACTAATGTTCAAGAACATCTTGTTCGTGGAGTGAGTGAGTGAGTGAGTGAGTGAGTTGACCTGGAAAGATATGATGGCTGCTTGAGAATTTCATGGGAACACATTCATATTGTCTGTGGCTTCCCAAAACGCAAGCGTCGTGCGTTGTCTAGGTGTGCCGTTTTTGTGCACACTTTTGCAAAAGCCATCAGATCGAGAGAGTCACCTACCTGATCAAAGAATGATATTGTATATACGTCGAGAAAGAGAGCAGTGCAATGACGAGAAGCGAATCAAACCAGACCAGACCAGATCAGCCTTTGTTACATGTATATATATCTCTCTCTCATCATTCGGCTTGCCGACTGATTTTCTTGTTTGGGCATCAGTCAGTCGGTCGGCTTTTTGTTCGACATGTTACATATATAGGGCTCGCTCGGTATGTGTACCTGGTTTGGTAATGTGTCAAAGATTCGGATTGGTGCGGAAGAGGAATTGCAGCGATTGTTGTTGTTGTTTTCTCTGAATGTTCTGGGTCGAGGGTCTAGAATTTACTGTAAGGTTGTGATCCCAGGCCTATCGATTGACTTCAGGGATTTTGACAATTGCTGGGGAGTTTTAAGCGGGTTGCTTCTGACATCCTAGGATTCTTGGAGAGTTTATCATTGATGTTTCCGATCGAGGTCCCTTGGCGAGTCCAGATCTCTGTACATATGAACATGCAATCCATTTTGGAGTTCTGTCAAAGTCACTATTGACACTCCGGAAGAGTAAGTTTCGATACATGCGCTGTCCGATAGCTTGATAGGTTATGTTATTTTATGTTATGCTAGGGAAGACTTCCTGAACCTTCCCAACATTGCCTGTACCAAAAAAGCGTGGCAATGATCCAATCTTGCCTTGTTGCCTGATCTGCCTGAGGCAGGTCAGTACACATATCATCAACGTCGCTCGTGTCTATCCATATCTCGTATCGCAGACGTCGCTCAAGAGACTGGTCTCGAGATGATCACATCTCCCTCGGGCCCATCAGACATCTCGTAGGCGGCATCCCAATCTGGCCAGGTTGGATCCACGATCCAGCTGCCGTCCTCGGGCTGGCCTGGCCGACCTTCCTCCAGCCGTCTCCAGACTGTGCTCACCACCCGCTTCTTCTCGGTTGTCGGACGAACGGTGATGTAGACGCCAGTGGCATGTTGACCACGCCAGACTTCAATGGAAGCGTCGCCGAAGTGAATGCTTCGCAGAGCGACGACCACCGGTGAGCCATCGTCTCCCCAGACAGTGCTGTAGCTGTCATCACCGGGATAGTAGACGCGCAGCTCGAGCTTCTCCACAGGATTGACGGGCCTGGGACCGAACATGGACCTCACCAGATCGTCAAGCTGCGACTTGGAATCCGGCGCAACATCGCCCATGATCTTCAGGTGGGACGATTTCTGTCGCGGGCCCACGCATGCTGCACGAGGGGGTGAGAAGTCTGTGGGTTCGTACGTGCCTGCCACGTGGACACTCTTTGATTGACGTAGCAGCTGTGGTGTCATGGTATGAAGGATGTGCAAGCCGAAGGGAAATGACACGAAGAGACTCGTCTGACGGCGAGAGGGGATGGGGAAGTGATGGCTGAGCTCATCGTTCACTTGTCTGCACAAGAGCAGTAGAGTGTGGTAGGCGGATTGAGTCAAGTCACAGGCTTCTGCAGGCGGCTCAAGCGAGTCGTGCGCGAGGCTGATACTCGCAGGACTTGTATGCGAGAGGAGACTTTCGTCGTACTTGGTCGCGACTACGGGCTCACTATAGAGTTCAGTGATGATCAGTCGTTCATCGCTGCGGATATTTACAGGAATGTGAATCTTGGAGACTGCTTGGGGGGCGAGACTGAAGCGACGATACACTCACTGATGCAAAGGGATCCCCAGGCTGGGCGAGCGATGCTGGCCGTAGAGTCTGTGTATTATCTCGGGCTCGGAGCCTTTGAGTTCTGCAGTCCCGACAGTGATTGTGCGAGCATCGAGGATGGCTTCTGCGTAGATGAGCAGACGGAGCTCGACGGGCAGATTCAGAAAGGCACATCCAGTGCTCGAGGGTGCTCGAGTCATTGGCAGGCTGATGTTTGTTGGTGTCATCAGTGGTGTTAGTAGTATCGTCGAGTAGAAGTTGTTTAGTGTATAAGAGGTCCTATTGTTATTGCTGCTGCTGCTGTTGTTGTTGTTGTTGTTTTTCTAGGAAAAGCGCGACGGTGAGTGTGTGGCAGTGGCAGTGGCCCTGTCGATCATGCGGTGATGATGCGGTAGAAAAGCAGGCTTCACCTTCACCACCTCATCAGCCACATCCACTATTCCCGATAAACAGATGACGCAGTATTCAATACACGTTCTTTCGAGAGTGTGATCAGATGTTGCGCTGCTGAGTATCTGACGACTCGTGATCGGATGCAATATGACTTTCTCGGACTTCATCATCTGGGCAGGGCGAGTGACCGCCGGGAGTGATGGCGCCGACCGGGTTGCCGTAAATAAGGTACATGTATACAGTATATCCTGCAACCTTGCAACCCTTCAATCCTCCCGAGTCCCTTCTCTCATCACCAACTCCACCACGGCCGCCTCACTTTGACTCGGCATGCCTCATTCTTGTCTGGCATTGACTCCATGTACTTACCATCTAGCAGCGGCATCGACACCCGACGACTGTGCTCGATGTTGGGCCGGGTGTCACGGGCATACATGTACTGACTGTGCCACATGAGGCTCATCGCCTGGTGTCATGGTCTGCGCCGCCTGCGTGTTCGCGCGTACAGTATCAAGGGCTGCCCAGTACGCCCGGAGCTGTGACCGTTTCTATCCCATCGCGCTCATGCACTGCGTACTGGACTGCTACTCCAGGGATGCACATACATAGTTGCCGTCTTTCGTTCCACCCTGGCCGCTTGACGAGACTGGACGCCTGGCTGGGAGGAGTTGCCTTCGGGAACTCGTTCTGTACGGCGTCCCGACGCTGTACCACTCTTCTGCGTTTCCGCGTGCTATTTGAGGCCCTATCCGTGCAAGTCAGGGAAGCAGTTCCTGCACACCTACTTGCAGTACCAGCCCTTTGGCGTGCATGTCTGCTTGCAAACCGCTCATCGTAGTTGGCCTGCATTGCCGCTGCTCCCCCTCACGCCGTGAAACGACATCCTGGACAGACTGCATGAGTGCCGAGGGCACGAGAAGATCGATCACGACGACCTTGTCCAAACAGGCACCGTGAAGCGTGCCACTTTCAGCCCTTGAACCAAACTATGGAAACTGTCCCTCTTTACTAGCACAGGCAGACAGCCGTCCACGCGCGTGGCACATGCGCGCCAGACCAGAAGGATTGACGGCGCGACGGGCATACCCCAGCTTGTCGTGCTTGTCGTGCAGCGCGTCGACCAAACACAACCTCAACGCTCGACTCGTCCCGCCTCGATGCCGCCATCAAATTTCACTACGCACCGTACCTGTATTCCGTCCAGCTACGCGACCATGTCCCGGCAAGACGCGTCCGAAATTCTATCGTAAGGCGCGAGCAGACTCTCTGTCTTTTCTTTCTCTTCGTCTGCATTGTTCGTCTGTCAAACGTTCTTTCGTCCTTTCATTCTTTTCGTTGCACACCACAAAGTCATCACGAGTAGTGTACGCTGTTGTGTGCTTTCCCGCCAAGCATCCTGATCCCTCCTTTGTGCTACATGGGCGTCGTGCAACGTTCAACCAGCCTATCGTCTAGACCTGCAATCGGTCCCACACTCTCACTACACTGCAGCCGTTCCCTCTTCCATGTGCGCCATAAACAACACTCGCTCCATTTTCGCGTTCGGACCCCGCATTCGTTGAGCCATCGTCAACACTGCCTCGATTCTGGCGTCGATGAACCCGGACACGAACTCAAGCAGCCGCAACCTCTACCAAGACGACAACCACGTTTGCTTTGCATGATGACATGCTAACGATCGCCTGACGTCCACCGGGATATAGCTGGCTAGTACTTGCAATTCGCTCCTCATCTTCTGGCTCCGCACGCTTCGAATCCGAACCACAACGGGTCCCACTCAACAGGGACAACATGCCGTTCCGACCTGTTGATGGCTCTGCTCTCACCTTCTTTGCTGTCACAACATTCGCCTGCATCACCAAGATTGCCTGCACGGCCATCGTTGCCTTCTTGGCCACGACTTCACTGCTCAATGGACGACTCTACGGATTGGCTGTGACCACTTCAGTCATCGACATCTTGTCAATATGCGCTGTGCTCACCGTCGTCGCTCTCTTCCTTCGACGGCTGTCACGTCGCGAAACACTTTTGGTCTGGATCCCGAGCGTCATGTCATGCTTGCTGGGAACGATCCTGAGCCTGGCCACACTAGGCTGCGCTTTCGGATTCGCAGGGAATACCCTCTACAACAAGGGAAACATTTCCGTCACCCGGACCTCTGCTGCCGCTGGCCTGGCAGTCACCATCATCAGTCTCATCCCCGAGGCAGCCTTTTTCGTACTCGTATACCCACACACCCAGGCAGTCAGAGCCGTACCTGTTGAGAATGTCCCGGAACGATCTTCTCCAGGGCGGCAAGCCAAAGGAAGATCCATTTCGGTTCACCTGAAAACGATTGGTCCTGGATCCCCCAAGTTCTTCCCCTCTGCATCAGAACCAACATCACCAACCATCTCTGCGTTCTCATCAAGCCCGCACTCCTCACTACGATTATCTGCAAGCAACGTCTTACGGCCTATGACCTCTCGAACACGACTCTTGATCGGATCATCGTTGGCTTCGACGAGAGATTCCAGGAGTATCCACTCCTCTATCGAACCTACACTGGAGTCTATGAGACACAACGATGATTTTGAGAATTGGGACACATCACGAGTGGAGGGAGCCTTGGATCCTCACTTCGGCTCGAGATCCAGAGTGATCAAGCTAGAGACGATACCTGGGTCAAGACCGGTATCTCCAGCCCACCCATTGGACGGACCATTTGACAATGAATCATCGCCAGCAGACACACCTTTACCGGAGTCTCCGATACAGTCGCCGTCGGCGGGCGTCTCACCTGTGTCCGAGACAAGCTCTGTGCGAAACCTCCGCCAAGCCAATACACGAAGGCCGAGCACAAGCGATCAATCACACATCCACCCTCTCTTCCGCACCGAGAGCCCTGTACCGCCTCCGCTGGCGTCACCGGGGACAGTCATCACAGCCTCTCCACTCGCTGGACAGATTGTCAGCCCTGAGATGGCTCTCAGCCCTAGAGTCCTGCACGCTACACCTGGGAGTCGACCAGGAACGCCGTCACTGTCGGTGTCCGCTCCTCGAAGTCGAGCAGGAAGCTTCAAGAGCACTTACACCATACCGATCACACCTGTTTCTCCCGTCGAGCCACTACCACTGAGGAGCATGCCTCAATTGTCGACTCTGCACATACCGCAACCTAATGATTGAACTAAACGGCTTGACAACAACAAATTCATGAACACATAAGGGATAACCTCACATACCGCCTCACGGGAGGCCAGGAAGGAAGGCAGTATTTTTCAGCTGTCAGACAGATTGCCCGCCACGCTTTCGCCCAAGAGGACACGATGATCATGACCATTCAAAACTGCAAAGACAAGCGCCGCGCGACATCGAGTATGCCGACCACGCCAAGTGCGGTGGTAATTTGTGAAAAACCCTCCCCCGAAAGAACCGCTACCCGCGGACAGGAGATAAAGGTCGAGGGAGGGGGGCCTCTGGCAGAAGGCGGCAAACAGGCATGGAACAAATGAGTACAGATAATGATAACTTCGTACTTACTTAGCTATTGTGAACACGTATATCATGAAATGAAATGGTTGTATGATTACAAAATGACTCGGGCAGACACAGAGAGAATCAAAGACAAAAAAGCTGAAAATCCTCACTGAACGGTACTGGTTAGGTAGGCGTGTCTTGGGGAAAAGCAATACGAGTTTTCAGCTTTTGAGTTTTCATGTTGTGTCGAATGCTTGTCGAAAGACCGGACGGGACGGCAATGGATGCAGTCGCGATCCTTGCTTCGTATTGCAGAATCAAGTCCAATGAAGCGCGTCGGTCATGTCAACACTTATTGGCGGTCACAGTGCACATTCGCTTTCCATACTATTCATCAGGCATGAAAGTGCTCTCTCAAGATGAAGAAAATGACCATTTACTTTCGAATGTGAAACCTTATAAAAAAAAAATTGACCAATCGCAAAGAAATCTATGGCTGTCGTGGCTATCATTCACACCGCCGAGCCATATCATGACCAAAAGTCATTTCTGGAAAGGAGTGCCAGTGACCTGCTTCCGCGTCTAAATCTTCCTCGTCCTTCATCATCATCAGCAGACCTTCCCTCGCTGCAGATACACTCGCCGCAGTAGCGGAGCTATCTCTTCGGAACTTTCGGATCCGCCGCATCAGAGCGTCGAAGTGGAGAAATGCAGGCCGGTCGTCGACTTTTTCTGCCCTACTGTCCTCCTCCACGCTTCTCACGCTTGATGAGTAGGGAAGTCTCTGCGTGATCCGTCCTCTCCCCAACACTAGTCCCGCTACCAGTAGTGCGCTCAGCACAGCGCACGATCCAAAGATGATCAACAAGCGGAGGTCTTCCACATCATCGTCCTGAGTGTAATCTCCATCATGTCCTTCGTTGTAGGCGCTCTCGACGAAATCGGCATCATAGTGAACCACTCCGGAGACGGTAGCTAGGTCGCCGATATCGATGACATCCGACGTTCCCAGTGGCCGACCGTCCTTATCCAGCGCCACGACACGGAGGAATCTCCTCAGACCATCGTCTTGCAATACCTGGAATGCCGTTTCGAAACCCGTCTTGTCGATGACGATGGCGTCTTCGATCGAGCGTCGTCGCGGATCTTCGTGATGCTGCTGTTGCTGTTGCTGTACTGCTGCTACCTCGTACGCCTCGTCGTAGGAGTCTGAGCCGAGCATCAGCCATGTGACGACCTCGGTGGCACCGTTCCAGGACATGTAGAGAGTCTTTGTGTCGAGGACCAAGCTGGGTTTCGTCTCGGGGTAGGCGGTCCAGTTGAATCGGAAATTGCGATAGCTCTGCACCTCGCCGGAGCCGAAGGTAGACGAAGGCTGAATGTAAGCATCACAGAGCAGTTCGCCATCCGGGGAGAATTCGGCCATGACTCCGTTGAAACCGTAGCCAAGTACGATGTTTCCGTTCGGAAGAGTTTGATATGAGCCCTGAGACGAGCTCAGAATTTTGATGAAAGGGTCGACGAACGTCTGGTCGAGTCTCGCGGTCATGTGCTCTAGATCAACTTCAATCTTCGTGCCCTGACTCTGGTCGTCCATTCGATTGTACCAATCCGCCCGGTTGTCGAAGAAGGTGATGTACTTGTGTCCGTCCTGCCAATGAGCATCATGCTGGCCCATGAACGTGGTCGCTTTTCCTTCGGACAAGTCTATGAAGGAATTATCTCTGCCGCCGAGCTGCCAGAGCACCTCACCCGTCCTACCATCAATGTAGATTATCGCGCGCAGGAACCGCACTGATATCAGGTAATTCCCGAGTGCATCCTTCTCGACACTGTTGATATGGTAGACATCCCAGGGATCGTCTTGCGCTGCCGAATTCGGAGTCGTATACGAATTCGTGATGGGGATGTGAGTAGAAGCGCGCCACTCGAAGATTGCCTCTCCAGTCTCAATGTCAAGCTCTTGGAATAGTGCATCCCATACCCAGCCTCGGCCACGGAGATGGCTAGCAGAGGAGATGTCGATGGCGGTGGCTTGGTAGACGGTGATGAGTGCCGTATCCTGTGGCGTGATCGTGAACTCGTGCAAGTCTCCTCCTAGTCCGTTGGCCGCTCTGATGCGATGCCTCTCTCTGTATTGCTGATCCAGCATGTAATACTCGCCAATGCCATGTCCCCCCACAGCGTCATCTCCAGCCCAGAAAGTCAGAAACATTTCGTCCTTGAAATGCTGGGCCCTGACATTATAGACCTCACCATAGTGCATCTCAGCCGCCCACACCAGGCTACCGGTCACGTCCAGCAGCATCGGTGTCGGGTCCGCCTCGTCACCGCGCGGCGCCAGGAAGAGGTAGGATCCATCGTCGCAGTTCGTGAAAGGCCTCATGAAATTAACGATCGGAACGGCAGTGACTTGTGGATTTGACTTGAATGTCTGGGTGACATATTTCCCGTAGCCGCCGGAGTTGTATTTCGCGTTGCTGTAGAAAGGTGCTTCGTCCGCCACGGCGCCTAACGAGAGAACAGAAATGAATGGCAATGCCGCAGCCAGATACATGTTCGAAACGTTGAACGAAGGAGAAAACGATAACAAGAGAAATGCATATACGAAGCAGCAAGCATGTAAGTCTTCAGTCCCCAGGAACGCCGGAGAATATGTTTGAAAGGGGCACCATATCGACAGAGGGCAGTGGTTGGCAGCATTGAGGATACATACGTACCTCTACTCCACAATAACTTCGGCCGACAACATTTGCAGACAAGGATCGGGTTTTGATCGTTGTATAAGGCTGCCGCGTGGCCCATTCTACGCATGCACTGATGTTTCTTGGCAGCGCCGCGAGTGAGAGATGGTTACACTGCGGCACATCTTTTCGCTGTGCTACAATGGACACTGACTCTTGTGACGAACAATATGCCATGGAGACAGTCTCGGCCATCAAATAAAGAAGAGCTGCAATGCAAGACCGAGAAAGGAGGATCGATGGCAATCTAAAGTTGGTCCAAGTGTCGCGATGAAGGTCGCTAACAGGAGATGTACAGGGGAGACACCCTGGCGGACATCCTGAATGCTAGCCGTCTTCCGTCTTCGCCATAAGACATACGGTGATCATGGTCGTGGACGTCTGATCGAAATCTCCCAGCGTAAAAGCGGCGGCGTTTACTTCACAGAACAGATACACGGCCCGCTGTCCCGGCCACGTAATGGGTTTTTGTTTGCCGGTGGGCGCCAGCGTCACCGACCGAGTGGTCGCAGACACACATCTCTCTAGCACGAGGGGTGATGATAGCAAAGGCGACGACGGGATTGTCAGGAGCGGGTCGTGTCCGCCAAAGGGTGATGGCAGGGAAAGCGAGAGGCTGAAAAGGACTGTAGTCGTAGTAGCTGAAGCTGGAGTTGGAGCTGGAGCTAGAGCAGGAGCATCTTGGCATCAGCCACCACCGTGACATGCAGAAGGCCTATGGCAGAGAATTGTAGCTATACCACATATCATCCCAGGTGCTTGGTGCATCGACCACACTGTCCACAGCGAGGGTCGGTGAAAACGAGGATATTTGATGAACATGATTACCGGTCCTTCATCGGAATCTCCATCGCTGCTTAGTAACTAGTGCCTACTAGCAGGGTAAACCCATCGGGCCAGTCTTTGGCGCTCTCCTTGTGTCCCTTTCCATATCCTACTCCACCTGCCATTCACTCATCTCTCGTTCACCGCCCTTGGGATTTTGGCCTTCTTCTCGCACACCACGTTCCAAAGTCGCAGGTTCTACGGCCCTTCTCCACATTGCCCAGAGGCGGGATACTCGCACCGTTTCTGCAATCCTGAGGCTTGCATAGACTTTCATCGCGACAACCTCGAATTGAAAACCTCGAACTTGAGTGTTCCCAGTATTTCGCGTCCATCTTCATCGGCTGGACCTGGACGCCTGGCTGCAGCGCTGCGCGTCGTCTGCCCCGAATGCCATGTGTCGAAACAGCCCAGAGCATCGATCCTCGCCGCCCTGGACATTCCAATCTTGGGGCTGAGGCTTCCCAGATCGATGTTTACCTCCTAATGGGTTGCAAGACTCATTACCTGGCACCCTGTCCTGACGATCTCTCTCCGATGGGACTCATCGCTGCGGTCTATGATGAGATCGTGGCACTTCTTCTCGCCGCTCATTAGCGGCTGTCCATGATCGTCCTTCTTCACAGGCAAGCACCCGACGTGCCTCTAGTAGTAGGAAGAGGAGACCGAGGAGTGCTGTCCCGTGATCGCCTTCGGCCTGACGTATCCCAGATATCCATATTTACGCTGCAGATCTTCTTGGTTTCGGAGCCGAACCAAACGCATGTATTGTGCTTGCGTCAGACCATCGGAGCCCACGTTGTCTCCTCTATCAATCGGCGGCTCGAGTAGAAAGTGTCTGGCCATTGCCCACGCGCAGAAAATTGCTGCGCCTGATCCTACCAGGCATAGTACAATGATCGCCTGGTATGGCATAGAAGTATGTGTGCCATTGTCATCGCCGTTGGCCATGTTTGCGTGACGATGTTGCCAGTCTTGGTGTGGAAGCTGATGGTGAGATTTGTATGGTAAGTTGATGGCGGGGCTGAATTGTACAGGAACTTCTCAAGCTATTAATGTACAAGCTGGCAGTGCTGGAGGATGCGGCGCTGGCCTTCGACGTGGCTTGTGGTCAGCTGTGCGGCACGCGACAGTCATGAATATCACATGGAAGAGGAATAAATCATGATGGGCACCACAGCAGACTTTGTCCATATGAGTTTGTCTCTAGGCCGACAACGATGGCGCTTCCGATTATCCGAAGGCTCCTTGAGTCTGCTCACGACAAGGAGGTGGTGTCTTCTTGAAGAAGATTGGATTGGATTCCTTCAAGTGTACACGCAAGCTGCTGACGGGTGCATGCCCTGTTTGGCGGCTTCGCGACACGACACGTCGCCGGAACTCGGGCGCATGGTACGTCGCTGGAGCTCAGTGAACTTTATCGACTGCGACTTGCAATAGATATACCGCGTAGGTGAGCAGCTGCGGACTGTAAACGCACCGACTATCCGTGATCCGAACTGCTCGAAGCATTCTCACGCTGTGTTTGCTGGAGGGTAAACACCATACGACGACATACCTCCGTCGCAGGCAACATCCTCAGTGGTTCTCATACCCTTGCTGTACGTGTCGACCAAGTCTAAAGCTTGACAGACCGGACGGGGAACCAATGCTTCCGGACATGGCACCTGTCGTCGAAGAGACCCAAATTGCTGGGCTTAAAGCGGGACGCAGTCATGCGAGACCTCGATGCTTTCAATGGCATACTATATCTTGACGTGCTCCCGGCAGCGAATTGACCACTCGGCAAAAGTGCCAACAAACTTCCAGCATTTGAATGCTTCACGGTCGCAGGGACCCCTTTCAAGCAGTGAAGCAAAGCTGAGCTCGCTTTCGAGCCCTCTTCTGATCATCTAGCCATACTAAGTATAAGTGTACGACCCAATAACAATCGTGTCGATCGTCTAGACGCGAAGGGTGCAAGGTAAGCAGATGTCCGAGACAATAGATGCCTTTCGGCCTTGATTTTACGTACCCAGGTCTTTCCGCTGTCACTGGTCACCATCTCACCAGTCGCGTTGGTCGTGCCCTTGGTCTGGTCGTATGAAGGGTCCGCAACATCCATGATCAACTTGGTGTCGATGTACTTGTGGCCTGCAATATAGCCGCATGCCGCCTGCTGGCATTCAATGGCCGTTCCCCAGCCTTGAGCGTGGCCACTTGCTAAGAGCCCTATCAGTACTGGCAAGAGTGACTGTGAAGAGAGCATGGCTCACAGGTGGATAGTTTGGACACCACGGTTCCATTGAGGGAGACTGTCTGGTCGTATTTGGAGGTGCTATCATTGTATTTGTCTGTTTGAAGTCGGTTGAGTACGAGTCTGCGCTCGACGATGTCGTCGCAGCTTACAGTGAAAGGTCACTTGGGAACCAGGCTGCGCAGCGACGTAGTCGCCCATTTCCTGGCCGGATTCCAGGGTGCTGGCGACGATGCACCAGACACCTTCAGGCTCTGTACACCCGGTACTGTCCACCAAACTGTCAGCCCCTTCGCTGTAAACCTTTTGCAAGAAACATGATTCTCTCTTACCTTCCTTCTTCGGTCGAGGAAATCGCAAGGCCCTGGACCAGATCACCATCACTGGTGCCCATGCCCGGCCATAGTGCAAGATTGCCGGTCTGCGGACTGTTGACGGCAGGAAGAATCAGAGTCGTGTTCGCTTCTCGGATCCATGAGTTGTCAGTGGTGGGGCCAGTGGATAGGGCGTTGGAAAATTGGTAGCCGTAGTCTGCTCGGGCCAGCGAGATCAGAAGGGATGTAGCGAGTGTGGTGGCGACTGTCTTCATAGTGACGAAAGTAAAACGAGCAGTGGTTGGCGATGGAAGGGCAAGGAGAGCAAGTTGTCCAGCAACAAGGAGAAAGGGTACGGAGGTGAAATTGTCGGAACCACATACGAGACAACGATACTTATGGAAGTGCTCGTCAAGGCAGTCAATCCTTAGATTGTTGGGCTGGCGGAGCTCTGGCGACATCTGGATGATGTTGTTGTCGGCTCCTCTTCGCGAAACTCTTCGAAACGCTGGTCCGCTTGTGAAGCAATCAATCTGCCACGAGCGAAAGCAGCTGAACTATGTAGCATTAATTTGGTACCACTCTTCCCGGGCGACCGGATCGGATCGTGCAACATGGGAAGCATATCCACGTGAACGACTCAATCATTATAGTCAGTACATTGCTGTCTTCAAGGCTGGAAGACTCGGTAGATGAACACAAGACTAGCCATCTTTACCGAACGGCATAGACTCAGACCAAGCCCAGACTACTACGTTGCCTGTTCATCACTCCATGTCAATTGTCAATCTGCGGCGTTTGACATTGTTTACGCGCTGGCTTCCTTGACGAAAAGCTCAAAGTCTGGGATCTCGTCCGCGCTCTTGGCTGGGCCACCGTACCTGATCTTGCCGTCGGCACCGACAGCGTACGTACCCGAGCCTTGCCATCTGCTTCCGCTCTCTGTCGATCGAACGTTGAAGCCTTCTTTTGCGAGAGTCGAGACCATGCCCAGGGAGGTCGGGTTCAGGACGTGGAAGATACTTGTTGCGCCCAGACCTACTATATGTCAACTCATGCTCTTGTCTGATGATAAAATCGGCTACTTGTACCCACCCCAAGCGGAATATCCCTCCAACTTGTCGTCCACAATCAAACGCAAGTTCCTGGGCTCTGTTCCATAGTCGGGCAAGCTCTTGAGCCAATTGTCTGTCGCTTGTTGATCCGAGTGCGACACGGCAATGAAGTCTATGTCGGTATGTATTTTGGCGGCGTCTCTCAGACGGACGAATGTCTTCTCTGCGAACGGGCAGCCGCAGTGTCGAAGGAAGGCTACGATTGTGCGCTTGTTGGATTCAAGGGGGATTTTGGCGGTCTGCGGTGCGGGCTGGCCTTTCTGGGGTACGGCGGATGCTTTTGGCGCCTTTGGGGCGAAGAGCCAGGACGAGAGCTCCTGCAGCTGGTGTTAATGCATTGAACGACATGTCCATCATGGGCAGGAAATACCGAAGCGTAGGTCATAATCCTTGAATTGTGGTGTGTGAAGCCAAAAGGAAACCCAAGTCTCTGTCGCGCAGTTGAGACACGGACGACCTACCGCGATCTATGAGCGTCTGGAGATACTCGTCTACAGGGTACTTCGGTATAGGCGTGACCGGATCGAAGGCAATGCTCGATCTATCGTGATGAAGCTCTAGCCTATGCCGAGGGTTACGTCAGAGCCGCAAAGAACATCGAAGGTTTGGAACGGGACGCAGCTGAGATAACAAGACAACAATGGCATAGTGCAATCCCACCGTCCGAATGCAAGGTTTATCTAATTGATAATGAATACCATCGCCATACTCAATAGCCTCCGTGTATTTGTACGATCAAACTTCTGATGCTTTACATCCAATTGCCGTCATGATAGCACGCCACGCCATCAAGGCGTTCCCTCGTCACGTACGCTGCTTTTCTTCCACGCCGTCGCATAAGGCCGACTTCACGCACGCAGTCATTGGCGCAGGCGCTGTTGGTCTTGCAGTTGCGCGACGACTGCAGCAGGTCGAAGGTGCCCAAGTCGTCCTAATTGAGAAACATGACATGATTGGTAGCGAAACAAGTAGCCGGAACTCTGAGGTACGCCCTCAACCACTCTTCCCGTTGGAATAGCTACTGATCATCAGCACAGGTCATACATGCTGGACTGTATTATGGCAAAGATAGTCTCAAGGCAAGACTCTGTCTGCAAGGCAAGAATATGATGTACGATTATTGTGAGAAGAATCATGTCTCGCACATGAACTGTGGCAAATGGATCGTAGCCCAAGACGACCAGCAGATGGGCGAATGTCAGAAGGTCTACGATTTCGCCAGATCCATGGATATTCCTGTACGCTTCCTCTCGAAAGAAGAGGCAAAATATGCAGAACCGGATGTACGAGCTGAAGCTGGCGTGCTGGAAAGCTCTTCAACTGGTATAGTGGACTCCCATGGATATATGCAAGCTCTACTTGGAGACTTTGAGAATGCAGGCGGTACCCTTGCGCTCATCAGTCCTGTGACAAGGATTGAGTCACCTTCGGGTGGAATCATGGAGTGGAAGATATGGACTGGGAAGGGTGCGTCGGAGCCAACTGCCTCGTCACCCACGCCACAAACGCCAGAACAGAGTGCTGCAGGAGACGAAGACACCTTCATCACAGCCGAAACTCTCATCAATAGCGCTGGCCTCTACGCTTGCGCCATCAACAATATGATCCTGCCTTCGGACCGACATCGAATACCACACTACGCAAAGGGCACATATTTCTCCTACTCCAAATCACATCCAAAGCCCTCGAGACTGGTATATCCAGCACCAGTACCAGGACACGGCGGTCTGGGAACCCACCTGACGTTGGACATGGCGGGCCAAGTCCGCTTCGGACCAGACGTCGAGTGGGTGAACTCACCTAACGATCTTGCTCCCTCTGCGGACACCAAGCGCTTCCGTGCGGCTATAGAAGACATCCAGTCATATCTGCCAGGCATTGATACTGAAGCAGTGTCTTTGGGATATGCAGGCATTCGTCCCAAGCTGGGTAGACTCGGCGCTACGGCAAGCAGCGGCAACTTCCAAGACTTCTACATTGAAAAGGAGAAAGGCTATGATAGCTTCGTAAACCTCCTTGGTATCGAGAGCCCAGGACTAACTAGTAGTCTGGCTATAGGAGAAGAAGTGTACAGACTCTTGTATAGATGATCGCATCGACAGATTCGCGAGTCTGTCTACAATACTATCTTCTGGCGAAAAGGTCGCCAAAAACATGCTCCTGAATTGTCTGCTCTCGCCAATGCCTAGACTTTGGGAACTGCAGGAACGTCGTTCGCGATGCGGTATCTGCAAGCGGAGCTCCCCATAATACAGATATGAGCTAGAATGTTGTGATTGGTGGGCAAGTGTGCCATCGTACCCACATTCAAGTCGCCGCGACATAGGAATGGCACTACAAGCACAATCTTACTTGACAGCTTCAAGCAGACCGAGACTATAACCTCGCCACAAAGACGTTGATGATCAAGCCCTTGACCAAGCACATCAATTGGTATAATTCAGTGGCACAATTACTGCGAGATGCCTAACGATCAAGTTCTCGACCACGACTACAAAATCGTCATTATCGGTGCGGGAGTATTTGGTCTCTCTACAACACTACACCTGCTTGAGCGCGGCTACAAGAATATCCACATCTTCGATCGCCAATCTCTTGACCGAATCCACTATGCTGAAGAAGCAGGAGCCAATGGAGCTTCATGCGACGTCAATAAAATCGTGAGAGCCTCTTATGGCGGTCGTCAACTCTACCAAGACTTGGCGTTCAAAGCGATGCCCGAGTGGCGGAAATGGAACAAACAATTAGCAAAGTGCTCCAAGAAAGATCTCCCTGAGAAACTCGATCCGGATGTTAAGTTGTGGTATGACTGTGGGTTTCTGCGGTTGGTGGGACAGAACGGCTTGGATAAGGAGGAAATCGACACGCAGAAGAACTTCCCGGAGAGCATCAGACACACGCAGTATAGGATCTCAGATTCTGGTAGGAGGTTGGATGCGTTGGAAGAGGGGATCCCACGGACGAAGATTGACCCCTTTGCTCGTCTGGAGCGAGCTCTGCCTACGGACGGCGTCCTCGACATGACAGCCGGTTTCGTTCTCGCCGACAGGGCATGTACCTGGGCTCTACACCTTATCCAGCAATCGCCCTACGTGACGACCTACTTCGGACCCTCTCATGCCCTCCAATTTCTCAACTGGTCCGGCTCCATCTGCACCGGTATCACGACCGCCGCAAATACTCATCACGCCGCAGATTTCGTCCTTCTCGCAAGCGGAGGCTGGACTCCCTCGCTCCTCCCCAACGTCTCCCAGCTTCTCGAAACGACAGCCGGCAGTGTCCTGAGCATCCAGATCCCATCCTCCCGTCCGGACCTCCTCCAGAAATTCTCGCCATCCAACTTTCCCGTGTGGTCATGGAACATGTCCGGCTACTCCTCCACGACTACCGGCGGCCTCTACGGCCTACCCGTCACCCCTGAAGGGATACTCAAGTTCGGTTTTCGCGGAGCCAAATGGACTTCCTACACCAGGACTTCGCCAGCGGGCACACCCCTCTCGTACCCCAAGACAGATATCGACAAGATCCCGGCCGAAGCGATGCGCGTCATTCGATCCTTCTGCGAACAGAACATGCCCGAACTGCTCGACTTAGACTTGACGACTTGTCGATTATGCTGGTACACAGACTCCATAGACAATTCCTGGCTGATAGACTATGTTCCGGGCAAAGATAACTTGGTCGTGGCATCGGGCGGCTCCGGGCACGGCTTCAAGTTCCTGCCGGTGTTGGGTGAGCATGTCGTTGACGTGATGGAGAAGAAGGATACGGAGTACACAAGAATGTTCAAGTGGCGTGATGTTCCGGATGGGAAGAGGAACGGTTTGGAAGAAGGACCAAGAGGATGGAGGACGTTAGACAAGCAGAAATTTGTGGGCAACAAGGAGTGGAGAGGGAAGGCGAGCAGCAAGATCTAGACGGGATGCAGAATGATACAGTGCGGGTAGTATCAGAAAGAGTGTAGCATTGCTGTGCATCGTACGCTTCAGAAACGAGTGTACTTCTTCTTGGTCGGTGGCGTTTTGCTTTCAGGATCCAACAAAGAATAGTAACCGGCAACAGGCTTCACTTGACGGACATCCTATCTCTTTCCACCCTTCTTCTTGGAAGGCACGACGCGGAAGTTGCCATTAGCGGCCTCTGCGGGCTCTTCCTTTGCGGGACCTGTGTGATTGTCAGCGCGAATTTCTCTGCTATCGTTCCTCTCATGTGAGCATACCTTTCTTGGCTACCTGACTCCAGCCACCTCCGTTCTTATCAGCAGCGTGAGAGGGAGACGAGCTGGTCTTGGGCTCGATCAAGCCCTTGTCGGCCAGCTTCTTTCGACGGACAAACTCTTCTGCAAAATGGCGCGAGTCAATTGTGTTTGAGACACCATGGACAGCCTCGGTGATCATATCTGTCTCCGGTGGGAAGACAATGAGCGTGGCAACGAATTCATCAGCATTGATGCCCTTGCTCAGATCAGGTCGGAGCTCATTGACCGCCCACTTGCGGAATTCTTCTTGAGCATTGGCTGTGCTAGCACTGGCCATGGTCGTGCTGCGACTCACGGTTTTGCGGGGAGCGGCCGGCTGCAAGGTTGGTACAACGCCAGCGCTGACTGTACGAGCCGTAGATGGAGGCGGCCCAGTCGTTGGCGTCTTGACTTTGCCACTGGCGCCTACTGTTGTCCATGCACCACCACCCATGGCTGGGGCAGCTGGCGAGGTGACCTTGCCAGCAAGATTGGCATAGCTCTTACCAACAGCTGGAGCGACCACACCACTCAAGACAGCAGCCTGAGATTGCGCGGCAGCCACCGCGGCAGCCTGCTTCTTCTTTCGGGCTTCTTCCTCCTTTTGTATCTGAGCCAAAGTCTTCGAGGCCGTAGGCCCAGCCGGCTTTTGGGCAGTCTTAGCCCAGGCTGGAGTAGCAGTACCTGTGGGTGTAGCGGGAGATGGCGCGCCCCATGTCGAAGAAGTGGGCAGACCTGGTAGTGGTGCAGCAGCCTGGCTTTGCGCATGCATTTCCTTTTCGAAGGCCGCACGACGAGCGGCTGCAGCGAGCACTTCAGCCTCGGCGGCCTGCTTGGCTTCAGCCTCCTGGATCTCTTTCAATGATGGCCCCTTCTGCGACTCAGCGGGTTCTTTTGCCCATGGCGCAATGGCGGCACTTGGGGTGTCTACCGAAGGCGTCTGGGAGAGATCACGCGATTCGGTCTGTAATTGATCCGCGACGCTCTGCCGACCAGTCCGCTGGGCCGAGGGAGCCGGAAGAGGAGACTGCGACGGTGCTGGTGGAAAGGGCTGCGGCAAGCCAGGCTGCTGTGGTGCTGGGGACTGTTTCGCAGAGGCGGCTTTCTGGACTTGCTCGGTCAATGAGAGTGGCTCTTGTGGGCGACGCGACTCTTGAGCTTGAATGGTGCTCGAAGGTAGCGCCGACTCCTGCATATCGTAGTGTTCAGCCGCGCCAATTGCTTCGTGTTCATCCTGGAGGCGCTGGAATTGCTGCAACCGCGCGTTGGGAATCGACTCGTCCACTCCATGTTTCTGGGCATCATGCTCTGCTTGCTCCTGCTGAAGTCGGGCACGATCCTCCAGCATTTGCTGTACTTGTCTGTCATGAGAGTCGTGGTCCTGCTGCTGACCAGCGCCAAGTGGTTGTCCTGGCGCACCAAATTGACCTGCACCTCCACGTCCGCCACTCAAACTCAGCCGGTCAAGAATGTTTGGGATCTCCTCTTCACGAATGCCACCCAGGCCAGCTTGTTGTGAGCGAAACGAGTTGTCAAAGAAGCCTTGAGAAGGGAGAGGTGGTGCGCCAGTAATACCCCCTGTTGGACCCTGAACAGGACTTGGCTGATATGCCGAAGGGCTTGTGATACTACCGAAGCTCGGTTGCGACTGAAGACTGTGCGCACTGCTGTGGTGGTGCAATTGTCCAGCAGCGACATTGGGATGGCTGCCTTGCAGCATCTGTCGTTGAGCAATCTGTGCCTGAGCAAGGTGTTCTTTCTGTCTGGCCATAAGGTACTGTTCCTCTTGCTTCCTTCGCTCCAGTGCATTCTGCTGTTCTGCTGTCAGGGTAGTACCGAAACTGGGGAAGCTCGAAGCGAACGGCGGTTGTGCCCCGTTGTTGCCAACTGGAGCTGTTCCAGTCCAGGGAGCAGGCCCACCAGTTGCAGCGGAAGGTCCATGTGGTATACCAATCTGAGGTACCAAGAAAGGCTCACGAGAGTTTCCTATGCGCCTGATGAGCTGTGCGAGCGGCTCGTAGTCAGGATCCTCGTATTTCTTGACAAGCAACTCAGGACTGAAGAAGCCAGCCTTGTACCAATCGTGCATCTCCAGTCCAGTCCATGGTCCCTGGGTTTGACCTTGCGGATCTCTGTAGATCCATCGCATTCTATCCGGCATTACCATCGTTCGTTGCTGAGGCGCAGGCGGCTGGTTTGAGGCCGAGCTACCGGGCGCCTGGCTTGACAATTGTGCCTGGGCCTGTGACGAGTCATGTTGTGGCGCGTGTTGACCAGGAGCGCCGAAGTGATGCTGTGGGTTGTCGCCCCCCTCGGCATGGCCTTTGCTGTCTTGACCGAAGCCTTGACCACCGAAAGATGTTTCGCCAGGTCGACCCAAGTCGCCAAGTCCCGAGACATCGAGGTCATTTTGCCGCATTTGATCCTGCATAGCTTGCGGGAACATGCTAGCCATGCGACTGCCACCGAAGGCGCCACCCTGTGGGCTCATCAAGCTTGGGCCACCGAGGCCAGCGAGACTGGGTGACTGCAAATCAGAAATCGAGAATACGCCGCCCCCAAACGCAGTCGACAAGCCTGCAGTCTGTCGGCTGGGTGTTCCAAGCCCTCCCTGCGATACAGGCCATGCGGAAGAGCCATGACCGCCACCTAGTTGACCGAGACCTCCAAGACCAGGAAAGCCACGTCCCGGGCCTACGCTGGAAGTTTGACTTCTATCACTCGCTGGGCCTTGCACTCCACGACCTAAGTTCGGCAGCGCACCTAGTCCGCTCAAGCCTCCATGCTGTTGCGATGGATCGCTGCCGAACTGACCAAGCCCTGGCAAATGCTTGTTGTGCATGTCGTTCCCACCATCGCCATTGTCTTCGGCCAATTTGTCCGTACCGTGCTGGTCTGGAGACTGATAAGGATTGGTATCTGTAGGGCTCATTGGTTCGTTGTTGCCTCCAGATTGCTGTCCCATCCGTTGGTGCGCTGGAGTCTGATGAAATGCTTCTCGACCCGGAGGAAGACCTTGACCAAAGGTATGCGTGTTGTCCGAGGTCATGCCAAAGGCAGCGAAACCAAAGTCATCCTGCTGTGTGCCTTGACGGCTTGGCGTTCCGAATCCGCGAAAACCTTGTCGAGGATGTGGTGGGCTGACGTCGGTATCAGCAGCCAGCGCTGCGCTTCCAGTGGGTAGGTCCTCGTCGGCTTCGTCCAGCGGCGCATTGCCTGGCTCTTGTGCTCGCCACGACTCGTGCTCATTGACCCTGCCAAGCCCGGAAATACTACCCTTCCTCTCTACAGGCCTTTGGTTGATGTCCTCGCTACTGTCCTTGTTCAATAGGTTCTTAAATCTACTTTCAGACCTGCCGCTGCCCAGTCCTGGCCTCTTGTCCCCTGAAGCACTGGGCTGAGCTGCATTGCCGGAAGAACCAAAGTTCCCGAAAGAGCCCATAGGCGTCAGTCCAGCACTCTGGGGAGCATTAGACCACGGCGAAGAAGGGGCATTGAACCCTGCCGACAGTGGCCCAGTCGGCTGCCGCTTCAAGGTACCAAACGGAGAAGAAGTAGTCTTCTCGTCCCCGTTACTATCCTCAGATTTGCCAAGGTCCTTGAAGTCTGTCCGTCGGCGAAGAAGGGAGGGAGGTGGCGATGCAGCACGTTGCTCGTCACGGGCGAACCCGCCAGGTGAGGAAACATTGTTCTGTGGAAACGGGAAAGACTCGCTGGTCTCCCGGCGACGGCCAGCGCCACGCGCAATGTTCGGTGATGGAAGTCCGTAGCCGCCGGGAGAGTTGATGTTTGAGACGGAGACTTTTCGTCCTGGTAAGCCGTTTGGCTGCTGATTCTCCTTGTTGGTACTGATGGGCTTGATAGGAGTATTGACTGAATTCGAAAAGAGCTCCCTCTCCTCATCATCCATCTCAGCAAGGCCAAGCGGTTCAGCGCCTTCTCGATCCCAGCATAGTTCTGTACCTGGTTGCGAATCTCTGTTGTGCTCTGACCTCGCCCAGCCAGTCGACGTTCCATTCGTGCTTTCTGGCTGCCATCCTGCAACTAAGAGATCAGACAGCCCGTCACTCAGCCCGCCATCGACGTTCTGTTGTGCTTTGTACAAGTCAAGAAGCTGCTCTTTACTATAGCGTGTGTCGGGCAAAGTGCCATTTCGATGCGGCGGAACATAGCGTGGCGGTTGTGCGGCGGGAAGCGAGTCGAGTGCTTGCGAGGCAGTGGGGGCAGTGGTCGCGCCTGAAGGTCTCCGGAAGGTCTGAGTAGCGCCGTTCGTTCTACGATTCCTGGTGCAACGTTAGCCAGCTGTTCCGTGGCAGCAGAGCCTTGCGGACAGGCTCGACCACGTTGCCAGCCACAGGCGCGGCCTGTGGTCTGCTGGCCGTGGCAGAAGTCTTTCTGGGTACCATCACAAGCAGAGAACGACCATTATAGCCCCGCGTAGCTGTCCCGGTGTTGGGAGCTGTCAGGTAGAAGGCAGCGGCACGGGCTGGCAGAGCATAGGAAGAGCATTGGAGCACGCGACTTACCAGTCATTTGCTGCTTGTTCGCGCGTAGGGTTGCCTGCGGCAGCAGAGGCGAAAGTTGAGGGAGCCATATCCTCGTGTGTGATGCGAAAATGTGTGATGCAGCGAAAAACTGATATGTCAGGTGGGGTCGTTGTCGTCGTCGTTTGGGCGAAGTCGAAGTGGTCAAGCAGTGGTATGGATTTCGCGAGGGAAAGCGCAGCAGGCGCTAAGCTGCATTCATCAGGCAATCTCTAGTTTAGAAGCAGCAAGCCAAGGAAGAGCGACTCCACCAATGCCATCATCTTTTCCAGTCCAGCCTCGTTCCTGCGTCTCTGCTTCATCTTTGCTTTCGCTGCGTCCGCTTCATGCGTCGCTCGTCGTCGACACTGCCTGAAAATCCTTCGGCATTCTTTCGTGGAATAACAGCATCGCCTTCGAGTACATGTATACTTTTTGGTCCTGAGGTCCTGCAGGGGCTCGCAAATTTGCTGTGCCGACGCGAGAAAACGTGTCCACGAAGAACGCGTCTTTCGCCGACAACTTCCGAGGCGCCGCTGCTGCAACGGCTTCAGTCTAGGATATTTCCTACACCATGCACATCTCCAGAAGTACCTTGAAAATGCGGCAATGTCACGCACAGCGCCAAGATTACATGCCAAACACAGGGTCGAGGTGCGACAATCATTTTGCAAATACGTGAAGTTCTGACCATGTGAAGTTCGGAGCCGTCGATCATCCACAATCACATGTCTCTCAATCAAGAGCATATGAGCAAGACAGTGAACTGCTAATGAGGTACCTAGAATTATCTTGTCAAGTCTCATACCTGCTGCTGAAACAAATATGTACTGCACATCGAGGCTGGTCGCGCAAATTGCTTCCACCAGACTACGGGAGTCCTGTTCAGACACACGAGGACTTGGCCATGGAATTACCAACAGCTATCGCGTATATCATATCGACGATGTCTCCGGAGTCTTGCGGGAGTACTACCACTCTATCTCGAGACTGAGGTGCCACAGCGTTGCATTGGTCGCCGCGCCGGAGCTCTCATCGATTCTGCTCATCAGCAGTGATGGCGTTGAAAATATGCAGTGCACTCATACCCCTTGATTTACGGATAACTGTGTGGCCAGGTCGAGCACGTGTACCACACTTTCGGCTGGAGAAGACGACAGCTCTTACTATCGATTTTGTAGATGTTTGCTATCGGTGTCACAGTGTGATGTTTGCCAACTTTGCCCGACCGACAAGCCAGTTCGGACAGTTACCCTTATGCTTGTGGCATGCAGCAACCAAGTCGAATGCGGCTGCCCGCGATCTGGTTCGTCGTGACACCTCATGGATGTATCTTTCATGTGTTTTCTTCACAGCAGACGAAAGTCTTGGCTTTTCTCCACCAGTCCTTCAACTACTTTAAAACAGCCTTGCGGCCTTGGAGTGACTCTGACTTCTTCCCTTTTCCGTTTTCATCTCGCCTTGCAGCTGGTGGTTTGGCTTGGCTTGCACAACGACGACCACGCCTCTGTTGTACAAACATTTGTCTCTACGACACAAACCAACAATGGCCATGTACCAAGACTTGCTCGAGCAAATGCTCATGAACCACAGTGGCCTGCCTATTGGTCGCAGAGCGAACGGTTATGGTGGTCCCTCTTTGTATCCTCGCCCTAGCTATACAGATACTAATAGCAACACCAGGAGCGTCACCTCTTGGACCCGCCGGCCCTATCCCAGCACACCAGATGAACTTCTTAGGCGGCGGAATAGGCCGTCCGAGCATGGGTGGTCATTGCATGGGAGACATGGGAGGCTCTATGATTGGAGGTATGGGAGGCCTGAGTATGGGAGGCCTTAATATGGGCGGACCCAGTATGTGCGGACCCAGCATGTGCGGACCCAGCATGAGCAGCCAAAGTATGGGTAGCCACGGCATGATGGGCTCTCCCTTTGGCGCAGGTCGATATCCCTTCCCAATACAACCTATGCCACAGCTCGGCATGATGAACGGTGCAGGCTTAGCAATGGGCCAGATGGGTCAGGCTCGCATGCCCATGATGAATCCAATGGCTCTCGCATATCTTTATGGCGGCGTGCCGAGCTATATGGACATGCTTGGCGAGAGTGATGATAGTGGTTTCTGGGATGGTGACGAGGATGAGGGAGACATGGATCCGTTGAACGCTTTGTTACGGAGACAGAAAGGAAGAGGGCGTGGTGGTAGAGGTGTATGTGGTAAAGGTCGAAGAAGAGGTGAGCTACCGTGAAGACCGCAGACGAAAGACATATCACAAGTACAGGCGTACTGATTGCTTTCACACAGGAATGTCGCCTTATGACATGGGTGGCATTGGGATGATGTAGTCTGGATGTGGCAGCCTGCATGGTCAGCACTCACTACATACTCTCGGCATATGTTTGACGTGGGTGGCAATGTGCATGATGAAACTGCTTCTATCCTTGAGTGCGAATAGTGCAGTGCGCTATCAAGAGTCCATTAGCTCCATTAGCTCCATTAGCTCGTGATAAATTCATATCCTCGTTTCGCCAGACTCTTCGGCAAGTCCTCCATGCTCGATCTACTGAGGCCACCAATACGTCGCCTCAAGCGTCTTGGGACATTGAGCCTGTGATGCCCCTGCAGCCGTCTTCTTTCCTGCCGAATTGTTCTCACGCAGGCCCATGGGTAGATTCTCGTGCCTGCATCCACTTAGACTATATCCCATTCGGAGACTGCGTGAAATCCCGAGTGCTTACATGCTATCTTTCCTTTCATTCGTGCTTGTCCTTGTCAACGCCTCATCGCTAGAGAACCAGCTTGACACGGAGAATGTGCGCGTTGGCTGACGGACTGGTATGCTCGAACTTGGAGCTGGTTGCGCATTTGACGACCGTTCGGACTCCGCCATATTGCAGAGATGGAAGTGTGCTGTGTTCGCGTGAGGCCTCCCAAGGGAGATGGAGATGAAAGCAGGATTTCTATTAGTGGGGATCAACGAAGGTGTTCGATGTCGCTCAGATATATGCTTCCTGGTGGCTGTAGTGCTTCGCTGTGTGGCTTTATCTGCTGCGTGGTTTCTGTTGCACTCAGATTCTTGCCTTGCGCGGTTTTTGCATGGAGGGACATTTCTACGCCCCGATTTTGGCAGGGCTCCTACTCTACCCGATGACCGAGGCTGGCCATGCAGGTTGTGCTGGCTTCATGCTGCTGTGCTGCGACGACGGTCTGATGACAGGGTATCAATCTGTTGACAGGAGCAAGCATATGCAGTCATATCATTGCTGATCATGGTTGTGTCGTGAGGAGGGAAGGTCGAGATGGTGTCCTGGTGGCCGTCCGAAGAACGGCTCTCGGACTGGCGGCGCACAAGGACGGGAAAGCAGCTACCAGAGGCCAGTGCGAGCCGTCGAATTATTAGCGGGCATTCCACGTGCCTCAAGACTTGGTTTCGTCGTCCTGTTAGACCTCACAACACTTCCTGCGCATCGTGTGCGATTGGAAGATGCTGAGGACCCGGAGCAGCATCTGCTGTAGGCCTGACCGCCAAAAATACTTACGCCTGCATTGGGTCGTCGCTCCAAGCTGAGTCAACAGACTTTCCCGCTCCTCGGGCACCAACCAGCATCTGCCCGACCGGGGCACAGCCATGTCTCAAGAAACTGAAGAGGGTGCACCAGGCATCCTGAGTTGGAGAAATTGAATAGAGAACGCGGCCACACGAGACGCCTAACACAGAAGCTGCCGCATAGGTGGAGTAGGGGTTTCATTCACTTACGATGCACTGCAGCCGTTATTTCGGACTATTAAGAGGGGAGCCGGTAGTCCCAGGGAGATAAATATGCAGAAATGCGCCCGCCTTCACCTTCACGCCTCGCGCACTCCACAGGTGCTCTGCCTGCGACACTCTCAGCTGATCACTGCCACGCCTGGCCCGTAATCCCGCATCAGCCTACGCCATGTCGCTAATAGCATGCTTGCGGCGTCCACTCCTCAAACGAGAGCTTGCTCATCGGGACCGAGACCTTAGGCGGCACCGAATTGGCTGCTTCTGCTACAGCTGGGTCCTCCCAGGCTGTGCCACGCGAAGTTCGCCAACGCCAGCCTTATCACTGGCCAGCTTTTCTTGACGTCTGGCTTGATAGCCAATGACACGCACATCTCCAACAGCACTCGCGATCTGGTCAAACGCCATGAGGTCAGCAGAGTTCACGTGATGCTTCGGTGTCGAGCGGTTGGGCTACCATGGCTTACCCTGTTGCACCTGGCACCTCCTAAAGACCTCAAAATCCCAGGTAGGTCCGCTGCTGCGACGAATGCTGTTCCTGCTACGTCCTGTCTCAATTTTCTTGCGCTTTGTGTGGTTGACGAGTATCTTCATCTGTTGTCTCGCGCCCCGCAGCTTTTGTGCCCAGACATGGACAAGATAACACGGGTCCCGGATCGCTTCTACGACCTCATGGCGAAGAAGCCGCTCGTCGAAGCGCGCGGATTGGTCTACGATGCGCTGGCCAATGGATCAGAGCAGTGGCATCAGCTCATGGCAATACGCCCGGACCGGCCTGAGATCGAGAACGAGTCCTATAGCGTGTTTGACACCTGTGCCAGCTCCTTTCGCTGTGTATCGTTACTCGCCGCGTTCGGTGTCATCCTCGCCATCATTGTTGCATACGTGGTGTATCAAGTCTACTTCCACCCCCTGGCAAAATATCCAGGACCGCTCCTCGGCCGATTGACGCAGTGGTACGACGTGTATCATGCATACAAAGGCGATAAGCATATCCTTTTCTACCATCTTCACAAGAAATACGGGACTGTCGTGCGCTTCTCGCCGAACTCTCTGTCCATCAACGACCCAGCCGCTCTGAAAGTGATCTACGCACATGGTGCGAATGTCCAGAAGTCCGTCTTCTACAAGTGCTTCCGCGCTGCACCGCATGCGATTAGCACTCTTCTGGCGACGGAAAAACAGCATCATGCTCGCAAGCGGAGAATCATGGGCCAAGCGTTCTCTGATGCGGCACTGAAGGGCTTCGAGCAACACGTGCAGGGCCATGTGGGAGACCTCGTGGAGCGGCTGGGAGCAATGGCCAACCGACCTGCTGCTGAGAAATCATCATGGAGTGGTCCGGTAGATATGGCGAATTGGTGCAACTGGCTGGTGTTTGACATCATGGGCGACTTGGTGTTCGGGCGTTCCTTTGGCACACTCGGCAACAAGCCAGAGAATCGCAGAGGTATCTTTCTGCTGGGACGTGCCGCACGGAGAAACTATGTAGTGGCCGCCATGCCTGCATTGATCACCACTGGTCTCGAGAAGGTGCTTCCGCTTCTCCGTGGACTCTACCTCGACCGCTGCCAATACTTGGCGTTCGGGAAGAAGCAAGTAATGGAGCGAACCAAGGAACAAGCAACATCTCCTCTAGATAAGACTGGTCGCCGCGACATATTCTCGTTCCTACTTCATGCCAAAGACCCGGAGTCTGGCGAGGGTATGCCGATGCCAGAGCTGTGGATGGAGGGTAATACACTCATTGTTGCTGGATCAGACACGACGTCTACGTAAGGACCAACACACAACCCTTCTTTTTTGGCGATGCTGACTCTCGCAATAGCACTCTCGCAGCAACTTTGTATTACTTACTCCGCAACCCATCGACGCTCACCCGCCTCACACATGAAATCCGCGACTGCTTCAAAGCGCGCTCCGAGATCCAGATGGGCCCTCAGATGCAATCTTGCATGTACCTTCGCGCCTGCATCGATGAGACAATGCGCATGACGCCGGCGGTAGGTGGCGTCCTCCCACGCGAGGTTCTTCCCGGAGGTCTCTCAATTCCCGCTCTCGATATCCACCTGCCCGCTGGCATCGATGTCGGTGTGCCGATATACGCAATCCATCACCACGATCAATACGTCTCCGACCCCTTTACCTTTTTGCCCGAGCGGTGGCTTCCCGAAGGCAAAGGGAGACAAAACAAAGATGCGCTAATGGCTGTATACAATCCCTTCAGTATCGGACACCGGGCATGTCTTGGAAAGCCGTTGGTGTACATGGAGCTGTGTATCGCGATTGCGAGAATTTTATGGGAGTTTGATATGAGATTGGCAGGCGATCAGCACGTTAGTGGTTTCATCGCGAGAGAGATCAGGGGCGGAAAGAGGCAGCCGGCGGAGTATCAGCTGCAGGATTGGTTCATGAGCAGGAATGAGGGCCCATGGGCGGAGTTGAAGGTGAGAGAAGGTTGGTAATGTTTAGGACTGTCTGATCTGGGAGTTCTGAGGGAAAGTGGAGTGGAAAAGTGACGTTTCTATGATCGAATGAATTAGGCTACGGTGGTGCTATCTGCACGTACTATGTATCAATTTACGAAGTATACCTCTCCGTATTATCGTGGAGTTGTCTTGAGCGGCTTGCAACATACAGTATTACATGGTGTGACGGCGAGAAAAAGGGATCAGGGGTGACGTCTGTAGTAATGCCACGAGGAGAAATGTCGATCCTGCCGCATTTGGCATCGAAAAGAAGTACCATAGGCCGGCTCCGCGACTTCTCCTGCAAATTGATGAAATAGTGGACCAAACACACCAACGACACCACGCGAGCGTCCCGACAGACGCCGTTGCAGCTCCGCAAGAATAATGGCGCATCAGAACCAACATAGCGCAGACATCTTACGATAGTATACAGCATGCCTGCCGTCAGCACCAACAACGAACTGCGGCCGCCGCGCGACAGTCTCGAACTCGCCAGTCTCGCCAGCTCCAATGATCATGATGGTAGGAACTCGGACGAGTCCTCACTCTCTGGCGTCCCGTCTTCGCGTAAGCTGTCCTTCAGCGACCCAACGCCCAGCAGGCCGACACGGGGCGGGCGGTCATACTCGGTCTCAAGCGCATTCGACTTCAACAGCACCCTCTTTCCCTTGACCGCATCCGGCGGCCAGTACGCTTCTTTGGGTACGCCAAATACGCCTCACTTCGATGCTGGTGGGCAAAGTCTGGAGAGGAACAAGAGCTTGACATATCTCAATGGCTTGTCGCTGGTCGTGGGCTTGATTATTGGAAGTGGCATCTTCTCCTCGCCTGCCAGTGTCAATAGCAATGCGGGCTCTCCCGGAGCTGCCCTCATCGTCTGGGTGGTATCTGGGGTCCTGGCTTGGACAGGAGCGGCGAGCTACGCGGAGCTGGGCGGTGCAATACCTCTGAACGGCGGAGCGCAAGTCTATCTGTCAAAGATCTTTGGAGAATGGGCTGGCTTCCTGTTTACTTGGTGTGCTGTCACGGTGCTCAAGCCGGGGTCGGCTGCTATCATTGCCATCATTTTCGGAGAGTACATCGTGCGCGCCATCATTGGTGCTGATGCGATGGATGCTAGTCCTTGGATCAATAAAGGCGTAGCTCTGTTTGGATTGGTGTTTGTCACAGCACTCAACTGTGTCTCGACCAAGCTTGGAACCCGCAGCGCCGACTTCTTCTTGTTCTTCAAATTTGCCGCACTTTTGGCTATCACTGTCGCCGGCGTTATTGTTGCAGTCACTGGATTGGCATACAATAAGGAAGCAATATCTACAACTTGGAAAACAACCTCCTGGTTTGAAGGAACATCCATGTCTTCTTCACAGTGGGCTGTAGCTCTGTATGCTGGACTTTGGGCATACGATGGATGGGACAACACCAATTACGTAGTGGGAGAGATGATCCGACCAGGCCGCGACCTGCCGAAGGTCATCCACACCGGACTGCCTATCGTCATCTTCTCTTACATCTTGGCCAATCTAGCATACATATTCGTACTGCCAACGGAAATTCTGAACAGCTCCAATACTGTTGCAGTGGCCTTTGGCAGCACTGTGCTTGGTCCGGTTGGTTCTTTGTTGCTCGCCTTGGCCGTTTCGGGTTCTTGCTTCGGCGCTCTCAACGCGACCACCTTCACGTCCGGACGTCTTGTCTACAGCGCTGGCAAAGAAGGCTACATCCCAGAAATCTTTGGCACAATCGGCATCTCCGGCTCAACACAGCGCATGCGCCTTCCACGCCGCAACAACAGCTCTCGAGCGCGGCGACTCACGTCCTTCATAGCCGATGAGCAGGGCTTCTTCTACACGCCTATATACGCCATGGTGCTCAACGCGGTGCTGACGATCATCTACATCGTCATTGGCGACTTCACCACTCTCACGACATTCTACGGCGTCGCGTCGTATCTCTTCTACTTCGCCGCAGTGGTTGGGTTGATCGTGCTGCGCGTCACAGAGCCGGAACTGGAGAGACCCTACAAGTGTTGGACTGTCACCCCTATCATCTTCTGCTGCGTGAGTCTGTTCTTGCTCAGTAGAGCTGTATTTGCCAAACCGTTCCAGGCGTTGGTTGTTGTCGCGTTTATTGCAGTGGGCTTTCCGCTGTACTGGTGGCGAGTGGGCAGTCGGAAGAGCCCGGGCAGGAAGAGCAGTGAGGGTGATGCGTGGTGGAGATTTTGGAAACGATGGGGAAGGCCGTAGAGAAATGTATGTCGTTGTTTACTTCTGCTATGCAATCGAGTCCCTAAACAATGAGTCTCCTTAAATGACATGAAGCAAGCGTAATCCATGAGTGTTGAGGCCGACGCTGTGTGAGCAAAGCGCGTCCTTGACTATGCAGTCACTTTGGATAGAGAAGCCGCGTCTCGACCACACCCGCATCAAGCACGCTTCATCGACCTCCGCGGTCAGCAGAAAGCCCGTGCCACATCCGGTAAGGTTGATGTTTCCATTTACTTATTCACAGGCGTACCTTGATCGACGATGGGGGTGTATTGGTGGGAGAAAATGCAAGCGTGCCTCTTCTAATGAATAGGCTCTGCAGCAGAGCTTGGGATACTGTTGGAATTGATCTCGCGCTCCCGCCGATCTATGAAAACGGATAGCACTTCCGTATAGTCACTCAAAGGAACCTTGGTCAGTTCTCTGGCTGAGAGTCGTTCGAGAGGACTTGAGCATGTCGAGGACTTTCGCGAAGACGCACATGTCTAGACAGACCGAATCGTCTCAGATGTCTCTCAAGATAATCGCGCTGTTGCGAGCTGCTGGGCAGGAGGTGTCGACTAGACACATGGGTAGCATGGACATCCGCATGGACGGAGGAGACGGTCGAGCTGGCGCTGGACATACTGCACGGAGTTGCAATATTCCATCATGGCGACCTTCAGGGTCTCCTGACCCCAATCGGTGTCGACTGTGAGCTTGTGCTCGTCCTTCTTGGCCACACGCCTTTGACCGAAGGATGAAATGGCGTCCAGGGTGGTGATATACATGTAGTTGCAGCGACGGAGGACGTCTTATGCCTGGGTACTGAGAAGTTCGGCCACCGTTGCGTCTCGGTCGGTCTTTCGATCAGCAATGTTCGATTGGGAAGGCTTCCCTAAGACGTAGATGGTTCCTGCCACTGTGCTCTCACGAGAATGCTGCACTGAGAGTGTGACGCGGCGCCCGCAGTTGGTGTAGATACCGCCAATTCAATGGAGACGAGTCTTTCCAGTTCGAGATATTGACATCAACCCGCATTGTCGATCTGGGAGTGCGTATGAAATCAGTGAATGGAGACATGCTTTGCTATCTCAGCATCTCGAGCAGTTCTTGTTCTCTCGAAAAAGTTTGTCTTCGCCACATGGCTGGGCCTTGGCTGGACACAGCTCCGGTTTGTGCAGCGATATGGCCTCGGCGAGGCAGCTCAATCGACAGAGACGCACTATTGCGGATGAAGATGTGCGCATGGAAGAGCCCCGTGGCGGGAAAATGTCAACGTCCAACTCGCCACTCACATAGGCGTTGCTCTCTTACAAGCGCTGGGAACAATCACGCGCATTCTGAGCACGAGTTCTCCTTGCCTGTAGCTCAACTCCTGAAGATATCCATCATCTGCTGTCGTCTGTTGTCTTTTGGCCTTTCATGGCGATGTTCGTATTCGTGTGCGAAGGGACTCGATCGATATCAGGGATTCGTCCCGGGGAGACATCTCGCTCATCATCTGCGTCCCTTCCTCTGCTGCCTTGCTTTCCATCTCTATCAATCCTCTTCTCTACACCTCTCACGTACCGTTCCATACTCTCACAGAGCCGATCTAGCACAAACTCCGCCTCACTCTTTCCCGCCATCATCGGACTGTCCTCCCCAATCCAGTCCCACTCGATCATGCCTTCGTCTGCCTCATGTTCGTCTTTCGCGGTGAATCGGATCAGCTGCGTGAACTCCACCCACTCCTCATACCCATAACTCTTCTTGGGATCTTCCTTCACATCGTTCGCGACCCTACGGATGACTTTCGTGAGCTTCCTCGCGAGTTGCTGATCAGAAGGCATCCCTTCCTCCGCGAGTTGATCGATAGTTTGTGGCTCAACATCGTCGTCCAATTCCGATGGGCCAGTTTGGAAACCTGCTTCAAGGCGCTTTTCTACAGCCTTACGCTCCTTGCGCTGTTGGAGATAATTCAGGAACTTTGGGTACTTGTGAAGGAATCCTCGATATGCGCCCTTCTGAGGCAGCACAGTGAAGTCCGCCAAACCGCTTGTGCCATTCTTGAACTTATTGATGACGGTATCTCCTAGGTCAGAAACCAGAATCGTCATGGTTGGGACGGCGATCAAACTCCAGAAGACGAAGAAAGGCCGACCAGCATTACTCTTCGGGCTCAGATCTCCGTATCCGATGGTCAACAGGGACACGTAGCAGAAATACAATGCCTGGAAGTAGGTCATGCCCTGAACGTCCTTCTCACACTCATAGAAAACGAAAGCACCTAGACACCAGAGTATGCCAAAAGCCGTAACAGACATCAACAGCGCCGTCCAATTCTTGAAGACTCGAGTGTTCGTTTGGATTCGCCGCATCGCATCGAATCGATCCTTCTCTTCTCGCAACAGGATCAGCTTTGGCTTTCTCGTCGTCGCTCGCTGAGGATGCAATACAATACTGCCGACCCTCTGCAATGTGCTGAGCGCGTTCGCCTTTTTGACAAAGGGTTTAGGCTCTGCAGCGTTCTCAGCGAAGCCGATGGTCCTCGCCTTCCTCTGATCCACAGCATTGAAAGGTGCCGAGATAATGGGTCGCTCGCCTTCATTCAGTGTTCTCCTATGCTCTAGTTCCATGGAATTCGTCACCGTCCGTCCAACCGTCCTCGCTCTTGAGCGCTCGAAATGCCTCTGGATGATCTTCTCCGAGCCCAGCTCGAATGCGAACTTGCTAATACTCGAAACCATAAGACCGAGCATGATGATGCCACCCACAGAGAATGGGAAGACAACTCCTCTCCCCACGTCGCTCGTCGGATAGAGATCTCCAAAACCCACAGTCAGGATAGTGACGTCGCAGAAGTATAGGCTGTTGACATAGCTCCATTCAAAAGAGCCGTCTCCGTGTTGCTGCTCGATTACAGAGAAGACGGCGCCCCCGCCAGCCAGCCACACAAAGAACAGCATTGTCTGCAAGATCAGAGTTCTCTGCGACTCTGTGAGGGTGAAGTGCTGTGGATAATGTCCTAGGAAGTAGCCCAGCATGTTGACCATCAACAGCATCGCACATATCATGTACATGCATGCCGCGATGACCGCATACCAAAAGCCCTGAGTGTATGTTTGCTGCGGTCTCACAGGTGGCACCCACAGCTCCATGGCGACGGTGATTCCGATGAGGATGCCAGTGGCAACATACCAGCATAAGATGGTCACTGGCAGCGCGACGATGTACCGGATACGATTGGTGAAATTACAAAGCAGAAAGAAATTACCGATGAATCCCACGATGAGACTGACAACGTTCATCCAGTAGCACCATCTGGGATCCGAGAAAGAATGGCCCTCAAGCTGTGGTCCGAGCGAAGTTGGATCACCATCATAGGCGCAGATACTCGACGGTTCGCCAGGTGCGACATCCGGAAGAAGACACATTCGCCAACTGGTCACCAAAGCCGCAATACTCAACACGTTAGCCAGAGGTCCTATAGTAGCGGCTAGAAGTGGAATCGCAGTACTGGCAAACCACCAGTCCTGCTCGTCCTCGTCGTCCCACTCGCGAAGATGGAATCTCCACCATTTTTTTCCGCTCGTCTGCGTTCTATGGATGACAATGGAAGACTTCCGCCGCTCGGAGGAACGACGGCCAGAGGAGCGCCGCCTGAAGAACTCGTGTGGATGATGGTGGTGAATGCCGAGAGGACCGCTCTGCCATCCTGTATGCTGCCGGCGCTGGTCTTCGTGTGTCGCTTCCTGCACAGTCTCCCCATCGAACGGCCTTGTTTTGCCAAGCATGTCGTCCATCGAGTCCCCAGGACTCCCATTTGCCATCGCGGCCGCCGCCCCCGCCGTTGCTGCCACCTCAGCCATTGTTACTGCAGGCCGGGACGTCTATGGAATGCTGTCCAAGCGCGCCATCGGAAAGCCATGAAACAAAAGTCACACAAGGCAGTAAAGATACAATTGTAAACTTGGCGCAGGCAATGCGAGACGGCTTTGGCCTAGCCAAGCGAAAAGAAAGAACAAAAGGAAGTCCAGATCGCGAATACTGCATGCAAGATAAGGTCGATCGGATGCCGCATGTGTCAGGATGCGGGCCGACGGACGCCACGAGAATGTGCATTTCCAATGTGCTCGTTTTCAATGCGTTGTATGCAATTGGACAAGAAGGTCCAGCCATTGCGCATTCAATAGCAGGGATCTGAGAGACTGCTTCTTAGTGACGGCAGCGTCATTGGACAAGTCTGTGAGTGGAACCATGTCTGGTGTACAAGGAGAATGAAGCAGGTGAAGTGGTTCATTCTTGTGACTGTAGGTATTCAATCGTATGCTTAACGGCCGAGGATGGTCACAGCAGGTCATTTACTACGCCAAATGCACCATCAGACTGCAAGCACGATGTCATGTGAAATGAAGAGTGGTTCGTGTCATCGTGAAGGAAAGGCTCCAAGGTCGTGCGAGAAGCAGCGACACACTGGTAGACCTTCCTCTCTAAACCAGTACACTTGCTTTTACCTCTTACCCCTCAACAGGAGCACCCTCGAGAGTCCAGACGCAAAAGCAACATGATAGACCAGTTCTCAATGTTGATGGACAAAATCGAGACAAAAAGGCAGAACAAAGCCCACCTTCTCTTCGGACATCAAAAGGCAAACGACGCAGCGCAAAGTGGTATATCCCCATGGTATCCCATCCCATCCAGCCCGCCCTCTTATTGCTCCCTGCCACCCAAAAATCAAAAAGCACCGAAAAGGTCGGGAAGAGCACACTAAAAGCTTTTTTTTCTTTCTCCCTCAGAAAACGTCGCACATGGGTATTTCCGTTATCAAAAGTTGCGATAAGATGTCAACCCTCAAGAGCAAAAACGCCGTCATCAATCAATGCGGGGGCCCAATCGGGGCCGGGTATCCTGAAGTCGTACTCGCAGAAACATTGGTTTTATTGTTGTTGTCGTTGTTGGCCGTGGCGTTGGTCGACGTCGGACGTGAGATTAGCCGCTGGCTGCCATTTGACCACGTAAGCGACAGACCATCCTTCTGAGCAGAATACTCTGTCGGTGTCACGTCGCCAGCAGTGGCTGTGCCAGCCGCTTTCTCCTTCGCGACGAGGCCAAGGCCTGGTATCACAGGCGTGGAGAGCGAAGTCGTAGATCCGTTCCCATTCACGCCGAAAGGAAATTTTGTCTCAAAAGCGCCAGAAAGTGAGTTGGAAGACGTATTTGGTCGAGACGACGGAGCGAAAGACGCCCAACTGTTAGTGTGCGTATGACCGTTTTGCTGATCATGCTCGAGATCGATGCCAGAGTCATTCCATGGGTTACGGTAGCCAGAGTCGCGGGACTCCATGCTGACAAGAGAAGCCTTAGACGCGTTGCTGGACGCTTGCATGAACAAAGACGCCGGAGAATTCGAGCCATTCTTGCGTCGTCTCTCCATGAAAGAAGTGAAAGAAGACATGCTGCCTGGCTTGCGAAGCTTGTCGAAGATCGAGCGTGTAGATCCGTCGTCGACGAAGCTTCCACGCGTGGGTGACTCGGTGGCCAGAGGTGGCTCAGCGCGTTGCAGAAGCTTCGACTCGAAATAGGGCATATTGTCCTCGAATGAGTCGGACTTGGGACGAGGTATTGCACCCTTAACGGTGGTCTGGTCCAAGCCGCGAGCAATCAATGGCATCAACAGGAAGTCGATGGCATCCTTGAGGCCACCGGCGTTGTTGCGAGTATAGCTGAGGTGAAGAAGCTCGACGGTCACCTCTTCCTCTCCCTGCTTCTCTACCCTGGGTTCCTGCACAGTCACCTCGACAACGTACTGATCTCTCAGCTTCGCTACCGTATCAAGCAGGAACTCGTCGGACATCAAGAACTTGCGCAGCTCCTCAGATGAAGTAAACTCTATGTCGTGGCTTTCTGGCACCATGCCCTGATCTATTTGTTAGCATACTATGTCCGCATCGGTAGTACGACAGCAGACTCACCAGAAACTCGTCAACAGCCTGTGGCACCTGGTACTCAGGGCCAGAGACAGTGATAATATCACTCGCTTGCTCGGTACCGGGAAAGGTGATCTTGCAGTTCCACTTCTTCTCCAATTCTTCAATCTCTGGCATCCTCGCGACAAGCTCGCGGTGGTACAGACGATCAACGGGAATTTGCTCCGACACGAACTCCGCGTCCACCTTTTCGACCATGTCCATAATCTCTTGCTTCACCAGCTCAAGATTATCAGCATTTCGGGCAGGCGTGCGACAGATGACATTGTCGACCTTGATATCATCGTCATCCTTACCAATCCCGCCTCGATCCATGGCATTCGAGAACTTGACGAACACAGAATACTTCTTCATGATGCGCTGGATGTGCTGACCTCCAATTCCGATGATGCGCTTGTGGTATTGGTCTGGCACGTGGAATGAGATGGACGCCGGCATTTCCAGTTCGACGAGGTCCAATCCATTCTTCGTTGCTTCATATTGCGCGCCGCGAACGTCGATGTAAAAGTTGTACTCATTGAAGCCATCGAAAACAATCTGGACATTGCTTTGACTCATGATCTTGTTGATCTTGCCATTCTTCTTGCCACTGACAAACTCCTTGTGTTCGTTGGCAAGCTCGACCTTGACACGAAGAGTAGATTGAGCTTTTTTCACGAACGGAAGAGTGTTTATGATAGACATTGCTGCTTTCACAGAGTCATCACTGCCATTGATGTGAAAGTTGAGCTTTTCGAAGGTTATCTCAGCGCCAGAGTTGATGCAAATGTCCGGAAGCATGGCACGGATGTCGGACGGAGTCGGCTGTCGCTGCGAAGGGTCCGGGTGCGTTACCCACCATGAGGCGCTGTAGAACTGTCCGGCGAGACCCATAATCTCGCGTACAGTGCGCTCCACATTCAGTATGTCGTTCGCCTGCACGCGCAGAACGCCAGTATGGTTGCCGAGAGGTGGCAACAGCACGTATGAACCGTTGGCTTCTACAATCCTGCGTATCTTGTCCAAACGCTCCAGTAGGATATAGTCCACCTTGCTGGTTGTGATTTGCACATCTTTTACGAATGTCTTGCAAGCAACCACCAGATCGTGCAGTCTCTTCTTGGCCATCAGGATGTTATCCATCTCGTCGCCGGTGATTATGATCTCGTCTCGACTCCGCAATGGCACGGATCCAGGAGGAGTGTAGCCGAAGACAGTCGGAAACATGGGTGGAAAGTAGATGGCCGTGCCAGTAGCGGACTCGATGTGCTTGATGTTCCTCCTGTGGCGTCCCGCAATCAGGGTGTGCAGCGATAACTCGAGGCGGATGGTGTCGACCTGTCGCTGAAGAATCTGGTCAATCATGATCAAGAGTCTCGTCTTGGCATTCTCCAGGCTCTCATTGTCACCATAGACATGTATCCGTAGCCTGTTGTCCATGCTCTTTTCCATTCCACCAGTGAAACTTATCGAGTCCGAGTCCTTTCTCTTGGCTTTGGACTCGAGCAAGAAAATATCCGCTTTCGTCTGGTCAGCAATCTTGTCAATGTGCTCCAGAATATCAGCTCGGGCGCCATCTTGGCCCTTGGGAAATACAATCTCGTGGTCGATGTCGATGGAGTCGCAACGCTACAGAGATGTCAGCCTCACTCCAAATATGACGCGTGAGCCATGCAACTCACCAAAGTGATGGGGGTCTCGTTCAAAACCTTCGCCCTCATCTTGTGCACCACCTCCGAGTCCCCAGAAATGCACACATTAGTGACCAAGGCCGTCAGAGGTCCACGCTGCATGCCCGGCACGGGCTTTGGCTTCGACGACGTGACGGTGGCATGGACACGCTCGCCACTACCCTCGCTCAACTGTCGACACAAGCTCCGGAGATTCTCGACATTACGCGTGTGTACGGGCAGAGCGTGGTTCGGGGTGTCCTCTGCCGCGTCTTCCGGATGGATCCATCTCTGATAAGCACCCGTGCTGCTGTACAACACGTCCTCCTTCTCGGGACCAGGCAAATTCGAGTTAAAGGGCACGTTGAAGGACAGATTGATAGGATGGCCAGGTACTGCCGGGTTGGGACTGATGCTCGCACCCGGAAGGGCTCGCTTGTTGGCAGGTAGCATGGGATTGCCAGTGTCGACTTGGTTGTGCGGACGTGACATGCCAAAGCCCATGGAGGACGGATTCATGCGGTCGGACCAGCCATGGCGCTGGGTGAAGTTGGAGATGCGGTTCATGCTCGTCGGACAGCATGTGCCGAGTAGCAGCAGTGAGTGAGAAGCGAATGGAAGAGAGAAGCACAACACGCCAAGAAGAGGAAGAGGAGTGAGAGTGGAGAGCCACGCCGCAGTGCTTCAGCTAAGAGCACACGGGCATAGCACACACAACGGAGTGTTGTCGAAGTCGAGTCGAGTCGGTAATGGGTGGAGGATGGCGGCGGGTTGTGGAGATGGAGATGGAGATGTGAAGTACACCAAGGAAACGGGCTGCTAGTAGTAAGGTAGAGTGTCTCTCACTTCAGGTCTCCGTGCTGCTTGTCTCCACTGCCACTAAAACGACGTTCGGGCACGTGCCCGCAGAGTTCAAGCCAGCGGCGGATCCTTGCGCCCAGCGAACATTTGTCGCATGAAACACTCGACCACCTCACATTGACGCCTATATAACTTACATGACTGGTCACACCTGGATAGTACTGCTGTGCACACAATGGCCATGGTCGATCGCCTTATCTCATCGCCTGCCACCTGGAGCTTCATACCAGACTGGACCATGACATTACTGGCACTTGCAAAGTCTGATTCGCAGCTGACGCAGCGCGGCTGAAAGTATATCGGGCCTTGCCCGCCGTCCGGCAGCAACCCACAACTACGTACGAGTACTCGTCTCACCTCATGCTTACATTGGCTTGATATGAGAATAACAGGTTGGGCACGAGTCCAATCTCGTGCCGCAGCTGCGAGCGAACATCTATTGCTATCCATTTTTAAGACGTTCCATGTGCTGCAGACCATAGTGTCAGTCTGTTCAGATCGCCGGCGGAGATCTCTCCGTGCTTTGCATTGGCCATGTAAAAGTGCCCCGGAATGCACCTTTCTTCGATATAACTCCAAGGCATTGCGTGCAGTCGTTGGAAAGGCTGGCAGACTCTAAGCAATACCTTACTCTACCGCTTCCCCGCAGCACTGATTGCCACAGACTTGTAGCATGTGGTAAGGACATCGTTGTCGCCATGATCCCACACCTTTCCGATAACCCTAACGACAATAGGTCCCATCTCATCGTCATCGAGTGAGATACGGACTGAGCTCGAGTGTGACAACTTCTGGATGATTTCGACGTTCCTGGTGATGTTACTGTCTCGAGATGATGTTTGAAGAATGCTGATACAATTGGCCCATCGCTGAGCAGCCTGCAACAAAACATCAACATTTCATGCACCTATGCATAGTTTCGCCTCACAATGCGAGTCTCCCAGGATATCCATATGCTGCATAGCTTGCCACAAACATCACGAACATTGTGTAAAGGACGAGTCTACTGATACCGGTATTCTCCTGCCGGTACCTGCCGGATTTCCGGATACACTTCTCTTCCGTACTGATCAACATAGCGGACCGGTTGCATGGCCTGGGGTGCACGACTGTATGCGCGAGCTGAGGACTGCTCGTAGCCTGGTGCAACGCTCATGGTTCGCATCGGAGGCGGCGGTGCTTCCCGCACGTACTGTACCGGTGCAACGCTGGATTGTCGTGTTGTATACGATGGAATCGGAGGCGCGGCTGCTTCAGGGCGCACGCTGTAGCTCCTGGGAGGTGCATAGACAGGAGATGTGGGATCTCCGACGGGCACAGCAGGGGCTGGCATTTCCTCGTACCGAGGGCGTTCTTGGTAGACTGGTGATGTCGGAGCCTCGATATAGCGAATTTGCTGTTCTACTGGTCGCGTGCTGTACTCCCGGGCTCGGTTGTCCACGTACTGTACTTGTGGTTCTTCCAGTCTTCTCGACAGCATCGGTGGGGGTCCCATCATACCGTCGGCGGGTTCGTATGACGGCAACGGCTGGCCATACGAGGTCGCCATTCTGCTTGGCGCCCGCTCATAGCCTACGTCAATCTGCATTCGTCTATCAACGGGAGCTACTGATGCTCTAGATGGCAATGGACCCGGCGCTGGAGCTGGGTCCGCAGCGAAGTATCGATTCCCGTATTGGTCAATGACAATCCTCTTAGGTAGTGCGGACGGTGGCGGCATCATAGCTGGACTCTGTACTCGCGCGTATGGATCTTGGTACTCTTGCAGGCGTGGAGGTGAACGAGAGCGCTGCCGAATGTATCTCAGGTCTCCTGTGTGCTCCGAATACCGAACAGGCTCAGGTCCGACAGGCGCAATAGATGCTCGAGAAAGACGAGGATCATTATAGATCATTGAGACGCTTCGGTGTGCGGCAGGAGAACTTTGCTGAGTAGGAGACGGTGGTCTTTGAGCATGATGAAGGCTGGCCACTCGTCGTAAATCTTGCGTGTCTCTCTGCACAGGTCGGTACGGCGCTGGAGACGCCGCTCGGATGACAGCTGGAGAAACTGGTTGAGAGTACTCGTAGCGTAACGCGGAACGCGGAGCTTCTGGGGTGGGGGCAGCTGGCAAGGGTGCATATCGTGGGGAGACCAGGTCAATCTCTGGCACTCCGTACTGAGTTGTTCTTGTTGCGTACTGAGGAACATCCGGGACACCCATGAATGGTGGCGGTGAGACCGGCTCATCTTTGATACGAGTTTCCTGAATCGCGGTGCCTGGCGATTGCATCGCGTTGTGTCTGTTCTTCTTACGCTTGTTGCGACCTGTTGGCTCAACCTCATTCTTCCTCTTGCCTTTGCGACGCTTCTTATTGCTACCAGGAGCGCCGTTCGCAGGAGAGGCGGTACTAGCGCGAGACTGGATGGCGTGGTGATTTTGACGCGCTTTCTGGACGATTTCTGGGCGTCCGTTGACCAGCTCCAATTCGATGCTCGGTCGTTTTGCGACAGCAAGTGGAGAGACGCGGCTAGGTTGGGGTGCAGCGATGTGTGTCAAGTGATTGCGAATCACAGGGACGCGAGGTGAAGGCTGTGTAGGTTGCACTCCATGATGGTATGAGGTTGGCACATCGACTTCCTGAGTAATTTCTCCGGGTTCGTAGTCCGAGTCTTCGTCCTCAGCAAATGCCATCTGTGCCGTACCTATGCCAGCGCTGTGATCAACAAAGCTGTCAAACGTTGTGGCTTCTGGTGGTGCGTAGTCGTCGTCGTCGTCGTCGACATCATACAAGTCAACATCAGCTGTGCTGTTCGAAGCTTGGTGCAGATTGCGGGAAGCCTGCTTGGATTCGTTGAGCATTTCGACGTCCATCTTTTGGGCACCTGCAGCGCGGTCAGAATCCTTACTAGCGCTGTCAGGAGAGGACCAGTCACTTTGGACTTGGCTCGAGTAATAGTCATTCTCATCAAAAGAGCTCGTAGGGGTGGCAGCTTTCGAAGGTCTCAAGCCAGATACGTGGCTCTCGCGAGCTCCCGATTGCACAAGAATCGTCTCAACATCAATAGACGGTGCATCTGCACCTTGGTCTCTGTCACGCGTGTGCCTGCGCTGCTCCATCTGCGACTGTAGATCGCGCTCAATGCGCTGACGCTTGAGCTGTCCTTCCGCTCTAACTAGGCTGTCCGACTTCTCCAAGAAGATCGGATCGAGACCGCCGGACAATGTAGGCTTTAGCGCGGACGTATAGTTATGCTGCAGTCCTGAAAGACCTGGCAGACCTGGCAAGTTTGACGCGGCAGATTGCTGTACATGGTTAGCAACAGCGTTCGCAGCAAACGCGATGCCGTTCAGAAGGCCATTCGCGGGCGGCTGGCCCGACTCTGGCGATGTGTGCCATGCGATCAAGCTAGCTTTGAGTGCCTCGACAGCTGTCGGAGGTAGCTTGAAGTGCGGGTGCTTGCCTGATAGCACGGCACCCTCGAGACGTAGTAGCTGCGCGTACAATTCTTGCTCTTCTGCAGGCGATACTGTGCCCATGCCGTTCAATTGCGGCGCGCCAAGATGCAGCGCCATTGCGCGTATTCTTCTGCACTATGAGCGCGAGCAATTCATGGCGGTAATCAAGCTCTTTCACGGTGCGCGACGCGTCTTCGCGAACAGAGAACACACGCTGTATGGCGGAGAGTGTGACGTTGCAGCGTGAAAGCACTGTAGCCAGGATGGTGGAGGGTGGTGGAGGAAGGACAGCAAGAAGTGAAGCTGCAGAAGAAGTCGATGAAAGAAAGGAGATTCGATGTGGAGAGAGATCGACCGCGGCAATAACTCGGCAAGTACCTCCTACAACCCATGCAAGACCGCCACGTTCGTGTTCCATTTGTGCTCATCACTGCAACATTCATCGACGCCAATCACCTTGGTATCATTATAAAGACCGAAATTCCCCTCTGCTCGAACAGTCCTACCTCACTCGCTGCACAGTCGTTTCTGCCGTCGATTATAGAGGCTTTCACTATGGCGAACGGCATTACCAATGGCCACACTGACCGCAAGGTCTTCTTCTTCGACATAGACAATTGTCTCTATCCAAAGTCTTATAAGATTCACGATATTATGTCCACTTTGATAGACGATTACTTTCAGACTCATCTTGACATGAGTAGAGAAGATGCTGCGATGCTCCACCAAAGATACTACAAAGGTGCGCCGCCATTGCATTCGGACTACCGTTGTTGTTGGGTGGCACGATGTTAACTCTGTCTATGGCTTAGATTATGGTCTTGCAATTGAAGGCCTCGTCAGACACCACAAAGTCGACCCATTGGAATACAACGCCAAAGTGGACGATGCTCTGCCGCTCGAAGACATCATCAAGCCTAACCCAAGATTGCGAAAGCTACTTGAGGATATCGATTGTCTCAAGATCAAGCCTTGGCTGTGTACGAACGCATATGTGAACCACGCCAAGCGGGTCGTCAAGCTACTCCAGGTCGAAGACATGTTCGAGGGTGTCACTTACTGCGATTATGGAGCAGACACCCTTCTTTGCAAGCCTGATCCGAAAATGTTCGAGAAGGCCATGCGAGAAGCCGGGGTAGAGAAGGCCTGGGATTGCTATTTCGTCGGTACGTCAGACGAGTTCAAAAGATTGCGAAAATATGCTGATACTGTACTAGACGACTCCGCTTTGAATTGCAAGGGAGCACAAGCATTTGGTTGGAAAGTCGCGCATCTGGTCGAGCCTGAAGTGAAGCCTCCAGAGCCGCCAGCGTGTGCTCACCAAATCTCAAATCTCGAGGAGCTGCGCGCTATCTTTCCGGAGGTCTTCAAATCGCCATGACTGTCCTAGAATAGTGACGGAACAAATGTGTCGAAAACGATGCAGAGGCTCTCGTGGTTTTTGAGCCTCGATCATCTTGAGCATGGTCTGCTCAAGGTAAGGCCTCGAAGCTCCAGCGCCAATGACCCCTTCTGCTCTTTCCGAGACACTCATCTGCGCTCTACGCTGTGTTCTCACGGCGCTCTGACTCTCATCGGCTATCAAATTGAAGATGCTCCAGTAGCACGACGACACTTCCGCGGATGCTACCCGACTGGCTACCAAAACAAGGAGGTTGACATAGAGCAATGCTATCTGTTGTCAAAATCCTCGAAGTGCGCAGTCGTAGATTAGGGTCTGCGTAACACCAGCATGCGGCGCAGTACAGCATATCAAGAGCAGCGGTGTGTCGGAATGCACTGGCTTCTAAAGATCGGCAGAGATAAAAGGCACAGACTAGGGTATATCATGATAGAAAGAAATCAAGAGAAGAGGCTAGATTCTGTACATCCCACGCACCCATCACCTCATCGCTCGTGCTCGGCTTCCTCGTCCATACCGCTGATTGCGCTCCTTTCGCTTTCTCGCTTCTTTTTCTTTAGACTCTCTGCATAATCGGTCCATAGATCCTCAACTTTACGCCCTTCACAACACCTTCCAAACACCTTCTCGTCTTCATACTTGCCCTTTCGCAAGCATCCGTTGATCGATCTTACTGTTCCGGGACCGAACTTGTGTTCCAGATAGTCGAGGAAAAAGCCAGTATGCTGATACCCGCCATCCCTGGGACGAAATTAGTGATATGTTCAAATACCTGGACGGCTACTCAGCCCCGCTTTGCATACCATTTACCATCTGCTTCCTGTTTCCAATGCTTCGCTCCAAGACCAGCTCTCAGTCGCACCCAATCCGCAATCCCCTCGATCAATCCGCCAGGACAAGATCCTTCTGCATTCCATTGAAAGCAATGGACTAGCTCGTGGCAAATCACACCTAGTATCTCGTCTCTGGGCTTGTTTCTGATATAGGGAAGACCGATGTGGATCTCTTTGTGGTCGTCGTCTAGATCTGTACCAGTCGTATATGCGACTCCGCCCATGTCTCGGACGATAAAACTCACTGATCTAGTTGAGGGTCGATGGCTGTCTGGTAGATAGAGCAAGTTGAGGACGTTCTGGACCTGCGTTTCGATATCTTCATTGCCCTTGACGTTTGACAAAAAGTTCGAGGAGCCTTCGTGACCCAGATCATTCAACTGAAGACGAAGCTTTGGAGTCACAAAGTGGTGCTTGTTGATTGGGGCCAATGTTGGAGTGGTCTGGTGTTCTGGCTGTGGTATGGCCGGCATTGCGAGTGCTGTCACTGTATATCTAAAGTGGCTATCGATATGAGAGTTTGTTCACGAGAAGGGCAGATATGAGCTTGGTAGTGATTTTGCGGCAAGAAATTTGGTAGTCACCGTCTCAGATGCGAAGTAACGGAGGCATCAGTGGCGCGTCAAAAGAGATGCCTGAACTTGTGCCTCATGCAATGTGGTTGAAGGTTTTGCCGCTTGTTGAAGATTTTAGATTTTCTCAGCCGCTGCTTCCTGGGCAGTTCACTCGAGATTGCGACCTCTCAATCCAAACGACATTTCGCACAATATGGCACCAAAGTCGTCCTCTGTGACCAAGGAGGTCGTTGTGAAGTCTTCTAGTCGTCTCGACTCGAAGCAGACTTTGCGCGCGAGCACCGCCCTGCTGCGCGCGATTCAGACCGATGAAGTCGCACAGAAAGAGATCGCCAAGCCCACCCTTTTAGACGATGCCGACGACGACGAGCCCGAAGACGAGACGCCCGTGTGGCTTATCCTTACGACCAAGAAGCACATTGTTGACAAGAAGCGCCTAAAGCCAGGCAAGATTGTGCTTCCTAATCCATACCTCACAGCAGAGCAAGAAAACCTGCGCATATGTCTGATCACGGCTGATCCCCAGAGGAAGTACAAGGACCTCATTACGCAGCCAGGGTTTCCGCTGGAACTCGGCAAGAAGATTGCCAGAGTTATTGGCATGGAAAAGCTGAAGACCAAATACAAGAGCTACGAGAGCCGGCGACAATTGTTCTCGGAATACGATGTCTTCCTCGCTGATGACCGTGTGATCACATATCTGCCCGGAGTCCTTGGCAAGGCGTTTTACAAGGGTGGAAGCAAGAGACCAGTCCCGATTGTTCTCCAAGGCAAAAAGCAAAATGTGGACGAGGCAGGCAACAAGAGGCAGAAATTGAGCGAGGGCGGCAGTAAGGTGGTCAAGAGCGAGATCAAACCAGGGGACATCAGTCGGGAGATCACGCGCGCTATTGGATCTGCCCTTGTGCATCTTGCGCCCAGCACGACAACGGCCATCAAGGTCGGCATTGCATCGCAGTCGCCGGAGCAGTTGCAAGAGAATGTAGAGGCTGTTGTGGATGCCATGGTCGACAAGCATGTTCCACAGCACTGGAAGAACATGAGGGCAGTGCACATCAAAGGACCGAACACTGCTTCGTTACCTATCTGGCTAGCGGATGAGCTATGGGAGGATGAGAAGGATATCCTGGATGAGGCCCCTAAGGCGAACGAGGGCAAGAAGCGCAAGCGCGGCGCTCTCACCGATGTGGCTGCAAACGATATCATTGAAGTTCCCGGACCAGATGGAAAGATGAGAACACTGCACAAGCCAACGTCGAAGAGAAAGAGTCTGGACGCTGCGGAGGAGGCCCCCCAGCCGGGAAAGAAGCGCAAGAGCGAATCAGTGGAAGAATTGGCGGCAAAGGAGAACGACAAGGCTGAAAAGGCTGCCAGGAAGGAGGCACTGAAGAAGCAGAAAGAGGCCGTGGTAGCGGAAAGCAAGCCCAAAAAATCCAAGAAGGTCAAGGCTTAGGCCATGTCTTTTTGTGCCGTATTTCAATGTCTGCATAGCGAAGGTGCTGGTCGGCGTTTTGGGAAGATTGTTGTGTTCCAATAAGGCAATAAACCACTTGTATCGCTTCGATACCCGGCACGCAGAGAATGCATGCATCGCCGACTTGTCAATCACTGCCCATATCGGAGCCATGAAGAACGTCTAATGCATAACACTTCCACCCTTGACCATGGTCGCGAAATTTCCACACGGTCATCGCACGACGATTGACTTTCCCGGGAGCGCCTAAGATCTCATGGTTCATGTAGACATATCCTTCCAACCCTGCCAATCTCTCCTTCACTACGGCGTCCAGGTCCAAGATTCGAACATGGAAGTCTTTGTCATGCTGGTATCGAGTCTGGAGAGACGTCAGGTATGCAGTGAGAGAGGAGAAGGTAGTGCCGAGAGAGCCGACAGGCATAGCTGTGGTAGTACGTGAATTAGACGGATATTATGCAAAGTTCTATCAGCGAAGGGAGGGGTCTCACCTGTCCTGGCCGTGAAGTCTGGATCGACGTTGTCTTTGTACAATGGATTGTCGGCGTAGAATTTGCGCTCGTTCAAGGCCTGATTGAAAGCGATGACCGTCGACATGAGGAGGTGTTCGATGGTATCTTGAGGATGCGACTTCTTGTTTTCAGGACTGTCATCCATGACTCGAGCTACGTGAGGCCGTCTTCCATTGTCCCTGGTGCTTTGTCGAGGTGTTGTGATATCTTGCTTGAATCCACGTTGCCACACCACAAATATCTCACATTATTAGAGCGTTTGATGTTTCAGCTGTTCAGTAGGATCGATCGTTGGAGCCTGCGGCCAGAGGTTATTTCCTGAGGGAAGAATTGACTTTCTGGCGGTGGCTAAAGCCTATAGGTCACAGTCACTAATCCGTTTTTATCGGCAGCTGCCTCCTGGTTGTGAGGAGAAATATAAACTCATGTTCATAGGTAATGACAACGCTACCTCACATGGGCTTGATCATAGACTCCCTCGGAAACGTGTTCCATTTTAAGCGATAGCAGCGCCTATGCCTCACTCACCGAATGGTCCCGAATGTCTAGACAGTCAGTCACTGCATGCCTCATACCAGCCTCTGGGAACCCTTCCAATTCCTGATTCAGTCACACAATGTCTTTGTCGACGTAGTCCCCCACGAATGTATCGTGGGACACGATCTCGACGTAACTGTTTGAAGTAATATGCGCTCGTGGCGCAGATTCGAGAGACTTCCTGGGAGGCCGATGTGGCGTGCTGAAGCCGGAGTAACTAGACGCGGATGTTGGGCATCAAGACCACATCGGAAGAGTCAGGCCCTTGGAAGAATAACCAAGTGTTGGCAAGAAGGTGGCAGAGATACAAGCTGAGTAATGTGGCCTCTCGAACGGTCCAATGACTGTGCGTTCACTGCATGTATGAGATCGATCACGATTGATTTCAGGTATGCTGCTATCTTGGAAACCTCTGGCCTGGCTGACGGAGAAGACGTACAGGCGAATTTGCGCCTGGGGCCATGTAAAGGGAACAGGGCTACATTGGTAAGACGGCGCGCCAACTCGATCTGAAAGTGATCGGCTCATTGGTTGGCAATCGACGTGTGTCACACCGCGTAACAACAACCGACGGTCGGGCTGGCTTCAGGTGTAGGAGAGTCGGGCGTCGTGGAGTTCAGCTGAAAGGGCAGATGCCATCGATATTGGATGTCAGTCATGGGAGCCAACAGGGCTGAGTATTCTTGCTGGATGATCGCCAATGGGGCTGAGTATTCTTGTTGGATGATCGCCAATGATTTTGCCGAGTGCGTTACCGAATTCGCTGCTATTGCAGCACGCATTTGCCTCTGTCGCCCTGCCGTAACTTCGCTTGCTGGTTCCTGAGCCGCTTCTTTCGCAACCAGGCTGAGTCCACGAGAGCGGCGCACAGAGTGATGCTAACATCGTCACGACTCATCAGCGCAATTTTAGTCGCTTCCCAAGAGGAATCTGATATCTTCGCGCGTGAGGCATGTTCCCCATTGCCAGTCCAGACTTCCACCGTCACTGTCCACTCTTCCGATTCCGGCTTGATTGGACGCGGAAACAGTCGTTTCTGCTCGACTCGTGCCGTGAGTATGCGTTTGAGCCCTTCGAACGTCACACTCGCTGGAAGAAACACAAATTCTTGCGCATATCTTTTGCCTCCGGAGCCACTCGCCCTCACTTGTACCTCGCCAGTCCGTCGGTCTATGAAAGAAGCTCTTCCGGGCTGGAGTCTAACGAGGATGGACTTTCCAGATGCAGCATCATCATCATCATCATCATCATCATCATGCTTTTCTGTGTGTAAATTCTTTGCTTCTTGTGATGTGGTATAGCTTGGAGGGTTGTCCTTGCCAGTAAAGGGCTCGATGCCA